>JAVMKO010000005.1:106218099-106821764 GCA_032164245.1 Sternotherus odoratus
AACAGGGAATCATCAAGTGATCCATCCCGTCACCCATTCCCAGCTTCTGGGAAAGCCTTGGAAGTCTATTCCAGATCTTAATTACCCTTATAGACCGTATTTTCCTAATACCCAACCAAAATCTCCCTTGCTGCAGATTAAGCTCATCACTTCTTGGCCTACATTCGGAGGACGTGGAGAACAGGTGATCACTGTCCTCTTTATAGCAGTTGTTAACATATTCAAAGACTGTTATCAGGTCCCCCCTCAGACTTCATTTCTCAAGATTCAACATGCCCAGTTTTTTAACCACTCATCATAGGCCAGGTTTTCAAAATCTTTTACCCTCTTTGTTGCTCTTCTTTGGACTCTCTCCAATTTATCCACATTTTTCCTAACGTGTGAAGCCCAGAACTGTACACCGCCTCCCAACTGAGGCCTCACCCATGCTGAGTAGAGCAGTTAATTAGCGTTTTTGCAACTGCATCACACTGCTAACTCGTATTCAATTTGTGATCCACAGTAACCCCTGCTCCTTTACAGCAGTGCTACCACCTAGCCAGCTGTTCCCTATTTTATAGCTGGGCATTTGATTTTTCCTTCCTAAGTGCAGTACTTTGTACTTGTCTTTATTGAATTTCATTTGGTTGATTTCAGACCAATTCTCTGATTTGTCAAGGTCATTTTGAATTCTAATCCTGTCCTCCAAAGTGCCTGCAACCCCTCCCAGTTTGGTGTCACCGCAAATTTTAGAAGCATCCTCTCCACTCCATTGTCCAAGTCATTGATGAAAATATTGCATAGTACCAGAGCCAGGACTGACCTCTGCGGGACCCCACTGGAGTGAACCCTGGATAACCACTCTTTGAGTATGCTCAGTAGAGTAATTTCACTTGGATTACATTTTCCCAGTTTGCTTATGAGAAAGTCAGGTGGGACTGTGCCAAAAACCTTATTAAAATCAAGAAATACCACGTCGACTGCTTCCCTCCTATCCAGTAGCCCAGTAACGCTGTCAGAGGAGGAAATGAGGTTGGTTTAGCAGGATTTCTTTGTGACAAATCCATGGTGCCTATTTTTTCATAATCCTGTTGTCCTGTAGGTCCTTACAAATGGGTTGTTTAATAATTTGTTCCGGTACTTTTCCAGGTATCAAAGTTAGGTTGACTGATTTATAATTCGCTGGGTCTTCTTTTTCCCCTTTTCAAAAGATAGCTACATGTTTGCCCTTCCCCAGGCATCTGGGACTTCACCTGCCCTCCATTAGAACTGCTAATGATTCTGAGATTGCTTCTGAGATCTGTGGGCAGAACTTTCTCTTAGGGCCTGGAGTATAAATGCCCAAAGATTTTAGGGTTGCACCAAAATCTTTAATAGTGCAAAGTTTCATCTGTTTTCCCTCAAATGGCAAGTCCTCAAATGTTTGCTGGGCTTCTGTTGGTGTACGCGATAACTGCATCCAAAAAGCATACTGCACAGTGACTGCCGTTGTCAACACTCACCCTGGCAAGTCTGCCGTGTCCAATACCACCCGGAAAGATGGTCTTGCCACCAAGTGGCTTTCATTTAGTAGAGCTCTGGACTCCTCTTTAGCATCCACAGCTTGTCTGTAAATAGGAACACTGAGTCCCAGCTGGAATAATCCTAACGGGCTAAGAGGGCCTGCCAGACGGTTTGCAATCCTAAACTGCAGTCCTGAAGATTAATAAAGCATTCTCCCAAATAACTCGTGCCTTGGGAGCAGATTTCGAATGCCCTTCCTTGGTTTCTCATTCACATCTGCCACTACCAAAGGTCTGGATGCAAATAAAAACACTCATTCCCCTGAGATGGAACCGGTGCCGTTCTTTTGGCAGTGGGTGTCAGAGAAAAGGGAGTTTGCCAAATAATTTTGGTGAGCTCCACTAGGCAGAGTATCCACCAACTTGTGTGGCTTATCCTGGACAATTCACTCTGCAGACCTGAGGAGGTGGCTATCCTTTCCAGAAGTGCCCGGACGATTATAAAATGTACCAGACCTGGGAAAGGCTATTCCAGAACAGCAGTGTCATGTGGTGATGACGAGGAAGTGTTGAGCAGAAGCACTAAAGTGTCTGTTTGCTGAACAGCCATAGCAGGAGGGTCAGAAACAAGAGGGATAAGATTCCTGCGTTGCTGGCTACTGTGTGTCAGTACCGAGACCGGTACCAGATGGAGAACAGCACCTTGATAGGGATCTAGTACAGCAGCATCTAGGAGAAAATGACCTTGAGTCTGGAGGAACTTCCCATGGATTCCAGAAAGGCCACTGCTGTACATGACACGGTACCAGGGACGAACCTCACGGCATCCTACTTCTGCACTTGCTCCTCTCAAAGCCATGATACCTGGGCCTTGACCTGCGTGAAGAGGAACGAGGAGGCGCTCAAGACCTGGAGTGAGATCTCAATATGTAAGACTCTGAGGAAGAGTCAGCATTTGAATGCCAAGGCAGCACAACACCAGATGGAGTAGCTGGAGACCAACACCTGGACCAACAAGCAGTAGATGGTGCCAAAAGAAGCATCTGAGCCTTTCCTGCTGAAGGGACCATAGGTTTAGCCTGCTGCACAACAGGGCTTCCAGACCCTGATGGTGTCAAAGGCTCAGTTCCAGACGGTGCTGAATGTGGAGGTGCCGAAGATGATCCCAGTACTGGGGCTTGCATGGCAGGAACAGCTGGTACCTGGACTTTGTCGTGCATCAGTGGAGTCCAGCACAGACAGGCACAAAAGGTCCCTGACCGTTGCATAAACCTCAGGGATCATTGGCACCGATAAACCAGGCTGCATCTCAGAGGAACTGATGCCACTGAAGGTCCCAGCAACAGAGTTGGCATAAGGTGCCACAATCAATGACTCTATATTGCTAGGAGGTGGTTCCAGGGAGCCTTAGCAGGGGCTGATTTAGCTCTAGCCTCGGTACCAGAAAGTCTGCGGAGGACCTAACCCTCCAAGAAGAGGCTCCTTCTGGCTAGAAGAGGCCAAAAGTGCTGGATGGCTTTTGTGTTTTACGCTGTACTGAAGGAGAAGACTGGTGTCTTTGGCTCCCTTCAATGCAAGGACACCCCCGAGTCTGGTGGCATGCTCGGAGACAGAGTCAAGTCCAAATTCCTGCATCCCGTGCAGTGGAGTTCCCAACGGGGGTGCAGAGCTGCGTCTATCAGGATGTCAAACTTTCTCAACATTAGTCTTGGTCCCCCTGACTCCTGAGATGGGGCACTGGTGCCTCACATGTCTTTCACCCAAACATTTTAAGCAGTGGGCGTGAGACTCGCTGACTGGCCAGATTCGTTATCACCAGAACAGTGCTTAAACCCACAGGATACAGGCCTGCCCTGGTACAGAGCCAAAAACTCAACGGAAAGGAAGTTAAAAACAAGGATTCTTTAGGAAACGCGTGCTACTATCTAAACTACAGCTACACCGCCAATTAAACTACCCGCCCTCACCATAAAGATCTCGCAGACCCTTTTCTACAGGGAGAATGGGAGAAGATCACATGTGCGTTGACTACACACTACGGGCGATAAGAAGGAATTGCGAGGGTCAGGGAGCCCTGCCCCTTTGTACCCTTGGCTGGCAGCACAAACGGGCAGAGGGCGCATGCGTTGCCCCAACAGGTCCCGGTAGAGGACAAAGTTCTCCAGTTTCAGTTTCCTAGGCACAGACACCGGAAATGGAAGGGATGCGGCCAGGCACTCAGAGGAGAATTTTGTTACCAGAAACCCTGGTGTTTGACCAGGAGCTATTTGGCTCCCAGAGCATGCAAGCCCTACCCAATTAGTCTATACAGCTTTCCAGTTTCCTGGACTCAAGCTACAGGGCTAAAGGAATTTACACATTCAGACTACGGCTACAGCATTCGTAATCTCCTTCAATCAGATACTTACTTAATGAGCTGAAAAACGACAACAGGGAGGTCTCCGATCCTTCCACGTGTCTATACCAGACTCATTGACTATGGAGCTTAACTCTTATGCACTGCTTGCAGATTCTGCAATGTCCTAGACCCACAGCTTTTTGGATTGAGCAATTTCCAAACCCTGCAGACTTTATAGACTCCACAGAGGCTTTGCGGAGCTCCCAGAAGTTCAAATATTCATAGTGACTAACTTCAAACGTAACTACCCAACACCTGGAGAATTGTTCCGGGCACCAGATCTCACTGAAGGACAAAATTTAAAAAATACAAACGTGAACATGCTAGGCCAGGTTGATTTTAGCTTTCCAAATAACTTCAATGAGGAAAAATCCCATTGGTCACTCATCTCTTAAAGACACCTTGTCTGACTCAGCAACACTTCCTGGAAGGTCGCTTGTATCAAGAGAACAAACACACAAAATGAAGCAGAAAGGAGCTCTTTCTGAAGACGTTTTATAACTAGAGAGGGAGACTGTTCAAAACTGGGCTTGAACTAAAAACTGGCTACCAATGTCAGACCCATGGGCTATCCACATTTCATCAGCCACTGTTAGATGTTCCCCTGCAGTACCAAGATTCAGTAGGAAGGGCTGAAATTCCTAGTTCGCATGTGATTAGATTAAACCCTAAACATTAGCTGAACATGGCATTTGCTACATACTTACGTTGGACTCTACGTATTTACAAAGGGAAAAGGAGCCAAGCAGAAGTAGCGAGCCAGGCTCGGCGTGTCCTCTGGGACAGTGTTGCTGGCACTGATGCTAGCAGCGTGGGGTGATGTACAATGTCTATGCACAGTGCCATTCCACCAAAGTCTGTTTGCTGGGCCCGGGTCGATCTTGGGGTACAGGTAGGCAGGCAATGCCAAGGGGAAGCCTGGTAAAAGCTAAAACATTTCTCTTACCCCTCTGAAATCAACAGCAGATGATGGTCAGTGTTCCAGGGAACACCTTGGGAGTGGAAGGTACAGGCTACAAACAGCAAGGTCCTCTCAGAGGTGGAACCAAAAGAGACAAGGAGCAGAGGGAGGATGGATAACAGTACAGTAAAACCTCGATTTAACGGACCTCGATTTAACGGACTTCGGATGCAACGGACAGAATTTCTGAGCAAGTCTGTTGCATCCCAAATCCGTTTCTCGCGGGCTGGCTGCCGGCTCCCGGCTGCCGCCCGGGTCCAGGCAGCGGGCGGGCTGGCTGCCGGCTCCCGGCTGCCGCCCGGGTCACAGCAGCGGGCGGGCTGGCTGCCAGCTGCTGCCTGGGTCCAGGCAGCGGGCGGGTGGGCTGGTGGGTCCGGGGAGCCAGGACCCGGGCGGGCTGGCTGATGGCTCCCAGCTGCCGCCCGGGTCCCAGCAGCCGGAACCCGGGCGGGTTGGCTGATGGCTCCCAGCTGCCGCCCGGCTCCCAGCAGCGGGCGGGCTGCAGATCTGCAGCCCCGACCCTGTGGCGGGCGGGCTGCTGCTCCGACAGCTCGGTTTTTTTTTAATTAAATAACGGACTTTTTGATTTAACGGACACCCCCTCGCCCGAATTAGTCCATTAAATGGAGGTTTTACTGTACCTAATCCCTGGCCAAACACCCAATGCCCCTGGGGCCAAGCCTACCTATTTCTAGAGGGCACTGCATTAGGGATTATGACCTGCCTCCGCAGCATTTAGGAGGCTGGTAGAGCATGTGCTGCAGATTTATAACACACATCCCTATTTATGGACCGACAGTCAAAGCAATCTGAATTACTCTTAAGAATATTAGTGCACCTTCCCCATAACAGCCCCACACTGTCACCTTCGAAATGTACTTGCCAGTTGATGCGGCGCTGTTTGTGCATTCATAACATTCTTCGTGCCTGCAATAATTGTGTCTGCTGCAGGATGGCCTCAGATGGGACTTTAACGAGGGGACCGTGTAAACACACTGGAACCAATGGATATGGATGTCCACTGGCAGCTGCTGCTGCTTGCTATCTTTATTCTTGTCTTTTTAAAGTGCTTTTACCTTGATTCAAACCTCTTCTCCCCCTGGTCGGTATCTCAACAACTAACTCTGGAACTGTGATCAGAATGATTGCTCAAGGAGCTGGTTGCTTTCTGTAATGGCGGGATTGTCTGGGGCTAAGTAAATGTGACTAAGAGTTATTCTAGGTAAGAGCAGCAGATGTCTTGATTCTGTGGTTTACAGGCTGTCTCAGCCTGGGTGAAATTCACCACTGCACACAGACACAACAGAAGGCCAACGGACCATTCGTGACCCACTTCAGCCGTGGCCCCTTGCCAGGTGGACTAGAAGTGGGGCATAGACTGTGTTGGTGCCCTCTGTGCAGTGGTAAATTCACTCTCATTGCACCAGAGGGTGCTTCAGCATTGTTTGCAATGGACTCCCAACTGCTGGACTGGCTTCAGGTCTCTGTTTTATCCATCCGTGGTGTTTCAAAATCAGCTTTTTGTTTCCAGCTCCGGATTTGGCTTTGGTGATTGGCGCAATGTTTTGTGACAATTCTCCCCACTGGGCAGTTTTTTGTAGTTAATCAGGCGGATTAGGAAAGCTGTCTGAGGGGGGAAATTCATTTCTTTGACAATTTCTTGGCACACTGAACTTCTCCACAATATATGCTCAGACCTAGGAGCTTCTGGAAAGCCCCACCTGCCCGAAAAATGTTCTTTTGGCCTGAAGTGCATTATGTGAATTCCCCACCCTCATTCCAGAGGATATATTCACAGCCAGCCAGGCCTTAGTCACTTACACATACAGATCCATAGGAAACTCTTTCATCATGTGTGTTACGATGAACTCCACCATCAGATCTAGGAGACCAGGGAGGAAAATGACAAAGTAACTAACACCTGGCAGACAACAACAAGCACATCCAACTACCTACACCAGACAACAATCCTGGTTAGAAGCAAGAGAGAGAATTTACTAATAGCTGCGGCTACTGAGCGTTGCCTGGCATTTTAATGCAATGCACTCAGAGACATGCTTCCTCCCTCCCCCCCCCCCCCCGTTGTTTAAATAAAAAACACATCACTAATTTTGATGCATAGAATTGTGCTCCTGTTTCAAAGCTTGGCACCAATGGAAAATTCCAGTAGGAAATAGGATTTAGAACACCATTGTCACCAGAGGCCAGATATGTTTTACAGCTTTGTTTTCCGAGATGATAACTTAGAGAACATTCAGATATCTACAGAATCGGCTCTGAAGCCAAGTAAATCCAGTCTTGCCTCCAGAATGACTGAAGTCTTCTACATACGACTCAGTTTTAATCTTGGTCAGTTTCACAAGGGGTACAGATAAGTGGCCTCAGTGCTAGAACAGCAAGAGAGAGAGGCAAAAATGCCTCTAGCTAGCCCCCTTCAGCCGGTTTGTCTGTTCCAGGTGGGCAAGGTGCCCAACACTCACTTCCACCACCAAACGTCTGTTTCTTTCCCATCAGCTTTTTCTCAGCTGTGTCACCTCTTTCCCAGTCAACACCTTCCCCACCTACAAGTTTGGATGGATTAGCCAACGAACATTCCACTACTGACATTTGTTCACAATGGACGCGAGGCACCCGACACCTTCTGGAAACCTGATCGTGAACGTGGCTTTGCAACATGTTACATGGCACCGATCCTCCTACCTAATCTCACGAGAGGCAAGTGAGGAGATGGGACGAAATGCACCCTGCTGAGAACTGAAATTTCTTGCACAGGTAATAGGTAGCCAGGAAACTCCCCCAAACGACACGGATTTCCTCCTGGTCACAGGAGACGGGTCGATTCTGGAATATACTCACCTAGGACTGCACACACCAGGGGGCGGCAGGGCAGGTTCTTGTCTGTGGCTTTCTTCCTGTGTCTCATTGGCTTCAAACACACAAAAAAGAAAGGAAGTCAGCAGGTGCCTGTGTGGCACCCGGCGTGTTTAATCACCTGCTTCCCATACAAATAAAACCACTGCCACAGGCTCTCCTGCTGTTTTGGGCTCTTCCATTTCTGCCACCTCGGCTCTGTGGCTGCCATAGCCCAGGGCACAGAGGGTCCCCGCTCACCAGGGAGACGGCAGCTGGGGCTTTGGTTACTTCGATTCTGAGCTGTGTGCCTGGAGGGCGCTGTCGCACCAGGGCACGGTGCTCTCCCATATGTTCCCCTGACCCAGAAGCACTCAGTGACTGGAGTGCTACATGGCTCCTCTATCCGCTCTAACAGCTTCGAAAGAGGATTCCCATTCCATGCTTGCTGCTGAGAAAGAAGGGTTAACAGCTTGGAGCTACGCTTGTGTCATAAGTGTAAAGGCCGGGGTGGGGCTATGTTATCAGACAGCAGTGTCATCAGAGCCTCAAGACCATGAGGGAGGGAGGGGTTTAGTTTAGTTCAGTTTCAGCTTGGGCTTGCCAATGTAGCTTGGTAAGGTTTCTGGAGCATCTTTAGCTATGAAGATGGCTCTGCTTCCTTATATTCCTGATTAGCTGTGCTGTGAGTATAACCATTGGATTCTTTTAAGCCTGTGCCTTTTTGAGGTGTTTCTCTCCTTTTCAGAAGGGAGTTAGGGAACCCCAGATTGTGAAGAGTACTGTATCTCTGTTTTATTCTCTTTCTGTATTAAATCTTTTAGTTATAAAATGTTTGGTTTAATTCCCTTAAGGTCTCTCTCTCTCTTCACTGGGAAGAGAGGAGGAGGGAGGGGGGTAGATAAACGGACAAGCTCAGGGTAGGGACTGGGGAGTGGAGCCTGTCTCTGCCTTCAGCCGAGAAGGGTGAAGGGGGAGGGGAACAGCCTCCAGGTGTCTGACTCTGGCTCTCAGGGAGGGGGGACAGAGTTAGGGTTTTGGGGAAGTCCGGGGGCCCCTCCAAGGTTTTGGAAGTACACCTGGATGGTGGCAGCCGTGGTACACTAAGAACCCCACTGGTAAAAAGGGGGAGTCTAGGGGTGTAGGACTTAATTTGGCTGGGAAGCAGTTAAGTTGAGTGGTTTGGCTAAAAAGGAGTCCCAGTATTTGTGCTCGAGAGCATAAAGGCTGGGGTACCCCACTCTTACAGCTTGCTTTAAAAATAAAGGGCTTGAGTTTGCCCTGGAGTAGTCACGCTCTGTCTCCCAGGCCGCCAATGGGGAAAAACTCCCCTGGAGAGCAATTCCAGTGGTGGAATGACCATCTCGCAGGCCTGCAGCCAAGTCCCGCCGAGGGAGCGCACACAAATTCACAACTTCCTCTCGGCTGCCTCTAGAGGCTGGGCTCCTGTGGCCCCTTGGAGGCAAATAAAAGTGGCCTTCCTGAAGCAGAACCCCTGGGGCAAGAAAGTGGTAAAAACACCACGCCCCCTACTTGTGGGGCAAATCACCCCTCTGAAAGAGGGGGGGGATTGAGCTCAGAGGTTAGGACCCACTCCAACCTGCACATTAACGTATCACATGGGGTCTATTTTTTGCTGAAACTTAAGGCAGACTGCTCCCCCGAATGCACTGACTCCTCCGGTCCCCACAGACCCCCCTGGCCAGACGTGTCTGAAAAGCCAGCCCTCACCCAGTCCTGGAGCGAGCCAGCAAGGAGCCAGGCTGCTCGCTCCCCAGCACAGCTCGTTCCCTTGACGAGGAGTCTCGAGCCCACGACGGCGAGTCCTTCTCAGGGCTCGCTGGGTTCTCACGGGCACTGGCCCCAGGCGGGGCGTCTGACACACAATACACAACCAGCCCAGGACCCTGGACCTCGCCCCAAGGAGAACTGTGGGGCAGACTCACCATTCTGTGCAGGTTCACTCGAAAATTCACGTTGTCATCGTGCAGAAAAGCATTCGCGTACTGATCCTATTGGAGAGAGCAACGCCGGAGGTGAAACGCCACCCGCGGCAACCCCCCGCCAAAGCCCACGTGCCCCGGACAAAACTCGCTGTTGCAGGCTAGAAAGCTGCCGTCAGCAGGAAGAGGCGCTTGCCTGAGTCTTCTCTCCCCTGTTCCCCATTTGTGCCTCTAGTCAGACAAGCCAAGCCACTCCACTTGCACCACACTCATTTACTTCCCAGGACTCCACGTGCGACAGCGCCAAGAACATTTTAATGGGGGCTGTAAAATGCACAAGGAGGTTCTCCTGCCTGCCCCTCTCTCCTCATCCCCGGGACAGAGCGAAGAGGAAGGTTTATAGTGGCAGCTTGATGGACCCATCACGGCAGAAGTAATTGCAGCACAGGCTGCTGGGAGGCGGCTCAGCCGCTCCGATCCCCAGGCAAATCTCATTCGCAAATCCACACTAAATCAAACGCCGTTCCGTACAATACACAGCCAAGTGTGGTAATAAATATCCTCTCCATTTAATGCCAGGGTCAAACATGCCTTTGCTGGACGCAGGCCATATTTCTCTTCTCCCTTTATCTCAGGTGCTCAGAATAGCTAATTAACATTTGTAATGAAATCAGAGTTAACCAGCTCTTCTGCAGCACCTGGAACAAATACTTGATGAACCGTGACTTTAAAACAGGGGTGGGCAAACTTTTTGGCCCGAGGGTCACATCGGGGTTCAAAATTGTATGGAGAGCCAGGTATGGAAGGCTGTGCCTCCCCAAACAGCCCAGCTCCACCCCCATCGGACCCACCCACTTCCTGCCCCCAGACTGCCCCCCTCAGACTCCCTGACCCATCCAACCCCCCTGCTCTGTCCCCAACTACTCCCTCCAGAGACTCGGGATGGCTGAGGGGCAGCACCATCTGCTTAGCATGAACAATGCAGAGTCGAGTCTCGTCGGTGCCTGGAACATCTCACGGGGTCCCCATGTGACTTAACACATGCGCCGAGTCTCAGAATTGTGGCTTGGGAGCTGTCTTTGCAGGCTGGGGTGTCTGAGTTCAGTGTGCCCCCCACAAGAGCACAAGACATGACACTCCCCGAGATGGGGCTCAGTGCTAACAGCCGTAAGTGCTGGACTTCACAGCAAAGGATTAAACCACCTCTAGCAGGGTCTCCATCTCCCAACCCCCCTGAGTTCTCCAGCGCCCACACGACAGGAAGCGAGGGGAAGGGGCACCCGCCTGAGAGATGGCCGCATTCTGATGAGACGGGGTTGTGCACAAGACCTACCTCTGCTATGCACGTCAGGATAATCAGACAGAGCTTGCCACTGTGAAGCCGGTGTTCATCTGCAAATGAACAAACACAAGCTTATGTGAGCCACTGGCCTTCCCGAGCCGACAGGTTGGAGTGTGGACTCTGGGCATAAAGACCCTCCCGGGCGGAAACAGGACAAGAGGCCGAGTGTCAAACTCTTCACACACCTACTCACCCACCCTGTGAGAGTAAACAGTCTCGCTGGGGCCCTAAAGTCATCACCCTGCAACCAGACCACTACACCCCACTGAGCGATCCAGAGTCTGTGCTAACAAAGCAAGGTCAGATTTGATCAGAATACACCCAGCAGCCATACCCTACTCACTAGCGTCATGATCTTGGTACAAAGTGTGCCTTAGAAAGCAGCATTTGAAAACTCCATTTTTGGTCAGTATTGTCCAAAGGAAACATGTGGTAATGCTGTATATGAAGTTATAAGATTCCCCTGTATGGGGTTATTAACACATGTTCCAAACCCCACAGCCCTGCTCCAACAGAAATCAGCAAACAGGTCTGTCCTCGACAAAGGAACGTGTGCTCTGATTAACCTGCATTTCAGCAATAAACAGAGTTATCAAGCAGGGAGGGAAACAAGGAACCAAAACCAGGTAAGAAAAAGCAGCAAGAAACATTCTTCTGTATAGACTCTGTCTCCTAGTGCCCAGCTGGGAATGTTTTCAAGGGGGAGACAAACAATAAAAAGAAGGGGAAAACACCCCACAGTACCCCTCTCCTGCCCATCGTAGTCACTGCACCTGAGGGAACACAGAAAGCACTCACTAAAGTCTGGGGAGGGGTCTGCCGAAAGCACATGGTTAGAAATTTTGCTTGAATCTAATCGAGTTTGTTAAGTTAGGCATTAGTAAACGTCTTATCTTTATTTTATTGTAACCGTTTCTGACTTTGATGCCTCATTACCTATACTCACATAAAATCTCTTTGTAATTAATAAACTTGTTTTACTGTTTTATCTAATCTAGCATGTTTAAATTGAAGTGTCTGAATCACTACTTGAGATGATAAACAGGCATGTTATTCCTTGGAAGGGCTAATGGATGTCAAATATTTCTCTCCAGAGCTGGGACCTGGTCACTCTGCAGTATAATCAAGGCTGGCGAGAGCCAGAGTGTAACCCATGTGTGGCTAGCAGGCCACACACACACACACACACACACACACACACACACACAGTGGGAGGCCGTGTGTGAGCAGCCCAGGTAGGAACTCCATCAGACCTCCGAGGGAGATCGGCTGAATTGCTTACGCCGGCCGGCACATTACGCAAACAAGCTCTGGCAGACAGGCAGAGCAGTGAGAACGGTGCTGACAAAGATCTGAGCTCTCACCCCAGCATTCACATAGACTCAAGGACGTCTCGAGACTTGCCCCCGGTGCAGAATGATGGCTAGAAAGCCTGGGAGGCTTCTTTTTAATGTTAAGCCCCCTCCACACCCCACTTGTTTTCCACCTTGGAAATTGAGGCCCTGTCTGCCCTGGATGACTTTATGGGGCAAGGAGAAGGCTGGCAGAGTTATCCAAACCGAAATCTGAAGGAACTATTGAGTGGGAAGCACTTTTTATTCAGACTGTTTAAAACTCTGCTTTTATTTTGCTTTCCATTATCACCGATCGAATAATTGAGAGCCACAGAGGAGAAAGGAATCCCCATTCAGAGTCTACACCCCGGCCTGCAAAGACAGCTCCCAAGCCACAATTCTGAGACTGCCAACAAATCCTCCAGAACACCAGGGAAGACCAGACCAGACATTCTGGATGTTTTAAAGTAAAACACAAGAAGAAAGAGATTCTGAAAACACAGGCCATCTTCATACAGCAGAAAAGGCCGTTAACCCACACCTCCCTCCCACCCCCCCAAAAAAGCCTTTAGTGACCCTGCATTCAGAACACTGCATACAAACATCCAGTGCTGAGTTTGCAAGCAGATCTGACTCTGGGCTGCTGGCTCTGCTCTATGTCGGTGCTGGGACATGGGATTATTAGAGGGAAAATGAGCCCCAGAAGGTGTGAATTTTAACCTGCAGTATGGAGTAAACACGAGGGCACAGTTGGGGTGCTGCGGGTTGAGCATCACACTGGTATAGCTCCCTCCTGCAGCCAGACTGTTTTCAAAAGAAGGGAAACGTTTTTCTCTTCAGAAAGGAGAAGCAGTGGTCTTCGGGAACTCCAATACACGAGAGCCTTGTTATCTTTCGATTGCAAGTTCTCATGACTTATTTCGAAGGTGCTGCTTCCATGTCTCTTCTCCGGGGATTAGGCTGAAGTGTTACTGCTACACACTAAGAACTCAGGCTTTAGCCTGCTCAGCTTGTGAATGGCAGGTGATTTCCTGCCGCGAGTGAGAGACTAGGTGGGCTGTTATTCATAGCAATCTTTTGCATCTTCCAACAGAGGAGTTGAAAGCCCTCAGTACAGCAGGGAAACATCATGGGATGTACGTCAATCTGAGCCCTCGTTTACAGATGGTCCCTCTCAAGGCCCCCCCGACTATGGGGTCTGGCAGAGAGATTCTGACAGAATTTTAAATTGCAGGAGCGGAACAACTGTGCGGGCCTGGAGTCGGAGCAAGTGAACATCCCCCGCATGTACCCACCCTGAGACAGAAGTGATCCTGCAGCATCGCTGGTTCTCTTCTTTCCCATCCCCCCGGGAGCTATTGGCCTTAAAGCAGGGGTCTCAAACATGCGGCCCGGGGGCCACATGCGGCCCGCAAAGCCCTTCCCTGCGGCCCGCCAAGCTTCCTGGCGCCTCCCCCCCCCCCCCCCCGGTCCTCCCATAGCAGTTTGCGGAAGGGAGGGGCCAGAAGTGGAGGCTTCTCTGCTGCCTGGCTGGGCCGCGTGTGTTTCTAGCTCTGGACTTCCTAGATTGCTCTTGCTTTGTTTGCCAAACAGCCGTTGGTGGTGCCTAGTGCTTTCCAGGAGGGAATGGGGAGCTGCGTGCCCAGAGGAGGAGGTGGGGCAGGGGTGGGACCCCTTGGAAGGGGTGGAGTGGGGGCGGAGCCGGGGCAGCAAGGGCGGGGTGTGTGTCAGTGGTGCGGCCCTCGGGCCAGTGCACTAGTCCTCATGGAAGGGGTGGAGTGGGGGCACAGCCGGGGCAGCGAGGGCGGGGTGTGTGTCAGTGGTGCGGCCCTCGGGCCAGTGCACTAGTCCTCATGCGGCCCTCGTGGTCATTTGAGTTTGAGACCCCTGCCTTAAAGGTTCTCTCTTCTCATAAACGGTCAGGGGAAGGTACTTGGGAGCCCCTATTTACCCACTCCGAAGCGAGAACCAAGGGAACCCAGACAGTGAACTGATCGGGTTGAGGAGCTCACACTCATGGCAAAAAGCCTTGGGGGATTAGCCATTGAGGGGGAGCCTGCCCAGCCGGGGGCAGCCCACAACAGCCAGCCTTCCAGCCTGGTGCACAGTCAGCCCCGCGCGAGCGGGTTAAAATAGCCACGTGGACATTGCAGGTCAGGCTCCCAAGGCCGCCCTCCTCCGCTTCAGAACCCAACACCTGCAAAGCTACTCTGAGCCCAAGCCCCGCAAGCCCAAATCCGGTGAGCCAGGCCAGGAACTGCACAGACGTACCCTACCCAAACCTCACACACGGGCACCCACGCTAGGGAGAAACCATCGAAAGGGACACCAGCCTCCATCCATCGGGACAAACCGGCCAGGCACTGCCTGGGTTTAGGAAGAAATCCCCTCCACAGGTATAGGCTGCACACTATACGGAGTACTTAGTCAGTGCTCAAATGATACTGAACAGCAATATTATTATCTTCATTCGATGTCAAACTGGACAGATAACCGTGTGTGCAAGAGTGAAATTTGGCACCAAAAAATTGTTCACACGTGCAATACTTGCTCATGCGAGTGAGCAGATGCAATAGTGCTAATTGAGCAGTCTTGTGCACACTTGGCCAGTGATGGGTCAGTGGCACGTTACCAAAGCTTCCACTCCAAAGTGTAAAAAGCCAGGAAGCACAAAGCAACGAGTAGAACCATCCTACATGGCCCAGCAGCATCGAAATCCACTACAACCGGGACTCACTGACGCCCCCTTTACTAATTCAAGTGTCCCTCAGATCACCCATAGGTGCTAACAGGCACATTTCACACCTGGAGTGAGTTCTGAGTCCTGTCCCTTATGTTCTTAGAAATCCAGCTCTGTGGGGTTTAAATTCTCCTCCCCTCCCGCAGAGTTTGGAATTGGATCTGCTTATGCCTCTTGGAGCGGGCCTTGCTGAGACTCCCTCGGTTGTTATGCAGTATAATTTTCCCCTTCTAGATTAGGCTCCTTTTCCTCCAGGACTAGGCCTCCCCAAGACCCACATAATTACCATCTGGCAAGGAGAAATCAGTCCATTCTCCCGAGGTTCAGAGCTTTCAGTCTCCACAGGGAGTCCAGGTAGATTCTGTATGTGGAGCTATATTAACATCCCCCGAGTCCCTCGACAATAGGACCTGGTTACCTTTCGTGTCCTGCATGACAATCGAGCTGTACTTTAAGAAGGTTATCAGCAGGTTGCTGGTCTGCACGTCGGCGTCCAAAGGCAGCTCTGCAGAGCTTATAACTGGAAAAAAGCAGAAGACACACATTTACCCTCTGTAGATCACATACAATAAGCAAGAGGAAGATACTCTAGGAACTTGATTCTCAGACGTTAGGATTGGGTGTAATGAACACATTTGTACAGGAGAACAGCCATACTTGGTCAGACCAAAGGTGCGTCTAGCCCACTGTCCTGTCTATAGACAGCAACCAATGCCGGGTGCCCCAGAGGGAATGAACATGAACAGGGAATCATCAAGTGATCCAGCCCGTCACCCATTCCCAGCTTCTGGCACAGAGGTTAGGGACCTATCTTCCATGAAATTATCTACTTCTTTTTTGAATCCTGTTATAGCCTTGGCCTTCACGACATCCTCTGGCAAGGAGTTCCATAGTTCTGCATTGTGTGAAGAAATACTTCCTTGTGTTTGTGTTGAACCTGCAGCCTCCCCCGTCATCTCTTTTCCAAGCTGAAAAGTCCCAGTCTTATTAATCTCACCTCATATGGAAGCCGTTCCATACCTCCCATTTTTGTTTGTTGCCCTTTTCTGAACCTTTTCCAATATAATTTTTTTGAAATGGGGCAAACACATCTGCACGCAATATTCAAGATGTGGGCACACCATGGATTTATATAGAAGTACAGTCGGACCCCGCAATACCGCGACGATCGAGATCCAAAAATACCTGATCGCGGTAAACGCGGGGTCGCGGTATTGCGGGGCCTCGTGGCATCAAAGTACCGCGCGCCGCCGCCATCAGGAGCCACATGCGCCCCGCGTTATAAGCGGATTCGTGCTCTAGTGGGGCGCGGTATTGCGGGGTTCCACTGTAATATGATATTTTCTATCTATCCCTTTTCGAATGATTCCCAACATTCTGGTCGCTTTTTTGGCTGCTGCTGCACATTGAGTGGATGTTTTCAGAGAACTATCCACAGTGAGTCCAAGATCTCTCCCTTGCGTGGTAACAGCTGATTTAGACCCCGTCCCTATGTCCGTACAGTTGGGATTATGTTATCCAACGTGCGTCACTTTGCATTTATCAACACTGTAGAGATCACCTGATCTCCCACTCCCCAGTCAGAGGTCTTGTGTCACAGTGAGTGGGGCAGAGCTCATTCCAGAGCCCACCGTTCCTGCTCCAAGCTCCGGCTAGCGGTCCCAGCTCTCCCCTCCTGACCACCTGCTGCTGCTTTGGCACTTCCCGGAGGCAACATGTGACTAATTGCAGCAGTCTGGGCAGATGAGCCTTACCCCATTTTCATTTGGAAAGGAAGGTGCCTGGGAAAGGCCCTGCTGAGTTTCAATAATGGGATCTGAGCTCTTAAGAAACAACTGTGAAGAGGCAAGTGCCAATTGCATGCCAGCCTCCCTCCCTTTTCTCTCTGGAGCATGGAAACCTGCCACCTTCTCCTGAAGGAACGGGACAGAGGGGGGTGCTGCGTGACCAAGGAGCTTTGCTGCAGGTCAACACAAAGGTTCTTTTTAATGCCCACCAATGTTTCCCAAACTCAAGCTTAGAGGCAGCAGCTCTGCACATTTACAAGAGACAGGAGCCGAGGCAATCACGTCTTATGCTAGTGAAATCAAACAGCAACATGGAGACATCTGCCCCTAGCTGCATCAGGCTGGGGGGAGCACTTCTGATAGAGACCTTGCTCCCGTTCTCCATGCCTCGAACACCTCAATACAAGACACGTCTGCAGCGTGCCCTGCAGTTACCCACAGTCACCTCGACCCTGGGCTGGAGTCAGGTGGCTCTCTTGCTCTCAGATTGGGCTGCAGCACCCGGTGATCAGCCACGCTCATCTCAGCAGGCCTGACTGGCTACGTCTACACTGCAGTCAGAGATGCGATTCCCAGGGCAGGAAGACATACGTGCGCTAGCTTGGATAGAGCTAGCATGCTAAAAATAGCCAGGTGAGCCGTGAGCGGGCCGCTCCAGTACAATCCCACTCAAGAGCCTAGGTACGGCGTGGGTCACCTCAGGCAGGCCGCCGGGCCACACTGCTATTTGTGGTCACCTGCGCAGTCATCACGGACCCAGGAGCAGGGACCAAACAGCCTGCCCACAGCAAAGCAATATTTATTTAGAGCCAAGGTCTTAAAACAAAAGCTGGGGATGACCCAACTAGCTCCAGCTGTCTCCACGGTGTCTGTCAGCCTGTCCCTGGCAACGGACCCATTCCCCGTCTTGCTCCTAAAAAAGGGGTTTTTCGTTGCGAGCGACCCGTCAATCCGTTAGCTCCTGCCTGGCGAAGCAGATGTGTCATTTTGGGCTGGCGCCATTGTCCTGCAATTGACCCAGTGTTTGTTGGGAGGCTGCTTCTCTATAGCCCCCTACGTTGCTCATCCGACAGCTCCCCCAGAACGACAGCACTGTGCGTGTCTTCCCCCGCACACGTAGCCCAGGCTCTCTCATGACCGGGGGTGTGTGTCCATTTCGCAACTCCATGGCCGACACAGCGACTACCCCGTACATCAGCCAGGGAGCCAACGCTGGGGCAGGACCTGGCAGCCTGTTAGCTAAGCAGCACAGCATGACATTACCGCTCTGTGATCTGCACTGGCTGCCGGGGGGCTTCCAAGTGGAGTTCAAGGTGCTGGTTTAGACCAATTAAAGTCCAAAATAGCTTGAGACCTGCTTACCTGCGGGACCCCATATGGCCAGACCTGGTCTCATTAGAGGCCTGAGCCGGACCCACGTTTGGACGGGAGCAGGAGCTGCTGGCAGCTCATCTCTGGAATCCACTCCCTCTTTTCCATCTGCCTGCAGAGCTAGCACAAAGCCTATCTATTGGCCTGGCCCTTGGGGGAGAGAGAAGTAGCTGGTGCTTGCAAGAGAATTTGGGGTGAGAAGAGGCTGCTGGTTTGATCCTTTATGCGACTGTATTTTTAATTTATGTAAAATGCACTTGGAGGCTGGGACAGGAGCCTTTACATCAATAAATCTAAATAAATACACAGACCGCCTCTCCCTGTTCAAAGTGCCTGTGAAACCCACCACCCTGCGGCGAGATAAGTAAGGGTTAGGGCTCGGATGAGCAAACAGGCACAGAAGGGGGAAGGAACGTATCCAGAAATAGAACCCAGGCGCCCAGAGTCCAAGGCCTCTGCTCTAGATACCGAACAGCAGGGCTTCTCGGCACCTGAGCACTGCAGCACACGCGCCTTAGGAGACCACGCCCAGCAACACGAGACTGAACTCACAAGAAAGTTCCAGCCCCAGTTCCGATTTCTGGCTCTGCGGCTCCAAGTCCGATACCTTCGTTTTTAAAAGCCATCTAAGGTTCCAGTATATGGGAATGTGCAAGGCAGGAAATAAGGGAATCAAAACTGGCACTGATATGCAGAGGGGCCCAAACAGTAGTGGGGGGTTACAGACAGCTCATGGAGGTCTAACCTCTAATACAGATCTGCCATCCATGGAGATGACGGAGCCAAGCAACCAACGTGGCCTGGCAGTTCGAATCAAACTGGAGTAGTGCAGGGGCCTTCTATTTCCGGGGGCTGCACCTCTCCAGGGTCTGCAAGCCACTCCTGACATGTTGCTCAAACAGCAATGTCCCTGCACCCCTCCGCTATGGGACTGGAAGACTCCTTTTCCCCAACATTATGAATTGCTAATGAAGATTTAGGCAAGGTCTGCAATATGCAATATGCTCCTTCTGGAGCAGCTATGATGTATGCAGTTGATGAATATTAAACAACAGTGAACAAATCAGCATTTAGATACCATGGTGACAGGCACCTTAGATTTGTATATTACCAATGCACAGGTCACAGCAAACAGAAAAAAAACCACCACCCTACAGAACCCATTACTGTAGAACCCACTTAACCCGGCAGCGGTAGCTTTATTTTGAAACTTTAAAAGGACTTAATTCATGTTACAGGCTAACAGCCAGAGGAATTTCAACTGGGAACCCGGGCCTGTTTTTAAACCCAAGTTGCACAGAGAAGTGCCTGGAATCCATGCATGGATTTTTGCATGCTTTGTATCTTGAAAATAACTTGGCTTCTTTATTTTTAATTCACCAGAAAGAAAGAAAAAAACCTTCCATTCTAAAGCTGAAATGTCTTGGGCTAACTCTAAGCCAAGAGCAAATTTTACAGCTGAATTGCAAAACGAGAGGAATTCTGACGTAGCTTGAAAATAACAGCACTGCTGGGGATCAGCACTGTAATTAAAGCAAACCCAGGCTCAAGTGCTTGGCAGCGCAGAGAGGCTGGATCAGAGATAAGACGACAGGGAATGTAAATGAAAAATACCTCAACATGATCCCTGCAAGGTGAGATCAACTCCCTTTTTTGAAGCTTAATAACCCCCCAAGCGGTGGGGAGCCGCCAGTGAAGGCGGAGCTCACCGTGTCTCTTCAAAGTGGGCTGACTTCTTTTGCTAAATGAAAAAAAAAAGGGAGCTAGTTGTAGGTAAGCACAATCCTGTCGGTTCTGTAATAAAGTGTGTGGGTGGATACATTAGCAATGAACAGTCTGAAAGGGACGCATACAAAGCGCCTGGCCTGCTGCATCACACAAAACACAGACACAGGGAGGCTTGAAACATTTTTTAACTGAAGCTTTTGATATCCATGGTAACCAGGCAGAATTCATCCTTGTGGAGGAGAATAGACTTCAGCCGGGATATCAAACAACCTGAAGAGCAGGTACAAGAGGGTAACCCATGCTGCTCTCACTTTAAGACATTGCCAAATTGTGCTCTATTCAAACAGACTCCATTCTTCTGTTAAACGCCTTCTTCAGACATCGATGGAGCAAGGGACGTTAGATTCCTCTGAGGGGGTTAATTCGACACGATCTCCAGTAATGAGCCGGTCAATACAGCTCTTGTATGCCCACGTTCAAGTATCTTGTTCAGAACAACCAGGCTCCCAGATCTCAGTGGAGGGCGTCATTTAAAAAGTCGGTCTGAAGAATGGGCAGAGGCGATCGAGAAATAGCCCCTGCTTTGCAAACAGCTTGGATTCAAATCCTAGGTTAATTTCCAGCTGGAAACAAGCACATTAGTGACAAGTAGGTGCCCACTGTGACTAACTGCCTGGGAGATGAGCTCCTTCAAAACATCAGACATCCATAAACAAAGCCCTTAAAATAAACATTCACTGGGTGGCTGCATCCGTGTGGAGACACACCGGGGCCGGGGGCTGTGTCAGTCCTCTTCTAGCAAGACTGGCTTTCGCTATGGCTTTGGGAAGACGCCAGCAGTTCCTCGGGGCAGCATACACAAGAGCAAAGAGGCTATGTGATTCTTCTTATAAGTAGCAGAAATATAAAGTGTCATCTGGTTCTGCTTAACAAACCAGGCCTCCCAGGAAGACAGCAGGAAATCTCCCTCCAGACAGAATGGGTTAGCTGTCACCTGGAAAAACTGCTTTGCCATTTATTTTATGGTTTATTTGAAATGCTAACACCCAAAAGAGGATTAAACATCTCACCGTCTGAAGAAGGCGGAGTGGTCCCGAGTGGAGTGACGGGCGTCGTTGGAATTGGGCTTATCGGCACTGTCACCAACCCCATTTCTGGATGGCTCTGAAGCAAAAATACATGATCTCAAACACACACACTTTATATACCACAGTTCTATGGAGCAACTCCCACAAGGTGTATTACCCCAGATGACACAGGCTGCAGGTGTGTCGGCAGACACCAGAGCTCAAGTCAGCAGGCTTTCAACCTCCACCCTACGCAGCATGGGGGGGTAGACGGCCCAGTGGTTTGGGAACTAGTCTCGGACTTGGGAGACATGGGTTCAAGTCTCTGCTCCACCACAACCTGCCTGCATGACCATGGGCAAGTCAATTAGCCTCTCTGTATCAATCCCCAAGCTGTGGCACATGGGAGACCAGATGACCTCATGGTCCCTGCGAGTGTGTGTGCAGTGGGGATAGGAGCATTGCCCTGCCTCAGAGGGGGTGTAAGGATTTTAAGGCACTCAGATACTACAGTGATGGGGAAAAGATACAACCCCACCCTTAGAGCTTTGGGTCACCCCTCCTCTCCTCCCACCCCCTCACAGGTGTTTTCAGAATGACGCTGGAATACTTAAGACCTGCCCTTCCAATCCTCCTCTGCCCTTTTCAACTGGGATTCTCATTTGTTTCATAGGTTCACATTTTGAGACAACAGCAATTGACGACCTTCCTGCCTTGCTGAAAAGCAAGAGGGTTTGATAGAAGACAGCACTACAGAATCATCATCATCGATTCGTTCTGCTTTCTTCAATTGCCTTTTCCCCCAGCTCATCTCCACTAACTGCTCCAGGCCTAATTACTGCTTGGACCTTTCTCACGACAGGTGCCGGTAGATTTCAGTTATCTGGTAGAACTGGTGAGATTCTAGAACTATTCGGTTCTAACCCGGCTGTAACTTAATCAAGACGGTTTCAGATAGTGTCTTACAGACAGACGCATCTCGCGTACAATGTGTGGTATACGAAGGATTTGAAAGTTAAGGACAGTGTTGTAGAACTACTAGAGCAGGGGTGAGCAAACCTTTTGGCCCGAGGGCCACATCGGGGTTCAAAATTGTATGGAGGGCCGGATAGGGAAGGCTGTGCCTCCCCAAACAGCCTGGCCCCACTCCCATCTGACCCCCTGACCCATCCACCCCACCCTGCTCCTTGTCCTCTGACTACTCCCTCCAGAGACCCCCGACCCTAACCAGCCCCCTGGGATCCCACCCCCTATCCAACCCTGCCCTGCTCCCTGTCCACTGACTGCCCTGACCCCTATCCACACCCCCGCTCCCTGAAAAAGCCCTGGGACTCCCACACCCCATCCAACTCCCCCGCTCCCCATCCCCTGACCCCACTCCCAGAACCTCCGCCCCATCCAACCACCCCGATTCCTGTCACGACTGCCCCTCCCCCCCCCGGGACTCCCTGCCCCTTATTCAACTCCACCAGCTCCAGCCCCCTTATCACACCGCTCAGAGTAGTGGCTTGAGCCGGACATGCTTCTGCGCAGCCCCGCCCCCCAGAGCTCTGCCTGTGCGGCGGCGTGGCTGTGGAGGGGCTGGGGAAAGCCTCCCCCATGAGCTCAGGGGCCAGACAGGACAGACCCACGGACCGGATGTGGCCCACGGGCCGTAATTTGCCCACCCCGTACTACAGGGGTGTAAATCCACACATTTCATGGGAAGCCTGGACACTTGCTACCACTCAAAGTCCAATCTAGGAAATAGCTCTAAAATACATTTTCCTGATTTGAACACCCTCCTTCTTTGAAAATATGTTTTCTCCCATGGAATAAAACCAAGGGGTTTTTTTTCCCCAAAAAAATAATTCAGCTGTAGCCAAGGTATATAGCACCACCTAGCAGCAAGAGATTAGTACGAGCAGTTACTAGGAGCTACAAAGAGAAGAAGAATACTGTGGAGCTAAGTTTAGCCACTTTCGCAGCTCCCCTGGCCATGCCTAGGTATCAGTGGTTGGAGATTCCTGCAATACTGGGGCAGACAGAGAACACGATTTGAGCCATAAGTTTCTTCCGTTATTTTTGTGGAGCTTTAAGGCACGTCATGCCCTACTTCGAACACAGGTTACTGACCGTCCACCCAATGGCTTCATCAGACTGGTACAACCCAGTGTGTGCTTGGGCCTCTCTAAGGCTGCCTCTAACCAACTCATTACTGTCTGCCCCAAACCCGTTTGCTGTGTGTGCAAATCCACGTGGCATTCAGAGAATCAGCCTGAGCTTTCCGACCAAATCTCTGGATGCATCCGCTGCTCTTCAGACACAAACCCGGCTATTATTGTTCCCCTCCCAGACTGATACTGCAGTTCTCAAGACAGGACGACCTGCCTACAAAGAAGGTTAATTCATCACATTCTCCATGCCCGTTGCTACAGAAACTAGTGTATGAAACAAGCCTCTTCCAGTAGCTGTTTACTCTCTAAAACAAACTGCTGAACTGTGGGGCCACACAAGGGATCAGCGATTAGATTCCTAGCTTCCAGGCACCCTCCATGGTGCTTTCTGATCAGACCCTCCAGCTAACCATAGAGCAGCATTAACAGGGTTTAGAAGGAGTCACATCCAGCCCTCCCCAGACACAAAAACAGGTCAGTCTGACACAAGGCATCCCCCAGAAAACATCTCCCCAAAACCTAATTCTCTTCTGCGGCAGGGTGGGAAATAAGGGGCACTGCATTTCCTAGGTCACCCTGAATCCGGGCCCTAGCCTGCTTCTGGTCCTACCTGACTACGAACTACAACAAAACCCCAAAGGACCCAGGGAAGGAAAAGATAAACTGACTGATCTAACCGGTCTCCTCAAGGCCTGCCCTGCATTGGCTGCTAAAGCGCTTTTGTGGTTAAGCTTCCCCCCACCACTCAAAGGCATGGAAAGGAAACACAATGAATTGGGCCCCACCTGTGCCAACACGGTGATGAAGTTCCGGTTTAAATGCACGGCTTCATAGAGGGCCAGAAGAATCGCCTCATTTGTTCTACAAGAGCAGCAGAAAAGCAGAGTTAGGTTAAGGGCTGAACTCCGGGGACAGCCACCAGAGCAAAGGACTTTTCAGAGTGACTCACGAGTCGCTGAGTCCAGCCGGAAACACCTTCAAGGGGCCTGAGTTTCAGAAGTGGCACACGCCCACCCGCTGGGAGCCAAGCCCTTTGTATTGAGTTGGACACCCCCAATTACTAGTCACTTTTGAAGACGTCGGCTGTGGTCTTAGACCCCCTCTCTCTTCCACTGAAGGACTCGCCTTGTTCCTCACTCTCAAGCATTTCTTCCTCCTTAAAGTCCCTCCTTTTGAGAGCACAGACCAGCCTGCTGCCTCCACCGTCCCCTATTTCTGTTGGGCTGCGGATGGAGGAGCAGCTTTTACCCTCCTGATTTGGAAGGAAAGTGCTCCTCGGGGCAGGAGGCCGTGTCCACCACTATGATCCCCAACACCAAACAAGAGTGGTGCTCCATTAACAGAATTCCCCTGGCACTCCCTACACCCAACACTCGCGCATGGCATTACAGCATGGTCCCCAGAGACAGACAGTCCATGGCTCCTATGGCCCCCGCCGCTTCATTCGAGCCCCAGCCTCCCCCGCCGTTTGCAGTACCAAGGGACAATTTTGGCTGCCAAGCCAGAGCGGACGTTGCTTCGGCTTGTTTTTCTACATTAAAATGGCTCCATAATGGAACAGCAGCAGGTGACATTTTGCAGTTCAGAACCAGCCAGGTAAATTGCCGTTCCCTGCGCAGACAACATCTGTGTACTTACTGGATGGAGATTTTCTCATCGGCGTCGGCTATGAACATGCTGCCCACCTGTGGAAGGAAACAGTATTGCACAGCTTTAGGAAGCACATTAGGAAAACCTGTTGCCATCGCTTACAACTAGCAAGAGGCCCGGGTCGACCTGAATGCTGCAAAACCCTGGCTGGCTTGCGGACGAGGAGCAGGACAAGGGAAGTCCCACAGCTTCCTTCTCCAGGCGACCATGAGCTGCCCTTGGAAGAAGGCTCCCCCAGGACACATCTCGTAGCTACAGCTAACCCCCGCTCAAATGACAACTGATTCCCAGACCTGGATCTCTCCATAGGCTCCCCATATTGCCACAGACAAAACTCTGCAGGGGGATGGCAATGCATGTCCCATCGCACTGCTGTGTGCCGGGCAGCTTCTGCAGGAGAGCTGCTGCGATTATTTTATTTTATGACAAAGGATAAAAGTGAAGCTTTTAAAACTGAAGATGGAGAAGACAATATTTCTGATTCTCAAGCCAAAAATACTGCGAAAGCACAGCAACGTGATCTGTGGTGTCCTGCACATCCCTCACCTCCCCCTCTTCAGAGCCTGAGCCAAAGTCCACAGAAGATAATGGAAAGATTCCTGCTGAATTCAGTGGAGTTTGGATCAAAGCCTCACATAGTCCCATATACTTTATTTATCTTTTAAGTACTGAAAAAATGCTCTTTCCTCACTCACCATATTGGTTAAGGCTGAGAAAAAGCCACTCTGGTGCTCCTCTTCCTTATCTTTGTACTGCCTAACAAACAGGGAAAGAGCAGCAGAAAGTAGGGTGTTAACAGGGGAACAGGGATATTTTATCCAAATCCCTATACAACAGGCCCCTCAGGTCAGGACATTTTCAAGGCACTTGTGAAGAGATGTCAAAGCAGTTCAAATCCCTGTTGCGGACAGCCTCTGGATTAAGGCATGCAGTGGCGGGGTAGCCAGGTTGGTCCCAGGATATTAGAGACACAAGGGGAGTGAGGAAGAAGCTCTGTGCAAGCTGGAAACCTTGTCTTTCTCACCCACAGAAGCCTGTCCAATAAAAGGTATTACCCCCACCCCGTCTGTCTTCTGTAGTAGGCACAGTCTGGGGGCTAACTGGAAAGGTGAGCATTGTGTTACTGGAGGCAAAGGTCCCACTGCTCAGCCAAGACCCACCCAGTCTGGAGTGAGATGAGGAGGGGAGCTAGGGTCAGCTTACAGCCATGCTGCCAACGAGCTGAGACTCTGAACTGCTGGGACATGAGGCTCATTCAAACCCTAACTCCGAAAAGAAAAACGTTTTCAGTCATTTGTTTGGACTTGGATATGAATTTACTATTTCACAGCCCCCAGCAGTCTCGGAGACCACCCTGGGGGAGCCTACAATTACTGACAATGCAACAAAGTGAGGGCAACCAACCCCTTTTGGGGAGGAAAAGCAGGCTCCAGAGAACACAGATTGGGCAGCTTTTCGGGAAGGGTGGAGGCATCGCAAGAGAGATTTTTTATTTGTTGCCTCACTATATACAAATATAAATCTAAGAACCACATTAAGAGATCTGTTGACTGACTTTTTGTGGGTGTTGCCGCAGAAGAAGGTTTTCAGCAGCATTTGCAACACAAAAACCAAAGTATTGGGCTGCTGCATGAGAACCTGAAAGTGAAACTATCTAATAAAGGAATGCAAAAGGGACCACCCACATTTCACTCCTCCAGCTGGATGAAAGTGAACGGCCTACGTGGGGAAAAAGCAGCGCAGATGATTCGAACTGACAGCATTTCTTACACTGAGGAAATCCAGAATCATTAACCCTAAGGGTTCAAAAACCCTGAGAGCTTTTACAAACCGAGCAGGTGAGGCTCTTTTCTTGGCCTTCAGGCTCTACTCACTTCACCTTTTCCAATTTTCTACACAACCACAAGGGCTAGAAAATTCCTTTTCCGTGGCGGGTGTTTTTGTTTTGGTTTCTTTGGGGGGGTTTTGGTAACAAAAGCCGAGATTCTCATGTGCTCTCCCAATTCCAGCAGCTGGGGCTTTAAGAAAAACACCAAATATCCCAAGATCATGAGAGTGGGCAACTCTGGAAATCGGTTTTCATTACCTGGCCTGACGGTTTCCAGCCCTGGGGTACACAGAGAAGCATTTAATCCAAGTGGCCTAATCTTCAAAGCTCACAACTTCCGATGACTACAATGGGAGGTGCAAGCGCTCAGTGCTTCTGAGTGTCAAGACACTTTGAGAGAGGTGCCAAATTCTGGCCATTCCTTTTAACCTGACACTGTCTACTTAACTCTCCTGCAAGGGAGCACAGCTTCAGTCTGCTACAGAGACAAGAGCAACGGGTCACCGCTCATCTTCACCTCATCTACACCTCCAGAAGAGTGGCGGAGCATTCAATAGTGCTCCAGCACAGTAAGCTATCAAAATCTGTTTAACAGGGGTTAAGAGGAACACTTCCCAGGGGCAGATTATCCAGTCCTTTCCTACTGATGGATTTCTTCCAGCTTCTTCTGAGGCAGCTAGTCCTGGCCCCAGTCTGAGATGGGTACTGTTTAGAATCTGGACCCTGAGCTGATCCACTCTGGCAATTCCTGCACTCCCAGACAGCTCTGTTTGTTTCTGATGGGCTGTCAGTGATTTTTCTGGCACAGTGGCACTCAATGAATCATTCATTTTCACGTCACAACGTGAGATTTCACAGGCGACTCTCAGAGATGGGAGTAGAAACGTACACGGAAGAGCTGTCTGGTTTTCCCTAAGGCCAGGCCTCTCTTGAAGTGCATCTGCCAGATTCTGGCTGGCAATGACAGCAGTAACAGCCTCAAAGCACAAGACAGTTCCAGCATCTCCCCCCAACCAGGAGCGCCACAGGAAATGCTGGTGGAAGGGGACGGAAGTCCCCACTGGGTCAAGAAACAATGAGATGGCTCCGAAGGTGGATTTACCTGTTGTACTCGGATAACGCCTGGGCGGTGACAAGTCCCATTCCCTGCAAGAACACAGACCAGCATTACACTGCCATCCCAGCCCCCAGAAAACCCAGTGATATTGACTGGATGAAGCTCCTCCCCCACCCACATCCCAGGGGGCTGCACACCATGTCGCATGCCAAATATGGAGTCAAAGCGTGTGGCACAATTTAAAAAGCCAGGGCCCCAGCCAGGGGTCAGCATGGATTAACACTAACCAGGCCTGGGAAAGTTAAACAGACATTTCCAGAGCGGAGAGATCTACTCCAAGGAGCTGCCAGAGTGCCGCTTGCTCATCCACCAACCTCAGTCCAATGGAGAGAGCCTTAAAAGCCAGCTGGTGTCAGAGCAAAGATAGATGCTAAGCCCCAGCTCCCAGTGAAAGCCTCAGATACAAGCAGGCTTTAAAATTCCACCAGAGCCAGCTTAAGGCCCCTCAGCCACCGTCTAGACTGGTGTGATGCACTCATGGCAGCTCAGTCTGATGAGCAGACAAAAGGAAAGTCCAAATCAGCCTGGGGTTTCTTCTTTAGCTTAAGGTTTCCTAATTCCTTGATCAGGAATCCCTCTCTCTCGCCCACTCCCAGAACTTGATTTAGTTGGGGCTGGTCCTGCTTCGAGCAGGGGATTGGACTAGATACTTCCTGAGGTCCCTCCCAACCCTGATCTTCTAGGATTCCAATCTCAAAGGTGCCGCTAGCAGGGAGGCCAGTCATGCTGATCCTCTCTGCTGTAGCACAATCCCCTCCTGGCTAGCTCAGGACACCTAAGGCCACAGAGCCCAGGAGAAGGTTCCAAGGAGCGGGATACTCACGTTTAGTGTGGCCTCGTCATCTACAATAGAGAGTTTCACAATGTAGGGATTCACCGACTGTTAAACAAGAGAAAAAGGAAAGTTTGGTCTCTGGTTTAAAACAAGCCTATTGGCTAGTCAGCAGAGTTTCCACCACTTCCCCTGGAGGTTTCTTCCCACCGCCCCCACACAATGCAACAACAGCCATTCACTGCACTGAAACCCATGGGCTCCGGCTCCCAAGGAATTGATGGTCTTTCTCGATTTGCCGTCGGTGAGACGAACCAGCAATATTATCAATTCTGATCGCTTGGTGAACATCAGGCAACCTTTCACCACTGACACGTGGCACTAGGCAACAGGCCCAGGTAGTGATATGGGGACGGAACGTTACCATGGTCTGAGACTTGTGACTATGCCAATAACTGCCTGAGTAAGGCACCAGGGAAGGCCTGACAGTGTTAAGGACCCATCTATCACTAACTGCCAGGACTAGAGCTCAGTCCTCCCTAGTTCAGACTGTTGAAGGCTTGGAACTTATGGAGCACACATGTGCCACATGACCGGAGGATAGCTAGCAGAACCAAGTTAAAAAAAAAAAAAAAAGGCTCCAGAGGTGATCCTGGCAATTACAAATTGGCTGAAACTAGAGTAAAGATGAGAATTATCAGACACACAGATACACACAATATGCTGGGGAAGAGTCAACATGGTTTTTGTAAAGGGAAATTATGCCTCAACATCTATTAAAATTCTTTGAGGGAGGTCAAACAAACATGTGGACAAGGGTGATCCAGTGGCTATAGTGTACTTTGACTTTCAGAAAAACTTTGGCGAGGTCCCTCACCAAAGGCTCTTAAGCAAAGTAAGGAGTCATGGGAGAAGAGGGAAGATCCTTTCATGGATCAATGACTGGTTAAAAGATAGGAAACGGACAGGAAGAAATGGTCAGTTTTCTCAATGCAAAGAGGTGTCCCCCCAAGATCTGTACTGAGACCAGCTCTGGTTATCAACATATTCCTAAGTGATCTGGTAAACAGTGAGAGGCAAAGTTTGCAAATGATACAAAATTACTCAAGATAGATAAGTCCAAAGCAGACTGTGAAGAGCTACAAAGAGCTCTCTAAACTAGGTCACTGGGCAACGAAATTGCAGATGAAATTCAATGATGAAAAGTGCAAAGCAGTGAGTGCACTTTGGAAAACAAAATCCCAACTGTAGGTACAAAATGATGGGGTCTAAATTAGCTGTTACCACTCAAGAAAGATCGTGCAGTCGCTGTGGATAGTTCTCTGAAAACATCCACTTAATGGGCAGCAGCAGTCGAAAAAGCAACCAGAATGTTAGAAACAATTTGGAAAGGGATCATCATTAAACAGAAAATATCATAATGCCACTGTATAAATCACTGGTATGCCAGCCCCTAGAATACCGTGTGTGGATCTGACAGCACCCTCTCAAGAAAGACATGTTAGAAACAGAAATGGTACAGAGAAGGACAACAAAAATGATGAGGGGTATGGAACAAATTCCAAATGGAGAGATGAAAAAGACTGGGACTGTTCAGTTTAGAAAAGAGACGACAGAGGGGGAATAGGATAGAGGTCCATAAAATCATGACTGGTGTAGCGCAAGTGAATAGGGAAGCGTTATTCACCCCATCACATAACACAAGAACTATAAGTTACCCAATGAAATTAATAAGCCATAGGTTTAAAACAAATACAAGGAAGTATTACTCCACACAATGCCTAGTTAACCTGTGGAACTCCTTGCCAAGGGATGTTGTAAAGGCCAAAAGTATAACTGAGTTCACAAAAGAAATAGATCAGTTCCTGGAGGTCAGGTCCATCGATGGCTATTAGCCAAGATAGTCAGGAGTGCAGCCTCATGCTCTGGGAGTCTCTAAGCCTCTGACTGCCAGAAACTGGGACTGCAGAACAGGGGATGGATCACTCGATATCTGCCTGTTCTAGTCATTCCCTCTGAAGCACGTGGATCCGGCCAGTGTCGAAAGACAGGATCCTGGGCTAGATGGGCCATTGGCCTGGCCCAGTCTGGCTGTTCTTCTGAACTCCCAGGGGAAGGAAATTTCCAGACTAAGCCCCTGTAGAGAAGTCACTCATATTTTAAGCAGCATTTTTCATTAGTAAAATAGGTTTGTTTATTGCAAGACGTTGACCCCGTTAATGCCAAGGCTAGCCAAGGAATGTGGGACTTGCTTGAACTAACAAAAAAGGGGCAGGGGAAGGTTATAAACACCCAGCAAAGATCCTTCAGAGGCAGCCTCGATTTATCAACCATTTTATCGCTGAGTTACCCAACTTTACAACTAGCTTGTTGGAGATGCGGTGCCTTGCTCAAGGTCACACGGTGAGTCAGGGGCAGGGCAGAGCCCAGTCCCCTCCCACCCTTCCAGTGCTTCATGACAATTACATTTCCTCTTCAGTTACATTGAGGAGTCTAAACCCAGAGGAGATGGTATATCAAGACAGACCAATGGTCCGGGTAACCTGGATCCTGTCTCCAATAGTGTCCATACTCTATGTTTGAGACAATGGCATTAACCCACACAATGCACCTCACTGAACAATAATATTACCTCCTGGGAAAAAGAGCAGGGAAATTTCCTGACCCAAGCTTATGCCTTGAGGCTGGAGGAAAGAGCTCTTTGAATAACTGCATATGCTATCCTTCATATAAATATCATCTTCAAAATCTAAATAGAGTCTTTGCTTCGGTAATATCCTGTACCCGTGAGTTCTACCAGTTGCTGATTATATTCAGCTGACAACCATTTCCTTTCCCTTTCTTGAGTGTGCTACGTTCAAGTGTTCTCTCGCTCTACTACAGGGGTAGGCAACCTATGGCACGGGTGCCAAAGGCGGCGCACAAGCTGATTTTCAGGGGCACTCACCCTGCCCAGGTCCTGGCCACCAGTCCGGGGGGCTCTGCATTCTAATTTAATTTTAAATGAAGCTTCTTAAACATTTTTAAAACTTTATTTAATTTACATACAACACTAGTGTAGTGCTATATTATAGCAGTGGTGTCCAGTAGAAATTCGATGCTAGTCACACTTGTGGTTTTGAATTTTTCTTATTAGACACATTGTAAAATAGCTACATGCATTAGCCACAATTCAATAGCTTATTAGCCACATGTGGCTAGTGATGAACTTATTGGGGATGCTGTTTTATAGCCTTATAGAAAGAGACCTTCTAAAAACATTAAAATGTATGACTGGCAAACGAAACCTTAAATTAGAGTGAATAAAGGAAGACTCGGCACAGCACTGCTGAAAGATCGCCGACCCCTGCTCTACTACTAGAAGGGTGGGAAACAAGCAGTATCGTCTTCTCAACACCTAGTATCCCTTTCCAGACCTCTGTCACCTCTCTCCTTATTCACACCTTTCCAGACTAGAGACACCAAATCATCTTGTGGTCTAATTAATTTTCACTGCCCTTCTCTGAGCTTCTCCTCTTACTGGAAAGCCTTTAACAAGAGGAGGTGATCACTGGGACACAGCAATCCAGACACACACCCCATGAGTCTCTAGTCCCTCACTCCCGTTTGCGACGGCTGTCACAGCACATTGAGAAGACCAGTTCCCGGAGCGGCCCACAGTGAATTATAGACCTGTCCCCTACGTGGGGATGTTACCGCTCATTCTGAACCCACCCATGTATCAGAGTAATTCCAGTTCTTCCTTTCTGGGTGCATTAGCTCGCATTATGATCTAGCTAAACTGACAGCAAGTTGCCCAGGTACCCAACTGCATTAGGTCTTCCTGGCATTCCTCTCTCATCTCTCCCCACAGGTTCAGTGTCCTTTATTTTCTCCTGAAAGAGTCTTTTGCTAAACAAATTGCACCTGCCATTTTCCTATCTCCATCTGTGGGCTCCAGCCTTAAAAGCTAGGTAGGAAGCATTTCTAGTCAGCTAGAAGTATTGAGAAGCCACTAGTCCATCACTGGTGTAGTTCCAGGGGGGCTGAGATAGATTGTCAGCCTCCACATGCCTCTCCTGAGAGAAAACAGAAAAAGATAACCCCAGCACTCCGGAGGAAGCTGATCTTTTCTCACCACAGGCATTGCAGCACTCACTCTCTAGTCACCAGACAGGAGTTAGAGCCTCAATCCTGGAGGTGATACACACTCAAGGGACATCTCTTATAAGCTACCAAAACCAGTTACTGATAAATGATACAGATGCAAAAATAAACACAGGCAAGGAACCTCACAAGGCCAGCCAGAATTCATGCAACGAAGTGGCCAAAACCATTCTGAATTCCTCCACAAGTGTAGCAGAGCCAAAGCGACATATGTGCTGACCACCCAGCTACTTAATAAACCAATGGAAACCAGCAATTCTTCACTAAGAAAACAAAGGAGAAATACAGACGAAATACATATCATCTCAACAATATTAGTTAGTCATGCAAATGCAATCCAGAGTCCACTTATGTATTCGCTGCACCATCATGGTGTAATCACACTGGTGACAGCCACCCCTGCAAATTCACCCTCTCCCGGGCAAGAAGGTTTTGCTCTGCAGCTAGGCCTTCTAAGGGGTAAACAGTGAGGTGGCAAAGTTTGCAGACGATACTAAACTGCTGAAGATAGTTAAGACCAAAGCAGACTGTGAAGAACTTCAAAAAGATCTCACAAACTAAGTGAATTGGCAACAAAATGGCAAATGAAATTTAATGTGGATAAATGCAAAGTCATGCGCATTGGAAAAAATAACCCTCACTATCCATACAATATGGTGGAGACTAATTTAGCTACAACTAATCAGGAAAAAGATCGTGGATAGTTCTCTAAAGACATCCATGCCGTGTGCAGCGGCAGTCAAAAACGCAAACAGGATGTTAGGAATCATTTAAAAAAGGATAGAGAATAAGACTGAGAATATCTTATCGCCCTTATATAAATCCATGGTGTGTCCACATCTTGAATACTGCATACAGATGTGGTCTCCTCATCTCAAAAAAGATATACTAGCATTAGAAAAGATTCAGAGGAGGGGAACTAAAATGACTAGGGGTTTAGAACGAGTTCCATATGAGGAGAGATTAAAGAGGCTAGGACTTTTCATCTTGGAAAAGAGGAGACTAAGGGGGGATATGATAGAGGTCTATAAAATCCTGAGTGGTGTGGAGAAAGTGAATAAAGAAAAGTTATTTACTTGTTCCCATAATATAAGAACTAGGGGCCACCCAATGAAATTAATGGGCAGAGGTTTAAAACAAATAAAAGGAAGTTGTTCTTCACACAGCACACAGTCAGCCTGTGGAACTCCTTGCTTGAGGAGGTTGTGAAGATTAGGACTATAACAGGGTTTAAAAGAGAACTGGATAAATTCATGGAGGTTAAGTCCATTAGTGGCTATTAGCCAGGATGGGTAAGGAATGGTGTCCCTAGCCTCTGTTTCTGAGAGGGGGGTGATGGATGACAGGAGAGAGATCACTTGATCATTACCTGTCAGGTTCACTCACGCCGGGGAACCTGGCATTGGCCACTGTTGGTAGATAGAATACTGGGCTGGATGGACCTTTGGTCTGGCCCAGTACGGCCTTTCTTATGTTCTCATGTTCTAAGCAGGGAACTTCGGCCCGAGTGATGAGTAGGGGCAGACTCATTCATCCCTCTAATGGCACTAGGGGGCACAGTTTTAGACCCTATCTCCCTCACTGCTACTGCAGCCACCAAGTAGCTGCTTCCACAGGGCACAAGGGAAAAAGGAGCCACCTAGCCTGTTAATTGGAGCCTCCAAGCGTCTCAGTGCAAGCAGGGGAGTGGAGGGAGAAGAGGAGCGTGACCTGTTTAAATGGAGCCTTCGCATCCCCCATGCCACTCTTCAGTCAGTTAGACTAATAACTGGGGATAGGGGCAGAGAACAGCTTGAGAGCCCAACTCTTCAACCACGCTGAAAGCTCAGCAGCTGCAGGACATATACAAAGCTGAAAGAGAGACCAAAATATCCCGGGGCTGAGAGAGGAAAAAGCAGAACCAACTGACTTCTTTTAGACTGGGGATTGTGGGAGTTTTGCAGCTAACAACTAAAGGAAAACTACCAGCTAATTAGACAAGCACAGGAACTGAAACAAACTGAGAAATAACCCCCCTTCAAAGGTTTGACTCCCCTCAAAAACACTGTCTCCCATCTCATAAGAAAGTGTGACGGGTAACTCATTTTTTCTAAACAGACCAATTTCCAATCATTCATGTTTCTGACAGAGCTCCTTTCAAACAGCACATCCTCCGACTTTCCTTTTCAAATTCCCTTTCCAAAGATGTGATAACAGGTTTTCTGCTCCCTCCTTGCTAAAGGGTCTTTTCAATGAGTGATTGATTAATTGGAATCAGTGAAACTCACTAGACATCAAAGCCCTGAACAGAGAAAAAATCTGTATCCACATCAGACCTGCAATCCGCAGACATGGACTGCAGCTAGAAAGCGGATATCCACAGATTTGCAGGGCTCTAGATATAAAATTTGGATTCCCATCCCTCTGCGATCCTCAACCATGGTCCACAGATATCTGCGGAGCTGCAAGGCTCACACCATGCAAACAATAAACAATCAGAAAAATATTTTCACTAACAGCTTTCAGTTCTCCTCCTCGTAGGCAATGTTTGTAACTCTGGTAGGCTCATTTCCAGGCGGAAATGTGATTTTTCAAGTTGATGTGTTTTTGTAAAGGGATAGATCAAGTTAAGTCACTGTTCCATCTGAATTTCATTTTTTTAATCTCCTACCTTCATAAGCTAACCTTCAAGTTAACGACGTTAACAAGTTAACAATGTCTAGAAATAGTACAGATTAGAGGAAAACACATTATTCTTCCTCTGTCCAAGTTTATTTTCTACCTTTGACAGGCCTGTGTACGGCTAGTTTCATTACCTCCCTTCTGTAGTCAATTATTTATTTCCTCTGTTCATGTGGGTCTTTCACAAAGCAACAAGGCAGAGTGAAATATTTTCTCTGAAATAAGAATGATTATAAACCTATCAGGGGTGTCAGAGGGACTTGGGCAGGTATCAGACCTGGAACTACTTTAAACTCTGTTTCTGAACACAACTAGATTTCAGGCTGATGAGGTCCCTTTACTGTTCTGCATAAAGAATGCACGGAAGCTAATCAGAGAACTGAGAGAGAGAGTGCAGCTGCATTGGTGATGAAATCTTGGACAGATATTCCACATGGAGGTGTAAAGGAGACTAGAAAACAGAGATCCCAGAAATCTGGAAGAATATGTTCATCCAAACACACTGGTGCTTTCTTTAGAGATACCCACAAAATCACTAATCAATTCTCAGACCAATTAGATTTCCTTAAGCAACTGGAACAATAATTTAGCAACGTAGGAGACCCCAACTAAAAGGGAACTGATAAACAGCAATACAGTCAAAGTGAAGAGAGACAGACAGAAATGCAAAGGAAAATAAGCCATGAAACAATCTGACATGCTGACAGCCAAGCACCAAACAATCCAAACTCTAAAAAATGCCCAGGAAAGGCTAGTCTCCCTCACAACCAGGATAACTGCTGTATTGTTACAGGCAGAGCTGGTAACACGAAGGCTTCCTGACATTACCCATGAGATGACCCTGCTTTCAGTTGCTTTTAACTTTGCCAAACTCTGTTTGGGCTGAAATTTTCCATGCCGGATGTCTGCCTCAGGCTGCTGAGAGAATAATGTCAGCAATTCATTCATTTTGGATGCCCAGTTTGAGATGCCTAGGATCTGATTTTGCAGGGTACTTAGCATGGTGTGGCACTTGGTGTGTTCACAGCCCCCGCCGACTTCAGCTGCAGCTGAGAGTGTTCTCAGCCCTTCTGCAAATCAGAACCTTGGGGCTAAGTCAGGGACCCAGAAAATGAGAAACAAACAGATAGTGACCACCTGGGAACAGCCCGGCACTCGCAGGAACTCTATGGTATGGGCGGGGACAGAATCCAGTTCTCCAGGGCAATATTCGACTGCCTTCACACCATCTTTTCTCATCCTGCACACACTGCCTCATTCTCTGCACACTTCCCAATATTTCCAGCAAACGAAGAGGGGTCCTACAGCCAATGATCTCCTCCACTACACAACCCTGATTCATGCCCAGAACAAGTCTATGCTGTGCACTGAATAAGGCAGGAGTCTATGGAAGAAACAGTGTGTGATCATGTAATTAAAGACTGTCCGATAATGTATACACGAGGGGGTTGAATTCAGATTGCACAGGCATACTAAATTCTGTCATCTCCTAGCTTCTGAGTGCTTTGCAAGCATATTATTCTTTTAATGAATATAAGAACGGCCAGACTAGGTCAAACCAAAGGTCCACCTAGTCCAGTATCCTGTCTACCGCCAGTGGCCAGTGCCAAGTGCCCCAGAAAGAATGAACAGAACAGGGAATCCATAACGCAGAACCAGACTGAACCCCATATGGGTCAGAGCAGGACGTCCAGCCTGTTCCATACAGGGTCCTAGCTCAGCCTGATCTCTGCAGTACCCCAGCACCTTCCAGCTGCACATCAAGCGATATTATGGATGACATCTGCCACCCATGGATGGCGCTCTCTCATTCTCAACTGGGGGAAGAACTATATGTGCTGTGGAGTGCTTTGTTTCAGCGGGGTTGGGTGTTAATGTCCATGCTGCTCTGGGTTTACATTAGAGGGGGCAAGCTGAAGACATGCCCCCTGAACTGGAAGGTGGGGGCAGGTGCCTGGTCCTTAGTCTCTGGGAGAGTTCATTCCATGGTCCTGCGCTGATGCCCATGAAAACACCATCTTCTTATGGTAAAAGGTTCCAGTCTGCCTAAGGAGCAGGGTTGTCAACTACGGTCTTCAATGGGAGCATTAGGCTCTTTCAGATGTGCTAGGCCGGGATATCCTGAGGTAAAGATCTTTCTGCTTCATGGGAAGCCAGTGCAGAGAGCAGAGAAGTTTGATGTGCTCACAATAGCCCACATTGCAGACACCGCCCTGGAAACAGTTAAAGTTTATAACTGGCAAAGTTATAATATAATATACACGTGTAATAAAGTTATAATATAATATACACGTGTAATAAAGCTGATTCATGTTGCCATCTTTAAGTTAATCAAACTTTACTTCTGTGATGCTGATGTTACATTGTATTACACAGAATTTTAAGGCAAAACAGAAGACTATCACAATTTGACACTTTTAGTAAACACCGACTCATCAACCTTTGGGTATGTCCATACAACCTGCCGGATCGGTGGGTAGTGTTCGATGTATCGGAGATGGATTTATCGTGACTCATCTAGACGCAATAAATCGATCCCCAAACACGCTCCCCATTGACTCTGGAACTCCATCTCCACAAGAGGAGGAAGCGGAGTCGACGGGGGAGCGACAGCGGTCGACTCATCGCAATGAGGACGGCCAGGTAAGTCGACCTAAGATACTTCGACTTCAGCTACGCGAATAGCCCCCCGCCTCACTCATGTAGACCAGCCTTAAGTGTCCCAGTCAAATTCTAACATGAGAAATTGCCTAAATTCCCCCTTCATTCATTTAGACACATCATTCTTCCTCTGCATATGATTAGCCCCAGCACATTGTGAACACTACAGCAATATGAACATACAATAGGAAACCTTAATATATCCTCTCTCTTCCTCAGTCAAGAAAGAGGTCAGAGAGAAACATGTCTGTATTTCATGATTAGCGCAAAACTTAAGAGTCCGGAACTCATGCTTCCAAACAATTAAATTCAAAATCCCAACATTGAGGAAAACTCTTAGGACAGACAATTATACCATCATGCCTCACATAAAGAGACACTGACATGATATTTCATGTGCATTTTAACATTTCTTTCATATTCTCTCTCAAGAATAAGACCAGCAGAAAGAGACTTTGTAGAACACAAGCAGATTACTAAATACAACATCCCACTTGGAAAAGGAAAGGAGAACTCGGTTTCTTGCGAAGAAGGCAATTAGAGACGCAGAGCCACATTTCTCATTCTGCTAAGGAGATGTAGGCTGTGACATTTCAGCTCATCCTCTAATCACACGACCGGCATTTCCCCAGAGAATTCTAAATTCTTTTGACTTGATAATCAGCTCCAAATCACATGTCCGGGGTCTGAAACCCAAGGCAACTCTAGAACAACTTGCTTCTCTTTTGAGAAAACGTATTTCACACACACACTATACATTAACGATTCTTTCAAGAGGGAATCCTGCTAATCAAAGCAAAGTATTTCCATAGATAAAGTGCAAATCCCCAAACAGCTTTCCTTTGCATTTGTATATAAATAACTGTTTGAACATCAGCACCTTTGTATATACATGTACATGTAAAAGAAACCCATATAAACAGTTACACTCAAAATGGGATGGAGAAATTCCGGACGTTCTCTCCGGATGAAAGTGCAGATGTGCCCAGCTCCCGTCATTGTCCATTTTTACCCTGCTAAATGGGTCAATGCCTATTTCTAAAAGTGATATGGATGCCAGCCCTGCAGCTCCTGTGCAGAACCTTCCAACAGCAGACCAGTGCGGACTCACGCAAGAGAAAACCACCTTCTATAGGAAACAGTTTGGAGTCTCCCAGCACCAAGGGCTGTTCTCTAAACAGCGAATAAAAGGATGGCTTAAAGAGGTATCAAGCTGCCTAAGCAGTGCTCGGCCTTTACAAGTGTATTTTAGCACTCACCAAGGGCTCGCATCCCAAGGACAGCCAGACAGCGTAACAAAATGGCTCTCTGCACCAAACACCTACCTCATACTTTCTGTAGTTAACTAGCAAAGCAAGAAGGACAACAGCATCATAACCATGCTCCCTGCGACTAGGTGGGTTGGACAGAATCTGAAACAAGAAGCAGGAATGAATCATGTTACCCACTAGCTGACCATGCAACATAGCTAGTTTCCCGAAGAAGCGAGGCCAAGCAGGCCAATGTAACATATCAGCATATTATCTGCTAAGTGACATATGAGTAGGGCCCTACCAAATTCATAGCCGTGAGAAAAGCGTTACAGATGATGAAATCTGGCCTCCCCTGTGAAATCAGGCTATTGCAGGGGACCCGTGGTATTGCTCCCCTTACGTCGGAGCTGGGTGGCTGGAGAGCAGTGGCTGCTGACCAGGCACCCAGCCCAGAAAGCAGCACCACCAGCGTCAGTGCAGAAGGGTGGCATGGTAGGGCATTGCCATCCTTACTTCTCCGCTGCTGCTAGCAGTAGCACTGCCTTCAGAGCTGGGTTCCTAGCCAGCAGTTGCCGCTCTCCAGTTGTCCAGCTCTGAAGGCAGCTCCGACGTAAGGGTAGCAATACCGCAACCCCCCTAGAATAGCCTTGCAACCCCCGTCTGACCCTCTTTTGGGTGAGGACCCCCATGGTTACAACACTGTGAAATTTAAGATTTAAATATCTGAAACCATGAAATTGAAGATTTTTTAAATGCGATGACCATTAAATTTACCAAAATGGACCGTGAATTTCATAGCGCCCTATGCATGAGATTTAAAACAGTGAATTGCAATGCTAATAAGAAACCAGAGAGAGCCAGTTATGCACACAGGCTTAACAGAGAGCAAAATGTCCCAGCCACAGCATCACCCAGCAGTGGATGTGACAATATCTCAGTGTATTTCCAGTATACACTCAAATACTTCTCCTAAAGAGCATACCATATCAAAGGGGAGGAAATTGCTGGGAATACCCAAGCTGACTGTCATTATAAGTTCCTCCAGTCTAGAAATCCTCCGTGAAATTAGACCCACAGAGCTATTCACCCGCTTTCTGAGCATAAAAGACACAAGTGTGACAATCTTTAACGCCCAACAACTGAAACAGACGAGTAAGGAGGCAGCAGCATCATAAAAATCTACCACCGAACTAGGAGTAAGAGGTTGACACGTAACACCAGCGAGCCTCTATTGTATTTAAAGCATTGAACAGTAAATGTATGGATGAAAGTTTGGCACTACGGAAAAAGACCTAACGAGGTAGAGATGAGAGACACTTACCTGTAAAATAGCTTCAAATATGCTGTTAATCATCACGTATTCCAGGATTGTGTTCTGGCTGATGTTGTCTGTCACCTGAAAGCAATCAAAGGCTTTTCAAAATGCTGACAGAAGCAAGAGCCCAGGTAGGACTAGAGCAGAGCAAAGTGGGAATAGCCAGGCAGGCTCACCCTTCTCCCAGCACCCCGACTCCTTTCCTATGCGCACCCCAGTCACTGCATCTGCCAGGAGCGTCTCAGACTCTGCGCAATGCTAGAAACTTCCACGCCGCTGTGCGTAACTCACAGTCCCAGCGACAGACCAACTTCCTTATATACTCCTCACACTGCAACAGCCAGAATAACAGCTCCCAGCCCCTTGCCCTCCCAAGGGTGGAAACGCCTAAGTAGGCCCAGAATCATCCCAGTACCAATCGAAGAGCATATCTGTGCCTCGGGATGGGCCGGCCTTTCTCTAGCCAGCAGCTCTTCCAAACCCCAATGGGCTGCCCCCGGGGCTCTAACGTAGCTGCTCTCTAAAGCAACAATTCTGGAAGTGACACATGGTCGTTAAAGACCCTGATCAACTGACACTGCAGTGTCAGCCTGAGAAGTAAGATCATCTGCTTCCAGCAACCCTACCCTGTACCACACTGTGTCCTCTGCACTCCCAGATCCTCCCCGTCCGCCTGCCCCGGGACCAAAACATCTGTTTTGTGTTATTTACCGTTACCAAGCAGAGAAGCAGCTTTAGACACAAACTCTTCAGGCTTTCGGAGCCTTCTGCACAAAGCAGCGAGTCCAAGCTCTCCATCAGATTCTGAGGAAGGACACAGTCACAATAAGCCTATGCGGCCTGAATCCATCGGGTCACATACAGCATGCCAGTCGGGCTACCGAACGCTGAACAACACTAAAATCCCTTCCTCAGTCCTGTGAGGAGTCAGGGAGGAACTGGTACCATGGGACCTTAACTTGCTGTTAGTCCTTACAGCATATTTGCCCAGTTATCCCACCACCTCACTGGAGCTGTTCCACAGCTAGCCATCAAATCTCATTATTCATAACTCCATATCTGTGACACACAGAGTCCTATTAAACTGTCTCCTTCCATCACCCCCAAAAGCAGCTCATCCCCTGAAGAGCCTCCCCACCTGATTTACAGATCAGACGCTAGCATGGACAGGGCATTCTAACCTCTGACGGCTATAAACCGGACAGGTGTACCTGAGCAGCCTAGCAGCAGGACAGAGTTTGCCTGTGGCTAGTTAAACACTGTTCAAACAACTACACTCACTGGTAAGATTCAGAGGTCGGATGCTGGCTGAGTTTACATTGTAGATCCCACCCGCCCAGAACAGCCCAGCTGTACTGAGGGAAATCAGAGCACCAAAAAGATTGCTACCCCCAGCAGCTGGACTCGATACTGGGGTAACTGGGTGGGATTTTCCAGTCTGTGTTATACAGCAGGTCAGACTAGATAATCTAACAGTCCCTTCTGGCCTTAAATTCTATTCACGACAATCTAGGAATTGACACCATGGACTAAAAGGAAAGACACGACCTTCATCCATCATTACGTTGGATTTATAATGAATTACCAGTGCCCTTGCACTGGGCCTTCAGCAGACAGAATACATCGGGGCAGCTGCATCTGATCATTCGCAGTAGTGTTAAAACGCTTCGTAACGGCAACTGTCAACAGAGGACGCCCCTGTAGGACAGGGCTGGCGAGCAGCACGCTGCTCCTCTGAGGCAGAGCCCTCACCTTCATGCACAGCTCCGCTTTGTCAAAGCCCATGAGCATGTTGATGATGTCAAAGCCCGAGGTGGATTTGTTCTTCTGATGGACGCCGCGAATCAACGCACATAATGTCTGGGAAGGAAAGAGGGAAGGAAACAGCTGAGCTCAGGCCACACCTATGACTCGCCCAGGAAACCCCATTCCAAGCCCTACTCCTGGGGACTCTCAAAGAACAGACGCTTCAAGGGCCACCGACAATTTAGGTCCCACTCCTGTCTGAACTCTTCCCTTCCTGTCGTTCTATGAACTCCTCAGATTGGGAGAACCCGGAGATTAGAGAAAATGCAGATTTTTCCAGTGTGTTCGGTGTGTGCATTTGACAGCACCATGCAGACAGCCATTCTCTCTGCTTTGCCTGTACAGTCAGTTTCCTTGGTTTGCATGGAGGCCCCGCACAGCAACAAGGGAGAGAGACACATTTACGGAGTAGGGAAGGGTGACTGACAAGGCCCAGAAGGGGACGCTGCGGCCGGGGCAGACCTGACACACTGTTTAGCAAAACTGCTGGTGCTCTTTTACAAAAAGGTATTGCTAAAGCATAGAGCAAAATTGTATTCATATCTTTAGGGACATCTGGAGCAATCTCAGCAGACAAGTCGTTGTCTAATAAGCGTGGTCTCTTGTACAGATTTCACTCCACCTTCTCCAGAGCTTTATTTCATTTCCTCTGTCGGGAAACTCAATGAGGGCAGGGAGCGGGTGAGGGGAAGACAGAACAACCAACCTTCTCTTGGACTACACGTCAGCTCCCCGCCGGGTTCTCTGTTACACTGAAGAGTCCCTCGCCTTCCTCCCTTCCCACCCCATCACACTGTGTGTAGTCTTCCTCACAATTCCAGAAACCCAGAATTTGCATTTTAAGAGCAATTTACATTTCCCAAGGTAGACAGGATTGTGATGGTCTCTAACCTCCAAACGGAATAAATAATAAAAGCTCCCAGTGAGTGGCCACTGCCTCCCAGTCACACTAAAGAAACTAGCACAACATGCTTGACAATATCAATAGGCGTATTCCATCAGGAGTGGAAAACTGCTCCACTCACACGGGCTTCCTGCCATCAGATCTGGTACCTGTAACGCATTGACTACTCGGATTGGGTGCTCTTCTCCCAAAGCCTGGATGCAGTGTTGGAACAAACAGTTAATGTTATCTTTTATTTTCATTAACTCTTCTCCATCCAGAGACTCCAGCTTGCTTTCAAGATACTCCAAGTTCACCTGTCAGGTCAAGAAACAAAGGAAAAAACGATTGATGCATTTCACTCAGCTGAAAGGAAGTGGGACCCACAAGTGGGCAAGTCCCTGCCACATCCCAGGGCAAACAAGCAAAGGCGGATCAAGAGATAAGATGGTTTTCAACTCTTATGGTACCTTCATGAGGAAAAGCTCCTCCCAGAACCGAGGGCTGCATTTACTGGGGTCCTCCGTCTGAAAGAGAAAGGAGAGCCCATGAGTATAGGCAGTACAGCTAGGAGAAAGGCTAAGCTCACCAACAGAACATCCGTGTAAATAGTTCAGACTCTGGAAGACAAGGTTATTCACCTGTCCGTGGAGTTCTCCAAGTACACAATATTGCCGATACAGATTCCCAAAAGTGGGATTTGCAGAAGCAATTCTCACCTGAGCTTTTCTACTTTTCTCCAAGAAATATTCTCTCCCTCAAACTGAAAAGATTCCTCACAGCTCCTCACTATGGAGCCCCTTCCTCCTACCGCATTGGCTTCCCTGACCTGCCACTCCCTTTCCTAACTTCATAGCCACCACATTCTACATCCCCCGGGGAACTCCACACACTGAAACTGAAGGAGGCAGCAGAGGAAGGCATGTCATTTGAGAGTTATGGGAGAGCCTGCTTTTGAGAGACGCGTACCCTGTCTCATGGAGTTCTCTCGGCAAACCAAAGGGACAAAGGAAAAGGGGCCCCGTCCTTACCATGAAGATCTCATCGTACATTAGCACAACCTTCTCTTTCAATGGTTTCTTGGAAGCTGAAGATTTCCAGAGCAGTCCGCCTTTCTTCTCTGCTTGGGCCATGGTGTACAGTCTAGGCGCAAGAACAGAGACCAAACGACTGAGAACGCAGGAGGTGGCACCGTATTGCCACAGCACTAGGAGTTGTAGTCACGGCCAGGACCCCATTGTGCTAAGTACTAGCCAAACAAAGAGCTGTTCACTGCACAGATGTTCTTCCTCCAAAGGGTTCTGTCTGCCATAGCCCTGATATCTTTATACCCTAGACTAAGATATTAACAGTCACTAGCATGAAGGAAGTGGGGAGGGGGGTTAATTGCCACACAAGATACTGAATCAGACCAACGGTCCAGCTAACCAGATTGCTTCAGAGGAAGGTGCAACAAACCCTGCAGAATAGGTATGGAATAGCTTGCTTACAGGGAAAGTTTCCTCCTAACCCATCAGTCAGTGGTTGGTTTGTGGCCTGGAGCAGGAGGACTTATGTCCCTTCCAATTTTTTTTTTAAGAAGTCCTTACTATAATCTTGCTAAACGCATGGTCTCAGTGACATCTTGTGGCAATCAGTTCCACAGACTGTGTGAAGAAGTCATTCCTTTTATCAGATTTAAACCCACTGCCTACCAATTTGCTTCAATATCCCTTTGTTCTTATGTTGGGAGAAAGGAAGGAAAGAAGTGCCTGATCAACCTACTCTAAGGCATGTATTATTTTATATTTCTTTCCTGGAAAAGTGGGTGACAAACATTATGATGCAGTACTCCGCTGAGATCCTGACCACACTCCAATGCAAAATCCTCACCCACTTGTGCGAGGGTTGCAAGGATTTGCCTCATATCAAATGCTAGTAATTCATGATATTTCACTGGGTCATAGGGGCTTCACAGAAGCACGTGGTTCTGCCCCAAGAAGTCCAATTACAGAATCGGGGCCTATGTTTCTAATGAGCTGTTAGGAAAGAGCCAGTGCCGTGAATGGAAATTCTCTCCTTGTATCCAGAAGCTAGGTAGGTTGCAAGATGCCTGACAATTGATGGTCACAAATACCTAGCAACATTAAGTATTAGAGAGGACCCTTTCTCAGAGCAAAAGGAGTTTATTTTCCAAAATTATAAACAGGGCCTCTCTAACCCAGGAACCATTTGGTGCCAACGCAGTATTCCTGCCAGAAAGTTAAAAAAGTATCGATTGAATAAATGGACTATAAAGGTGGATAGAAAGCTGGCTAGATCATCAGGCTCAATGGGTAATGATCAATGGCTCCATGTCTAGTTGGCAGCTGGTATCAAGCGGAGTGCCCCTGGGTTCAGTCCTGGGGTCGGTTTTGTTCAGCATCTTCATTAATGATCTGGATGATGGGATGGATTGCACGCTCAGCAAGCTCGCGGACGACACTAAGCTGAGGGGAGGAAGATACTCTGGAGGGTAGGGATAGGGTACAGCGGGACCTAGACAAATTGGAGGATTGGGACAAAAGAAATCATATGAGGTTCAACAAGGACAAGTGAAGAGTCCTGCACTTAGGAAGGAAGAATCCCATGCACTGCTACAGGCTGGGGACCGATTGGCTAAGCTACAGTTCTGCAGAAAAGGACCTGGGGGTTACAGTGGATGAGAAGCTGGATATGAGTCAACAGTGTGTCCTTGTTGCCAAGAAGGCTAATGGTATATTGGGCTGAATTAGTAGGAGCATTGTCAGCAGATCGAGGGAAGTGGTTATTCCCCTCTATTTGGCACTGGTGAGGCCACATCTGGAGTACTGTGTCCAGTTTTGGGGCCCACACTACAAGAAGGATGTGGACAAATTGGAAAGAGTCCAGTGGAGGGCGAGGAAAATGATTAGGGGCCTGGAGCACATGACTTATGAGGAGAGGCTGAGGGAACTGGGATTGTTTAGTCTGCAGAAGAGAAGAGTGAGGGGAGATTTGATAGCTGCTTTCAACTACCTGAAAGGGGGTTCCAGAGATGATGGAGTTTGGCTGTTCTCAGTGGTATCAGATGACAGAACAGGGAGTAATGGTCTCAAGTTGCAGTGGGGGAGGTTGAGGTTGGATATTAGGAAACACTATTTCCCTAGGAGGGTGGTGAAGCACTGGAATGGGTTCCCTAGGGAGGTGGTAGATTCTCCTTCCTTAGCGGTTTTTAAGGCTCGGCTTGATGAAGCCCTGGCTGGGATGAATTAGTTGGGCTTGGTCCTGCTTTGAGCAGGGGGTGGACTGGATGACTTCCAGAGGTCCCTTCCAACCCTAAGCTTCTATGATTCTATGGTAGAGGGCATAGGGGGTGCATAGAGTTTGACAGGGACCCCTAGGTCAGATATATGCATATAAAGTTTATGAAAGGGTGGCATGTAGGTCCCCGCGAAGAACCACTGGTTGCATAATTACTGTGAAACGTGCGGATGGATATTGTTTAAAGAATTGTGTAGCCGTACTGAAAATGATGTTCTTAAAGTCTGAGAGTTAAGGAAGGTCACCAGAGGGGGATAAATGTTTTTCTCTCTCTCTCTCACTCTCTGGTCATGTGTGTTGTGTATCATCCACTCCACAATGGAGGCCTGTCTACAGTCTGAGCTGGATGCTAATCAAGAGATTGTGAAATGGAAAGAAAGAGGCATAGGGAAAAACAACCTGCTGTATAAGATTTAACAGTAACTAAATCAGCCAGTCTCGGTTCTAGAACACTGTTTTTATTTGACGTGTACCCATTTGTTCCCAACAGTTCTACTTTTCAGCTGAATCCCTACTCTTTCTTAAATAACCTTTTGCTTGTTTTCACGATAACCATGCCCAAGAGCTGTGTGGTAAGTGGGGCTGCGATCTCAGGTGTAACTAGTAAGGTTGGGGTACTGTTCCTTGGGGAGCAGCAAATCTGTGAGTGGCCAACAGACATTCAGAGGTTGGGGTGTACCTACCCTGCAGAGGGACAGCAGAGTCTAGCAGGCTAAGAAGAGAGCGCTCGAGGTGACCGTGGCCAGTGGCTTAAGGGAGCTGACACACGGCAGGCACAGACCTCATGCTAAGGGCAGGGCGTAGCAAGATGCCGCACACGCCTGGGTATTCCCAGGAAACACCACAGTTTCCTACATGAACAATATTCTATTGCATCGTTCTGGTTCTTCCTCACGCTGACTATTTGCCCTTTATTCACTGCTGGTATTCGTGTTGTGTCAGCTTGACTGTTGTATAAAGAAACTATTATTTCCCTGCTCTAGTGTGGTGCACTATGTGATTGTGAAACATATCACAAGGCCTGGGCATTCAATTCCTGTACCTTGCAGCCCTGCATCTAATACTGTAGTGCAAAAATACAGTCCTTCTGCCATTACACAGTGTATGGTATTGACTCCAAATGACCTATGTACATCGCTTGGTACGATAAACATTTCCCAAGCAAACACGAAAACGTTTCAGCAAGCTCCTAACCTTCTCACCACGTCCCACTGGCGCATGGAGGGAATGGAGTATCTCGCCTTGCTCAAACCCAGGCACCGCCGCTCTCCCCACACCACCAATGGGGGTTTTACAGAATTCCACTGCTTGCACAGGCAACACACCCGACAGCACAGATTAGAGCTGAAGCAGCTTCCAGGAAAACAAGGCCAGGCGCTTGCGGCAGTGAAGTCAGCAACAATAAATTATGCACACAGAGGTAAGTGCACTGCAGTACATTTCTGGTGCCCCTTGAGCTTCCCAAGTCTGCAGTCATGGAGACAGCTGTGGAATTCAGCTTCCAAAGCAGAATGCCTGGACTCCTTCAGAACATAGGAACGGCCAGACTGGGTCTTCCAACAGTGCTCAAGGCCAGTGCACCAGAGGGAATGAACAAAACATGGAATCATCATGTGATCCATCTCCTGTCGCCCATTCCCAGCTTCTGGCAAACAGAGGGTAGGAACACCATCCCTGCCCATCCTGCTAATAGCCATTGATGGACCTGTCCTCCATTAATTTAACTAGTTCTTTTTTGAACCCTGTTATAGTTTTGGCCTTCACAACATCCTCTGGCAAGGAGTTCCACAGGTTGACTGTGGAAAAATATTCCCTTTTGTTTCAAACCTGTTCCCTATTAATTTCATTTGGTGGCCCTTAGTTCTTGTGTTATGAGAGAAAGTAAACAACACTTCCTTGTCTACTTTCTCCACATCAGTCATGATTTTATAGACCTCTATCATATCTCCCCTTAGACATCTCTTTTCCAAGACTCCTTGCACGGTATGTTCAAAGAGCAAGCTACCTTTCCCTCAAAGAGCAGGTTTCAATGACTAATAGGTCAGAACGGAGATTTGGATTTCATTTGCTACAGACAGAGGGCTTGGAGTGCCTCACAGTACTGCGAGTCACAGTAATTACTGAACCACATCTTACGGCTACTGGACCAGCACTTTTTTAGCTTGGCAGGCTCTTCATCCAATTAAGACCTGGGGGAGGCATAAGTCAAACAAACCAGAAAGAAAACATTGTTAAATCATCTTGGTGGCTTCCCTCCTCGAGAGTCTCCGTTTCTTTTTAACTGTGTCATGGGAAATAAGATGTCTCCCTGATGAGGAAAAATAATTGGAAAAAGAAAGGTTTCTATTTTCAAGCAAATCAAAACCCATGCCACTCTGAGCCTGGAGATACAGATCTTGCATGAGATTACCCAAAACAAGCTCTCCAACTGGAATCACAAGTTTCTGAATCTAAAACAGCACGCAGCCCCAGTGCACAAACACATCTGTGAGTGTGCTTCTAATTGGATTACAGCTAATGAATCTCAATGTCAATGCTAATAAACTAACTTGCAGTGCTCCTGGGTCTGTGTTCTTGCACCAAATCAATAGAGTCCTCACTCCATGTATATGCTGCAGACCGGAAGAGCTGTGAGAGGTGCAATATGTTTTAACACTTTTCTCAAATGTCTAGGAAGACAGGAGATTCTAAGACCCCTGGGAAACAGGGGCTTGCTGCCAGGCTAGCATCAGAAAGGCTAGATCATGTAAAACTCCAAGTCTGTGTCAGGATTTGGCATCTCTCTACCTAAGCACACACAGAAGATTGCTAGAGGCAACAATTCAATAATGCCTTTCTTTATCATTTGTTATCTAAGGACTACAAATGAGCATGCGGAGGAACCAGAAGAGAAAAGTTCTACTCTCCTTTCAGTCCAAAGCACCTGGCCTCATGACCTAGGCTAGGATGATCAGTCAGTGCTAATGGGGTTTTGGTTTCATTTTATAAAATTATATGATGCATCTAGCTGCAAGATATTTTAGAAATTAAAAGTTACATTTAGCTGCCGTGGGCTTTCTAAGCACCTGCAGAAAATACTGAACATTCCTATACTCTCGTTGTTGCAAACTGTTATACACAATACTGCTTGCATCCGACGAAGTGGGTATTAGCCCACGAAAGCTTATGTTTCAATACTTTAGTCTTTAAGGTGCCACAGGACTCTGTTACCTATACACAATAGAGATGCTGAATTCGCAGACTTTATAAAAATGGGACTAACTGGCTGCAGTTAACAGAGCTACTCCTTCAAACAGATTACGGATGTAAAAACGGCAACACGTTTTATACTCCTGGATGCACAGGGACAATTCTATTAACATGCAGCTGTAGCACCCAGTGCCCAGGAGAGCTACCCCACAGAGCTGAGAGAGCGCTGCATGGGAATGTTTAGTCCACCGGCCACTTCACTGCACAGATTCAGGACACTTCATCTGGGACTAAAGAGACATGACATCATGAAAGTAGAGACATAAAAGCCATGGCAGCTAAGTGTTCATGCACAAAAGCCTTGCCTACACTACAAAGTTTACCCACTGCCAACGCTGGGCTCAGGATGATCTGGTGCTCATTATGTAGCCAAGCACAAGGCATGCTTAGAACATCCACCTCTAATTTCATTTTAGAATCGACAGCAGGGTTCCGCAAACCAAACATGTGACGTTCAAATAAACACACTATTATTAACTTATTAAAATAGCCACAGAAAATGCAAGAACCCTTAACGACGTTAAGGCTGGGGCTTTGATCACACAAACCTGGCCAGCTAAGACTACAATTTCCATAACAGCCCTAATTCAGCCCCCTCGCAACCACATACTTTGTTTTATTGTATACAGTAGGTCTCTTGTAATGGCAAACATAATATCACTGTTTATGGTTTTAACTATAACTCTAAACTCCATTTATCCAACCTGTGGTTACTGGTCAATTCATATCTTTGAATTTCCAGACTTTTCTATTCACATAGAATCAGAGAATCTCAGGGTTGAAGGGACCACAGGAGGTATCTAGTCCAACCACCTGCTCAAAGCAGGACCAATCCCCAACTAAATCATCCCAGATCCCTATCTTTGTCAAGCCTGACCTTAAAAACCTCTAGGGAAGGCGATTCCACCACCTCCCTAGGGAACCCATTCCAGTGCTTCACCACCCTCCTAGGGAAATAGTGTTTCCTAATATCCAACCTAAACCTCCCCCCACTGCAACTTGAGACCATTACTCCTTGTTCGGTCATCTGCTACCACTGAGAACAGTCTAGATCTATCCTCTTTAGAACCCCCTTTCAGGTAGTTGAAAGCAGCTGTCAAATCTCCCCTGCCCCTCCACCCCATTCTTCTCTTCTGCAGACTAAACAATCCCAGTTCTCTCAGCCTCTCCTCATAAATCGTGCTCCAGCACCCTAATCATTTGTGTTGCCCTCCACTGGACTCTTTCCAATTTTTCCACATCCTTCTCGCAGCGTGGGCCCCAAAACTGGACACAGTACTGCAGATGAGGCCTCACCAATGTCGAATAGAGGGGAATGATCATGGCCCTTGATCAGCTGGCCATGCTCCTACTTATACAGCCCAAATGCCATTAGCCTTCTTGGCAACAAGGACACACTGTTGACTCTCATCCAGCTTCTCGTCCACTGTAACCCCTAGGTCCTTTTCTGCAGAACTGCTGCCTAGCCATTCGGTCCCTAGTTTGTAGCAGTGCTTCTCAATGTGAATGTTGCATTAGCACTGCTTTGCATTTTGTTTTCTTGTCTAACAAACCTGAATATTTTTGTGTTTGTGAGCAATCACACACCTACACATCCCAGTACACAGTCCTAGCAATAAACCAGTGCACTTTTTTTTAGCATGCAACCCTCAATACCCACATTCTTGTTCAGCACTCCAGCGTCAAACTGTTTTTCAGAGCTGGGAAAGGACCTGCAGGATATGAACTCTACATTAGTCCAAAATCCAGGAGCTGTTTTATGGAGTTAATATTCAATGGCAACAAATACACTGAAAATTGTGGACTTAGTTGATACTTGCTTTAAAGTCCAATGACTTTCAACCTGTCATCGCTAGAAAGGCTGGGCTCACCCATACAAATGATTACAAGACTAGTGAATGTTCGCTAGGCCAATACCAATCATGGTTTGTTTTTAAACTCATTCTGCAGTTGTGCAAATCAAAACTAGCCCCTGCACTATGAAGTAGAGCGGTCATGAAAAGTGACTTTGTCGAGATCCCATTGTGAGGCTCCACATCTGTCATTTCTCAATGAATCCATTCAAATGTGCCCAGTTTGCAAGTAAAACAAATGTTTTTCCTGACCCACATCCCTTCACGCTGCCCCCACCCCCCGCCCTCCGTCTGTTAGGCATAATTGTTTTCATTGCACAAGTCATGACCCATAATAAAGATTCTACAGGCCAAATTAAGCCCACAATGACACCTGTCCACTATCTACAAATTAGGCCCTCTGCGACACCATTATGATCCCCATTGTCTTTAAATGAAGCCCTATATATGATCCCAGAACTGATCACAACTGAAAATTAATGGAAGCTTAGGTACGAATGATCATGATTTGATCACTTATAATGTGCAAACAGAATAAAATCCAGACAAGTAATATATACACACACATACTCGGTGAGTCAAATCACCTGGGAGGAAGAATATAATCAGAAAAACACGAATAACTAGGAATCATTTAAGAACATCTGACTAGATGAAGAAAAAGCCACTCTCCCACAATTGAGGAAGAAGTCTGTGTTGGTTAAAAAACCCAACTGCAGTAGAGGTGAAACAAAGGTAGCAGTAAAAAAATAAAAAATAATATACAAGAAATGGAAGAAATCAAAAGTTGATATTAATGAATATAAAACAGAAGGTAGGAATTGTAGAGAATTGCTAAGGGAAGCCAAGAGACAAGAAAAAACTAATGGCGAACAGAATTAAGGACAATAATGAGGTTTTTTAAATATATTAGAAGCAAAAATAACGTAGAAAAGGCAGAAATGTTCAATAAATATTTCTGTTCTGTATTTGTGGAAAAAACAGACAATATAGTCTCATATGTTGATATTAGTGGAATGGAAAGACTTATCTCTGGAAGACGTTAAACAAAAGCTACTGAAGTTAGACATTTCTAAATCAGCAGGTCCAACTTGCATTCAAGAGTTTTAAAAGAGCTGGCTGAGGAGCTGGCACTATTAATGTTAATTCTCAATAAGTATTGGAGCACTGGGGAAATTCCAGAAGATTGGAAGAAAGTTAAGGTTGTGCCTATTTTTAAAAAGGGTAAATAGGACAACCCAGTTAATTATTGGCCTGCCATCCTACATCAATCCTGGGCAAGATAATGGAGTGGCTGACCTAGAACTTAGTTTGTAAAGAATTAAAAAACAACATTAATTAATGCACATTAACATGGGCTTGTGGAAAACAGATCCTGTCAAACGAACCTGGTATCTTTTTTGAAGGGGAAGAAATTACACATTTGGCTGATACGGGTAATAAAACATTTGACTTGGTCCACATGACATTTTGATTACAAAACCAGAACTGACATGACACACATGAAATGGGTTAAAAAATGGCTGACAGGTCTCAAAAAGTAACTAAACAGGGAATGATCACTGAGCAGGTGTGTTTCCAGAGGGATCTCATGGGAATCAGTTCTTGGCCCAACTCTAACATTTTTATCTATGACAGGAGGTGGGGGAGGGGAAGAGACACTTTAAATCATCGCTGATCAAGTTTGCAGACATCAGAAAAATTGGGAGAGTGGTAAATACTGAAGAGACCAGGTCACTGATTCAGCGCTATCTGGAGTGCTTGATAAACTGGAGCGCAAGCAAACAACATGTTTTAATAGGGCTAAATGTCTACATCTAGGAACAAAGAATGTAGGCCACACTCACAGGATGGGGGACTCTCTACTGGGAAGCAGGGACTCTGAAAAAGATTGTGGGGTCATGGTGGATAATCAGATGAACATGAGCTCCCAGTGTTCTGCTGAGGCCAAAAGAGCTAATGTAATCCTGGAAGGCGAAAAGAGGAGAATCTCAAGTGGGAGCAGAGAGATTATTTTACCTCTATTTGGCACTAGTGCAACTGCTGCTGGGATCCTGTGTCCAGTTCTGATCCCCACAGTGCAAGAAGGATGTTAATAAACTGGAGAAGGGTCAGAGAAGAGCCAAGAGAACGATTAAAGGATTAGAAAACATACTTTACAGGGTCTGACCTTTTTCAGTGTATTTATCTTAGGGTTAGATTAAGGGGTGACATGCTTACAAGCTATAAGAATCAACATGGGGAACAAATATTTACTAACTAGTGTAACAGCCCGTGTACATGGGTCAAAGTGCTTAATGCTGTTTGTCCAGGCCGTCTCTATGGCTCGTGGTGGCCATTTTGTGCCGCTGAACTACAACTCCCATCATGCTGTTTGTCCGGGCCGTCTCTACTGCGCATGACGGCTTCGGACAAACATCCTCTGGCCTTTTATTATATAGGATGGGTTCTAACAGTCTAGCAGAGAAAGATCTAAAACAATCCAATGGCTGGAAGTTGAAGCTAGACAAATTCAGACTGGAAAAAGGCGTATATTTTTAAGTGATAGTAATTAATCATTGGAACAATTTACCAAGGCCAGTGATGGAGAATCCACCACAGCAATTTTTAAAATCAGGACTGGATGTTTTCCTAACAGACCTGCTCTAGGAATTATTGTGGAGAAGTTTTGTCTCCTATGCTATGCAGGGGGGCAGACTAGATGGTCACAGTGGTCCCTTCTGGCCTTGGAATCTATTAATCCTATTGCCTTCAGTGGCTTTGCACAGGTGTAGCTGACGGGAATTCAGTAACCAATTCTGTTGATGATACGCAAGGAACAGAAAGCAGCTCATCTGAGTCTTAGCCGCCTTACCTCTGCAGGCTAACAAGAGTAAAGAGAGAATAAATGTATTTCTGTCACTAACGCCAGCACATCTGGTGACCAAGGTGGTGGTATTTTTACACAGATGCTTTTCAGAGGGGAGCCATATTCAGCTGAAGGTGGGATCTCTCCACAAAGCCAGAAAGGAATTTTAACCTGGTGTCTTGGCTGAGAGCAAGCCTGAGAAAGAAGTGTACTTGAAAAGCAGGTGTGCACGGGAAGTAACTTCCATACTAGTAAGCACATACATCTTCAAAATACAGTACCGACAATAATACTGCTATGCAGATAGGCAGGTGGGGCCCTACAGCCCAGGACAGCAGCCTACCTAGGAGAAGGGAAAAATCTAATCTCAACCCCCCATCCATAGGTGAAATGAAGCTTGGTCCTGGGCAGTGACACACCAGTACCTCCTGTTGGGGTGCAAGAAGATGGGGAGAGAGTGGGCACATACTTAGCATAACTGGGGAAAGACCCCCGTGCGCTGCATGTCAGTGACACCAAATGAAATGCTGTAAGCTCTTGCCAGTGCAAAAGTGGACAGAAGGACACACACGCTGAGAACATATGGATTGTCTGAAGATTTAACCACTGGGGCGAAGGACCTGTGCAGTTCACCTAAAATAGTGATCCAAACCTGCTTGGGAATGACAAGTCCTACTGATGTGAAAGTTGGACTGGACCAGGAGTCAGCCTAAATCTGCTGCAGTTTATCATACTGATGGACTACATCAGCAAGACAATACCAATGGGAAAAGGTATATTTTATTTTATATAGTTGCTATATGGAGACAACATCGTAATAAAGACATCCTCAAAAGAAGTCAGAGGAAATAGGAAAGCTGGCCTGGGATGGAAATTAACATGACTAAGATTGAGGTCACGTGGGTAACTAGAAGTGGGAAACTGGGCATAGAGATTAATGGGGGGAGATTAAACCTGTCTGTGACCCAAGAACCCTTAGATATCTACTGGCAAGAAGGTTACAGGAATACCCTGATTCTGATTTGTACATTCCAGTTCATCAAAGAACATCATGTGAGGTCTTAAATGGAAGTTGGGGTCACACTGGTCATTAATATGGTTATGAAATGTATGTACAGACACTATGTAAGGCATTATGTTTAAAAATTAAATACATGGTTTTAAGTCTGTATCAAGAAAAAAAGAGGTCAGATATGGATCCCTCAGTCAGAATGTAAATCAAGCATTGTAAGCTAACACTATGGATTGTGGCGAAACTTTGGCCTTCTCCCTGTGGGTACTGCACTTCCAGGTGGTTTGTGCTAGCCTCAAAGGCTCACTGTGATTAATTAGGGGAGGTAGAAAAGGGGGGGGAGCCCAGGCCCACCCTCTACTCCGGGCTCCAGCCCAGGGACCCTAATAGTATCAGATAAGATGGCTGACCTTTTAGGCACCAAACACAATACAATTCCCTGGGCTACTTCCCCACAGCAGTCCTCCGCTTCTTCCAACTTCTCTTCACCCTTACCTCAGGGCCTCCTTCCAAACTTCTCTCTGTTCCAATGCCTCCCAAACTGCTCTCTGCTCCAACGCCTCCAAACTCCTGACACCCACACCCACCTGACTAACTGGGAGGGTTTTTAATTGGTTTCAGCCAGTCCCTGATTGGCTCCAGGTGTCCCCAATCAGACTAGCTGTTTCTACTACCTTCTAGAACCTTCTTAATTGGCCCCAGGTGTCCTGATTGGCCTGGAGTAGCCTTTGTTTGGCTATCCAGGGAACAGAGACCTGCACATCCTGAGACTGATATACCTGCCTTCCAGCACTCTCCTATACCCTTCTGGTCTGACTCCATCACAGGATACATACAAAGTCATACAAAGTCAGAAGTTAGCAGAAAGATGTGAAGTCAACAAGGTAGGAACACACAGGCAAAACAAACCATGGGTGGTTTGACAATAAGCTTAACAATGTATTTGACAATACAGCTATGAGGCAACGACGACACTCATCGTCCTGCACCTAGGAAGTAAACGAGCAATGCATTTACATTCATAAAAACAGGATCCCAGACAACTTTGGTTGTAAAGCTGCAGAAGACATTGGGTGAGAGATGAAACTTCTTTAGACAGGAGATTAACCTGTTAAGCTTTGTCTCTAGAAAGCATGTTATGATTTTGTTTTATATGTAACCATTTGATTCTAATATTCTCATTCACCACAACTTGAATATTTGATGACAAACTTATTCTTGTTTTCTCTATAAATATATCTCAGTGCTGCTGTGTTAAGCTAAGTGCTGATGCTGCGTGGAATCAGAGAAGCTGGTGTGTACTGTTCCTCTGGGAAAAGTGAATTTGGTATTTCTGTGAATAACCAGTGTCAGGGGCTGGATATCAGCTTCAAAGGGACTCAGGGTCTGGGATGCAACTTTTGTTAACCTGCAAGGCAAAGGGTAGGCTGGAGCCCAGAGAAGATTATCGGGGGCGTTGATAGGCTTATGGTGTCAGGAAGCTGACTCCCAGTTAAGCCCAAGAAAGCCTCCCTGGCACTAGAGGCAAGGGGTAACAAGGTGACGCCAAGTCCAGGGTACCCCGAGAACGATCACACTGACCAGTTCAAGCAGGTTGGTGGCTGGATGACAGAAGATGGAAAGCTTGACTGCAAGACACACTCCAGATTGGGGGTGCTAGAATAAATTGGTTATTCTCTAAGGTGCCACAAGTACTCCTCGTTTTCTTTACGGATACAGACTAACACGGCTGCTTCTCTTAAATCTGTCACTATGCAAGGCACTGCATTTAGCCGTATGGAGTGGAAATCCAGCAACTTCATGAAAAAACTCGTACAGACACAGACAGACTTCATCTTCCTTTACCTACTGTCTGTTCCATTCTATGCATCTGATGAAGTGGGCTGTAGCCCACAAAAGCTTATCCTGAAATAAATTGGTTAGTCTCTAAGGTTCCACAAGTATTCCTCATTTTCTTTAGATACAGACTAACACGGCTGCTAATCTTAAACGACCAGTGCAGACCACTGAGACTAGGAGCACAACTATGTAGAATAACGGTGCACCCCGCAATGCTGGATAGTGCAGAAGCAGGGCGAAAAAGAGACAGCAGGTTCAATGCCTACCCGTGTGTGAAATGAGATGCCTCGGTGCCGTAAGAAGGGTTCCACGGAGAGAGAGATTTTGCAATGAAAGCATTAGGATGGAAGTCCAAGTCCATGATGTGGCTGACGGAATCCAGGAAGCATGACTTCACTGGTTCAGACACACGCAGAGGGTGAACAAATGGGATCTGGTGAAGACAACTTGGCAGGGGAGGGTGGTACGAAACAGACCCCGACAAGAGCAGAGGAAGGGATAGATGGATTTCACCAAAGAGGACGAAAAGTAGGTGAACCTTAGTGCTGCTTCAAACAAAGACAGCAGATACTTTCACAACCCTTGACACCTTAAATGACTGCTTCTTGGAGCAGCTAGTCCTGGAACCCACAAGAGGAGAGGCAATTCTTGATTTAGTCCTAAATGGAGCACAGGATCTGATCCAAGAGGTGCATATAGCTGAACCGCTTACTAATAGTGACCATAATATAATTAAATTTAACATCCCTGTGGCGGGGAAAACACCAGAGCAGCCCAACACGGCAGCATTTAATTTCAGAAAGGAGAACTACACAAAAACGAGGAAGTTAGTTGAAAAGGAATTAAAAGGTACAGCGCTAAAAGTGAAATCCCTACAAGTTGCATGGAAACTTCTTAAAGACACCATAATAGAGGCTCAACTTCAAAGAATACCCCAAATTAAAAATCATAGAAGTAAAACCAAAAAAGAGCCATCGTGGCTAAACAACAAAGTAAAAGAAACAGTGAAAGGCAAAAAGAAACTTTAAAAAGTGGAAGTTAAATCCTAGTGAGGAAAATAGAAAGGAGCATAAACTGTGGCAAGTGAAGTGTCACAATATAATTAGGAAGAACAAAAAAGAATGTGAAGAACAGCTAGCCAAAGACTCAAAAAGTAATAGCAAAAACCAAAAATAAAGTAAATCAGAAACAGGAAACCTGCTAAACAACCAGTGGGGCCATTGGACGAAGGCGGTGCTAAAGTAGCACTCAAGGATGATAAGGCCATTGTGGAGAAACTAAATGAAATTTTTGCATCGGTTTTCACGGCTGAGCATATGAGGGAGATTCCTAAACCTGAGCCATTCTTTTTGGGTGACACATCCGAGGAACTGTTCCAGATTGAGGTAGAAGTAGTGTATAAGTAGACGTTTTGGAACAAATTGATAAACTAAACAGTAATAAGTCACCAGGACCAGATTGGATTCACCCAAAAGTTCTGAAGGAACTCAGATGTGAAATTGCAGAACTACTAACTGTGGTATGTAACCTATCATTTAAATCAGCTTCTGTACCAGATGACTGGAGGATAACTAATTTGATGCCAATTTAAAAAAAATAAAAATCCACAGGTGATCCCAGCAGTACCAGGCAAATTGATTGAAACTATAGTAAAGAACAGAATTATCAGACACATGATCTGCTGGAGAAGAATCAACATGGTTTTTGTAAAGGGAAATTATGCCTCACTAATCTACCAGAAATCTGGAGGGAGTAGTCAGGGGACAAGGAGTGAGGGGGTGGATGAGTTGGGCATTTTGAGGAGGGTAGTCAGAGGGCAGGAAGTGTGGGGGGGGGGGTCAGATAGGGGACAGGGACAGGCTGTTTAGGGAGGCACCGCTTTCCCTACCTGGCCCTCCATACAATTTTGAATCCCGATATGGCCCTCGGGCCAAAACGTTTGCCCACCCCTGGGCTACAGTTAATAGTTCTGCGATTTCACATCCGAGTTCCTTCAGAACTCTTGGGTGACCATCTGGTCCTGGTGACGGTTTAGTTTTTCAATTTGTTCCAAAAGCTCCTTTAATGACACCACAATCTCCGACAGCTCCTCAGATTTGTCACCTAACATCCCCAAATGACGTCTGCCAATGGCAGTGGTACACCCACAGGAATCCAGCTGGGGTGAACCCTGGCCTGAAGCCACAACCCAAGGGGACGGTTCACCCCCAGGACCTGAATGGGATGAACCCACACACTCCTGCCGTCCCTGTGGGAGAATACACTGGGGGACCCTGCTGTGATGAAGCTCCCGGGAATGGAGCGCTGCATCCTGGTATGGCCGGGGGGAAAACGTAATCACAACAGTAACAGTGGCCGCTCCAGCTCAGGCCGTGCTGGGCAAACACAGCCAGTGAGGGGCATGGACCCAGAGGGAGAAGAGCTCCCCCCACCATGCATGACAGAGCCGCCAACCCCACCTTGTGGGGCAGTCCCCAAGCCCCACCCAGGCAACCAACCCCAACCCCACCGGGCAGGGCCCCCAGACTTCTCCCAACGCCCCCCCCCCCCACACACACACACGGGGCAGGGCCCCCAGACTTCTCCCAACCCCCCCCCCCACACACACACACACGGGGCAGGGCCCCCAGACTTCTCCCAACCCCCCCCCCCACACACACACACACGGGGCAGGGCCCCCAGACTTCTCCCAACACCCCCACACCCCCCCCCCCACACACACACACACACGGGGCAGGGCCCCCAGACTTCTCCCAACCCCCCCCCACACACACACACACACACACGGGGCAGGGCCCCCAGACTTCTCCCAACCCCCCCCCACACACACACACACACGGGGCAGGGCCCCCAGACTTCTCCCAACACCCACACACACACACACACGGGGCAGGGCCCCCAGACTTCTCCCAACCCCCCCCCCACACACACACACACGCATGGGGCAGGGCCCCCAGACTTCTCCCAACCCCCCCCCCCACACACACACGCACGGGGCAGGGCCCCCAGACTTCTCCCAACCCCCCCCCCCACACACACACACACGGGGCAGGGCCCCCAGACTTCTCCCAACCCCCCCCCCCACACACACACACACGGGGCAGGGCCCCCAGACTTCTCCCAACCTCCCCCCCCCCACACACACACACACGGGGCAGGGCCCCCAGACTTCTCCCAACCCCCCCCCACACACACACACACGGGGCAGGGCCCCCAGACTTCTCCCAACCCCCCCCCCCACACACACACACGGGGCAGGGCCCCCAGACTTCTCCCAACCCCCCCCCCACACACACACACGGGGCAGGGCCCCCAGACTTCTCCCAACCCCCCCCCACACACACACACACGGGGCAGGGCCCCCAGACTTCTCCCAACCCCCCTCCCCCCACACACACACACACGGGGCAGGGCCCCCAGACTTCTCCCAACCCCCCCCCCACACACACACACACACACACGGGGCAGGGCCCCCAGACTTCTCCCAACCCCCCCCCCACACACACACACACACGGGGCAGGGCCCCCAGACTTCTCCCAACCCCCCCCCCCACACACACACACACACGGGGCAGGGCCCCCAGACTTCTCCCAACCCCCCCCCACACACACACACACACGGGGCAGGGCCCCCAGACTTCTCCCAACCCCCCCCCCCCACACACACACACACACACGGGGCAGGGCCCCAGACTTCTCCCAACCCCCCCCCCCCACACACACACACACACGGGGCAGGGCCCCCAGACTTCTCCCAACCCCCCCACACACACACACACACACGGGGCAGGGCCCCCAGACTTCTCCCAAACCCCCCCACACACACACACACACGGGGCAGGGCCCCCAGACTTCTCCCAACCCCCCCCCCACACACACACACACACGGGGCAGGGCCCCCAGACTTCTCCCAACCCCCCCCCCACACACACACACACACACGGGGCAGGGCCCCCAGACTTCTCCCAAACCCCCCCCCACACACACACACACACGGGGCAGGGCCCCCAGACTTCTCCCAACCCCCCCCCCCCCACACACACACACACACACACGGGGCAGGGCCCCCAGACTTCTCCCAACCCCCCCCCCACACACACACACACACACGGGGCAGGGCCCCCAGACTTCTCCCAACCCCCCCCCCACACACACACACACACACGGGGCAGGGCCCCCAGACCCTTCCCAGCCAACCTCCCCCACCGGGCAGGACCCCAGACTCCTCCCTGCCCCCCCCCCAGGCCCCTTCCAGCCAACCACCTCCCCAGGGCAGGGCCCCCAGACCCCTCGCAGTCCCCCCCCCGTGGGGCAGGGCCGGGTCCCCCCGCCCCCACAGTAGCAGACCCGCCCCCCCGGGCTGCAGGGGCCCTGACTCGGGGGTGGCCCTGGGGGGGCGGGGCCACTCGGCACCATGGCGACGGGGGAGCTAAGGAGACGCCGGACCCCCTACACCTACCTCAGGGCGAGCGGTTCACAGCCCGCAACGCGCAGGCGCCACCGGCCTCTCCGCCCCGCTGCGCCTGCGCCCTGCGGGAGCCCGTCGGCTCCGCCTCCTCCAGCATCCCGCCGGGTCCTAGCGCTCGTCTATTATGTCGGGGTTGGCTTCCCCAGACCATTGCAACAGCACCGCGTGGGCAGTCCTAGATACCCCAGGGGAAGACCCTACTGCTGTAAGGCCAGGCGGGCGCGAAGCAGGTGGATGGTGAACCAGGAATCCTGGCTCCCAGCCCCCTGCTCTAACCATTAAACCCCAATCCCCTCCCAGAACTGGGAATAGAACCCAGGAGTCCTGGCTCCCAGCCCCCTGCTCTAATCATTAAACCCCAATCCCAGAGCTGGGAATAGAATCCAGGAGTCCTGACTCCCCTCCCAGCCCCCTGCTCTAACCACTAAACCCCAATCCCCTCGATGAGACAGAGCCTAGGAGTCCAGATTCAACGCAGACCCTGGAACAGGATCAGGGGCATAGTCAGATTTTCTGTCATTTCTTGTCATGCCAATGCACAATCTTTTAGTGTGTTGACTGCAATACAGTGCAAGACTCAGCAACGGGTCCGAAAACATTCACACGGGCAGCCCTCCCGGCCCGGCAGCCAAGGTAGTGTGTAGCAACCAACCATGCAGTTAACATGAGTTGTTGATGCAGTAATAAGAGAGTATCCTCCCTGTGTCTGTCTCCCCCACCCCCACCCCCACCCCCCGGCCCCCCAAGCTATGCTGGGCACTAACAATATTTTTTTAAAAATCAGCATCCTGAGGCTGAAACCTGAAGTCAATGAGGGAAAGAAGGTCCCTGGGGACAGTTATGGCCCAGAGGTCCCAGGTAAGGTCAGAAGGTCTGGTCACCCAGCGGACGAGATTCCAGAATTCCTTCTTCCCACCCAATAGCAGGTTTACAGGAACTCTCCCCCTCCCTCCTGGCAGAGCGGGCACCCTTCCCTCCTCTGAGATCACAGCTGATTCACTCCTTGAATTACACAGGATGGGTTGTGTTGAAATGCCAGGCCAGTCTCCTTCCCTGAGAAGTGCTGGGGGCAGGACAGGACATGCCAAAGCAACGCAGCCATTTCGTGACCATCCCAAACTTTGCAAGCCCACGGCGGCAGAAAAGGGACTCAAGAAATGCTATGAATTTTTCCTCTTTAAAACAAAATTGCAGCTTTCAGAGGCTATGTGCCCCAGCATATCCTTCTTGGACCACACTTAGGAGCTGCTGGACTGGCTCAGAACCAGGGTCCATCTAGTTCTGGTTCTGGTAATGGTGACCAGCACCAGATCCTTAGAGGACGATGCAGGAGCCCCCAGAATAGGCAGGTGGGGGATAATCTTCACACTGTGGCGGTCTCATCCCGACCCCTCTTCATTAGAGACAGTTTAAATCCTGAAGCAGGAGGGGTTGGGTCTCCTCTAAAACTTTCATCGATCAACTCTGGACACTTCCCCATCAGTGGTCAACCCCACATTGAATCTTAATCAATTCTTGACCTCAGAGACATACTGTGGCGGTGAGTTCCACAGGTTATGGATGTGCTGCGTGAAGAAGTATTTCCTTTAGCCGTTGGAATTTGCCTCCTTTCAGCACATCCACACAGGCCCCCTCGCTCTCCTGCTCGGAGACAGGCAGAAGAGATGCCCCCCCGGGTTATTTTATACGGGGCATGGTGCCCCCTTGGGTTCCTCCTCTCGGGGGTCGAGGTTTCTTGCCAGCCCTGTCAATGGAGGGGGGGCTTTTCATGCCCCGATCATTCTCCTCGCCCCCACCCCGTTCCAGGTCCCGGGGGGGCTGTTCCAGGCCGGGATAGTCCGTCTCCATAGGGCAAGGGGCCCCCTCTCTGGGGTGCGCCCGGCGAGCTGCCCCATGGCCTCTCCCCGCCGCTGAGCTCCGCCAGACTCGTGACACGAGTGGGGCTGGAGCCAGGCCCGGGGGCGGGGCGGGCGGCCGGGGCGCGTCTCCCCGCGGCGGGCGGGGACGGACGTACAAGGGCCGGAGCGGGGCGGGGAGGGAGACGCGGCCCCGCCCGGAAGCCGAAGGCCTCGTGATCGCAGCGGGGCGCGCAGCGGAGCCCGGCCCGGCTCCTGAGCGGCCGCCCGGGACCCCAGGGCCGGGGGCGGAGACCGACGCTGCCTGGCGGGGAGCGGGGCGCACGCAGGCCGGGCAGGCGCGACCCGCGGAAGGATCTGGGGAGCCCCGAGGGGAGTCAGGGGGTGCCCGGGGGGGGGTCGGGGAGCCTCTAGGGGAATCAGGGACTGCTGGGGGGTTGTGGAGCCCCCGGGGGTGTCTGGGGAGCCCCCAGGGCGGTCAGGGTGCACAGGGGGGGGTCTGGGGAGCCCCCAGGGGGGTCAGGGTGTCTGGGGAGCCCCCAGGGTGGTCAGGGGCCCCGGGGGTGTCTGGGGAGCCCCCAGGAGGGTCAGGGGGCCTGGGGGTGTCTGGGGAGCTGTGAGGGGCCCCGGGGGTGTCTGGGGAGCCCCCAGGGGGGTCAGGGGGCCTGGGGGTGTCTGGGGAGCCCCCAGGGGGGTCAGGGTACACAGGGGGTGTCTGGGGAGTCCCCAGGGGGCCCGGGGGTGTCTGGGGAGCCCCCAGGGGGGTCAGGGTGCACAGGGGGGATCTGGGGAGCCCCCAGGGGAGTCAGGGTGAACGGTGGTTCTGGGGAGCCCCCAGGGGAGTTAGGGTGCATAGGGGGAATCTAGGGAGCCCCCAGGGCAGTCAGGGTGAACGGTGGTTCTGGGGAGCCCCCAGGGGAGTCAGGGTGCACAGGGCTCCCCTCAGGCCTCAGTGGTAGCTCAGCAGCCGAGTCCCTCCCTGCCCTGCCTCATGCCGGCGGGGGCCACGCCGGGCGCCCCGAGATGAAGCCAGCCGGGGGGCTGCAGCAGGTCTCCGACTTCAGCGACTTCGTCAGCGGGCGCCGCCTGCGGGAGCTGCTGAGCCAGCGAGGGCCGGGCGAGGCGCCCCGCCACGTCCAGAGCAGCCCCGATGGGCAGCACCTCCTGCTGCTCCTGCGTGAGCCGCCGGCACGCCAGCCGCAGGCGTTCGCCTTCCAGCGCCTGGGCGCCGGCGCGGGGGACCTGGAGAGGAGCTGGCAGCCGCCCCAGCCCCCCATCACGGGGCTGCTCTTCCTGCAGAGCCCCGCAGCGCTGAGCTGGGTGCTGGCCGTCGTCTGGGAGCAGGGCCGGAGCGAGGTCTGGGGGTTCGTGCCAGCGCTGGGCTGGCAGCTGCAGCAGACCCTGGAGTTGTGCCACGGGGCCCGGGCGCGGATCGTTTCCATCTGCAGCCAGGGAGGCCGCCTGGTCTGGTGCGAGGAGCGGCCCCCCTCGGACGCCCATCTGGACCCAGACAGGGGGGCCTTCAGGTACTGCATCTGCACCCGGGCTCTGGAGGTGGGGGAGCAGGGGGCACACCTGGGCGCCATGAGGATCGTGATGCACAACAGCCCCCAGTACCGAGTCCTGGCCTCCCCCCAGCACGTCTTCCTGGTGCCCACCGGTGCCACCTTTGCCAGCGTCTCCACGTTCCTGCTCATCTGGTGCCCCCGGGAGGCTAAAATCACCATCGTGGCCCCGTCCGGCGGGTTCGCCCACAGCCAGGTCCTGCACTCCAGTGACTTCAAGAAGCTGGTGCTTGGGTCGGTGGGTCTCCTCTTGTCCATGGCGCCCCTGGACATTCATACTTGTGCCCTGTCCAGCTGCGGGGGGCTCCTGCTGCTTGGCCCCCAGGGCACGGTGCGGCTGGTGCAGCCAGACGGGACCTGGAGACACGTCTGTGATCTGGGGGGCAGCCGCCTGGCCCATGGAGACCCCGTGCAGCTGAAGGCCTTTGGCCGCACCCTGGCCTGTGTGCTGGCCGGGGTCTTGCATCTCATTGACTTGACCAGTGGGCGACTGATTGAGAAAAAATTCCTGAGCACCAAAGAGGTGCATTTCCTGGAGCCTCCGCGGGGGGAGGAGGCGATCCGGTTCCTCACCCCCACCGGGATCTATGACTTCGGCTTCTCCAGCCCCGAGGAGGGCGGCCGCCCCGGGCCCGCCCTGGGGGAGATGGTCTTTGAGGAAGCCTGCAAGTACTACCAAAGACGGAGCCTCAGCAGCGCCCAGCTGACGGTGGAGAAGCTGAAGAAGGGGGACATGTTCCAGGCACCCATTGTGCTCTCCTCCATCCTGCAGCACAGCCTGCCCGGGGAGGAGAGGGCGGCCCGGGGCCTCCCGGAGACCTCCGCCAAACTGCTGAGCACCCTGAGCGGGGATCTCCAGAGCTTCCTGAGCCTGGAGCTGCTCAAGTCCTGCCTCGTGGGCGCCTCGGAGAGCGAAGTCGACCGGTGCTGCGAGGAGCTGGTGGAGCAGGAGGTCGGCCGCCTCCTGGGCTTGGACTTGGACAGGGAGAACCTGGCCTATCTGAACACCATCTTCGGTTCCTTCCCCAAGGCCTCCTGGAAAGCCATCCGGGGCAGCCTGCAGCTGCAGCAGAACGGAGACGGGCTCTTGGTGGCCAGGGCCACCCCAGACATCTGGAAGAAGGTCTTGGGGGGCCCAGTCCCTGCCGGGGCCCAGCAGGAGGAGACGGGCCTCAACGGGGTGGTCCCGCTCTTCGAGCTCATCTGCGGCTCCCTGCGCAGGTTCAAACCCAAGTGGCTGCCCGAGTTTGTGGCGCTGACCCAGCAGTGCCCGGGAGCCTCCTGGCCGTACGGCACCAAGGAGGGCCCCGAGGGCGGGGTGCCCCTCTACAAGAGAGCCCTGGCCGTTCTCGAGGACAAGCGCCACCGCACGGCCAGCGACCGCGAGATGGAGATCGAGCTGCTGCTGTGCAGCGCGCGGCCCAACGCCGTCCTGCAAGCCGTGCAGCTCCTCATCCGCCTCCGCAGGTGGCAGCGGGTGGTGGAGGCAGCCCAGAAGTTCTCCCAGCTCAGCCCGCTGCTCCACCGGGAGATCTTCACCACCCTCCTCGCCCAGGTCGCCCAGCACAGGGACTTGGACCCGCACCTGGCTGCCCTGTGGGAGCTGTGCCCCGCGGACCTGACCGCCTCGGACGTCCTCCGCATCGTCCTGCAGCACCTCCCCTGCGCGGAGGGCGACCCGGCTCCCTTCTCGGCCGGGGGGGCCCCGCTCACCCTGGCCTTGCTGAAGCCCCTGTTGCACAGGGTGGCACAGCAGCAGGGCACCCGGGACGAGCTCTATGCTGACGTCTTGCAGGGCCCTGCCTTCCCCCCGCCCGCCCCCCCGAGACAGCACAGGGCTGGCCCGGAACCGCCGCGGCCGGCGGGGGAGAGCAGGACTCCTTTCCCGGGCGGTAACCCGAGCGACGCTGTATGACAAGCCGTGGGTATGGAATGGGAACGAAAACCTAGCGAGCGTGGGTAGGGGATGCCCCCTGCCCCATCTGGGGGGAGGAGGGCAGCAAATGCCAGCCTGCCCCCTCTTCTGAAGTCCGAGACCAACTCTAGTTAAACCTTCCTGCCTCCAACAAACTCCCGAGAGATTGCACCGTTCATGGGTCAGCGGGATGGGGGGGGGGAGGGGGCCCAGGCTAGACCTGGGGGAGGATCACTGGGGTGTCTGGGGGGGGTTACAGCTGAGGCAGTTACCCCAGAGAGAGAGAGAGAGCACTGACCACATGCGAGAGCCCCCTCCTGGCCCAAAGCCCCCCGTTGAGTCGAACGCTGGCTTCCTGCCCTCCAGAAAGGGAGCGGGGGGGATAAAGTACAAGGTCTTAACCACATCCCTGTTTCACTCGGTTTGTTTTCGAAAAGCCCCTCCTGTAACTGGCCCGTGGCCAGGCTGTCTGGGAGCAGACGTGCCCCTTCGTGGCACGGGATCGCGGGGGACTGGACCTGCTCACGTGGGCGCGGCTGGCCTGCACCCAGTCTCCAAAACCTCCCCCAGGGTTCTGGGTTCTGCTCCTGGCTGGCCAGTCCCTGGGACTTCTGCCTGGGCCTGCAAGGAGGAGATTCCCCTGGCAGCTGCAGCAGCTGTTTATTCCCTTGAGTTTCTCTCTCCCCCCTGGGATCAGCCCGGGTGGTGAATGGCGATTCCCTTAGACACCAGAGAGAAGGAGCGAGCTCCCGCTGTCCTGTCCCAAACACCACCCTGGCTGGCCTGCGGGGAGGCCCAGCTGGCCATGGGCAGCACCTGAGGGTGGGGCTGTAGCGCAGGAGGCACTTAGACCCGGCCCGGCCTTTTCTGTTCTTTGCCCGGGGCTCTTGCCTTATCTCCGCTTTTAAGAAACAAAGGGTGCTGTGTCCAGGTTGTCTGGCCCTTCCCCCTCTCGGGGTAACCTGGGAACAGCTCTGGGTTCTGGTGCTCTCCCCCCTCACCCCCTGTCCAGGGCAGGGAGAGGCAGGTTCCTTCTCCCCTGGGCGACTCCAGACAGCGAACACGGCCACCTCGGGGCAGGCCTTGCTCCTCCCGCGGGGGGCAGAGTGACGGGGATTAGACTAGGAGGCCCCGCTCACAGCCCCTGTTTGAGGCTCGCTGGGGGACTCGTCTGGTTTGCTCCTCCGGGGGGGGGGGGGGGGGAGGGCGTGTTCTTTAAGTGTGTGGGGACCTTTTAAAGAACCCTGCCCCAGGGTCGGTTTTAACCATGAAGGGTCCTGGGACGGCTCTGGGTTTAACAGGGATGGTGCTGAGCCCCTGCTGACTGGCTGCTGCACGAGGGTTTGTGTGGGTCGGGGGGAGTTGGGGGGCTGCTGGCGCTCAGAGCTGGCTGGTTTCTGGATCCACCTAGCTCCCCATAACGCCTCAGCCCAGATCCCCAGGGGCAGTGTCTGTCAGGCAGGAGGAGGGCTCCGGCTGGTGCTTCAGCCACCGTCTCTCCCACCCCCAGGGCCCAGCTGCAGTGGGTCTGGGCAGGCAGGGCCCCCAGGGGGCAGAGCAGAGTTTGCTGCATCAGCTGCTCCCTCTCCTGGCTCGCTCGCCCCACTGCTCTCTCCCCTGCCTTCCTGGGCACAGGGCCTCACTTCTGGGGAGAGGGGGCCTCTGCCCCCTCCCTTGCAGCAGGACCTCGCTAATTAGCAGGGCAGGGAGGAGAGACCCCGGAGCTCCTGCCACCCAACAGCCAGAAATCTTGTTGACCCGACAGAGGCTCTGAGCCGCCTCCTCCCTTCCTCTTTGGGGTGGGGTCGCTGCGGCCAGCCCAGCCCCAGATGTGGGGGGGTCACAGGTCACTGGTAGGATGCGATCAGCCGGGCTCTCTTGGGTGGCTTGTCTAAGGGCAGCCCCTGCAGGCGGTCAGCTGTGCTCAGGCACTGAGCCGGCAAGGGATTATGTATGGGTCCGGGGGAGGGGAGGTGTCTTGTGGAGTGACTGCCCGTCCCCTCTGTATGGGGGTCTGTCGGGCAGCCCCCTAAGCAGTAACTCTGCATCCTGGTCCCATCTGTGTTAAAGATCAGGAGCAGGGAGGTGGGGGATTTGGGGATTGTCTCCACCAGAGCCCTTCCCCTTGACTTACCTGATCCCAGGGGTCAGCTACCCTGGCCGGCCTGGCACCAGATTAACTCAAGGGCCTAAGGCTGAGTGTAGACAGCTCCCTGGGGTTGAGGCGGTGCAGGGGCTGGCAGCAGTGTGACTATAGGGAGGAGCTGTACCTGCCTTGCCCCCTCTGCCCCAGTTACTGTGCCTTGCACCCCCAGGCTCTCTGGAGCACGAAGGGGCTTTGCTGCCTGCCTGTGAATGCAGCTGCTCCTGGGAGAGTGAAGCTGTTGTTTTAAGGGGTGGGGGGCCGGGAAGGGGGCCCTGTGCCCGCTTGCCCTTCCTCTGCTAGGGTGCCGGTGTAAAACATCTCACACAGGCAAGAGGAAAGAATTTGGGGCCGAGTGGGGCAGAACGTTGTTTGCACAGGGAAGGGGTCTTCCTGCCATAGTTGGCATCGCGTGCCACTGTCCAGGTCCTGTTGTCCCGTATGCAATATTAAAAGGTGTTTAACAAGTGACGGTCGGTCTCCTGTCTTGCCCTGGCTGCGGGCCGGAGCTCTAGGAGGAGGCTGGGGACTTTTCAAGGAAGAGCGTCCGGCCCCTGTGGAAAGTCCCTGCAGCGGACGACACGTCCACGTCACCCGCAGAGCTGCGCCGGGGGAAGAGGAACTGCTCACGCTGTTACCGATCTGCTTGGCTCGTTATCAATGCAGCTCTGTTCCTGCTGCCTGGCTCTGGGGCAGAGGGGAAGTGGGTCACTTTCTCCCCCTGCTGCCTGGCCCTCTTCCGGTGAGCCGCGCTCCAAGGGGCTGGGCAACAGTGTCTCCCAAGCAGTGCCCGGAGGCCCTGCTCAGCGGGGGGGTCTGGCATGATGCAGCGGGGAAAGGGAGGCTGGTTTAGGACAGGACGTGAAGGAGACCAGAGGGCGTTTTAAGTGGACAAAATTGAGTGGCCAGAGCAGGCCGCTCAGGCTGACACCTTTGGGTGCATGCCAAGGGTGGGTGATGGGCTGGCCTAGCACCCGGTCTGTAGAGCTTTGGGCCAGCAGGGACCCTTGGGTGCCCGATTAGCATTTCACCCAGACTCCCCTGTCCTGAGCCCACAGGCGTCGGTTCGACTCCAGCGGTCAGTCCTCGGGGAACTGCTGGGCAGCGGCAGAGACCGTGGAGCCGAGGCCCCTGCCCTGGCAGGGCACTGAGGCGACCCTGGTGGGCTGGGCTCCAGAGGAAGGTGACACCTTCCCTGCCAATCTGAGCTCGGGGCGGGGGGGTTCCTTTCCCCTCCCCACGTCTGGCCCCCGGTGTCTGAGCCCGGGAGCAAGGCGTGCCGGCCAGGCCGTTAGAAAGAGGGTGCTGGGACTGGCCACCCCGGCCAGGGTCCCGGCTCTGGTGGTCCCTGATACTTCAGAGGCAGGGGGGTGGGGGACAAAGACCTCCCCACGCCCTGTTGGGGGGCTCAGCCTGTGGCTGGCCGAGAGGGGCACCTGCAGCCTTCACAACTCTGCTTTCCACAGGCCTGGGGCTTTCCCAGAGCCCCCCCACTGGGGTTCCTCTCGCCCCCCTGCCTGGGTGGGAGTGGCCAGGCTCCTGGCGGGGGCACAGCCTCACCCATTGGGATTTGGGGGGGCCCAGCATACAGCCATGAGGGGAGGGGTGAATAGCTAGAGCTCTGCATTGCCCTCCTCCCACAGCCGCAAGCTGGGCCCGTGGGGCAGGGGGTGTAGAGGGGCCTGGACGACTTTAACCTGCTCGTTGGCTGGTGTCCACCTTCCTTCCCCCACCCCCTGCGCCGCCTGCCGGTTCTGGGCCCGAACCCCAGCTGCAGTCGCATGAGGAGCCGCCCGGGCTAGCTGGAGCTGAGCCCAAGGGCCCCTGTTCTCCTCCAGCCTCAGCAGGGGGACACCAGAGTCTGTGGGGCAGGTCTCTGGGGCTTGGCCCACTGCTGACACCAGAGTCTGTGGGGCAGGTCTCTGGGGCTTGGCCCACTGCTGACATGCAGCCCCCGCTGGAGTGGCCCAGGGCAGCTGTTGAACAAGGTACACGAGAGTCTGGGACAGGAAGTGAAGTATACTGCAGCGGGGGGAGGGAGGTTCCCAGGTGGGTGAGGCAAGCAGAGACCGGGCAGGGGGGAGCCGGCCGTGGGGAGTCGAGCCGGGAGCCGGCCGTGGGGAATCGGGCCGGGAGCCGGCCGTGGGGAATCGGGCCGGGAGCCGGCCGTGGGGAATCGGGCCGGGAGCCGGCCGTGGGGAGTCGAGCCGGGAGCCGGCCGTGGGGAGTCCAGCCGGGAGTCGGCCGTGGGGATGGAGCCGGGAGCCGGCCGTGGGGATCGAGCCGGCCGTGGGGATCGAGCCGGGAGCCGGCCGTGGGGATCGAGCCGGCCGTGGGGATCGAGCCGGGAGCCGGCCGTGGGGATCGAGCCGGCCGTGGGGAGTCGAGCCGGGAGCCGGCCGTGGGGATCGAGCCGGGAGCCGGCCGTGGGGATGGGGCCGGCCGTGGGGATCGAGCCGGGAGCCGGCCGTGGGGATCGAGCCGTCCGTGGGGAGTCGAGCGGGGAGTCGGCCGTGGGGAGTCCAGCCGGGAGCCGGCCGTGGGGATCGAGCCGGGAGCCGGCCGTGGGGATCGAGCCGTCCGTGGGGAGTCGAGCGGGGAGCCGGCCGTGGGGAATCGAGCCGGGAGCCGGCCGTGGGGATCGAGCCGGGAGCCGGCCGTGGGGATCGAGCCGGCCGTGGGGAGTCGAGCCGGGAGCCGGCCGTGGGGATCGAGCCAGGTCTGCCCACACTCCACAGGTGGGAGCTTGGGTTTGCTGCTGAAACTCAAGGAAGGGCAGTAGGGGTAACGCAGCCTGTGGCCAATCAGCATCCTCTGGGTCTAAATCCCCTGGACCAGGGAGGCCGGGGGCTGCCTGGCACTCAGCCCTGCCCGTGTTAATTCCCCTGGGCAGGCCAGAGGGAGGGCAAAGCTCTTGTCACCAGGCAGTGATGGGTCACAGCAGCCAGCGGGGAGTGAGGGGGGTTCTGGTGGCCAGCGGGATTCATCCCCAGAGACGCGGTGCTCGCCCCACTGCCCCTCACTGGGTCATGCCCAGCGCAGGAAGAGAGGCTGGCTGCAGAGGGGGTTTGTAGGTCTCCCTTGATCCTCAGCCCAGAGCCAAGCGGATCCAGTTCTCCCTGGCACCTCCCCCCCCCTCCCCCCCGGGCCTCCTTCGCTAAGAGCTTTGCCCTGTGGCTGGTGGCCGGCCTGGAGCCCTCTGCACCCCAGCCGACCCCACCACGCCAGACCCCAGCCAGTGAGAGGCCCGGGCAGTCTGCGCCAGGGGCCTGCAGTCGTGCTTTCCACGGGCCAGGGGACTGCAGGAAAGGCTCTGCCCCCCCATGTCAGGCTGGGGGGGGGGGGGGGTCAGCAGAGTGGCTGAAGCCCCCAAAGCTGGGCAGGGCTGTCCCCAAGGCGGCTTTGGGGCCGGGCACTATTAGGGAGCATCCCCCAGGGGGCCCCTCACCCGTCCCCTCCAAGCCGGGGTGGCTCTGTGCCCAAAGGGGCCAGACGTTGCTCCGGGGCGGGTGGAGCCCCCCCCCCCCCCCCCCCCAGCGGCTGGGTCAGTCTCCCGGGTACAGACACAGGCCGACCCCTGGCCCCATGACCTGGAGCCGGCTGAGCCCCCGCGAAGGGCAGGCCGGGGCCTGCCAGTTGGTGCGGTTTCACGACCACATTTTCCTCTTTGTCAAGCTGCTGTCGCTCCTCCGCCGCGGTGGGACCCCCCCCCCAACAAAAGCGGAACTCCCCCCCCCCCTGCAGAGCCCACGCACACAGCCAGCCCCCAAGGGCTGCCAGCTGCACACGGGGGGGTGTCACGACGCTCACTTGGGGCCACGGACACGTTACCGCTGCCAAACGCCAGCACCATGCTCTGCGCCCGGCCACGGGGCCCGGGAGGGGCTGGGCTCCGGCACGGCTCTGCCGGGGAGAGGGAAAGTGGCTGATGGAGCCGCTCCAAAGAAGGGCTCAGCCCCCCCCCCCAGCCTTGGTCAGAGGCAGCCGGGCACCAGCTTCCCAAGCGAGACAAGGCAAGGGAGGGGCTGCACACGTGTCTACTAGGCACCAGGGTCTCCATTTCCCCAGCAAGGGCTGGCCCTGAGCCGTGCCCCCCCCAACAGGGACCCTGCTTACAGGGCCTGGCCCTGACCCAGGGCAGTCTGGGCTACATTACAAACCGGAACCTGCCTGTGGGCCTGGCCTTGGGGGGGCCACCACTCCCCTCCGGAGCCAGAATCCAGCAACCCCTTCCTCCCTCCCCGCCCCGAGCCCCGGCTGGGGCCCACACGTGGGGCTCGTCACCCACCACGTTGGTCCCGGTCCTGTGAGCCGAAGTGGCGCGGTGCCAGCTGAGCTGCAGATTCCCCACCCCCCGCCCCGGGGTTCTGAAACCAGGGGGGGGGGCCCTGGGCACGGCATCCCCTGCAGCCCGGACGGGGCCGGCTGGCTTCACTCTGGCCAGGCCGGTCCCTCCCGTCCTGCCCGCTGCCCCCCGTTACTGCTCTGCACTGCCACGTGCAGGGGGGCAGCCCCCCCCCCTTCGAGCACCAGCCCCTCGCCGGGGCGTCTCACCCAGCCCCACGTCTGGCTGGTCCCACTCCCGGGGGCGCGTCCCTGGGCTGCTCCGGGCCATGAGCACATCTGGGCATCCAGGCTGCAGACGCTCACGGCCCCTGGGACAGCGGCTCCACTCCCAGCGCTGGGGAGGGTCCCGGGGGGGTCCCGGCCCCCGCGCCAGGTGCCCCAGTGGCCTCTCTCCAGCACGTGCCATGGAGCTCACCCATCACCGAGGGCCGTGGCCCTGCCCGGGAGTGGGGTGGGGTAGGTGGGCTCAGCAGCACAGGCCGGGGTGTCCTCCGTAATGTAAGGAGGGGCTCAAGGGGTCCCTCCACACACACCAGCCCCCTCGCCCTTCCCCCCGCCAGCTCCAGGGCCCCCCTGTGCCGGGCTCTCTCTATTCGGCCGTCAGGAAGCACCCGGTGCCAGTCTGCAGCGCACCCACTTTATTGATTCACAGCGTCAGCCAGCGCTGCCGGCGACTCCCCTTCGTACAAAAATAAATAATCATCGACTGCACAGCGGACGGGCGGGGGCCACAGGGGGACCCGGGCCAGGGGCCGCAGGGTGGCCCGAGACAGGGGCCCGCATCTCCTATGCCATGCCGGCCAGGGCATGGGCACAGAGCGGGGGGCTCCTTTCACGGGCAGGTAGGAGGGTGCAGGGCCATCCTCTAATCGCAGGGCCCCCAGCCCAGGCGCGTCCCGCCGGGCCCCGGGAGAGCTCTGCTCCCCAGCCGCAGGGCCGGGGGGCTGCTAATGTCGGGCCCAGCAAGTGCTGCCAGGACGTCCTGCGCTTGCCTCCAGTGGCCCCACATGGAGCCAGCGCCCCCCCAGCCCACTGTGCTCTGAGGACAGGGAGCGTGAGGACCCTGTCCCCTCTGCCCCCCGCCCTGCCCCTCGTTTGCATGCCAAGAGCCTGGGGCAGGGAGTGGGTGGGAGAACCACCCCCCTGCCCATGCCCACAAGGGGCCAGGCGCCTAGGGGGAGCCAGCCCCACACAGTGAGTGATGCTGGCATTGAGCAGCATGGGGCAGGAAATCAGGGGCCCTTGGGCCCTGAGGAGGGCAGGACAAGCTACCAGCAGCACCGGCACCGTCCCAAACCATGCCTGACCCCCAAGAGGAAGGCTGGACCGGGGGAAGGGGCCGTGGAGCCGTGGTGGGTCCTGCCCCATAGTGGTATTCCCATGCTTTATGTTAGACCCCCCAGCAAACCCCAGTGGTGATTGTAGGGGGAGGAGCTGCTGGGTTCTTCCCCCCTTCTCTCCCTGCCAATCAGCTTTGGGTTTGCGGTGCAGTGCAGGGTCTATGTACCACGACACCGGCATGGGGGTGGGAAGTGGGATGGCTCCCACCCAGGGAAGTTCTGTGATTGGCTGTGCAAAGGATTCCTGAGGATGGGGGGGAAGGCGGGGCTTGATGGAGCCGGCGTAGCAGATTGGCTGGTTCGGCTCACGGAGTCCAGGTGTCTAATCAGATCAATGGGTGGACGCCCCATGATCCCTTCAGCAGCTCCCTTCCCCCCCATAGTCCTCCCCGGCCACGCGGGGCTGGGCTGGGTGCGGGCTGACGCCTGCTACTTCCTCGTCTCCACTCGGGGGATTTTAAACTGCGTCGCAGCCGGAGACCTGCAAAGCCAAGCAGAGGGGGCGGGTCACCCCGGGGCCCAGCTCACCCCAGCACCAGGGTGTCACGTTACTGAAATAATTTGGAACCCTATAGATCATTGGTGCAACCAGGGTCCTATAGTGGCACCAAATCTTATGTACAGGGGTCATAATGGGTGTCTATGATCAGGTTATGGATCGCTGATTATGAATATGCCAGTGATACGTGTGTATCTTTTTTGGAACTAAAGTTATGAATATTGGCTATATGGGGCCTGCACTTCAAACTGATGCTTGGCTGCTGGGTGAAATCTCAGACAAGCTGTTGTTAACTGGGCTGGCCTGGCTGATGGGCCGTTAAGGGACATCAACTACACAATGGACTTTGTAGATGCCTGTCCACACCCGAGCTGTTCCAGGAATGTCAACTGCCTGGTCAGAAACTGAATCTTGGAGAGTCTGGTGATTGGACCTTGTGACTATGAACCTCGAGTTTGCAACTGGACTCTGCATAAGGAGGGGGGGGGGGGCTTCACCCAGAAGGAGAATCTATAAAACCTGGGAGAAATTTCCTCCATGTTTGTCTTCAATCTGCAGCCTTCAGCTAGCACCTACCTCTGGATGGGATTTTGCTACATGTGGAAGCTCTGACCAATGGATTGATGACCCATCCCTGGAGGGGATGCATTCCAGAGACTTCTATCTAAACCTGCAGTTTATTTTACCTTTGCTGCAAGCCTGAACCAAGAGATGTGCCATTACTGCATGTAATTGATTTCTTTTAACCATTCCTAACCCTCACCTAGACCTTTTTCCTTGTATAATAAACCTTTAGATTTTAGATTCTAAAGGATTGGCAACAGCGTGATTTGTGGGAAGATCTGATTTGTATATTGACCTGGGTCTGGGGCCTGATTCTTTGGAATTGGGGAGAACCGTTTTCTTTATTTGGGGGATTGGTTTTCATAACCATTGGTCCCCAGGACAGGGGGCTGCTGGTGGTGATACTGGGAATCTGGAGTGTCTAAGGGAATTGCTTGTGTGACTTGTGGTTAGCCAGGGGGGTGAGACCAAAGTCTTTTCTGTTTGGCTGGTTTGGTTTACCTTAGTGTGGAAAAACCCCAGCTTTGGGCTGTAGTTGCCCTTTGGAAGCAATCTGTCCTGATCTGACACTCACAGTTGGATCCCACCAGGAACAGCACCATTACACAGGGTCACCCCGGCGCCCGGCTCAATCCAGCACCAGGGTCCTCCCAGAACCCGGCTCACCCCTAGGCCCAAGAGTCCTCACCAGGGCCAAGCAGAACGCGGCCCCTCTGCCCTCCCCGGCGCGCGGGAGCTGGGACAGGCCCCAGGCAGCACAGATGTGGCCAGGGACCCCTCCACCCGCACCCTCCCCCACTGCACATGCACAGGGGGACGTGCCAAGGCATTGCCCCCTGCCCACACTGCAGCCCCCTCGGTGAACGGTGCACAGGGCTCGGGGGGGGCCCAGAGAGGTGTCCTCTGCCCCCCGCCCACTGGGCCCAGCCCAGCACCCCTACAAACCCCTGCTCCCCGTTGCAAGGGGCTCCAACACCCCTCTGGGTCAGCCCCTCCACACCCCAGGGCGCCCCTCTGGGATATTCGCCGACCTCCCCACTCTCAGCCCGAGCCCCCTCCAGACCCTCCGCTGCTGGCTGTGGCCCTCACCCCCAGGCCCTGCGGAGGGACTGGCGCAGGTACTTACATCTCCAGGGCTTCTCCGTCTCGCCTGTGGGGAGAGAAGAAGGCTGTCAGGGGGGATGGATGCGCTTGGTCATGGCAGGGGTCGCCGTGGCAGAGGTTGGGCGTCTGTGGCGGGGGTCGTGAGGAGGGTTGTGACGGGGTTCGGCCGTGGCAGGGGCTGTGAAGTGGATTGGAGGGGGGTTAGCCGGGCGGGGTCGGCCGTAGCGGGGGTCGCTGTGGCGGGGTTCGTGAGTGGGGTTGTGACGGGGTTCGACCACGGCGGGGTTCGCCGTGGCAGGGATCGGTCGTGGCGGGGTCGGTCGTGGTGGGGGTCATGAGGGGGATTGTGACGGGGTTCGCCGTGGCAGGGGTCGGGCGTGGCGGGGTCAGCCATGGTGGGGGTCGCCGTGGCGGGAGTCGTGAGGGGGGGTTGTGACGGGGTTCGGCCATGGCAGGGTTTGTGAAGGGGATGGGGGGGTTGGCCATGGCGGGGGTCGCCGTGGCGGGATTCGTGAGAGGGGGTTGTGACGGGGATCGACCGTGGCAGGGTTGGCCGTGGCGGGGGCTGTGAAGGGGATTGTGACGGGGTTGGCTTTGGCGGGGGCTCTGAGGGGAATTGTGGGGGGGTCAGCCATGGCGGGGGCTGTGAAGGGGATTGGGGGGGTCAGCCGTGGCGGGGTTGGCCGTGGCGGGGGCTGTGAAGGGGATTGTGGCAGGGTTGGCCGTGGCAGGGGCTCTGAGGGGGATTGTGGGGGGGTCGGCCGTGGCAGGGTTGGCCGTGGCGGGGGCTGTGAAGGGGATTGTGACGGGGTTGGCCGTGGCAGGGGCTCTGAGGGGGATTGGGGGGTTGGCCGTGGCGGGGGCTGTGAAGGGGATTGTGGGGGGGCCGGCCGTGGCGGGGTTGGCCGTGGCGGGGGCTGTGAAGGGGATTGTGACGGGGTTGGCCGTGGCAGGGGCTCTGAGGGGGATTGGGGGGGTTGGCCGTGGCGGGGGCTCTGAGGGGGTTTGTGGGGGGGTCGGCTGTGGCGGGGGCTGTGAGGGGGATGGGGGGGTCGGCCGTGGCGGGGGCTGTGAAGGGGATTGTGACGGGGTTGGCCGTGGCGGGGGCTCTGAGGGGGTTTGTGGGGGGGTCGGCTGTGGCGGGGGCTGTGAGGGGGATGGGGGGGTCGGCCGTGGCGGGGGCTCTGAGGGGGATTGTGGGGGGGTCGGCCGTGGCAGGGTTGGCCGTGGCGGGGGTTGTGAAGGGGATTGTGACGGGGTTGGCCGTGGCAGGGGCTCTGAGGGGGATTGGGGGGTTGGCCGTGGCGGGGGCTGTGAAGGGGATTGTGGGGGGGCCGGCCGTGGCGGGGTTGGCCGTGGCGGGGGCTGTGAAGGGGATTGTGACGGGGTTGGCCGTGGCAGGGGCTCTGAGGGGGATTGGGGGGTTGGCCGTGGCGGGGGCTCTGAGGGGGTTTGTGGGGGGGTCGGCTGTGGCAGGGGCTGTGAGGGGGATGGGGGGGTCGGCCGTGGCGGGGGCTCTGAGGGAGATTGTGGGGGGGGGCGGCCGTGGCGGGGGCTGTGAGGGGGATTGTGGAGGGGTTGGCTGTGGCAGGGGCTCTGAGGGGGGTTGTGACGGGGTTGGCCGTGGTGGTGGCACTGAGGGAGATTGGGGGGGTCAGCCGTGGCGAGGGCTCTGAGGGGGACTGTGACGGGGTCGGCCGTGGCGGGGGCTCTGAGGGGGTCGGCCGTGGCGGGGTTGGCCGTGGCGGGGGTTCTGAGGGGGACTGTGGGGGGGTCGGCCGTGGCGGGGGCTGTGAAGGGGATTGTGACGGGGTTGGCCGTGGCGGGGGCTCTGAGGGAGATTGGGGGGGGTCAGCCGTGGCAGGGGCTGTGAAGAGGATAGTGACGGGGTTGGCCGTGGCGGGGGCTGTGATGGGGATTGTGACGGGGTTGGCCGTGGCGGGGGCTGTGATGGGGATTTTGACGGGGTCGGCCGTGGCGGGGGCTCTGAGGGGGGTTGTGACGGGGTCGGCCGTGGCGGGGGCTCTGAGGGAGGTTGTGACGGGGTTGGCCGTGGCGGGGGCTCTGAGGGGGATTGTGACGGGGTTGGCCGTGGCGGGGGCTCTGAGGGGGGTTGTGACGGGGTCGGCCGTGGCGGGGGCTATGAGGGGGGTTGTGACGGGGTCGGCTGTGGCGGGGGCTGTGAAGGGGATTGTGACGGGGTCGGCCGTGGCGGGGGCTCTGAGGGGGGTTGTGACGGGGTCGGCCGTGGCGGGGGCTGTGAAGGGGATTGTGACGGGGTCGGCCGTGGCGGGGGCTGTGAGGGGGATTGTGACGGGGTCGGCCGTGGCGGGGGCTCTGAGGGGGGTTGTGACGGGGTCGGCCGTGGCGGGGGCTCTGAGGGGGGTTGTGACGGGGTCGGCCGTGGCGGGGGCTCTGAGGGGGGTTGTGACGGGGTCGGCCGTGGCGGGGGCTCTGAGGGGATTGTGACGGGGTTGGCCGTGGGGGGGCTCTGAGGGGTGTTGTGACGGGGTTGGCTGTGGCGGGGGCTCTGAGGGAGGTTGTGACGGGGTTGGCCGTGGCGGGGGCTCTGAGGGGGATTGTGATGGGGTTGGCCGTGGCGGGGGCTCTGAGGGGGGTTGTGACGGGGTTGGCCGTGGCGGGGGCTCTGAGGGGGGTTGTGACGGGGTTGGCTGTGGCGGGGGCTCTGAGGGGGATTGTGACGGGGTTGGCTGTGGCGGGGGTTCTGAGGGGGGTTGTGACGGGGTCGGCCGTGGCGGGCGCTGTGAAGGGGATTGTGACGGGGTCGGCCGTGGCGGGGGCTCTGAGGGGGGTTGTGACGCGGTTGGCTGTGGCGGGGGCTCTGAGGGGGATTGTGACGGGGTCGGCCGTGGCGGGGGCTCTGAGGAGGGTTGTGACGGGGCCGGCTGTGGCGGGCGCTCTGAGGGGGCGCTCTGAGGGGGTTGTGACGGGGTTGGCCGTGGCGGGGGCTCTGAGGGGGATTGTGACGGGGTCGGCCGTTGGCGGGGGCTCTGAGGGGGGTTGTGACGGGGTCGGCTCTGGCGGGGGCTCTGAGGGGGATTGTGACGGGGTTGGCTCGGCGGCGGGGGCTCTGAGGGGGGTTGTGACGGGGTTGGCTCCGGCGGGGGCTCTGAGGGGGATTGTGACGGGGTCGGCCGTGGCGGAGGCTCTGAGGGGGATTGTGACGGGGTCGGCCGTGGCGGAGGCTGTGAGGGGGATTGTGACGGGGTCGGCCGTGGCGCGGGGCTTCTGAGGGGGATTGTGACGGGGTCGGGCCGTGGCGGGGGCTCTGAGGGGGGTTGTGACGGGGTCGGCCGTGACGGGGGCTCTGAGGGGGGTTGTGACGGGGTCGGCCGTGGCGGGGGCTCTGAGGGGGATTGTGACGGGGTTGGCCGTGGCGGGGGCTCTGAGGGGGATTGTGACGGGGTCGGCTCTGGCGGGGGCTCTGAGGCGGGTGTGGGGGGTCGGCCGTGGCGGAGGCTCTGAGGGGGATTGTGATGGGGTCGGCCGTGGCGGGGGGCTCTGAGGGGGCTTGTGATGGGGTTGGCTGTGGCGGGGGCTCTGAGGGGGGTTGTGACGGGGTCGGCCGTGGCGGGGGTCTGAGGGGGGTTGTGACGGGGTCGGCCGTGGCGGGGACTCTGAGGGGGATTGTGGGGGCGTCGGCCGTAGCGGGGTCGGCCGTGGCGGGCGCTCTGAGGGGGGTTGTGACGGGGTCGGCCGTGGCGGGGGCTCTGAGGGGGATTGTGACGGGGTCGGCCGTGGCGGGGGCTCTGAGGGGGATTGTGACGGGGGTCGGCCGTGGCGGGGGCTCTGAGGGGGATTGTGACGGGGTCTGGCCGTGGCGGGGGCTCTGAGGGGGGATTGTGACGGGGTCGGCCGTGGCGGGGGCTCTGAGGGGGATTGTGACGGGGTCGGCCGTGGCGGGGGCTCTGAGGGGGGTTGTGACGGGGTCGGCCGTGGCGGGGGCCCTGAGGGGGGTTGTGACGGGGTCGGCCGTGGCGGGGGCTCTGAGGGGGATTGTGACGGGGTCGGCCGTGGCGGGGGCTCTGAGGGGGGTTGTGACGGGGGTCGGCTCTGGCGGGGGCTCTGAGGAGGGTTGTGACGGGGTCGCCGTGCGGGGGGCTCTGAGAGGGGTGTGATGGGGTCGGCCGTGGCGGGGCTCTGAGGGGGATTGTGACGGGGTCGGCCGTGGCGGGGCTCTGAGGGGGGTTGTGACGGGTCGGCCGTGGCGGTGGCTCTGAGGGGGGTTGTGACGGGGTCGGCTCTGGCGGGGGCTCTGAGGGGGGTTGTGACGGGTCGGCCGTGGCGGAGGCTGTGAGGGGGATTGTGACGGGGTCGGCCGTGGCGGGGGCTCTGAGGCGGGTTGTGACTGGGTCGGCCGTGGCGAGGCTGTGAGGGGGATTGTGACGGGGTCGGCCGTGGCGGGGGCTCTGAGGGGGGTTGTGGGGGGGTTGGCTGTGGCGGGGGCTCAGAGGGGGGTTGTGACGGGGTCGGCCGTGGCGGGGGCTCTGAGGGGGGTTGTGACGGGGTTGGCTCTGGCGGGGGGCTCTGAGGGGGATTGTGACGGGGTCGGCCGTGGCGGGGGCTCTGAGGGGGGTTGTGACGGGGTCGGCCGTGGCGGGGGCTCTGAGGGGGGTTGTGACGGGGTCGGCCGTGGCGGGGGCTCTGAGGGGGGTTGTGACGGGTTGGCTCTGGGCGGGGGCTCTGAGGGGGATTGTGACGGGGTCGGCTCTGGCGGGGGCTCTGAGGGGGGTTGTGATGGGGTCGGCTGTGGCGGGGGCTGTGAGGGGGATTGTGACGGGGTCGGGCCGTGGCGGGGGCTCTGAGGGGGGTTGTGGGGGGGTCGGCTCTGGCGGGGGCTCTGAGGGGGGTTGTGACCGGGGTCGGCTCTGGCGGGGGCTCTGAGGGGGGTTGTGACGGGTCGGCCGTGGCGGGGGCTCTGAGGGGGGTTGTGACGGGGTCGGCCGTGGCGGGGGCTCTGAGGGGGGTTGTGACGGGGTCGGCCGTGGCGGGGGCTCTGAGGGGGATTGTGACGGGGTCGGCCGTGGCGGGGGCTCTGAGGGGGGTTGTGACGGGGTCGGCCGTGGCGGGGGCTCTGAGGGGGGGTTGTGACGGGGGTCGGCCGTGGCGGGGGCTCTGAGGGGGGTTGTGACGGGGTCGGCCGTGGCGGGGGCTCTGAGGGGGGTTGTGACGGGGTCGGCTCTGGCGGGGGCTCTGAGGGGGATTGTGACGGGGTCGGCTGTGGTGGAGCTCTGAGGGGGGGTTGTGACGGGGTCGGCTCTGGCGGGGGCTCTGAGGGGGGTTGTGACGGGTCGGCCGTGGCGGAGGCTCTGAGGGGGATTGTGACGGGGTCGGCCGTGGCGGGGGCTCTGAGGGGGTTGTGACGGGGTCGGCTCTGGCGGGGGCTCTGAGGGGGATTGTGACGGGGTCGGCCGTGGCGGGGGCTCTGAGGGAGGTTGTGACTGGGTCGGCCGTGGCGGAGGCTGTGAGGGGGATTGTGACGGGGTCGGCCGTGGCGGGGGCTCTGAGGGAGGTTGTGGGGGGTTGGCTGTGGCGGGGGCTCTGAGGGGGTTGTGACGGGGTCGGCCATGGCGGGGGGCTCTGAGGGGGATTGTGACGGGGTCGGCCGTGGCGGGGGCTCTGAGGGGGTTTGTGACGGGGTCGGCCGTGGCGGGGGCTCTGAGGGGGGTTGTGACTGGGGTCGGCCGTGCGGGCGGGGGCTCTGAGGGGGATTGTGACGGGGTCGGCCGTGGCGGGGGCTCTGAGGGGGGTTGTGACGGGGTTGGCTCTGGCGGGGGCTCTGAGGGGGATTGTGACGGGGTCGGCCGTGGCGGGGGCTCTGAGGGGGGGTTGTGACGGGGGTCGGCCGTGGCGGGGGCTCTGAGGGGGATTGTGACGGGGGTCGGCCGTGGCGGGGGCTCTGAGGGGGGTTGTGACAGGGGTTGGCTCTGGCGGGGGCTCTGAGGGGGATTGTGACGGGGTCGGCTCTGGCGGGGGCTCTGAGGGGGGTTGTGGGGGGGTTGGCTCTGGCGGGGGCTCTGAGGGGGGTTGTGACGGGGTCGGCTCTGGCGGGGGCTCTGAGGGGGGGTTGTGACGGGTCGGCCGTGGCGGGGGCTCTGAGGGGGGTTGTGACGGGGTCGGCCGTGGCGGGGGCTCTGAGGGGGGTTGTGGGGGGGTCGGCCGTGGCGGGGGGCTCTGAGGGGGATTGTGACGGGGTCGGCCGTGGCGGGGGCTCTGAGGGGGTTGTGACGGGGTCAGCTCTGGCGGGGGGCTCTGACGGGGATTGTGACGGGGTCGGCTCTGGCGGGGGGCTCTGAGGGGGGTTGTGACGGGGTCGGCCGTGGCGGGGGCTCTGAGGGGGATTGTGACGGGGTCGGCCGTGGCGGGGGCTCTGAGGGGGGTTGTGACGGGGTCGGCTCTGGCGGGGGCTCTGAGGGGGGTTGTGGGGGGGTTGGCTCTGGCGGGGGCTCTGAGGGGGGTTGTGATGGGGTCGGCCGTGGCGGGGGCTCTGAGGGGGGTTGGGGGGGGGTCGGCCGTGGCGGGGGCTCTGAGGGGGTTGTGGGGGGGGTCGGCTCTGGCGGGGGCTCTGAGGGGGATTGTGACGGGGTTGGCCGTGGCGGGGGCTGTGAGGGGGATTGTGACGGGGTCGGCCGTGGCGGGGGCTCTGAGGGGGTTGTGACGGGGTCGGCCGTGGCGGGGCTCTGAGGGGGATTGTGACGGGGTCGGCTCTGGCGGGGGCTCTGAGGGGGATTGTGATGGGGTTGGCTCTGGCGGGGGCTCTGAGGGGGATTGTGACGGGGTCGGCCGTGGCGGGGGCTCTGAGGGGGGTTGTGACGGGTCGGCCGTGGCGGGGGCTCTGAGGGGGATTGTGACGGGGTCGGCCGTGGCGGGGGCTCTGAGGGGGTTGTGACGGGGTCGGCTCTGGCGGGGGCTCTGACGGGAATTGTGACGGGGTCGGCTCTGGCGGGGGCTCTGAGGGGGGTTGTGACGGGGTCGGCCGTGGCGGGGGCTCTGAGGGGGGATTGTGACGGGGTCGGCCGTGGCGGGGGCTCTGAGGGGGGTTGTGACGGGGTCGGCTCTGGCGGGGGCTCTGAGGGGGGTTGTGGGGGGGTGGCTCTGGCGGGGGCTCTGAGGGGGGTTGTGATGGGGTCGGCCGTGGCGGGGGCTCTGAGGGGGGTTGGGGGGGGGTCGGCCGTGGCGGGGGGCTCTGAGGGGGGTTGTGGGGGGGTCGGCTCTGGCGGGGGCTCTGAGGGGGATTGTGACGGGGTTGGCCGTGGCGGGGGCTGTGAGGGGGATTGTGACGGGGTCGGCCGTGGCGGGGGCTCTGAGGGGATTGTGACGGGGTCGCTCTGGCGGGGGCTCTGAGGGGGATTGTGATGGGTTGGCTCTGGCGGGGGCTCTGAGGGGGATTGTGACGGGGTCGGCCGTGGCGGGGGCTCTGAGGGGGGTTGTGTCGGGGTCGGCCGTGGCGGGGGCTCTGAGGGGGGATTGTGACGGGGTCGGCCGTGGCGGGGGCTCTGAGGGGGTTGTTACGGGGTCGGCTCTGGCGGGGCTCTGAGGGGGGTTGTGACGGGGTCGGCTCTGGCGGGGGCTCTGAGGGGGATTGTGACGGGGTCGGCCGTGGCGGGGGCTCTGAGGGGGGTTGTGACGGGGTCGGCCGTGGCGGGGGCTCTGAGGGGGATTGTGACGGGGTCGGCCGTGGCGGGGGCTCTGAGGGGGGTTGTGACGGGGTTGGCTCTGGCGGGGGCTCTGAGGGGGATTGTGACGGGGTCGGCTCTGGCGGGGGCTCTGAGGGGGGTTGTGGGGGGGTTGGCTCTGGCGGGGGCTCTGAGGGGGGTTGTGACGGGGTCGGCTCTGGCGGGGGCTCTGAGGGGGGTTGTGACGGGTCGGCCGTGGCGGGGGCTCTGAGGGGGGTTGTGACGGGGTCGGCCGTGGCGGGGGCTCTGAGGGGGGTTGTGGGGGGGTCGGCCGTGGCGGGGGCTCTGAGGGGGATTGTGACTGGGGTCGGCCGTGGCGGGGGCTCTGAGGGGGGTTGTGACGGGGTCAGCTCTGGCGGGGGCTCTGACGGGGATTGTGACGGGGTCGGCTCTGGCGGGGGCTCTGAGGGGGGTTGTGACGGGGTCGGCCGTGGCGGGGGCTCTGAGGGGGATTGTGATGGGGTCGGCCGTGGCGGGGGCTCCTGAGGGGGGTTGTGACGGGGGTCGGCTCTGGCGGGGGCTCTGAGGGGGGTTGTGGGGGGGTTGGCTCTGGCGGGGGGCTCTGAGGGGGGTTGTGATGGGGTCGGCCGTGGCGGGGGGCTCTGAGGGGGGGTTGGGGGGGGTCGGCCGTGGCGGGGGCTCTGAGGGGGGTTGTGGGGGGGGTCGGCTCTGGCGGGGGCTCTGAGGGGGATTGTGACGGGGTTGGCCGTGGCGGGGGCTGTGAGGGGGATTGTGACGGGGGTCGGCCGTGGCGGGGGCTCTGAGGGGGTTGTGACGGGGTCGGCCGTGGCGGGGGCTCTGAGGGGGATTGTGACGGGGTCGGCTCTGGCGGGGGCTCTGAGGGGATTGTGATGGGGTTGGCTCTGGCGGGGGCTCTGAGGGGGATTGTGACGGGGTCGGCCGTGGCGGGGGCTCTGAGGGGGGTTGTGACGGGGTCGGACGTGGCGGGGGCTCTGAGGGGGGATTGTGACGGGGTCGGCCGTGGCGGGGGCTCTGAGGGGGTTGTGACGGGGGTCGGCTCTGGCGGGGGCTCTGAGGGGGGTTGTGACGGGGTCGGCTCTGGCGGGGGCTCTGAGGGGGATTGTGACGGGGTCGGCCGTGGCGGGGGCTCTGAGGGGGGTTGTGACGGGGTCGGCCGTGGCGGGGGCTCTGAGGGGGATTGTGACGGGGTCGGCCGTGGCGGGGGCTCTGAGGGGGGTTGTGACGGGGTCGGCCGTGGCGGGGGCTCTGAGGGGGATTGTGACGGGGTCGGCCGTGGCGGGGGCTCTGAGGGGGTTGTGACGGGGGTCGGGCTCTGGCGGGGGCTCTGAGGGGGATACTCGACGCTGCCGCCGCGACCCGGCCGGGCCCCCCCCGGGGGGGGACGGGCGGGGGCGCCGGGGGGGGGGGGGGGGGGGGCGGGGGGGGGGGGATCCGCTCGCCGCCTGCGGCGGGGGGGCCAGGGGGGGGGGAACCGGGGGGGGAGAGAAGCGCCCGGTCGTCAGCGTTGGCCCGGCAGCCCCCTCCTGGGCTGGATCTCCCCCTCCTCGGCGTGGGGCTGGAGCCGTGGGGCTGGGCCCGCTCATGAGCTCAGCATGGGGGAGAGGACGGGCCCCGCTTGGTCAGGGTCGGCTGCCCTCGCCCCCAGTGGAAAGGGCAGAGCCAGGGCCCGGTGCCCAGCTCCCGCGGGCGCTCAGTGCAGCCCCCTCCCCCCCAGGGCCCTCTGGGACTCTCCTCACCCCGCTGGGCCCAGCCATGGGGGCTGAGTCTCCATCCCGATCCAGGACCCGGAGCTGGGAGTTTCCCCCCCAGCCCGCGTTGGGAACGCGACGCCGCCTTGTAACTCCCACAGCTCCCTCCAGCCCCCCAGTCCCTCACTCCCTGGACTGCTACCTGCCCAGCACCCCCCTGCCCAGCTCCCACAAACCCACCTCCCCGCGCCCCACTCACCAGAGAATCCACCACGTAACTGCAGGCCACGGTCACAGCCACATTCACCGTCTTGGCCACGGGCCCGCAGCGCCCCACCTCTCCCGTCAGCTGGGGACAGAACCAGAGACAGGGACACGGCCCATCAGCCCCACGTCAGGCCTGGGCTCACCCGCCTCACACCTCTGCCCTTCCCAGCCCGCCACCACTGGGCCGGGAGCCCCCCATGTCCCGCCCCCACACCCCAGGCAAGAAGAGAGCTGCCCTGGGACAGGGAAGGGCAGTGCCAGCAGCCTTGGTACGCCCAGCTGGAGAGCGAACCCCCCAGTGGGCACAACTCGCTGCGTGCCCAGGGCCAGGCCCTGCCTCTCTCAGTGCCTCAGTTTCCCAAACAGGGGTGATAAGCACAGCCCACCCTGCCCACTGGGTGCCGGGAGGCTCAGCTCGTTAACGTCTTTCCGTGGAGTCGCTGGCATGGGGGGCAGTGTGTGAGCACACAAGGGATTTGGGGTGCACGAGGACACACAGACAGTGAGGCAGGGCAGGACCTTGGCAGTGCCGGTCTCTCCCCGTGCCCAGGGGGCAGGACTGTCTCCCCCGCCCCCGCGTCGGGGTGTAACTCACCTGACTCTTGGCCCAAGTAACGTAGGCTTCGAAGTACCCCAGCAGCGTGTTCAGAAAGGCCTTGCTCTCCTGCGGGGAGGGGACAGAGGGGGAGATGCTGAACCCCCCCCCCCCAGCAGCTGGGAGCCGGGGCTCAGGGACCCCCCAGGCAAGGGGGCCGAGGCAAAGTCAGACTTTTAAGAGTTCAGCCCAGCTCGTGCCCCCAGCGGCTGGGGGGGGGGGGGCAGGACCCCCCGTGGACTCAGGTCTCTGCTGGGACAGGGCACAGCTCTGGGCCCGCGCCCCCACACATCCCCACCCCAGGGGGTCAGAACCCTTCCCAGGGCCCTGCCCCCGAGCTGGGGGGTACATGGGAGGCTCGGGGGGGGGGTGAGTGCAGAGAGCCCCGCTGTGCAGCCCTGGGAGAGGGAAGGGTCCCCCCAAGCCGTGGGGTGTTCGGCCAAACGCCCCCCCCCATCCCCCACCGCGGGGCCCGGGGCTGGAAGGGGCCGCGAGGGGCTCACGTTCTTGATGATCTCTGCAGCCCGGGTGTCCAGGAAGGTCTGAGCCTCCTCGATCCGCTGCAGGGTGTCATTGATCCGCGCCTGGGGTGCAAGGAGCAGGATGGGCCCCAGTGCAGAGGGGGGAGCCCCGGGCAGCCCCTCACCCGCCCTCGCACGCTGTGGAGGCGGGGGGGGGGGGGGGGGAGACACAGACACCCAGCGCCCTGTCCCCACAAGGCCACTAGGTGGCAGCTTCCCAGCAGCCTCAGGCTGGGTCCCCACTATAGGATCAGGACATCTGGGGGTCAGAGCCCTTTGCACAGACCCTACTGCCCCCCGCCAGCCCAAACGCCCCCCCCCCCGACAGCACAGAGCCCTTTGCACGGACCCTACTGCCCCCGCCAGCCCAAACGCCCCCCCGACAGCACAGAGCCCTTTGCATGGACCCTACTGCCCCCGCCAGCCCAAATGCCCCCCTCCCCCGACAGCACAGAGCCCTTTGCACGGACCCTACTGCCCCCGCCAGCCCAAATGCCCCCCCGACAGCACAGAGCCCTTTGCACGGACCCTACTGCCCCCGCCAGCCCAAATGCCCCCCTCCCCCGACAGCACAGAGCCCTTTGCACGGACCCTAACTGCCCCCGCCAGCCCAAACGCCCCCCCGACAGCACAGAGCCCTTTGCACGGACCCTACTGCCCCCGCCAGCCCAAACGCCCCCCCGACAGCACAGAGCCCTTTGCACGGACCCTACTGCCCCCCGCCAGCCCAAACACCCCCCCGACAGCACAGAGCCCTTTGCATGGACCCTACTGCCCCCACCAGCCCAACCCCCCCCGACAGCACAGAGCCCTTTGCACGGACCCTACTGCCCCCGCCAGCCCAAACGCCCCCCCGACAGCACAGAGCCCTTTGCACGGACCCTACTGCCCCCGCCAGCCCAAACGCCCCCCCGACAGCACAGAGCCCCTTTGCACGGACCCTACTGCCCCCGCCAGCCCAACCCCCCCCCGACAGCACAGAGCCCTTTGCATGGACCCTACTGCCCCCGCCAGCCCAACCCCCCCCGACAGCACAGAGCCCTTTGCATGGACCCTACTGCCCCCGCCAGCCCAACCCCCCCCCCCGACAGCACAGAGCCCTTTGCACTGACCCTACTGCCCCCACCACCCCAACACACCCCCCCGACAGCACAGAGCCCTTTGCACGGACCCTACTGCCCCCACCACCCCAAACGCCCCCCCCAACAGCACAGAGCCCTTTGCACGGACCCTACTGCCCCCCGCCAGCCCAAACGCCCCCCCGACAGCACAGAGCCTTTGCACGGACCCTACTGCCCCCGCCAGCCCAAACGCCCCCCCCCCGCCCCCAACAGCACAGAGCCCTTTGCACGGACCCTACTGCCCCCGCCAGCCCAAACACCCCCCCCCCCGACAGCACAGAGCCCTTTGCACGGACCCTACTGCCCCCGCCAGCCCAAACGCCCCCCCCCTCCCGACAGCACAGAGCCCTTTGCACGGACCCTACTGCCCCCGCCAGCCCAAACGCCCCCCCCCCCCCCCCGACAGCACAGAGCCCTTTGCACGGACCCTACTGCCCCCGCCAGCCCAAACGCGCCCCCCCCCCCCCGACAGCACAGAGCCCTTTGCACGGACCCTACTGCCCCCGCCAGCCCAACGCCCCCCCCCGACAGCACAGAGCCCTTTGCACAGACCCTACTGCCCCCGCCAGCCCAAACGTCCCCCCGACAGCACAGAGCCCTTTGCACAGACCCTACTGCCCCCGCCAGCCCAAACGCGCCCCCGACAGCACAGAGCCCTTTGCATGGACCCTACTGCCCCCGCCAGCCCAAACGCCCCCCCCGAAAGCACAGGGCCCTTTGCACGGACCCTACTGCCCCCACCACCCCAAAGCCCCCCCCCCGACAGCACAGAGCCCTTTGCACGGACGACAGCACAGAGCCCTTTGCACGGACCCTACTGCCCCGCCAGCCCAAACGCCCCCCCGACAGCACAGAGCCCTTTGCATGGACCCTACTGCCCCCGCCAGCCCAAACGCCCCCCCGACAGCACAGAGCCCTTTGCACGGACCCTACTGCCCCCGCCAGCCCAAACACACACCCCCGACAGCACAGAGCCCTTTGCATGGACCCTACTGCCCCCGCCAGCCCAAACGCCCCCCCCCCGCCCCCGACAGCACAGAGCCCTTTGCACGGACCCTACTGCCCCCGCCAGCCCAAACGCCCCCCCCCGACAGCACAGAGCCCTTTGCACGGACCCTACTGCCCCCGCCAGTCCAAACAGGCCCCCACCTCACAAAACAGAGCCCCTCAACCCCGCAGCCCCTGCCAGCCCAGCCCTGGGCTCTCTCCTCCATCCCCACTCTGCCGGTGCCCCTCACTCCTGACCCGCAGCCCCTGCCAGCCCAGCCCTGGGCTCCCCTCCCCCGGCTCTGCCAGGGCCCCTCACTCCCGACCCACAGCCCCCCTCCCCTTTCTGTTCTCCCAGCCCTGGGTGGGTCTGGGCGGGGAGGTGACTGGTCTCTGTGGGGCACTCGCTGCCCGTAACGGGGGACTCCCATGGGGCCGCGGCTGGGGACGGGAGCCGCCCGGCTGCCCTTGGCTGGCTGTGCCCCCTCCCCGGCGAGCTCCCAGCACCCTCTGAGCAGCGCAGAGACTCCGCAGGGCGCTGGGCCTGGCTCCCAAAGGGGAACCCCTCGCCCCTCCCCCTCCCCGGCCGCGCTGCTTACCGGGACCTGGGGGGTCGTCGCCTGCAGGGCTCGGATGCTGCGCTTCAGGGCTTGCTGGGGACAGAGACCGGAGGGTGAGATGGGGGAGGGGATTCCCCGCTCGGGAGGGGGACGCAGCCTGTCCCAGGCCCTTCCCCCCTCCCTGCTCCCAGTGCCGGGGTCCGCGGGGTCACTCACCATCTCCGGGGGGAAGCGGGACCCGATCTGCCCATTGATCTGTCTCAGGTCAGACGCCTCCGCCTGCAGCTCCTGCTTTGTGGTGCGGTTGTTCTGGGGGGGCAGGGGAGAGACAGTCAGAGGCCCCAGCCCCCAGGACCACAGCCCGGGTGGGGGCAGAGCAGGACGAGACAGGAGGGACCAGTGGGGCCCCTGGGGAGCCAGCTCCCGGCCTGCACTCCCACCCACCCGCCTCCCACGGGGAGCGATGAGCAATGGGAAGAGCCCCCCTCCCCCCAGGCAGGACCCCGAGGAGCCCACGCCCAGTTCAGGGGTCCCGGCGTCACTCACGGTCACATTGGCCAGCGCCTCCAGCTGCTCCGCCAGCGCCGGCAGGTCCTGCTGGGTCACGTTCCTCTCCAGCTGGAAGAGAGGGGCAGAGAGTGGGGGGGGGGGGCTCGGCGGAAGGGCGGGGGGACCACAGACCCTGTCACACAGGGATGTGGGGCGAGGCAGGAAGGGGAACTGGGGGGAGCACTAGACACCCCGGGGCGGGGGGAGCAGCGGATCTACAGCGACCCCCTGGGGACCCGGAGGGACCGATGGGTGGGAACCCCCGGGGGCGGAGAGCACCCCCACAGCCGGGGGGCTGCCCCAGGAACGTGGTGTGGGACATGCCTAGCAGCAGTCTGGGGCCCCGCGACCCCATGGAAACACCCCAATGCACAGAGCCCCCCATCCCAGAACTCCCCCCGGGAGATCCCACCGAGCCTGAGACCGGCCCTGACCCCCGGCCCACCTGCTGCAGGGCGCCGGTGAAGTTGGGCTGCAGGCCGGAGGCGCCCAGGTCCCGGAGCAGCTGCTTCTGGCTCTGGCTCAGGAAGGTGACGGGGTCCAGGCTGACGTTCAGCCGCTCGAAGGCCGCGGTGATCTCGCCGGTGTACTGGGGGGGCAGAGAGGCCGTGAGGGACCTGGGGGCCCCCAGGACACCGACCCCTCCCCCGAAGGACCCCAGCTCTGCACGGCTCGGGGGGAGACCCAAGTCCCCGGCTTGCTCAGCCGCACACGGAACCACTCGGAGCCCCTGGAGCCCCCAGTCCCACCGGACCTCGAGCTGCTCCCAGGCCAGTGCCCCCACCAGGGGCCCCGGGTGCTGCACACGGCTGGGCCGGTCTCTGTGCCCCCTGCCCCCCTTGCACACGGCTGGGCCGGTCTCTGTGCCCCCTGCCCCCCTTGCACACAGCTGGGCTGGTCTCTGTGTCCCATTCCTCCCCCCCCCCCCGCCCCCGGGCTGCCATACAGGCTCGGCCGGTCTCCACGGCCCCCCCGCCTCCCCCCCCCCCCCGGTCACCACACATGGCTGGGCCGGTCTTCACGGCCCCCCCGCCTTCCCCCCCGGTCACCACACATGGCTGGGCCGGTCTCCACGCTCCCCCCCCTCCCCCCAGTTGCCCCACACATGGCTGGGCTGGTCTCCGTGCTCCCTCCCCCCCCCCCCGGTTGCCCCACATGGCTGGGCCGGTCTCCGCGCTCCCTACTGACCTGACTGATGTTCAGCAGCTCGTCCAAGGGAACGGCCTGGCCCAGCTCTAGGGTGCCCCACAGGGACGCGTCCTGCTGGCAGTTGCTGTGGGGCGGACGGCAGAGCTGAGGACGGGGCTGGCAGCCGGGGGGGGTGCCCCCCGGAGACAGACAGGGGCGCTGGGTCCAGCAGGGCTAGAGCCAGGGTCCCTCAGCCCCAAAGGCTGAGGGGAGGGGCGCTCCCCATGCGGCCAGTGGGGTCTCCTCCCTCACGGGGGCCCCGGGGCTGTTCTCCCAGCGGGCCGTGCCACGCAGGCGTCCAGGGCCAGAGAGCTGCCCCCCCCCCCCCCCCGCCTCACAGAGCGACCCCTCAGCGCTTTCCGGGCCTCAGCCCTGCAGGGCCCGCACCGGGGCATCCTTCCTCAGGCCCCGAGAGATCAGAGTCGTCCCCCTGGCCCCACGTGCAAAGAGGGAAACTGAGGCACGGGACGTAGCAGGAGGGGTCCCAGGGCGCCCTGGCTGGCAGACCACCCGCGTGTGCCCCGGGCAGGGCTGGCACTGACTTGTACACTCCGGAGAGGGTCACCGTCCCGCCCGGCAGCCCCAGCATCTTCGACAGGTTGAAGCTTGCAGTCAGGTCCGAGGTCTCCAGGAACTGGAAGCAAAGGAGTCAGGAGAGTGGCTGAGACCAGCCATGCTGCCCAGCGCCAGCCCGGCCCAGGCCCCGGGGTGGGGGCAGGAGCTCCAGACCCCCAGTCTGCCCTCCCCCAGGCTGACCCAGAGCCGGGTCAGGAAGAGATGGAAAGGAGCAGAGCTGTGAAATGCAGCCGGCAGGTTGGAGAGAGAAGGGGAGCCGTGTGCTCGGGGATGGGGTGTCAGCGAACCAGTCTTGTCTCTTGCTAGGGCTGGATTCACAGATCAAAACGGGGCATTAACACTTCGGGAGACCCCGGAGTGAAATCGGGAGAGTGTCTCTGGGTCTCGGTGAGGTCGTGGTTCTGGATCTGACCCGCTCATGGATAAACGACCTGGGCTAATTGCCAGGATGTTGGGGAGGAGGGAAGTTCAGTCGATTGTTTTCTCAGGCCAAGGGGCTGCTGGAAATGTATCAAAACCCTGGGACAGGATCCTCCTTCATCTCCCATCCGCTTTGGGGCTCAGGGGGAACCCTGAGCCACAGGGACTGAGATCCCCCGTCACTGACTGGAGTCACCCGAACCTGGACATTGGACTAGAACCTGTGGACTGTTTCTGAAAGGACTTTCGGCAACTAGAACTCCCCGTCCCTGCGAGGTGTCTGGACCTCGAGAACTGGATCCAGTCTGTCTGTGCAGTGATCTTACAGCCAACTCCCGCTCGGCTCTTTGGACCACATTTTACTTCGGTTCACAAGAACCGGCTGTAACTGTATCTTGGGTAAGATCTAAGTTATCCTTGAACTGGGTCCGGGGCTTGGTCCTTTGGGGCTGGAAGAACCTTTTCTTCTCTACGAAGGAACCATCATCCTCTCTGCCGTGTGTCTGGCTGGAGGCTGAGGCCGGGCACTTTAAGGGGCCTGCGTTGTCTGGACGTCTGAGGAACCGGGGAGGGATCCTGAGGATGTTTGGGGCTGGCTGGTAAATCTAAGGACTGGAACATCCACCGGGGTTTGGGGTTTGTCTGCCCTGTTTGCAGTTCACCCTGAGTGAGCTCAGCTGGCTCCCGCGGGCAGCATCATTCCACGGCCCTATTGCCCCACCCCACCCCCCCCAGCTCCCCAGGGCTGGAGACACAGGTTCGGATCTTCCCTCGCCCTTTTCCACCCCAGGGCAAGGCAGAGCCAGGCGCCAGGCTGGGCTCTCACCGGCAGGAGCTGCCGGCTGTGCCAGGGCTGGCAGACGAGCGTGTAGGCATTGCCCCCCAGCAGGAAGGTCACCAGCACCAGCAGCATCAGCAGCCAGGAGAAGAGGAAGCTGAAGCCAACCCCCCTGTGAAGACAAAACGAGCCGTGAGCTCCCACCCCGGGCACTGGGCACCGGCACCCGGAGACCCCGGGGCCCGTCTGACGGCCTCTCTGTCCCCCCCAGCCCAGACACCACCCCGCCTCTCTGTCCCCCCACCACAGACACCACCCCGCCTCTCTGTCCCCCCACCACAGATACCACCCCACCTCTCTGTCCCCCTCCCCCCACCACAGATACCACCCCACCTCTCTGTCCCCCTCCCCCACCACAGATACCACCCCACCTCTCTGTCCCCCCACCACAGACACCACCCCGCCTCTCTGTCCCCCCACCACAGACACCACCCCACCTCTCTGTCCCCCTCCCCCCACCACAGATACCACCCCGCCTCTCTGTCCCCCTCCCCCACCACAGATACCACCCCACCTCTCTGTCCCCCTCCCCCACCACAGACACCACCCCACCTCTCTGTCCCCCTCCCCCCACCACAGATACCACCCAGCCTCTCTGTCCCCACACCACAGATACCACCCCGCCTCTCTGTCCCCCCACCACAGATACCACCCCGCCTCTCTGTCCCCCTCCCCCACCACAGATACCACCCCGCCTCTCTGTCCCCCTCCCCCACCAGATACCACCCCGCCTCTCTGTCCCCCCCAGCCCAGATACCACCCCACCTCTCTGTCCCCCTCCCCCCACCACAGATACCACCCCGCCTCTCTGTCCCCCTCCCCCCACCACAGATACCACCCCACCTCTCTGTCCCCCTCCCCCCACCACAGATACCACCCCACCTCTCTGTCTCCCTCCCCCCACCACAGATACCACCCCACCTCTCTGTCCCCCTCCCCCCACCACAGATACCACCCCGCCTCTCTGTCCCCCTCCCCCACCACAGATACCACCCCACCTCTCTGTCCCCCTCCCCCCACCACAGACACCACCCCACCTCTCTGTCCCCCTCCCCCCACCACAGATACCACCCCACCTCTCTGTCCCCCTCCCCCACCACAGATACCACCCCGCCTCTCTGTCCCCCTCCCCCACCACAGATACCACCCCTCCTCTCTGTCCCCCTCCCCCCACCACAGATACCACCCCGCCTCTCTGTCCCCCTCCCCCACCACAGATACCACCCCACCTCTCTGTCCCCCTCCCCCACCACAGATACCACCCCACCTCTCTGTCCCCCTCCCCCACCAGATACCACCCCTCCTCTCTGTCCCCCTCCCCCCACCACAGATACCACCCCGCCTCTCTGTCCCCCTCCCCCACCACAGATACCACCCCACCTCTCTGTCCCCCTCCCCCCACCACAGATACCACCCCGCCTCTCTGTCCCCCTCCCCCCACCACAGATACCACCCCACCTCTCTGTCCCCCTCCCCCCACCACAGATACCACCCAGCCTCTCTGTCCCCACACCACAGATACCACCCCGCCTCTCTGTCCCCCTCCCCCCACCACAGATACCACCCCACCTCTCTGTCCCCCTCCCCCACCACAGATACCACCCCACCTCTCTGTCCCCCTCCCCCCACCACAGATACCACCCCACCTCTCTGTCCCCCTCCCCCCACCACAGATACCACCCCACCTCTCTGTCCCCCCCAGCCCAGATACCACCCCACCTCTCTGTCCCCATCCCCCCACCACAGACACCACCCTACCTCTCTGTCCCCCTCCCCCCACCACAGATACCACCCCACCTCTCTGTCCCCCTCCCCCACCACAGATACCACCCCACCTCTCTGTCCCCCTCCCCCACCACAGATACCACCCCACCTCTCTGTCCCCCCACCACAGACACCACCCCACCTCTCTGTCCCCCTCCCCCACCACAGATACCACCCCACCTCTCTGTCCCCCTCCCCCACCACAGATACCACCCCACCTCTCTGTCCCCCCACCACAGACACCACCCCACCTCTCTGTCCCCCCACCACAGACACCACCCCGCCTCTCTGTCCCCCTCCCCCACCACAGATACCACCCCTCCTCTCTGTCCCCCTCCCCCCACCACAGATACCACCCCGCCTCTCTGTCCCCCCACCACAGACACCACCCCGCCTCTCTGTCCCCCCCCCAGCCGAGATACCACCCCACCTCTCTGTCCCCCCACCACAGACACCACCCCGCCTCTCTGTCCCCCCACCACAGACACCACCCCGCCTCTCTGTCCCCCTCCCCCACCACAGATACCACCCCACCTCTCTGTCCCCCTCCCCCCACCACAGATACCACCCCACCTCTCTGTCCCCCCACCACAGACACCACCCCGCCTCTCTGTCCCCCTCCCCCACCACAGATACCACCCCACCTCTCTGTCCCCCTCCCCCCACCACAGATACCACCCCGCCTCTCTGTCCCCCTCCCCCCACCACAGATACCACCCCACCTCTCTGTCCCCCTCCCCCCACCACAGATACCACCCAGCCTCTCTGTCCCCACACCACAGATACCACCCCGCCTCTCTGTCCCCCTCCCCCCACCACAGATACCACCCCACCTCTCTGTCCCCCTCCCCCACCACAGATACCACCCCACCTCTCTGTCCCCCTCCCCCCACCACAGATACCACCCCACCTCTCTGTCCCCCCCAGCCCAGATACCACCCCACCTCTCTGTCCCCCCACCACAGACACCACCCCACCTCTCTGTCCCCCTCCCCCACCACAGATACCACCCCACCTCTCTGTCCCCCTCCCCCACCACAGATACCACCCCGCCTCTCTGTCCCCCTCCCCCCACCACAGATACCACCCCACCTCTCTGTCCCCCCCAGCCCAGATACCACCCCACCTCTCTGTCCCCCCACCACAGACACCACCCCGCCTCTCTGTCCCCCTCCCCCACCACAGATACCACCCCTCCTCTCTGTCCCCCTCCCCCCACCACAGATACCACCCCGCCTCTCTGTCCCCCCACCACAGACACCACCCCGCCTCTCTGTCCCCCCCCCAGCCGAGATACCACCCCACCTCTCTGTCCCCCCACCACAGACACCACCCCACCTCTCTGTCCCCCTCCCCCCACCACAGACACCACCCCACCTCTCTGTCCTCCCACCACAGACACCACCCCGCCTCTCTGTACCCCTCCCCCAGCCCAGATACCACTCCGATGGCCTCTCCTTCCTGCCTGGAGACCAGAACCCAACGTATGGTCCCCAGTGCGGCTGCTCCACAGCCGGACCCCCCCTCAGTCCTGGGCCCACGACTCTCACTGCTCATCACTGGCTCTCCCTCTGCCTTTGCCTGCCCCCCCTGGGGAAGCCCCTCCTCCAATACCTCTCCCCCAGGATCGAGTCCCCTCCAGGCCAGCCCTTGGCTAACAGACAATATGGGGCTCTGCGCGACTCTCCCCCGCCCCCTCCGAGAGTTCGGCTGAGCCCTCCCCAGTGCGTCCACCTCTGGGTCGCAGCATGGGGGCCACGGCTGGATGCAGGGTCTCCCCAGCACCGTGCGCGCGGTCCCTGCCGCTATTCGCCATTCCGGGGCACTGTGGGGCGATGCTGGAAGGGCTCTGGGGGCCGCGGGGGGCTCTTACGCCATGAAGAAGTCTCCGCCGGAGTTGGAGAGGCAGCTGCGCTCAATGGGCAGCACCAAGGGGTCCAGCCCCAGGGCCCCCAGCCCCAGGGCCAGCAGGTAGCACAGGACAATCAGCAGCACCAGGCAGCACAGACAGATCCCCACGATCCACCTGCAGGGGAGACATGGGAGACCCGGTCGCTGGTGGGGCAGGAGTCTGGGGGCTGGCTGGGGGGAACCTGCTCTCAGACTGGGGGGGTCTCTCCCTCTCCTTAGAACAGATCCCCCCCCTTTTCCCCGGGGCGTCCCAGCTCTCGATGCCCCAGGAGGACAGGGAGCTCAGCCCACGCCCCCCTCGCACCCTCCAACAACCGTCCCCCCGAGGGCAGGGGGCTCAGAGCCCACCGGGGGCGTCGGTCCCACACCCCGACACAGCGCGGGAGCTGGGGATGCCAGTGCTCTCCGACCCATAGTACCACGGCATGGAGCTCCGGCCCCTGCGACTCCTGAAGAGTCTCTACAAACCAGGGCGCCCCAGGCGGGATCGGCCCCATTGGGGGGGGACAGCGGTCCGGCCCCTACCTGTAGCCGTCGTAGGTGGCGACCTGCGGCTCGTAGTCACCGGCCTGCTGGCCGAGTTTGTCCAGCGCGGCGCTGACGTTCCCCACCATGTCCAGCACCGGGATCTCACTCCGCACCCCCCCGATCTTCCGCCTGACCTCGGCCAGCTGGCTCTGGGCATCTGGGGGAGACGGGACGGGCACGTCAGAGACACACAGGCTCGGAGGGCTGCTCCCGTAGGCCCCCGGGGCCCACGCTCCAGCACCCCCTGCACAACGCACGGGGCAGAGCTGTGGGGGCAGCAGTGGGGGAGGAGAGAGCCTGAGATCCGGCAGAGCTGTGCTGATTGGACGGGAAGGAAGAACATGGCGGGGGGCAGGAGGGAGAACACAGACCCACTTCATAGGCCAAGGTGGGGCCTGGACCCCATCTCTGCGGCGGGACAGGCCGGGCCCCCAGGGGATGGGCAGGGCCCCCGGCCATTACAGCACCCAGTCGCAGAGCAGGGAGCCGTGGTGGCTGGGGCGTCCCTCGCCGGCACCCCTGCATTCCCAGACGGCAGCGCCACTCACCCGCCACCATCTTCTCCGCCTGCTGCTCCACCTTCGTTGGGGTCTGGTTCAGTGTCTCGTTGGCCTGCAGCCCCAGGCAGACAGACAGGGACAGGCTCAGATCCCCGCCCCAAGCACCGGACGAGGGCAAACCCACCACCCGGCCCTGCTCCGGCCCCGCTCCCCAGCCCGGGGGACTATCAGAAATACCCAGCACTGGCCAATGCCACAGGCCCAGCGCTGGCCCAGACGGGCAGGGTACCACGACGGAGGCACCCGCAGCCCCACGCCTGGCAGGGCACTGGGCGGGAGGGACCACTGGCAGTCGGGTGGGGGCAGACCCCCGGCTAGCATCTTCCGCATGTTATCAGCAGCTCAGGTCCCTTTGCCCCACCCCAGAGCTATGGCTGGGTCGCTCACCCCCTGGGGCAGGGAGAGTCGGCAATGCCCCTACAGACACCCCCCCCCCATGCCGCTCAGAGCCCCGCGCCACCCCCCAGGCGGTACCTGCCGCAGGACAGCGCTCAGGTTGGCACTGGTCAGGTTGCTCAGCAGTTTCAGCTGGCTGTTCACGTCCGGGACCTGGGCAAAAGGGGCACATGGGTCAGACGGCAGGGTGGGGGCACGGGGCAGGATGCTGCTGGGAGCTGGCTCCATGGGGGCCTGGCTATGGCCGTACCAGCAGGGGCGGCAGGACGGTGCCCAGGTCAGCACACAGACATGTGCGCACAAGAGGAGGTCAGCGGGTACATTCGGAGTGGGGGGTATTTGCATGTGGGGGAGGTTTCAGTCCCCCCCAATCCCATGCACCATCCAACCCCGCCCCCCACGACCACTTTGCACCCCACCCAGCCCCCCATCCACCCCCATGCACCCTCACACTATCTGACGCCCCCAGCCCCCCGGGTGCTCGCCTCACCATGTTGAAGTTGGCATCGGGGGCCAGGCCGCTGATGGACACACTGGAGCAGGGCTGGCCACAGCTCTGCAGGGTCCGGTTGATCCGCTCCTGCAGGTGGCTGAGGTTCCGGCTCAGCTCCTCCTGCAGCTGCTGCAGGCGCTGGCCCGACTCGTTCACAGCTCGGAGCTCCCGGTCCGCCAGGTCCGTCACTGGGGGGGGGGACAGCAAGGGGCTCCTTATGGCTCAGTCCTCATCCCGTCTGCATCGTGCCCCACCCCAGGGACAAATGGGGGAGGGGCGCACCCCTGAGACACCCCTGACTGTGCCACAAGGGGGATTGGGCCGAGCGGGACCCACCCTGCTCCATGCTGCGGGGTGGGGGGCCAAACGGGGGTTGGGGAAGGAGCTGGGAGCAGCCGCCTCTGTACAGGCCCCTGGGGCGATGGTGAATCGGGGGGATCCCAGGAGATAGTTAACGGGGGAGTGTGACTGTGCACCCCACAAGGCTTTATGGGAATATGCCTATCAATGCACAGATGACATAACTGTACTACGCTTTATGCTCCACACGCCATGTAACAGATCTCTGGAAAGGTTATGAACTCCTGACTCTATTAAGTAAGCATGGGTCAGTTGTGGGTTCGAAGTTATGAATATTGCCTGGGTACTGGTTTGATTTTAAGTAGCCTTAGTAAAGCATTTGGTCAGCTTCTTGAGAAAGGAATGTGCACGTTAAGTGCCCTTTCAAGAAGCACTTAAGGAACAATGTTCAAGAATAGCAGCCGTGTTAGTCTGGATCCTGCTGATAATGGCCCATCTACATTTAACAGCCTCTTAGAATGGGGATGCTAATGTACAATTTATTTATTTTTTCTCTCTCTGTGTGTGTATAAATGCATCTTACTTCTGTTCCATTCTGTGCAGCCGATGAAGTGAGCTATAGCTCACGAAAGCTTATGCTGAAATAAACTAGTTAGTCTCCAGGGTGCTACAAGTATTCCTCGCTTTCTTAACGAACAATGGATCTGATCTCTGGAGGCTCCAATCCACATGAGAAGTCTACCTGAGGACGTTCAAGGGAGCATGTGAATGATGGCTGCTACCTGTAAGTTCTGCGTCACGCATGGACATGTGACCTGCCCATGTGACTCCAAAACTCCATCTTGTAGCTGGGATTCTACACAGGGGGAGGGAGGGGTCTCCACCCAAAAAAGAAAGTCTATTTCAGCCCCAGGGAGACCCCTCCATTTGGTCTTCAGCTGGCTCAAGAGAGCCTCTTCACCCCCAAGGAACAAAGGACAGTAACCACAGGGGGTGAGAGTGATCGCTGGACCCCGACTAGAGGGAGACTAGCTGTGAAAGGGAAGCCCAGTGGAACACCTCGGAGGGTGAGGTTTTCTCTCTATTCAGTTTTCTTACTGTATTAGACCTAGACTTGCATATTCTATTTATTTTGCTTGGTAATTCACTTTGTTCTGTCTGTTACTACTTGGAACCACTTCATCTTACCGTCTGTAGTTAATAAAATCACGTTTTCCTTATTCATTGCCCCCGGGTATGTATTAATACTGGGGGGAGGGCAAACAGCTGTTCATATCTCTCTATCCGGGTTATAGAGGATGAACAATTGATGAGTTCAGGGAAAACCAGATTTCTCTGGGGCTTGGACCCCATTGGGAGCTGAGTGTCAGAGGGAGGGACACTTCTTCAGCTCCTTCCGGTTAAGCCTGCAGTTTGTGGGACGTGGTTCAGAGCTGGGTCTGGGTTTGTGGCTGGCAAGCGTGTCTGGCACAACCAGGCAGGGCTCTGGAGTCCCAAGCTGGCAGGGGCAGCAGTGGTCTTGGCCCATCAGTTGGCAGCCCCCAGGGGGTTTCTGTGACCCAGCCTGCCACAGGAGGTTCGTAGGGTTGTGTCTGGCACCGGAGATACTGGCTGTGTGACCAGCCCAGAGGCTGTGTGACCAGCCCAGGAGTGGGGTGTTCCCAGCAGTGCAGGGTCAGGCTGGCTCCCAGGGGCCGTGGCGGGGGGAGGGCTCCCCAGCTTCCACCCCCTGCCCCGGTACCTTCCAGCAGGCGCATGGCGGAATCCAAAGCCCCGTAGGCCTCCTCTCCCACCTCCGAGATGATCCTGCCGCCCAGGATGGGCCCGATGTCTGCGGAGAAGGGGGCAGCGCTGTCGCCTCAGGCCCAGCCAGATGCACGGCCACAGGGGAGTGCGCCAAACCCCGAGCCCCTGCCTGGCCCGGAGAGCTCACCCCCCCCCCAAACCCCACCTGCCCCCCAGGATGGGGGCTCAGCACCGCAGCAGCCACCTGCGCCGGCCCCCACAGCCCCCGCCCCACCCCAGAGCCAGGTCCCCGGGGCCACCTCCTCCCCCAGCCCCCAACCTCAGAGCCAGGTCCCCAAAACCGGGTCCATACACAGCCCCCTGCCCCGGAGCCAGGTCCCCAGGCAACGCCCTCCCCCTGTCCCCACAGCTCCCCGCCCCAGAGACGGGTCCCCAGGCAACGCCCTCCCCCTGTCCCCACATCCCCCCCACCCCAGAGACAGGTCCCCAGGCAACGCCCTCCCCCTGTCCCCACATCCCCCCCACCCCAGAGACAGGTCCCCAGGCAACGCCCTCCCCCCGTCCCCACATCCCCCTCACCCCAGAGACAGGTCCCCAGGCAACCCCCTCCCCCTGTCCCCCCAGCACTCCGCCCCAGAGACAGGTCCCCAGGCAACGCCCTCCCCCTGTCCCCACATCCCCCCCACTCCAGAGACAGGTCCCCAGGCAACGCCCTCCCCCCGTCCCCACATCCCCCCCACCCCAGAGACAGGTCCCCAGGCAACGCCCTCCCCCTGTCCCCACATCCCCCCCACTCCAGAGACAGGTCCCTGTTCAGATCAGTTTCTGTCTGCATCCTGTAAACACTTGCCCATCCCGGTATTGCCCTGGCCTCTTCTTTTGTCATTCAGTTTCGCATGCATTCTATAACACTGTGCGTTTTCTCACCTTTTGGGGGAGAAACCAGACTTTGAGTCACCTGCTTTTGCCCTGGCCTCGTCTTTTGACATTCAGTTTCGCGTGCATTCTATAACAATATGCATTTCCTCCCCCTTTGGGGGCGAAGCCAGACTTTGAGGCACCTGCTCCCCTACTTGGTGTAAACTTTGCTTGTGCCAATCAGAAGTGAACACAAACAAGTTTTGGGCCCCGTCCCCTATGACACTTCTGTGATGTCATAGTTGGTACTTATGTTTCTGCCTGCCATGTGCAGACAGAGAGAGGAAACGAATCCCGTGTATCCGTGTATCCTGTGTACCCCACGTAACCGAGCCTGATCAACTCGAAGCCTCTCTCTCAGCTCACGTGTTTCAAATAGAGCTTATACGTTTACCGGTCGTGTTATGCGTTGGTTTGTATTTGTAAGTATGAATTATTACTAAATGCTGCATCTTTGTTTGCAAATAATGTTAGCAGGCATTTTAGTCATTGTGTGTTTTAAGTTTCATTGTCTATTAGCTAATCAAAAAACTGCTCCCTCACCCCTTGTAATTATCCCCAGTAAAACTTTAAATTGATTTATTTTTACTTGTGTGTGTGTGTGTCTGTGCATCTGCAGCTTACGTCCTGACCCACACTCTCCTTGCGTCTCTTACCTATATAGTTTATTGCCACGTGCAACCTGGTAAATAACAGGCCTGCAATTTTTTCCTCGCCCCTGCGAGTCCGTGGCAATCCACAGTCCCCAGGCAACGCCCTCCCCCTGTCCCCACAGCTCCCCGCCCCAGAGACGGGTCCCCAGGCAACGCCCTCCCCCTGTCCCCACATCCCCCCCACCCCAGAGACAGGTCCCCAGGCAACGCCCTCCCCCCGTCCCCACATCCCACCCACCCCAGAGACAGGTCCCCAGGCAACGCCCTCCCCCTGTCCCCCCAGCACCCCGCCCCAGAGACAGGTCCCCAGGCAACGCCCTCCCCCTGTCCCCACAGCTCCCCGCCCCAGAGACAGGTCCCCAGGCAACGCCCTCCCCCTGTCCCCACATCCCCCCCACTCCGGAGACAGATCCCCAGGGCAACACCCTCCCCCTGTCCCCACATCCCCCCCACTCCAGAGACAGGTCCCCAGGCAACGCCCTCCCCCCGTCCCCACATCCCACCCACCCCAGAGACAGGTCCCCAGGCAACGCCCTCCCCCTGTCCCCCCAGCACCCCGCCCCAGAGACAGGTCCCCAGGCAACGCCCTCCCCCTGTCCCCACAGCCCCCCGCCCCAGAGACAGGTCCCCAGGCAACGCCCTCCCCCTGTCCCCACAGCTCCCCGCCCCAGAGACAGGTCCCCAGGCAACGCCCTCCCCCTGTCCCCACATCCCCCCCACTCCAGAGACAGATCCCCAGGGCAACACCCTCCCCCTGTCCCCACATCCCCCCCACCCCAGAGACAGGTCCCCAGGGCAACACCCTCCCCCTGTCCCCCCAGCACCCCGCCCCGGAGACAGGTCCCCAGGCAACGCCCTCCCCCTGTCCCCACATCCCCCCCACTCCAGAGACAGGTCCCCAGGGCAACACCCTCCCCCTGTCCCCACAGCTCCCCGCCCCAGAGACAGGTCCCCAGGGCAACGCCCTCCCCCCATCCCCCCAGCCCCCTGTGCACAGACTCACCCTGGAGGCTGCTGTTGGCCCGGCTCACCGGCACGTCGCTCGTGGCAATGATGAAATCCACCTGCTGCAGGGACAAGGAGAAGGGGGGTGACTACGGGCCAGGCTGGGGAAGGGGCTCCCACTCCCACAAGGGGACTGCCCCCACCAGACCCAGCAGCAAGGGACTCACTCGGGCCCCTGGCATTCCCACCCCGGGATCCCTGCCCTGCGAGTCTCTGGCCCGCGGGGCTCCAGGCAGGCAGGTGAGCAGCGGGGGCGCGGCGTGTACCTGGGGGATGGAGCGGACAAAGGTGCCCAGGTTGTCCAGCGTGGTGTTGAGGGCACCGAAGCTGCCGGTCACGGCGCGGGAGACGCGGTCGTTGCTGATGAAAGCGCAGATGTTCCCGGCCCTGGGACAAGGAGGAATGGGGGTGGGGGCAGCGTCAGCACACGGAGTCCGGTTGGGGGGCTAGCCATGTGTGCAGAGCCCCCAGACTGTCCACCAACAGCGGGACCGGCTCTCAGCAAATGGCCTAATGCTCAGAGAGTCAGGACCCCTGGGCTCTGCCAGGGCCTCACTGCCCCAGCTCGAGCAGGGCGCTGCTCCTCCCCATGCCTCAGTTTCCCCCGGTGAGGCCCACCCTTGGGGACGAGGGAGCATAACTAACAAGCCAGGGTAAAGCGCAGCTCATAACGAATGCACTAGCCTTGCAGTTTCATCCCAACCCCAGGTCCACAGTCACCCCATTGACCCCCCCTTTCCTGAGGGTCATGACCTCAGGGGGTCAATGGGCTGCACACACTGAGCCTGCGAACTTCACTGCCACAGCAGGGGCCAATCCCTGGCCCCTACCGGCTGAGCTAAAGGAGAATCGCCACTCAAGGTACCGGGTTTATGACACACAGATTAGCAGCTCTGATCCTGCCCAGTAGGGAGCAGTGTGGCTAGCCAGTCCATGGCAAGCACTTCTAGATCCCTGCCCCGTTCCGAGGGGCTCAGTGGGAGCTAGGTCCCCAACCAGCCCCCCATGACCCCTTGGGACACTCCAGACGTCACCAATCAACTCCCCCTTGGCACCCAAGAATTCCATCCTCACAGAGACGGAGAAACTGAGGCAGAAGGGAGCGAGCTGCCCCCAGGGTCCAGCCGGATCTCCAGCTCCATGCCATTGCTCCAGCATCACCTTGCTGCTCACACTCAGTGTGGAGAGCGGGGGGATAGCCCCCCCCCCCCCCACACACACACACACTCCTGGTTACTAGCATGGGTTCCCCCCCACCCCAGGGGACTCCGAGGCGCCCTGGCCTGGAACGCTCTAACCCCAGGTTGAACTCGGACCTCGACTTCCTGAGGCTTCCGGCCCTTTGTCCTCGGGCTCCTGCGAACAATGGGGACTTCCTGGCAGGTCTCCTCTCCCTGCCTCGCCCGCCTGCTTTCCCAGCAGCTCTCCCCGGCATGGCGTCTGCCCATCCCCACTGCCCCCGGGCCTGCCCCAGCCCCTCCCCACCCAGAGGTGTCTCCTGGCTCCAGAGAGCAGAGCCCCGAGAGCTGCCCCGGGGGAGCAGGGCTCCGTGTGAGGGGTCGCTCACCCTCGTGGGTTCGTCCCCGGGGCGGGATCGCAGCCTCAGCGCACAGATAGAGCCGCCAGGGCGCCCGCAGGCTCCGGGGCACCAGGAGGAAACTTCTTCCAAAAGGGCAACAACACCGCACCGCGGGTGAACTGGGGGGGTTGAGCAGCCGGCCCCGGCCACCCCCCTGTGCGAGAAGAGATGACTGGGGCCAGTGGACGAGGCCAGCCTGGGGACCCAGGGGTCTGCCTGGTCGTCCGGGGCCCTTCCCAACCCCCCTCCCATATACAGGGTGACTGCACCCCCCGGGGGGCCAGAAGCAACGCAAGAGCCCCCGGCCCCCGGGCTCTGCACTGAAATGAGGCCCGCGGAGGCGCTGGGCGGGAGCGTGGCACTCACAGGATGAGGGTGGTGACCAGCAGCACCGACGCGAAGAGTGCCCTGCGCTGGCAGCCCGTGCGCTTGGTCTGTTTCTGGTACATCGTCCCCCCGCAGTTCCCGCAGCAGCGGCAGCAGCAGAAGCAAAAGCCGACCAGGGGCGTGAGGATGATGAAGAGGAGGCCGATGGCCACGCAGATCAGGAAACCCACCTCGTAAACCAGCACCTAGGGCGAGAGCGGCAGCGTTCGCAACGTCCATCCCCGCAGCACCCACAGCCCTGGGCGACACTCCTCCCCCCGAAATGCAGCCACCTCTGGGGTGGAACGTGCCAACACTTAACACAGCGGGGCAAGTTAGGCCAGGAAGTGAAGGAGCGACACTGCGGGGGAGGCGGAAAGGAGTCACCGGCTCTGGAACCTGGCTAGGCCACTGGGCTTTGTGCCCAGAATGGGGCAAGGTGCCCTGGGGTTTGACTCTTTCAAAGCGCTCCGGCCCGGTCTGCAGCATGGATGGCATCACGGGGGGGGGGGGGAATCAGTTGGGGCATGGCTGAGCTCAGAGTCCCCACTGACCCCTAACAGGGACCATGGCCCTCTGTGCCTATGGGGGGTCCTGCCCCGTGACCCCACCAGGGCCTCACCTTTTTGTACACGGCGGGGTTGGTAATGTCACTTTTCTGCTGGATCAAGTTGGTGAGGAGTTCTGGGGAAAAGGAGCAGAGAGGGGGGTTAGCACCCCAGAGACGCCACGGCCCCAGGGGACTGTCCTGCTTCCCCCTCCGCCCCCCCAGTCCAACCGGCCACATGACCCAGGCCCGAGAATTCGCCCAGTGACTCCGGGCCATGCTGGGCAGAGCTCTCAGGGACAATCCCTGGTTCCATGAACACGGCCCTAAAGGCCCATGGCCCGGGTCAGCTGGATCAGGCTGCGGGGCTGTAAAACTGCAGGGTAGACGTCCGGGCTGGAGCCTGGTTTGGGGACCCTGCCATGGGGGGTGTCACACACACCCCCCCCCCGAATGAGCTCCGTTTCAGCAGGAGCTGGAATGAGCCTGGGACCCGCAGTCTCTCCGAGAGCCCATGGCACAGTCCCTCCCTCGGGCGGCTCGGCCCTGGTGTGACCTCGGCACCAGCTCTGTTTGCCTTTGAGCTGCGCCCAGCGCAGATACACCGCAGCCTGCCCAGGCCCGGATGTAACAACCAGCCCCACCCGCCAGCCTGGGCAGCGCTCCTGCTAATCCACAGCCAGCCTCCCGCCTGCAGCAAGGCCCTGCCAAGGCACCCGGGAGCTCGTCTGGCCTGCAGCCCCTGGCTGATGGCCCAGGCCCCCTGGGAGACAGGAACCATAGGCCCAGGCTGGGCCGTGTCCACAGCCAGGCCCCAGCCCCCCAGCCCAAGGGATTCGGATAAAACGGGCCCTGGCTCTGAACCACTCACGTCCAGGGTTCGGACCCTGGCTGCAGCGCCCCCGGGGCGAGTCCAAGCCAGCCCCAGCGCAGCCATCAGAGCCCCGGGCCAGGGCAGCCCTGCCTCCCCCGGCGAGTCCCAGCCAGTCCCCCTCTCCGGCAGGAGGGCACCCTGCGCCCTGGGGCTCTCCCTTCCCCCCCCCCCCCCGGCCCTGGGCACCCTGGGCACCACACAGCCCCTTCTCACAAGGGCGGAAAGGGCTGTGTGGAAGGGTGTCATGGAGCGCCCGGGCGATGGTCTGGAACCGCTCCCTAGGAAGCCAGACCGGACTCCGGGTGAAGGGCCCCTTCTCCGTACACAGCCTGTTTCCAAGGCCAGGAACTTCAGGGGTCCCCACTTCCACCTTCCTGGGTCTGACCTCGGACCATTCAGCACCTTCTGCCCCTCCGTGTGCTTCCCCCAGCAAGCCCGCCTGGGCGGGGTCCTGGGGGAGCCCATGGGTTCTGCACCCCAAATCCACAGTCAAACGTGACTCTCAGCCAGCCAGCAGAATAGACGGTTTATTTGAGATGTCAGGAACCATCCAACTCACAGCTTCTCAGTCCAAACAGGGTCCCTCAGTCAGGCCTTTCTGGGGGATGCCAGATTCCGGGCTCCTGCTTCCTCCCCAGGTTTATTCGATGATTTCCATCTGGTCCAACACAGACCATGCAGCGAAAGAGCGTGAGCCCTCCGCTGGATCCATCTTGGGGCCAGAGAGCCAGTTGGCTTCTCCCCCCACCTTTCCAGCTAGACCCAGACCCAGACTGACTCAAACCCCCTCTAGCCACTCCCTGCTCCTTTGTTCCTTTCCCAGGCTTCAGGTATCACCTGACCTCCCTCCAACAGATTCAGCTGACCTCCCTCCCCCACCTGAGGTCAGGTTACAGCTTCACCTTTGAATACCTGCAGTGGCTCTGCTTTGCATCAGCTTCACATTCCTTTCCTTCCACATAGAGGCTCAAGAAATGCATAGGGGAAACTGAGGCACACACACACAGTACTCCCACTTCGTCACAAAGGGACACTGCTGAGCAAAACGCTGGTGCTGCAGCCAGGGAGGGGGGGGCAGGCTCAGCATGGGGGCGCTCTCCCCTGGCAGTCAGCGCTGACCCCAGTGCAAAGCTCGGGGGCGCTGTGCTGCGGGGAGAAGATGGGCTCAGGGGAGGGCGCTGACCCCAGTGCAGAGCTCGGGGGCGCTGTGCTGCGGGGAGGGGATGGGCTCAGGGGAGGGCGCTGACCCCAGTGCAGAGCTCGGGGGCGCTGTGCTGCGGGGAGGGGATGGGCTCAGGGGAGGGCGCTGACCCCAGTGCAGAGCTCGGGGGCGCTGTGCTGCGGGGAGGGGATGGGCTCAGGGGAGGGCGCTGACCCTAGTGCAGAGCTCGGGGGCGCTGTGCTGCGGGGAGAGGATGGGCTCAGGGGAGGGCGCTGACCCCAGTGCAAAGCTCGGGGGCGCTGTGCTGCGGGGAGAGGATGGGCTCAGGGGAGGGCGCTGACCCCAGTGCAAAGCTAGGGGGCGCTGTGCTGCGGGGAGGGGATGGGCTCAGGGGAGGGCGCTGACCCCAGTGCAGAGCTCGGGGGCGCTGTGCTGCGGGGAGAAGATGGGCTCAGGGGAGGGCGCTGACCCCAGTGCAGAGCTCGGGGGCGCTGTGCTGCGGGGAGAGGATGGGCTCAGGGGAGGGCGCTGACCCCAGTGCAAAGCTCGGGGGCGCTGTGCTGCGGGGAGAAGATGGGCTCAGGGGAGGGCGCTGACCCCAGTGCAGAGCTCGGGGGCGCTGTGCTGCGGGGAGGGGATGGGCTCAGGGGAGGGCGCTGACCCCAGTGCAGAGCTCGGGGGCGCTGTGCTGCGGGGAGGGGATGGGCTCAGGGGAGGGCGCTGACCCCAGTGCAGAGCTCGGGGGCGCTGTGCTGCGGGGAGAGGATGGGCTCAGGGGAGGGCGCTGACCAGAGCTCGGGGGCGCTGTGCTGCGGGGAGAGGATGGGCTCAGGGGAGGGCGCTGACCCCAGCTCGGGGGCGCTGTGCTGCGGGGAGAGGATGGGCTCAGGGGAGGGCGCTGACCCCAGTGCAGAGCTCGGGGGCGCTGTGCTGCGGGGAGAAGATGGGCTCAGGGGAGGGCGCTGACCCCAGTGCAAAGCTAGGGGGCGCTGTGCTGCGGGGAGAGGATGGGCTCAGGGGAGGGCGCTGACCCTAGTGCAAGCGGAGGTCATGGGACTGCAGTGGGGAACACGTCCCCCAGCCACACTGCAGTGGACAGGCTCTTTCCCAGGGGTTGATGTGCAGACATGGGCCGGGCTCTCCAGCGTCCAGCCAGGCCTGGCAACCCCAAATTCCAAATGGCATGAACTCCTCCCTCTCCAGCGGGGGCTGGTTTCCTTCCCATGCCCCCTTCCCCCTTGCATCACCCCCTGCCCCCCGATCCGCTGTGCGCTCAGCCGGCTCTCCAGGGCAGAGCCCCGCACCCTCACACCCGCGCGGCAGCAGGAAACAAACCAGGAAATCAAACACGGCAGGTCACTGCTGGGAACCAGCTGGTTGTTTGCAAACTAGAAAACAAAGAGGAGGTGGAATGGGGTGACAAGGAAACACAAGCCCAGGGGAGGCAAAGGGAGCAAACGAAGGCACCTCAGGCCCTGGAAAAACTCAGCGGAGCCTGTCCAGATGGGAGGGGGCTGTGTGATTTAGGGAACCAGAGCACTTTCCGAGCGGCGTGTAACGATTGCTCCAGCTGGCACTGAAGTGCAGCCACCTCGGGGGTGGAACATGGCAGCTGTTTAGCCGCACCCGGAAGTGATCTGCACTGGTTGCTGCAGAAGAAGCGGTCTGGGCAGGGCTACTCGCTCAGGATCTCAGCTCACCACAAACAGCCAGGACCTGGGTGTTACGGCTCCTTTGAGAGATGGTCCCTCCAGCACCCCCTGGGCACTGGCTCACAGGGAAGAGTCAGCAACCCCACTGCCTGCACCCCCGGCTTTCCTAGGTAGTCCCCCCGCTAGACTCAGGTCACCCCCTCCAGCACTGGCCCACATCGGCCTGCATTACAAATGGGGAAGACTTGTTATCCCCATTTTACGGAGCAGAGAAACTGAGGCACGGAGAGCCCAAAGCCAGCGTTTTCACTGACCTCGGGTGCCCACGCTGAGACCCCACAAAGGGGACGGACTCTCAGAGGGGCCCCACAAACCCATCTCTGACCAGTGGGACCCGGGGGCGCTCTGAGCTCTGCAGCTCCCCAGGCACCCCAAATTCAGTGCACACTTTGGAAAAATTGCCCCCATGGGACTCGCCCCAGTCCACAGAGTGAGTGTGGCATGGGACCCAGGAGTCCTGGCTCCCAGGTCTGTGCTTTAACAGGGGTTGGGAGGCTGTCACCACACAGCTCTTCTGGCAAACAGAGGGTTGGGGCACCCAGAGCCTGGGGTTGCATCCCTGACCATCCTGGCTAACAGCCATTGATGGACCTGGCCTCCATGAATCTATCTAGTTCTTTTTTGAACCCAGTTATACTTTTGGCCTTCACAACATCCCCTGGCAAGGAGTTCCACGGGTGACTGCACAGAATACTTCCTAGTGTTTGTTTTAAACCGACTGCCTATTCATTTCATGGGGTGACACTTGTTTGTGTGTTCTAGGAAGGAGTCAATAGCATGTCCCTGCTCACTTTCTCCACACAACTCATGGGTTTATAGATCTGTTTCATTTCCCCGCGTACAGAAGCTGTTCTATACACCTCATCACTTTTGTTGCCCTTCTCTGTACTTTTTCCAATTCTGACGCATCATTTTCGAGATGGGGCGACCCGACCTGCTGGCAGGATTCACGGTGTGGGTGTGCCCGGGATTTCTACAGTGGCAGTAGGATACTGTCTGTTTTATTCTCTACCCCTTTCCAAATGGTTCCCAACATGCTGTTCGTGTTTTGACCACCGCTGCCTACGGAGTGGATGTTTTCAGAGAACTATCCACGATGACGCCGAGATCTCTCTCAAGTTTATTGAGATCCCATAACTCTGTACCTCTCGTGGGGATTTTGTTTGCATCACGCTGTGTTTACCAACACGGAATTTCATCTGCCAAGGCCCTTCTGTTGCCGAGAGAAGATGTTTTGAGCACAGCTTTTATTGCACCTTCTGCTGGTGAATCACAACATACGCTGGTGCAATAAAAGCTATTTTGGGCTGTATAAGTAGGGGCATTGCCAGCAGATCGAGGGATGTGATTGTTCCCCTCTATTCAACATTGGTGAGGCCTCATCTGGAGTACTGTGTCCAGTTTTGGGGTCCACACTACAAGAAGGATGTGGAAAAATTGGAAAGAGTCCAGAGAAGGGCAACAAAAATGATCAGGGGCCTGGAGCACATGACTTATGAGGAGAGGCTGAGAGAACTGGGATTGTTTAGTCTACAGAAGAGAAGACTGAGGGGAGATTTGATAGCTGCTTTCAACTACCTGAAAGGGGGTTCTAAAGAGGATGGATCTAGACTGTTCTCAGTGGTAGCAGATGACAGAACAAGGAGTAATGGTCTCAAGTTGCAGTTGGGAAGGTTTAGATTGGATATTAGGAAAAACTTTTGCACTAGGAGGGTGGTGAAGCATTGGAATGGGTTCCCTAGGGAGGGGGTAGAATCACCTTCCTTAGAGGTTTTTAAGGTCAGGCTTGACAAAGCCCTGGCTGGGATGATTTAGTTGGGATTGGTCCTGCTTTGAGCAGGGGGTTGGACTAGAACTTCCTGAGGTCCTTTCTGTGATGGAGTAGGAATACTGTCTGTGTGTGCCTCAGTTTCCCCTCTGCATTTCTTGAGAGTCTGTGTGGGAAAATGGGGGCTGATGCTGTGAGCGGGCAGGTGGCGCCCTCTCCCCTCTCTGCAGATATCCATACCTGATACTGTAATCTGACCCCAGGTGGGGGAGGGAGGTCACCTGACCTGGCTGAGCCAGGGGGGAGGAGGGGCTGGAGAGAGGTTTGGGAGTCTGAAGCTGGCTGGAGTGAGGCAGGGAGGCAGAGGAGCTATCTCGCTCTCTGGCCCCCAAAATGGATCCAGCTGAGGGCTCACGCTCGCTGTATGGTCTGGGTTAGACCAGATAGAAGTCATTGAATAAACCTCTGTTTTACTGGCTGGCTGAGAGTCACGTGTCACGGAGCGCCCGGGCGATGGTCTGGAACCGCTCCCTAGGAAGCCAGACAGGACTCCGGGTGAAGGGCCCCTTCTCCGTACACAGCCTGTTTCCAAGGCCAGGAGCTTCAGGGGTCCCCACTTCCACCTTCCTGCGTCTGACCTCGGAGCATTCAGCACCTTCTGCCCCTCCGTGTGCTTCCCCCAGCAAGCCCTCCTGGGCGGGGTCCCGGGGGAGCCCATGGATTCTGCACCCCAAATCCACAGTCAAACGTGACTCTCAGCCAGCCAGTAAACAGGTTTATTCGATGACTTCTAATCACAGACCATACAGCGAGCGTGAGCCCTCAGCTGGATCCATCTTGGGGCCAGAGAGTGAGATGGCTCCTCTCCTCTCTCCAGCCAGACCCAGACTGACTACTCCCCCTCCAGCCCCTCCTTCAAGGCGAACATCACCTGACCTCCCTTCCCCTCCTGGGGTCAAGTTACAGCTTCACCCATTAACACCTGCAGTGGCTTTGCTTTGCATCAGCTTCACATTCCTTTCCCTCCACATTGACGCTCAAGAAATGCAGAGGGGAAACTGAGGCACACACACACAGTATTCCTACTCCATCACACCAGGTCTCTCTAACATCCTGGGACCCACACAGCTGCACCACCACTGCATCCATCCTGATGACCAGTCACCCGGTTCAGTGAGATCCCTTCGTACCCCTTCGCAGCCTGCTTTGGATTTAACTACCTGGGGCAGCTTTGTATCGTCTGCAAACGTTGCCAACTCGTTTACCCCCGTAACTGACAGCAGGGCCGGCGACAGGGGTACTACAGGTAGAGCTGTACCAGGCCCCGGACTTTAGGGGGGCCCCGGTACACAGCAGTACCTGTAGTCATCCCCCCTTGTCGCCGGGCCTGCAGAGCAGGGAAGGGGCGGGGAGATGGCGCGACTCTCCGGACGAGCGCGCGTGTCCCTGGCAGGAGCAGTGAGCCCGGCCGGTGGCAGCGGCGCAGTCCGGGGGGGAAAGTGCGCGGGGGGGGGGGGAGGCAGCAAGGGCGGCTTGCGCCGCTCCCAGGCTCGCGCTCCCTTAGGACCCCGCACTGCCGCCAGCCGCTGTCAGCTGGGGGGGAGCGCCGGCTGGGCTGGGGGGGGGGGCCCGGCTGGGCTGGGGGGCCCCCAGCCGCTGTCAGCTGGGGGGGGGAAGTGCCAGCTGGGCTGGGGGGGCTCCAAACGATCAGAGTAGGGGGCCCCCAAATTTCTGTCGCCGGCGCTGACTGACAGACACAATAAACTGCCACATGCAAGTACTGAGCTGATCAGGAAGGCCCCGATCACACCCCTGCGCACACACTGCTCTGCCCCAGAGTGCAACAGAGCTCGCCCCTCGGGGCCAGAGCTACAGCACGGAGCTGCAGGGGCTGTCTGTGCACCACGGCTCCGGGTCCCAGCCCGCAGGCCCCACTCAAGGGCTTTGGGGGCAGCCTGTGGTTCAGACTGGGTCCCAGAGCGCTTTACAGAGCCCCTGCCAAGTGAGAGCGGCCGCGAGGCCCTGCAGGCGAGATCGGTGACGTGAAGCCAGGGGATATTTGTCGTGCAACCAGCGCTGGGGCAGACGTGGCCACAAACGGCGCGCTGGCCACCCCCTGCTTTCAGGACCCTCCGCTCAACGCCAGGGCCCAGCTCCCGCGGAGCAAATCTGCCCCCCGAGCCGGCTCTGGCCGGATAAATGAAGGCAGAGAGCGAACCCTTCGCAACAACTCCCCCCAGACTAGACTGCACACCCCACCCCCATGCGACACTCCTGAGGCTGAGCACAGCCTGCTGCCTCCGGGGACTCCCCCGCAGCCCCTCGGATAATGGGGGGAGGAGGGCTGAGCCAAGAGGCCTGTGGAGCGCTGGGAGGGGCGGGGAGATGAGTCTCGCTGAGACGTTCCCTCTGCCCCATCTCCCATCGATGACCCCAGCCCCAGGGCCCCCTTTGTCCCCTACCCCAAACCTTTTCCCCCTGGCCCCTGTCATGGCCTCCTGCCAGCCCCCCCCCCTCGGGACTCCCCCACCCCACCTCCCCTCCAAGAGGCGGTGGTAAATGGCTCACTTTAATAGGCACCCCCAGGCTGCATATCTCGTCCGTCCCGTCCCCCCCCCCCCCCGCAGGATGCTGTAACCCACACCACAGCTCTTCCGTCTGTTACACTCCGCATTGCGCCACTCTCCACCCAGAGCTGCCAGCTCCACACGCGCCATAGATCTCACGGTGCTTTGCACGCATGCAACACAATCCCATCCCATCAGTGGGGAAACTGAGGCAGGGGCATGACCAGCCCAAGCGAGAGCCAGCAAGCCAGGCATTGAACCCAGGAGTCCTGCCCCCCAGCCTGGGGTCCTGGCCATGCTGCCTCCCAGGATAACGCGTTCAGCTAACGAGCTGCGGAGCACTGAGCAGCAAATGCCAGGGTGACAGCCGCCGAGGGGGTTGCATACAGGGCAGGGGGACATTCGGGGCAGGGAGCGGAGGGAAAACGTGCGTGGATGGTGCTGAAAGCAGCTCTTCAAACAGGATCCTGCAGGGACCCAAGTTACCTGGATCTGACCCTTCCCCACCCCACACCTCAGTGCCTGGGAGCTGCAGCTACCTGTCCTGCCCCACCCCGGGAAACCCAGAGAGAGGGGGAGGGAACCCCCTGGGGGCAGCACCCTGGGGACGCCCGCACCATGCTCTTACCGGCTGGGAAGGCATTTGGCTGTACCAGCCCCAGGAAGGAGCGCACCATGCTGGACAGGCCGGGCAGGCCGCCCGCGGGGGGCACCGGCTCCGGCCGGTACTCCGGCTGCGAGAAGTTCTGCAGGGCCATCCTGGGCCGGGCTCCGGGGCAGCTCCAAGAGCCGCTGGGTGGGAACACGTCGCTCTGGGGGTGCAGTTAGCTCCTGGCCGTCCTTCACACGGTGCTCAGGGCTCGGGCACGCCCGGCAAGGCCAGGCTCCTGGAACAGACAAGAGGTGCGAGTGGGCCACAGACCCAGCAGGGCACTGGGCCCAGCAGGAAACGCAGAGGAGAAATAAAACACCTGCTGTTTCCTGCTGGGGGAGAAGAAAGAGGAGTGGCTGCTTGGGCAGAGACCCGGGCAGGGTGCCGGCAGGTGGACGAGGGATACACCCTGCAGGGCAGGGCCGGGCCAGGTGTGGGGCAGCCTCTGCAGATTTGGGGGGGGGAGGAGTGAGCTGGGGACGCTCCCATAGCACGACAGAGCAGAGGCGCTGGAGAAGGAGTCCTGACCCTTTCCCAGCAGTCTCCTGGAGGGGTGGGTGAGTTTTTGGGCCTGAGGCCACCAGCGTGTTGGGTTTGTGGGTTGTTAATTTGCAATGAGAAAAAAACAACCCCCCCCCCAGCTCCTCTTGCCCCCCACCACAGGGGCCTTGCCCAAGTTTGGCTCAAGGTCACCTCCTGCCACAGGGCAGCCTGGGAGGTATAGGACCCACAGGCAGCGGGTTTGGGTTATTCTGACCTCTGGGCCGTCTGGCAGTGCTGGGGTGTGTGATTCCCCCAGGACCCCCTCTCCCCACAGCCCAGCCTGCTAGCAGGTTGCTGGGAAGGCCCGGTACCCCACCCCACCCCAGTGGTTTGCTCCTCTTTGTCACACACTCTTGCTTGGGCTACCAGGCTCCAGAGACGTCAGCAGCCGCCGCTCTCCGGCCGCCCAGCTCGGACAGCAGCAGCGCAGAAGTAATAGGGGCATCACCACAACCCCCCCCTACAATAACCTTGTGACCCCCCCCCCAACTCCATTCTGGGTCAGGATCCTACAATCCCAGCACCCTGAACATTCAGATTTAACTAGCTGAAATCAGGAAATTGACCATTTTAAAAATCCCATAACCGTGAAATGGACCAAAATGGATCGTGAATTTGGTAGGGCCCCATTCCTGAGGAAATACAGCGCAGCAGCCACCAACGGGTTAATTTGGGAACTCCCAGCTCCAGCCTGGGCCCAGCTAACCCCTTCAGGGCTGTTGCACTATGTGTGGGGCATTAACTCTGCCCCCCAGGGGGTGACATCTGGGGCAGCTCTGTGGGTCAGGGTCAAAGGATGTCCAAGTCAGTGCCCTCTCCCTGCCCCTCTCCCCGTCAGCTAGAGGCAGACCCCCCAGGAATAATGGGGGAGCCCCAATGCCCTAAGGGAGCAGGGTGACCCCCAATTACACACTCCTTGCCCCCCCCCCAAACGCCTAGGACAGGTTCCAGCCCGCTGCAGCGAGGACCTGCCCTTGGGACTCTCCCTAGAACCTGATCCGAGTTGCCCTGCGTTTCCTCCTCGCCCGGCCACTCCAAACACTGGGGTGCGCACCCCAAGAGGGTCATCCCTTATAGGTGGGGGTGACCCAGGAAGCGAGCCCCCTTTCTCAGCTGGGTACACAGCACCCACTGCTACATCAGATCAGAGGGCAGGTTGGCCAGCCTGGGCAGGCACTGGAAAGCTGGATCCAGCCCTCCCCCAGAACTGGAGCAGGGGGGGTTGGAGCCAGGACTCCTGGGTTCTCTTCCCAGCTGTGGGGTGGAGTGGGGTCTAGTGAGCTGGAGCAGGGGGGGGGGGGTTGGAGCCAGGACTCCTGGGTTCTCCTCCCAGCTATGGGGGGGAGTGGGGTCTAGTGAGCTGGAGCAGGGGGGGTTGGAGCCAGGACTCCTGGGTTCTCCTCCCAGCTGTGGGGGGGGGGAGTGGGGTCTAGTGAGCTGGAGCAGGGGGGGGTTGGAGCCAGGACTCCTGGGTTCTCCTCCCAGCTATGGGGGGGAGTGGGGTCTAGTGAGCTGGAGCAGGGGGGGTTGGAGCCAGGACTCCTGGGTTCTCCTCCCAGCTGTGGGGGGGGGGAGTGGGGTCTAGTGAGCTGGAGCAGGGGGGGGTTGGAGCCAGGACTCCTGGGTTCTCCTCCCAGCTATGGGGGGGAGTGGGGTCTAGTGAACTGGAGCAGGGGGGGTTGGAGCCAGGACTCCTGGGTTCTCTTCCCAGCTGTGGGGTGGAGTGGGGTCTAGTGAGCTGGAGCAGGGGGGGGTTGGAGCCAGGACTCCTGGGTTCTCCTCCCAGCTATGGGGGGGAGTGGGGTCTAGTGAACTGGAGCAGGGGGGGTTGGAGCCAGGACTCCTGGGTTCTCCTCCCAGCTATGGGGGGGAGTGGGGTCTAGTGAGCTGGAGCAGGGGGGGGTTGGAGCCAGGACTCCTGGGTTCTCCTCCCAGCTATGGGGGGGAGTGGGGTCTAATGAACTGGAGCAGGGGGGGGTTGGAGCCAGGACTCCTGGGTTCTCTTCCCAGCTGTGGGGGGGAGTGGGGTCTAGTGAACTGGAGCAGGGGGGGGGGGGGTTGGAGCCAGGACTCCTGGGTTCTCTTCCCAGCTATGGGGGGAGTGGGGTCTAGTGGGCTGGAGCAGGGGGGGTTGGAGCCAGGACTCCTGGGTTCTCTTCCCAGCTGTGGGGGGAGTGGGGTTTAGTGGGCTGGAGCAGGGGGGGTTGGAGCCAGGACTCCTGGGTTCTCTTCCCAGCTGTGGGGGGGAGTGGGGTCTAGTGAACTGGAGCAGGGGGGGTTGGAGCCAGGACTCCTGGGTTCTCCTCCCAGCTATGGGGGGAGTGGGGTCTAGTGAACTGGAGCAGGGGGGGTTGGAGCCAGGACTCCTGGGTTCTCTTCCCAGCTATGGGGGGAGTGGGGTCTAGTGGGCTGGAGCAGGGGGGGTTGGAGCTAGGACTCCTGGGTTCTCTTCCCAGCTATGGGGGGGAGTGGGGTCTAGTGGGCTGGAGCAGGGGGGGTTGGAGCTAGGACTCCTGGGTTCTCTTCCCAGCTATGGGGGGGGGAGTGGGGTCTAGTGGGCTGGAGCAGGGAGGTTAGGAGCCAGGACTCCTGGGTTCTGTTCCTGGGAGCGGCAGAGGGGGGGGTTGAAACGTCCCCCCCCCCCCCGTTCAATGGGCAGCGGCCGGATTCCCCTGTCGGGGTGCCCCTGGTCTCCCGGCCCCCAGGGACAGGCCATGGGGCAGGCTCTCGCAGCCCGGCCGGGGGCGCTTACCCCGGGCAGGTCCGGACGGGGTCCGGCGGCGCTGGCTCCGGGCGAGGCGGGGGAGCTCTGGGAACCGGGGCCGGGCTTAGCGCGGCTCCAACTCCCGCCCGAGCCCGCGCCAAGTTCGGCTCGGGGGGGGCGGGGCGGACCCAGAGCCCTGCCCCCCCGAGACCTGCCCCCACGCCTCATGTCCCCCCCCCGAGACCTGACCCCCCCACGCCACGCCCCCCCACATACTGACCTCACATAAACCCGCCCTGCCCCCCACACCGTGCCCCCCCAAAGCCCTGTCCCCCCCCCCCCCAGTCATTTGTTGGAAAGTTCATCAAACTGAGGCTAATGTGACAGACCTGGCCAGGACTGGTTATTTATGACTGAAATACTCCAATAAGGAGCTGGGGTTTGAGGGGCGCACTGACCAAATAAATCCCGGGTCACCCCAAGTGACGCGGCTCACGACCACCAGCCTGGTGCAAAGGAGCTGGGATAAGTCCCACCTTCGTTCTGTGCAACAGGCTGTGAGGCCACGTCTCGCCTCAGCCCACGGCCATAGTGTGTGTGCGACCGGAGTGGGGAGCTGGGGGTTGACTGCGCGTGGCAACATTCGTCCCGGGTCACGGCAAGGGACACGTCCCTGCCACTACTATTTCCTTCCGAAGAGATGAAGATACGTCACTCCCGGGGTGAACCGTTCTCTCTGGTCTGGCACTCATCCCCGCCTTTTACCTTGTGGGTTTGTTTTTAGGAAACACACAATATGCATGAAATAGTTGGCCAATTTGTCGCAAATCCAATTGTAAGGTTTTCACAAAAGTTAGAAGCCAGTCATAAATGAAGACGTTTAGAGGAACTTTGGTTGAGTGTTCAGTCAAATAAGCATAGGGAAAATGGCTACATTTGTCAAAGGTTGTGTTACAGCTCTATAAAAAAACCAGTTCTGAGTTTTGTTGTGTCTTTTGAAGAGCAGCAATATGAGTTGACAGGCTTTAATGGAACTGGAAACCTCCGGCAGTGGCTAGAATCTCTCCACTTCCTAATTCCCAAAGTCCCTCGCGGAACGGAGATCCCTTCCTTCCTTGGCCAGGCACCTTTGGGGAAACACACAAAATGGTGCCCAGTGTTGTATGAATCAGAGAGGTAGCCGTGTTAGTCTGGAATAGCAGAGGAAACAAAATCTTGTGGCACCTTAAAGACTAATTATAAAGTTTTGAAGCATGAGCTTTCGTGGGCTAATACCCACTTCGTCGGATGCAAGCAGTGGAAATGTCCACTGCTTGCATCCGACGAAGTGGGTATTAGCCCACGAAAGCTCATGCTTCAAAACAGTGTTGTATGTTGTCTCAACAACCTTGTACCTATCATGACAATATCTTTGCTTTAATAAACTCTCCTGTGCACGTTGATAATAATGTGATGACTTCTATTGAACTGAGCAAGATTTGAACAACTGGTGTTCTATTCGACTGACATGGAAAAGTGCTACAAAGAGGGCAGCGGAAGGATTTTTTGGAGGTAGGGGCATTACATTGTCCATTTCCACTGCTTGCATCCGACGAAGTGGGTATTAGCCCACGAAAGCTCATGCTTCAAAACAGTGTTGTATGTTGTCTCAACAACCTTGTACCTATCATGACAATATCTTTGCTTTAATAAACTCTCCTGTGCACGTTGATAATAATGTGATGACTTCTATTGAACTGAGCAAGATTTGAACAACTGGTGTTCTATTCGACTGACATGGAAAAGTGCTACAAAGAGGGCAGCGGAAGGATTTTTTGGAGGTAGGGGCATTACATTGTAGTCTGAATGGTTCGTGAATGGCATTTGAAGAGGCCAGGCGTTACTCTGAGATGCAGCCTGGCCCCACAGCGCGCCTCGGTCTCTTTCCACTTGCTGGCTATCGTGCACAGAAATCTCGGCTGGAAAGAGCCGAAAGTCCCATTTTTTAATTTTCTACGCTCAGACATCATTGGAAGTGTCCTGAGTGAGCCGCATGGTTCATCGGTAGTGAAATGCCGCGTACTCGGTGACGTAATCCATTGCACGTCTTCTCCTGGACGATGGAACTGGAACACGTTATTTATGATTATGAAAGTATTTGACTGGATTGAGCGAGCGTTGCTGTTCATGCTGGTCACTGGTGACGCGGATCGCTCAGCATCCCCGAGGGTTTGTATGACCAGAGACCCTGCTTTGCACAGATGGGAAGTTCCTTCATACATTTCTGCACAGAATTGCTGCATTCCGGCGCTGTCCGCCTCTCCCTAAGGAGGTTTGTGTATCTACTCCTGACACCACCAACAGCTGCACCGAACTTCCATGTGGAGGGGAAACACGCTCGCGGGGCGTGTGCAGAAGGGCCAATAACAGCACTGAATAGATTCCGAGCTTTTCCAGGCCAGAGGGGACTGTCGGCTCGCCTGGCCGGAGTTCCTGTATTTCACCATCGAATCTCATCCAGTTACTCCTGGACTGAGCCTCGGGCCAACTTCTGATTGACTAAAATACACCTTCTAGAATGGCACCCGCTCTTGGCTTGAAGACAGCAAGAGAGGGCGAATCCGCCACTCTCCGTGTAGCTTGCTCCAGCAGCTCCTCACCCACACTGTTAAAAACAGGGGCCTTCTTTCTCCTGGCTCACGTCTGGCTTCACCTGCCGGCTGGGTTCTTGTTCTGCCTGTAGCTGCTGAGTTAAAGAGCCCCTTTGAGTACCCACTGCCTCGTCCCCCTAAGGCCGGTCCGCACCATCCTCAAGTCCCCCCTCAATCTTCTCTCGGATTTGCTCGTTAAGTCTGCCATTGTCATGTGTTCTCTCCAGCCCTTCTTTGCGGCTCTCTCCTGTGCCCACTCCGATTTCTCAACATGCTTTTTCCAATGTGGACCCCAGAAGGAGGTGCAGTCGTCTAGACTGGGCTCCCCAATGCCATCGACAGAGGGGCGATCACCTCCTGCTACTCATTACTTCTTTCTGTACATCCCAGGGTCACATGAGCCCTTTTTGCCATAGCATCACACTGGGAGCTGGCGTTCATTGCTTGTCCGCATCATTAATGACTTGGATCACGGAGTGCAGAGAGTGCTTGTAAAATCAGCAGATGACTCCACGGTGAGAGGGGTTGCAAGCACTTCAGAGGATAGGATGAGAACCCAACATGAGCACAACGAACTGGTGACTTGGTCTCAAGCCAACAAGATTAACTGTAAACAGGACAAGTACGTTTAAGAAGGAAAAATCAAATGCACCGGTACCGTACAGGAAATAACTGGGTAGGCTGTAGGAAAGGATCTGGGGGTCATAGTGGATCACAAATCGAATACGAGCCACCAGTGTGATGCAGTGGTGAGAAAAGGTCTTATCATTCCAGGGTGTATTGACAGGAGTGTCGGATGTAGGACGTGGGAGGTCATGGTGCTGCTCTAGCTGGCACTGGGGCAGCCTCAGTTGGACCTCTCAGTAGTCACTACTGCCTCCAGTTTGGGGCTCCACACTTTACAAAAGAGACAAGCCAGAGCAGAGTAAGAAAAACGACAAAGAATTTAGAAAACCCGCCATAGAAGGAAAGGGTTAAAACACTGGGCAGGTTTACTCTGGAGAGAAGAGACGGGAGGGATGGGACTTGCTAATGGGCTTCACATCTGTGAAGGGCTGTTAAAGAGGACGGTGATCAGTTGTTCTCCATCTCCACTGACGTTCGGACAAGAAGTAATTGGCTTAATCGGCAGCAAGGGGAATTTAGGTTGGACATTAGGACAAACTTTCTAACGCTGAGGCTAGCTTAGCTCTGGGCCAGGGTTCCCAAAGGCGAGTGTGGAAACCTGTCATTGGAGGTTTTTAAGAACAGGTTAGACAAACACTGATGGCATCGCCCCTACCCCCACCCTGTCCAGGGATTATTTCATCTTCCTCTGCCGTAAGGAGAACTGAAATCGAGTTACCTCTTGTTGGGTGCAACACCCTCCGTATTGGAAAATGATTGTTATCGTTTTTAGTAACTGGAATGATGTTTTATTGCACTTGTCTACTCAACTCCGCCATAACCGCAGCCTTTCCATCAACACCTCACCGACACTGCTTCAGCCGTCATCTCTCCTCTTCTCTGCTTTGGTTCCATGGCAGGGAACAGACGCTCACCAGGGCCCCATTCTGGGCTTTGTTAGGTAGCACATGGAGCCACATGCATTCAAGAGCCTGTGGTTCTCGGTGACCAATAACTGCAACACAGGTAACGGTGTAGTGTGCTTCCCCCAGACACACTTTTTAGCCCCTCTACTCCTCCGAGACAGGCCAGAACCGGTCATGGGAAGGGTCCCACCATGTCTCAGTCTTGCCAGTTGTGTACTTTTCCCCCTCGTAAATAAGAAGTTTCTCCCCTGCTGCACGGCGTTGCTCCCAGACCGTGTCTTTTCTCCTCCAGTCTGGCCAGCAGCTTGCGGTTCAGAGACTGGAAAGCTGGTCTGGCTTCCAGCAGAAACGAAAACGCAGCCCAGGCAAGTCACAGCACTTGGTCCTCCACCCTGCACACCTGCTAGCTGGGGTAGAGCCGGAGCTAGAACAGGAACCAGACTGACTCTCTCAACTCCCCCTGAAACCCACCCAGTTCACCACTTCTCTGCACCTGGCTATTGACTCCCTGCTCAGCCCCACCCTCGCAAACCGGGGGGAAGAGCCACCCCAAGACTTTCAACACTGGTTCGCTTCAATGCCCCGAGTCTGGGTGCCAAGGCCCTCTCTGAGACACACACAAACCTGTCTCACAACCAGCCACACAACCCTGCCAGAGAACAAACACACACAACACTTGCCAATGCCCTCTGCCAGCAGGCACAGGATCCACAGGGTCCCGCTCCGGAGCTCTGGGCTCCGTCTGCCCTGCTGTGTGTTGGGGAGGAGTGGGGTGAAGGGCTGGGGACATGGGCCACAACTGTTCTCCCCAAACCAATAGCATGGCAGGGCGTTCCTTGCCTCAGCCACAGCAAACTGGTGTAACGGCTCCGGGCCGTGTCCCTGGGGTGACCGAGTTCATCCCAGCCAGCCAGCCAAACGCCAGCTCCTTCGTCAAACAGAGCGGCTGACCCAGCGCCCCACGGCAAAGCTTTAGGGGAGAGCCTGGTCCCAGCTCCTGCAGCCTGGCCTGATAGCCAGGGGCCATGCCATGCGGGGTGACACAGGACAGCCCCAGCCCCGTAGGGTGACCAGATGTCCCGCCTTTATAGGGACAGTCCCGATATTTGGGGCTTTTTCTTCCATAGACACCCAATTACCCCCCACCCCTTGTCCTGATTTTTCACACTTGCTCTCCGGTCCCCGGTGTCTTAGTTGCTCATTTAACTCAGAAGTAAACCCGTAACCAGGTGTTTCAGTTTTGATCACGTTCAAGCCTGGGAGGCTGACTAACGACTGAAGCTGACCTTGATATTTAACAGCTAATTTTGACCTTTGAGGAACTGGGAGCCCTGGATAAGGAGCTGGGCATACGGACCCACTTCACCCTCCAGTCCCTGCCCCCGCCCAGCCCCTGCCCGCCCCACACGCTCGGTCTCAGCAGCTGCAAATCTCTCCCTGGCAGCCGCCCCCAAGTTATTTTTTAACTTCTCCCCCCTTGGGTCCTGGGCTGGCTCTGTCCTTGGGGGGTGACCTTCAGCAAAGCTGGTGCTGGGGAGTCGGGGTCACATGCCAACTGTGTTGCGCTGGAGCCGGGTTCCCCGAGGGTTTCCTGTTTGGGCCCCATTATTCGTCACTGGGGCGGGGGGGGTCACGGAGACACATTTTAACAGAGAGGGTGATCAGTCTTTGGAATCATTTGCCCAGGGACCAGCCGGAGGCTCTGAATCGAGTCGGGCTGGCGGCTCTAGGGGTCATTCGGGGACACCCGGAGGCCAGTGCTACCCAGGGGTCATGCCAGCTGATCGCTGTGGGCCTTGGACTCCAGGAATCTTCCGCAGGGCCCTGCTGCAACCCCCCCCCCTCCATAAAGGAAATTGGCTTTGGTGGAAGCCAGTGTCATTTGCAAAGTGACGGCCACTCAATCGGGGCGCAGAACCAGCGTCACGTGACCCAGGTGACCGAGTGAAGGGTTCGGCTAAATGCCCCCCCCCCCTCTGCTGCAAGGAATTCGCGCTCACGTCGTGAAGCCAGCAACCATTGAGGTGTGCGGCCCGCCATAGGCCACCCCACCCTGCTCTGTACCCCAGCTTCCCCCCCCCGGGACCTGGGGCTGAGGATACTGACCCCACTACTCAGGCTTCGCTCATTAGCGCCACTCAGTATCGCCCCTCCCCCCGCCCCGGCCCCCCCGACTCATTGCAAATGTCAGCGCCTCGTCTCCTGCACGCCCCCATGAAGAGGGGCCGAGTTAGCAGCCCAGGCTCAAGCTAGGGAAGCCAGGGCAGGCTGAGCGTGCAGGGAGCCGGTGTACTCATTCAGTGATAGCAGAGAGGCAGTGCTTACCTGGGGACAGGGCTCTAGGCTGGATGCCAGGGGGATGGGCTCCACATAGACTCTCCTGCCTCCGTGCTACCACCCTGGTCTCACGCTCACCCTCTTCTGTCTGTGCCCTTGGCCTGTAATAGTGGAAGGAGGCCACAGAACTGTGCAACTGCAAGCAGTGCCCCCCCCCCAGTCAGTGCACCGCCTCCCAGGACCCCACCCTGTAGCATTACACCATGATGGCTGAGTGCCTGCCCCCAAGGCAGCAGGTGACACCCCCCCATCCCCACTCCTGGCCTTATGAAAGATGGGGCCTTCCTGACCCCTGCCGCAACCCATCAGGCCCTGAAGCATGAGAGCTAATTGGGCCACGCTGCGCATTGGAGCTGGCTGGCGGGCAACAACACCCTTGTGTAGCAACATTTGGGGTTTGGTTCCCCGCGGGGATGGAATCAGCCCGTCCAACATTCTCCGGGCCGGGAACGGCGTCCAAACGGGCGTCTCCCATGTGAAAGCCTGACTTTCTCGCCCCCCTCCCTTGCTACCATTCCTTGCTCATCCCCCCCGCCCGGTGACTCAGGAACCCTGGGCCAAGCAGCCCCTCCCAACACAAAGGTCAGCAGAGCCACCGCAGGGTGGATTTCACAGCCCCGCAGGTCTCAGCTCTCCTGGGCCGCAGGCTCCTCCAGCCGGCCCAGCACACGTGGGACTCTGGCGGCCAGGGTGTGACGAAGTGGGAGTACTGTGTGTGTGTGCCTCAGTTTCCCCTATGCATTTCTTAAGTGTCTATGTGAAGGGATAGGGGCTGATGCTAAAAGCAAGGAGGCAACGCCCTCCCCTCACTGGGTGTGCATCCCTGGAAACTGTAACCTGACCCCAGGTGCGGGAGGGAGGTCAGGTGACACCTGAAGCCCGGGGAAAGGAACAAAGGAGCAGGAAGTAGAGAGGGGGTTTGAAAACAGTCTGGGTCTGGATCGAGCTGGGAGAGGCAGAGAGAAGCCATCTTCTCCCTCTTGGGCCCGAGATGGATCCAGCTGAGGGCTCACGCTCTTTCGCTGCATGGTCTGTGTTGGACCAGATGAAAGTCATCGAATAAACCTGGGGGAGAAGCAGGAGCCCAGAATCTGGGTCTCACCTCCTGGCACCCCAGAAAGGCCTAACTGGATGGACCCTGTTTGGACTGAGAAGCTGTGAGTTGGATGGTTCCTGACATCTCAAATAAACCGTCTATTCTGCTGGCTGGCTGAGAGTCACGTTTGACTGTGGATTTGGGGTGCAGAACCCATGGGCTCCCCCAGGACCCCGCCCAGGCGGGCTTGCTGGGGGAAGCACAGGGAGGGGCAGAAGGTGCTGAATGCTCCGAGGTCAGACCCAGGAAGGTGGAAGTGGGGACCCCTGAAGCTCCTGGCCTGGGACACAGGCTGTGTACGGAGAAGGGGCCCTTCACCCGGAGTCCGGTCTGGCTTCCTAGGGAGCGGTTCCAGACCATCGCCCGGGCGCTCCGTGACAACTGGTGGCAGCGGTGGGATGTGCAGCATCCCGTGGACCCCGTGGACGGCGCACCCTGCAGTAAGTGTCTGGGGAGCAGGCATGTTGAAGGCCCAGAGAATGCCAGTTACAGGGGGTGGAAAAGCTGCAGCTTAACCCCTGAGAGTGTGTGACCAGAGAGAAGGACTGTTGCAGATCCAGGGGCCCCCTGAAAACTGCAAGGAGCAGTCAGGGGCGGAGAAGCATGTGGTTTGGCCCTAGGAGGGAGAAGGATTTTTGCAGTACCCCTGGGGTTTGCAGTGAGCGGTCCCAGGGGCGCAGGAGCAGACGCTCAACCCTGGCAAAGAGGCGGTGACCTGGAAAGAGCTGGCACACAAGGGAGTTCCCCCTGGACACTGTGGGGCAAAGAGCACACAGGCCTGTGAGTCCAGAGCGAAGTGATGAGACTTCGTGACCCTGTGCTTTGTGAAGCACAGGTTAATCGTGCAGCTAGGAGAAGCTGGAGGATTTGGCCCCTCGGAGACAGTTGCAAGATTCCTGATCCAGGATGGGGTTGCAGGAGAATCTGGAAGCATCTGGAGTGGTCATGGCGCATCCCCAAGACTCCTGTCCCTGACCAGATGGGGGTCTTCACGATTGGGTTCCCCATCCGGGGACCGGAGACGGAGGAGAGTGGAGCAGAGTCCAAGAGAAAAATTGGACTGTGAGAGGCGGCAAGTGCCTGGAAGTGCTGCAGGAGAAACAGCAGTGTGGACTGGGAATGGTGATGCCAAGGGACTTCTGAAGGGTGAGTGGGGATAGACCCCTGGATGCCAGTTCCGCAGGGAGCCTCATTACTAAATTGGGGTCCCTGGGTAAGGGATGGGGGGAAGGGAACGTCCACCTCACTGCTGTTGAGCAGGCTGGCAATTCGAACCAGGGGAACCCTGCGGACAAGCCCTGGTGTCTAGCTCCCCGCTGGGTCCCAAGGCTAAGGACGCCATTCACCAGATGGGTGGGGTGGTGGACAGACTCCCACCCCTGTCCCTGACCTGTATGTCTGTGTGGAGTCCCCTGGGTTCAAGTCGTGTGGACACCCAGAGGGAGCAGAGGGAAGTGGCGAATGGGGAGACAGTCCTGGGGTGGCAAGACCCTGGGACTGGGAGAAGTGTTGTTTGGCCCCGATGGTGCAGTGTCACCGGACGCTGGGGGGCGGTGTGACCTGGGTGAGGATCACAGGGAGGAAGATATTCGCCCTGCCTAGAGTCCAGACCCCTGTGCAGACACAGAAGGGGTCTCGCTGGCAGGCTGCTGGGAATCTGCAGGATATTGCCTGTGAAATCCTGTTGGGGGGGGGGAAGTGTCTTCCTGGGGGCAGGATGCAAACCCTGCTCCTGTAACAGCCGAGGGTTTGAATTTGAATCCGGGGAACCAATCGGCGGAGAGGAAGATGGTCATTGAAATGCAACTGACCTGACTGGAAGATGGGAGCAGAATTCCTGCCTGCTTGTAAACGCAGCTCAAGGGAAAAGCGGAGGGGGGGGGGGGGGGGACTCAAAATACCTGCCTGCCTGTTAGCAGAGCCCTGGGGCGGGGTGGGACAGAGTGATGGGTCCCCTCCCCCCTACACACATGAGAAAAGTCTGTCTCTGTCTCTGAGGCTGATCAGAGCAGAGAGCCCACAGCTTGGTAATTGTTCAGCAAGAGGTGGAGGGAATCAGAGATTGGCCAGTCTCCAGGCCTCTCTCGAGATAGTGGGGTACCACCGGCGGGTTGTACCCCAGGTTAGCTACCTAGCTGCCCCAATTTCAGAGCTAGGGAAGGAGAGTGACCCAGACAAGGTGGTCTGGGAACAAGGGTGACAGAGGGCTCTCGGTGCCCCGAGGGAGGCGCTAATCCAGGGCCTGGTGTGACTCCTACCAAGGAGTGGGAAAGACAATGGGGCACCCACAAACCATTGGTGAGGTCGAACTTCCCCAGGTCACTGGCTAAAGTGACCATCGCTCAGTTCGTTCTCGAAGAAGGGAGATGTGTGACGAAGTGGGAGTACTGTGTGTGTGTGCCTCAGTTTCCCCTATGCATTTCTTAAGTGTCTATGTGAAGGGATAGGGGCTGATGCTAAAAGCAAGGAGGCAACGCCCTCCCCTCACTGGGTGTGCATCCCTGGAAACTGTAACCTGACCCCAGGTGGGGGAGGGAGGTCAGGTGACACCTGAAGCCCGGGGAAAGGAACAAAGGAGCAGGAAGTAGAGAGGGGGTTTGAAAACAGTCTGGGTCTGGATCGAGCTGGGAGAGGGGAGAGAAGCCATCTTCTCCCTCTTGGGCCCGAGATGGATCCAGCGGAGGGCTCACGCTCTTTCGCTGCATGGTCTGTGTTGGACCAGATGAAAGTCATCGAATAAACCTGGGGGAGAAGCAGGAGCCCAGAATCTGGGTCTCACCTCCTGGCACCCCAGAAAGGCCTAACTGGATGGACCCTGTTTGGACTGAGAAGCTGTGAGTTGGATGGTTCCTGACATCTCAAATAAACCGTCTATTCTGCTGGCTGGCTGAGAGTCACGTTTGACTGTGGATTTGGGGTGCAGAACCCATGGGCTCCCCCAGGACCCCGCCCAGGCGGGCTTGCTGGGGGAAGCACACGGAGGGGCAGAAGGTGCTGAATGCTCCGAGGTCAGACCCAGGAAGGTGGAAGTGGGGACCCCTGAAGCTCCTGGCCTGGGAAACAGGCTGTGTACGGAGAAGGGGCCCTTCACCCGGAGTCCGGTCTGGCTTCCTAGGGAGCGGTTCCAGACTATCGCCCGGGCGCTCCGTGACACAGGGGAGCTGGAGCTAGCGGTGCAGGGGGTGCGGGCTCAGAGCGGCTTCCATCACATACAGGGTTCAGTGGCTTTCACGCCCCCCCCCCCCCCCGCATACGTGGCCCACAGGGTGAGCCCAGCCCATGGGGAGCAGCGGGGGGGGGGGGGCGGGATGCAGCTTCCCATGGAGCGTCAGCGTTTAATTCCTTCCTGTGGGGGGGGGGGGAGGAGGATGCAGCCGGACAGTCCCCCCTGCCCCTCCTGCCTCCCCCCCCCCCGTCAGCTAGGCTCCTCTTGCTGCTAATGACCCTGAAGCAGTTGGATCCCCCCCCCCCATAGATATAGTGGGCCCGATCCTGCTTGGACCCTGGTGTGAACCTCACGACTCCTGATTTACCCCGGTGAGTGTGAGACCAGCACCAGGCCCTGCTCGCTCCCCGATTCCCACCGCCCGCCCCCCAGGAGCATGCACACAGGCGTGCCCTGGCACACACGCTCACTGCTGCTCCTTGCTAGTGTTGGAGCTGGGGGCTGGGTGTGTGCCCAGGTTGCCATTGGCCCGTTTCCTCCCCTGTTCCATGAAGGAGGCAGGACGGCTCCGGGAGCAAACAAGCCCAGCCAGCCGGCCAGCGCCTGTGGCGTTTGCAAGGGCATTTCCTGGTCTAGGCTACTGAGCCTGCCTGTGGGAAGGGGGCGGGGCTCCAGCGGGTTCTTCCCACCCTTCAATAGAGGGGCCCAGTCCCACACAACCCGCTGGGGCCTCTACTGGACAGCGACCGGCCCAGGGAAAAGGGGAGTTGATGTAGACTGGGCAGGGACTGGCTCTCACCAGGGGGTCTGCGCAGTGTGGGTCTCTGATCCCCACCCCCCACTGTCAGGGTCCACGCAGCACCCGCTGGCTGGGGGCCCAGATCTCAGCCTGAGCCCCTAGGCACAACCCTACTGCAGGAATTCTGCTCACGCCCAAGGCCGGGGCCCCACAGGACACGGGGGGGGGGGATTTATAGAGTGTGAAGGGGCAACATTGAAAAGTGGGGTCTTGTGCGGGTTGTGGGTTGTTTCTTGCTGGCTGGTTCTTCCCCTGAGTGTGAGACGCAGCTGCCGAGGCTGGCGCCCCTGTGTTCCAGAGGTCTCCCTTGGAGGCCCCCCGAGACGCCTCTCAGCCCTTCCCTGGAGGGGGCCGGGCGTGTGACTCCAACAAGGAAGATTTTCTCCCACCTGTTTGCTCTGGTGCTTGAGCTAAGTCATTGTGAATGAGAAACAAACAGCGTTTTCAGCCCCCTAAATATCCCCTCCCCCTTCTTGCCAGGGGGGCATTCAGCTGCGAGGCCGGGAAGGGGACAAACCTCCCAGCTTGGCAGAGAGTCACCCAGAAACCTGGGAACAACCCCCCTCCACGTCAGACTGAGTCAGCCCAATGGTCCATCTAGCCACGTATCCTGCCTCTGCCACTGGCCAGTGCCAGAGCTGCAGGGGGGTGCCCAGAACAGGGCAGTTATCAAGTGATTCACCCATCGTCTCCTCCTGGCCTCTGGCAGTCAGAGGTTTAGGGTCGCCCCGAGAATGGGGTTGTTCCCTGACCACCTTGGCCAATAGCTATTGCAGAATCTATCCTCCAGGAACTTATTTAATTCCTTTTAAAACCCAGTTATACCTTTGGCCTTCACAACATCCCACAGCAATGAGTTCCACAGGTTAATTGCATGCTGTGTGAAGAAGTACTGCCTCTTGGTTGCATTAAATCTGCCTCCTGTTAATTTAATCAGGTGACCCCCAATTTTTGTATTGCAGGAAAGCGTAAATAATTCTTCTCCGTTGGCATTTTCCATGCCAGTCATGACTTTATAGACCTGTATCATGTCCCCTCCCTTAGTCGTCTCTTCTCTAAGATGACCAGTCCTAAGCTGTATAGTCTCCCCGGGTACGGAAGCCATTCCATGCCCCTGGCCCTCTTTATTGCCTTTGGCTGAACCTTTCCCAGTTCCGCTATTGCCTTTGGAAACCATGCCAGAGGCACCACCCTGTTTTATCCTGTGCCAATCAGGCGACAGTTGAAGTGGGATAAGCTAGATCAAGGTCAATGAGCTCAGAGTTTCCAATCTGCTGATAACACAGAGAAAGGAGACAGGCTCCCAGGCGGGCGCGAGGAGAGTTCAAAGCGGCAACGTACCTGGGAAAGAGTCATCCCCATCAGATTGGTCTCTGTGCTCAGCAGTGGGTGTGGCGGGGGGACTCCCACGCAGAGATTACCAGCACAGCCCTAGCTGGAGGCAGGAGACAGGAAACGGGCCGTTCCGTTTGGGTTTGGGGCTGGCGGGACCAATTTGATGGGAAACAAATGGAGCGGGAGAGTCCGGGTGGGCTCCTGGTTCCCAGAGCAAAGAGACAACAGCAGCCAGATTCCAGGTGACAGGCGTCAGGGGAGGCCCACACGTCAGGTTCGGGGTGGGTTTGGGAGTAGCCACGTGAAGTGATCTGTGACCCCGTCGGGCGAGCGGCACGTCCACACAGCGTTGGTATCCCGGGATTCAGGCCTTTTCACGTCATCACATTGCAGCTGCTGTGCTGCTTCGAAAGAAGTGCTCTAGGCAGCCAGTCCCTGGTGCACGGCTCCGCCGCGAGGCTGTAGCACTCCGGGATCTTTTCAGAGAATCAGAGAATATCAGGGTGGGAAGGGACCTCAGGAGGTTCTAGTCCAACCCCCTGTTCAAAGCAGGACCAACCCCAACTACATCATCCCAGCCAGGGCTTTGTCAAACCTGACCTTAAAAACCTCTAAGGAAGGAGATTCCACCCCCTCCCTAGGGAACCCATTCCAGTGCTTCACCACCCACCTAGGGAAATAGTGTTTCCTAATATCCAATCTAAACCTCCCCCTCTGCAACTTGAGACCATTACTCCTTGTTCTGTCATCTGCTACCACTGAGAACAGTCTAGATCCATCCTCTTTGGAACCCCCTTTCAGGTAGTTGAAAGCAGCTAACAAACCCCTTTGTGTCTGGCCACACGGCACTTAACGGCAAGTAACTCAAGTTAGTCTGCAACAAACTTCATGTAGCCATGTCCCTGCCCGGCCTGCCCTGAAACCCCGCTCCCGGCTTCCTGCTAACGCGGAGCCTTGTGGGGCCGGGACCGCGCCTCAGTGCCCACCTAACATGCCCAATCTGTTGCTGGCCCTGCCCAGCTGGTGGCTGGCCAAGGGCCCACACCAGCCCAGGATAGAGCAGGTGATGCTGCAGGGCCTGCTCCTTTGGGAGTGACTGGCCCGGTGAGCAGCCGCAGGGCATTCAGGGCACCGCCTGTGCGGCTAGCGCGTGCCCAGGGCCTGGGTTGTGTCCCCCACCGGATCGGCTGCTCCGAGCCCGTCGTGAGGCCTGGACCAGGGCCTGCTCCTGTGCTCTGCCCCGCTGTCAGGGAGCCCCCGGCTGGCCGGCCTTGCCCGGCCCTGGTCTCTGCCCGCAGGCTCCTGGCTCTGTGAAGGGCCTCCTGGCCCCGGGAGCAGGAAGTGAAGTGGGGAGGGTGACCGGGGCTGCCCCCGCTCCAAGGGCGACAGAGGGGCCTCCTCAGGGTTTGTGTATTGTAGAGCCTGAGCCTCAACCCCATTTCTGAGGGACCATGGCCCCGGGAGCAGTCTGGGCCCTGCAGGGAGGGTTGGGTTCCTGTCCCTGGAGCCAGGCCGTGGGGGCCCCGTGCCAGCTCCCCAGCCCGCCCCATTCTCTCTAGGGCACGCAGAGGTGTGTCCTAAGGGACATGGCCTGCAGGGCTCGTCCTCACACCGTCTCTCCCACCCCCACCTCAGTCATCCCGGGCATCGGGGCCAGGGCCTGCGCTGGGGGCTGGGGCCTGCCTGGGCCTGTGTCTCCCCCAGCTAATGGGGACACCGGACGCTGCCCCGCTCTGCCCTCCTGGCTCCAGGTCCCCAGGAGGGGCCGGGCCCTGGCCGGTCTGGCTCCAGAGGCAGGAGGGAGGATTAGGCCCTGGGACGAGCAGCAAAGAGTTCCTGGCCATGTTGCTAAGGAAACGAACCCAGTGAGGGAGAGCCTGGGCTGGCCGATGGCTGCGTCCACCCCTTGCCCCCATGGCACAGCGGCCGCACGTGCCCACCCAGGACAGCAGGGGCAGCTCCAGGGCACCTCCGCCAAGCCAGGCCCACCTGGTCACCGGGGAGCCTCACCCGTTGGCCATAGTCACAAGGGGGAGCTGGCTGGGCCCGGGGCGGGGGCAGGAGATGGCCTAGGGCAGGGGCTGCTGAAACCCCCTCGAGGGGCCAAACACGGCAGGCCGGACCCAGCCCCCTGCCCCTCTCACCCAGGGCAGCTCGGCACCCCCTACCCCGAGCGGGGGCTCACTGCAGAGGGGGCAGCTTCAGGTGTTGCAGGTGCCCTGCCCTGAACCCGCCCGACGCCCCAAGATCCGGCCGAGTGGCCCCGCTCCCCGGTCGCGGAGGTGAGGGGGTTGGGATGAGGGCCGGTGCCCCTGGTGGGGGACGGGGAGAGAGCTGCAGTGTCCCCCCAATGGCCAGCACCCTTCCCCCCATGCCCAGGGTTATGCAGCGGCTCCTCTTCCCGCCGAGCCCAAGAACCGTTGTCTGGAGTCTGGGGACCGACCCAGGAACTCCGGCCTGTTTGGGAGCGCTGCGCTGGTGGGACGCTCCCTGAGGTGAGCGGCGGTGCCGCACTCAAGGGACCGTTTGAAGGGTCCTGAGGCAGGTTTACCCCTCGAGCAGGGCACCTCCATGGCCGGCGTGAGCGGTACCAATAGACAGGACGGCCTTTGCAGCCTGAGAGGCCTCCGCTGTGGACGGCACCATGAGGTGCAGGGCACGTCAGGTGATGGGTGGGTCAGGGAGCAGGCTAACCCCCTCAACAGGAGCTGGGGTCCAAGCTCCAGCCCCTCGCGGGTCTTTGCTCTCCTCCGGCCCCTCTCCTTCCCCTTGTGGGATGTAGGAGAACATCCCCTCCCAGCCTTTCTTTGCTTACAGCCAGTCCCGGGAAGGCGGGTGGGAGCCTGCTCCACACCGCGGTCAGTGCTGGGGGTGGACTCTGATCTGGTTGGCCACAGGGCTGGCGCAAGGGCCAATTCCACAAGGAATCCCGGAGACCCGCGTCCCGCTCCTTTTTGAGCGCCGGTTTGAAACTTTCACAGTTGTGACTTGTCGCTAACCTGGGTTTCCCCCAAGCGCTCCGGTGGGGGGTCACTGACTGGTGGGGGCTTCTTAACAGTCGCAGGGGTTGAATCCCAGGCTGGCAGGGGGTGGGATAGCTCAGGGGTGTGAGCATTGGCCTGTTCAATCCTTGAGGAGGCCATTTAGGGAATCTGGGGCAAAAAATCTGTCAGGGGACAGTACTTGGTCCTGTGGGTGTAGGCAGGGGACTGGACTCTGGGACCTTTCAAGGTCCTTCCAGTTCTAGGAGAGAGGTATAGCTCCATATATTTAAAACTGACACGAACCCACACCAAGGGAACTCGAAAACTCCTGAGAGGAGAGGGGGACGTTCCAGCACCGCCACCGGGGTAACAAGGAACTGAGTGGGGTGCTGGTGGTGCCCCTTGTACATGTCACTCCCGAGGGCACCCAAGCCGGTCCCCGAGGGACACCGTGAGGGGAAACGCCCGGCCCCACGGTGAGCACACACCTAACATGGGATGGACCTGAGCAAACCTCGGAGAAGTGGATGTGCTGGGTCGCTGGCATCGCTAACCCTCACCCAGGCGGCTCTGCGGAGGGGCTGGGACCCATGGCAGCCGGGCACATGAGCCAGCAGCCGCATGGGCCGCTAGCGGGTCCAGGCCCCTTGGCGGAGCAACCTGTCTGCTGTCCTGGCCCCGGGGCAGGAGCGTTTCCCGCACCGTAGTCACCGTCCTCTGCACAGGAAACCCAGAGGGGGGGCAGGCGCCTGATCTGCTGGGAACCAGGCTGGGCAAGCCCAGGCTGGTGGGTGTGGTGCCCAGTCCCCATCAGACCGTACCCAGGTGCCCGCTCCTGCCCAGGGCCGGTCTGCACTCGTCCCCCCGTCGGGCTGTGCTAGAGCCACTCCGGCAGGCAGCTGGGTGGATTCGACTCCCTGTGCCTCACCCCATGTGCCTGGCACATCCCCGGGCCCAGCCAACCTGCCACCCCTTCTGCCAGCCCCGGTCTCCCAGTGCAACCCCCACATGGCGCTGGCTCCCCATTAGCTCCCCCTCCCCCAAGCCTTCCTGCACAGGCAGGCACTTACCTGTGGATTTGACCCTGCCTTCACCAGCATCTGCCACGTGTCTGATGGTCAGGCTGCCAGCTGGTCCGTGGCGGGCGCCAGGCCTGACCCACGGGAGAGGGTCTGGCCCCAGCTGAACTCCACCATGTGTAGTGCCTTGGTCTGTGCCCCCACAGGCAAGCAGCTCAGGCCCCCAGCCCCAAACCCCGTCTGTTGTCTGCCAGGGGTGGGAAGGCTGAGCCGTCCCCTCTGCCCGGAGACAGGGTGTCTCCCTGCCCAAGGCACCCCAGAGCCTACAGATGGTGGAGGGCACCGCAGCGGGGGCCGGGCTGTGGGGCTTGCCAGGAGCAAGGATCGTCTGCAATCGCTGGTGTTACACAGACACAAACCTCAAAAAGCTGCTGCCTGTAACCATGAACCCGGCCGGGAAAGGGTAATGAAGTAGCCCTGGGCCCATGCCCACTGGCGCTCCCCGGGGGTTGGCTGGGGCATTGCAGCTCAGAGCAGGGGAGTTGCCAGTTCCGGGGTCCACCCCCTCCCCCCCATTCTGCAGCTGCAGGACATGCCTGAGGGGCGCCGGGAAGGCAAAGGGCCGGCTCAGCACAACACCCTGTAGCCCACGAAACCGGCACCGGGGCTGGGCCCACGGCTCTGGGGCCAGTGCAGACACAGACCCTCGGCCCCAGGATTTGGGGCCAGGTGTCAGACCCGGCCCTGCCTCTGCTCCAGCCCCAGGCAGGAGCAGACCCGAGCTGCTGGTCTAGCTGCAGCCATGCTGGCGCAGCACCCCAGGTCTGGCCCGAGGGAGTTTCCCCAACAGTCTGGGGCTGAGGTTCCCGCCCCCTTACGGCCACTGGTCCCCCAGCACTGTGCCTACGGGCTAAGCACAGAGGCGGCGCTCTGGGGCACATAGCGGGGATGATGGGAGCAGCAGGCACCAGGCAATGCAATTCGGGGGGCTCTCTGGCTGGGTGGAGAACAGGAATCGAACAGGAAAAAGCTGCTTTCTAGTCCTGCGTGCGGGGTCGGGCCCTCACCGGAGTCCACATGCAAGCAGGGCCGAAGGCAGCCATCCTGCACCAGCCGAGGGCAGGACGTCCGGCAGTGCTGGGGGCAGGGGACGTGGGCACACACCGGGCACAGAGCAGGGGCTGGAGGGACACCTGCCTCCGGACCTGAACGGCGTTCGGAAAGAACAGCCCAGGACAGCGACAAACCAAAACGTCGTTTTTATTGGTACCGTGCAGGACCCCAAAGGGCACAAATGAGGCCAAAAAAAAAAAAGGCAGGAGTAGAGTGCGCCGGGGATGAGGCGGCAGAGCAGGGGGGCACATTACAGTGCCCAGGGGAGGGGCAGGGGGCACATTACAGGTGCCCAGGGGAGGATGTGGGGGGCAAGCATCCCCATTTCATGCCAAGCCACAGCAATGGGGAGATGACAACGGCACCTCCAGTCCCAAGAGACTGACCCCCGCTCCCCTCGCCCCTTCCCCTCCGTTCAGTCCCCAGGCTCCCTGGACAGGCTGGTCCCAAGGCTCCATCTTACCCAGTGGCCTGGAGAGCCATGCCCAGGGCATCAGGGTGGCAGAGGGAGATGGCACCCCACCTCCCATGAGCGTCCCGGCCCCCTGCCCCACAGGCCAAGGGAACAAGCAGCTGCCAGCCGGGCACAGCGGCACAGCCAGGGCGGGACACTCGTCAGACGCCAGGGCTGCCTGGAGTCTAAGCCAGGTGCCCCGTTGGGGGGCCGGGCTTTCCAAAGACACCCCCCCCCCCGCGACGGAGAGCTAGACTGGGCCATCAGACGGGGGAGGAAACGGGGTCACGGAGGGGCGGGGCTGTCCCCTACAGGACACATTTCCAGTGTGAGGGGTGGCGCTTTCCCCAAGCAGAAGAGACAGGGCTCAGATGTGCCCCGGGCCCTGGCAGCAGGAGCCCCCAGCTCGGGACAGGGGATGTGCGGGGACAGTCAGACTGGGGGCACGCAGAGGAGGGGCCAGCCAGCCCTGGGCCCGTCTGTCCCCAGCCGCCAGTTCTAGGCCCCCCAAGTGTGTCCGGCCGCCGGAAGTGACCTGAGAGCAGCCTAAGGGGTCAGGAGATGGAACCTAGGCTGAGCCCCTGTCCCCAGAGGGGGCAACCCGGGTGACCCACAGGGGCCTGCCCCCCAGTCTGCACCCCTCTGGATGGGGACTGGGGGCGCTGCTACCTGGTGTGGTGCAAAGGTGCCCCCTGGTGGTCACTGGGAACCAAACACCGCAGATTGGGCAGGGAAATTCACCCGCCCCTCCCAGCCTCTCGGAGCTGGGGCTGGTGCGGGGGGCCCCGCTGCCGCCGCGCTCCCCAGCCCTGCCCCACAGGGCCCCCCTTGATGGCACCTGTTCTACCACGCTCTGTGCAGAGAGGGGTAGGAGCAGAGAACACCCACCCACCCCCACACTCCTGCACTGCCCTGACCCCATCCCGGCTGGCACCCAGCAATTCACCTGGCCCCACAGAGAGCTGCCCCCCTGCGGGGTCGTGACCCCTTCCTCTGCCGAGTGCCGGACAAGTCCACTGTACTGCCCCCCGCCCCGCCCCGGTGAGAAGGGGTGACGGCGCCCCCTTCCGCCCGCCCTGCCTGCTTGGAAGAAGCCGGGGAAGGATTTTCCTTTTAAAAATCATTATTATTATTCTGGTTTCCCCTAACATCAAAGGAGGCAGCTGCTCTAGTGAGAACACATTGAGAGACAGGCTCATACATGGTCTACAGCGCGGAAATGTACAAGCACGAGGTACACAAACCCGAGGGGGGGGGGGACAACAGCACACAAGATTTACATGGAGGGAGGGGCTGGGGGCTTCCCCCTGCCCCTGGAGGGATTCGAAAGGAAGTCTGCAACGTCTCTCCTTGGTCTGAAGCTCTCTCAACTGTATATAAAACAAGACTCCCAAGAGATCTAGAAGCCTGTACAAAAATCAGGGCAGGTTTTTTGGGGGGAAGAGGGGGATCGGGGGATGGAGTGGGGGGGTCCCATTTTTTTTTAAACTTACAATTTTAATATTATTATTTTAAAAAAACCAGTTGGGGGAGGCCCGGGGCTGGCGCGGGGCCTAGGCCAACGCACACAGAGCGGGAAGAACAGCAAGGAAGCCAGGCGTGGACTTGGGGCGCTTTCCCACTTCGGCCTCCGCCCCTCCTCCCATCCCAGCCCCCGATTTCAGGAGGGTTCGTCTCCATGGCGGGTTTCTATATACACAGCGCTCCACCCCGGCCCGCCACGCCCTCACCCCTGAGCCAGGCGAGCAGGGGAACGCGGCCCTGCCTGGCCGCCACTTCCCAAATGGCTACCTGCATCCAAGCCCCATCAACCCACCCCGCGCAGGGGACGCCCGCGGGCCAAAGGGGCCAGCTCGCAGGGGGACGGGAGAGGCAGCCGGTGCGTGGGTTGTGGGGCTGGAGTGACGCACTCACTTCGCTCCCATTCGCGGCAGGGCCCGGAAGGCGCCCTGCCTCAGTGTACCGCAGCGCGGGGAGCCCCAACCCTTGGTCCTCGGGCGCTCGCCGGCTGCCGGTTTCCCAATCGAAGGAAGGTGGCAGGTGGTAATGGGCGGGATGCAGACCCCCTCTCCCCGGGGCCGGGCAGGCCTGGGAATGCGGGAGAGGGAATTCGGGCTCTCAGGGGGGTGGGGTACAATGCACCAGCCCGCGCGGGGGAGAGGGGGGCCCCGCGGGAAGGCAGGCGTGCAGAGAGCGGGGGTGGGGGGCTCCCCAGTCCCTTTCCTTTGCAAACGTCCGGGTGGAGGGGCCTGGCCGGGCAGCGAGGGCCGTTACTGGGAGGCCTGCGACGTGGGGTTCTCGGACTTGCTCTCCTGGCTGGAGGGCGGCTTGCTGTTCCAGGGGCTGTTGGCGCCCAGGGCGGGCGAGTTGTTGAAGCTGTCCTCGTCGTCAATGCCGTTGGCGGCGTCGAACTGCGTGTTCTCCAGCCGGGTGATGAGCCGCTCGTCCTCGTCCCCGAACTCGCCCCCCATCAGCGTGGGCTCGCCCACCACCATCACATCCTGAAAGGGGAGATGGTCCCGAAACATAATCGAGGTGGGGGCAGCCCCGGCCATCGGCCCCCCCCCCCCACGGGACGGGGCTCCAGCCCCAAGTGCTGCCTCCCTCCCAGCCCCCGCTCCCCGGGGCCCCCCATATCGGACGCCGCCAACCTATTTCCAGCAGGGTCCCCGCTCCCGGGGGGGGGCTGTGCTCTGCGGCGGGCCCCCGAGGTGGGGCTGGATGGCACTGCTGCCCTCCGGCAGGACGTCCCCAGGCCCAGCCTGGGATCCCCGCGGCCCCGGAGGGTACGACGAGGGGAGCTCTCCCGGGCAGCGGCCTGCTGGCTCTGCCCCAGTGCGTCCCCCAAGCCCAGGCCCGATGGGGGGGGGGCCGGGAGGGGGGGGGCTGGGCGGGATGGGGAAGAGAAATGGAAGTGGGATGCTTACAGGTACCTGACTGGACAAGGCGAAGGTGCTGGCCGGGAGGGACGGGGAAGAGAAATGGAAGTGGGATGCTTACAGGTACCTGACTGGACAAGGCGAAGGTGCTGGCCGGGAGGGACGGGGAAGAGAAATGGAAGTGGGATGCTTACAGGTACCTGACTGGACAAGGCGAAGGTGCTGGCCGGGAGGGACGGGGAAGAGAAATGGAAGTGGGATGCTGACAGGTACCTGACTGGACAGGGCGAAGGTGCTGGCCGGGAGGGCGGGGGCCGGGAGGGACGGGGAAGAGAAATGGAAGTGGGATGCTGACAGGTACCTGACTGGACAGGGCGAAGGTGCTGGCCGGGAGGGCGGGGGCCGGGCGGGACGGGGAAGAGAAATGGAAGCGGGATGCTGACAGGTACCTGACTGGACAGGGCGAAGGTGCTGGCCGGGAGGGCGGGGGCTGGGAGGGACGGGGAAGAGAAATGGAAGCGGGATGCTGACAGGTACCTGACTGGACAGGGCGAAGGTGCTGGCCGGGAGGGCGGGGGCCGGGAGGGACGGGGAAGAGAAATGGAAGTGGGATGCTGACAGGTACCTGACTGGACAGGGCGAAGGTGCTGGCCGGGAGGGCGGGGGCCGGGAGGGACGGGGAAGAGAAATGGAAGTGGGATGCTGACAGGTACCTGACTGGACAGGGCGAAGGTGCTGGCCGGGAGGGCGGGGGCCGGGAGGGACGGGGAAGAGAAATGGAAGTGGGATGCTGACAGGTACCTGACTGGACAGGGCGAAGGTGCTGGCCGGGAGGGCGGGGGCCGGGAGGGACGGGGAAGAGAAATGGAAGTGGGATGCTGACAGGTACCTGACTGGACAGGGCGAAGGTGCTGGCCGGGAGGGCGGGGGCTGGGCGGGATGGGGAAGAGAAATGGAAGCGGGATGCTGACAGGTACCTGACTGGACAGGGCGAAGGTGCTGGCCGGGAGGGCGGGGGCCGGGAGGGACGGGGAAGAGAAATGGAAGTGGGATGCTGACAGGTACCTGACTGGACAGGGCGAAGGTGCTGGCCGGGAGGGCGGGGGCCGGGAGGGACGGGGAAGAGAAATGGAAGTGGGATGCTGACAGGTACCTGACTGGACAGGGCGAAGGTGCTGGCCGGGAGGGCGGGGGCCGGGAGGGACGGGGAAGAGAAATGGAAGTGGGATGCTGACAGGTACCTGACTGGACAGGGCGAAGGTGCTGGCCGGGAGGGCGGGGGCCGGGCGGGACGGGGAAGAGAAATGGAAGTGGGATGCTGACAGGTACCTGACTGGACAGGGCGAAGGTGCTGGCCGGGAGGGCGGGGGCCGGGAGGGACGGGGAAGAGAAATGGAAGTGGGATGCTGACAGGTACCTGACTGGACAGGGCGAAGGTGCTGGCCGGGAGGGCGGGGGCCGGGAGGGACGGGGAAGAGAAATGGAAGTGGGATGCTGACAGGTACCTGACTGGACAGGGCGAAGGTGCTGGCCGGGAGGGCGGGGGCCGGGAGGGACGGGGAAGAGAAATGGAAGTGGGATGCTGACAGGTACCTGACTGGACAGGGCGAAGGTGCTGGCCGGGAGGGCGGGGGCCGTGAGGGACGGGGAAGAGAAATGGAAGTGGGATGCTTACAGGTACCTGACTGGACAAGGCGAAGGTGCTGGCCGGACTCTTCTTCTTGCTGTTGCTGTTGTTGGCGTTGCCGCCACTGGAGCTCATGGTGCTGCCCCCCGACATCTTCCTTTTCCGGCGCTTGCTGGGCTGCTGCCTTGCCGGCTCGGCTGGGGGGTGGGGAGGGGGCTGTTAACCGGGCTGCAGCGGGATGGGGGCCCCGGCCCTCCTCTTCGCTGGCTCCCCAGCCTCACCCCGAGGAACCCTGCCCAGCCCCCGCTCCCCTTCTCTCCACTTTGCTCTGGTCCTCAGCCCCACTGCCAGGCGGGGATTCCGAGGGAAGGGATGCGCCCATGGTCACGGCTGGGAACGGAACCCAGGAGTCCTGAGGCCCAGTCCCTTGTGGGCCGCGCCGCTCCCTGCCAAGCACACGCAGCCGAGAGAACCGGCCCCCCCTCCATCACCCTCCCACCCGCAGGTGCTCCAGGCCCCGGGGTCTCACCGGGCGGCGCCACCATGCGCTGCCACTTCTGGAACAGGCAGGTCTTGAGGCAGTCCCGGGGGCTGAGGCTGTAGGTCTTGTGCCGCGACATCAGCTCCTGCATCGGCTCCAGGATCACGCAGAGCTGGGGGGGGGAAGGAGGGGTGTGAGATTCAGCACCCGCTGTGCAGCGTATAGCCACCGCCCTCCGGGACAGCCGCACCCCCGCCCGGAGCGATCACACGCCCCCCTGCCTCTCCCAGGCCCCCCAGCCCCTCCACCAGACCCCCACCACAGGGGCCGAGCAGCCTGCCCAGGTCCCTTGGGCTGCCCCAGTCTCCGTGGGGGCCGGGGGCCAGGACAAGAGCCGTGTCGTGGGGGTGGGCTGGGTTCTGGACCACCCCCCAGGCAGGTGAAACTATAACAGGCCACCAAACGCTGAGGGGTCCCGTTGGGCATGTCCTAGTGTCCTTCAACGTGCACAGCTCATGAATATGCATTGCCATATTTGCATAAATACTCCCCCACCATTTCAGGTGTTCCCCCTGCACACAGGTCTCTGCCCACGGCAACTGCCCAGCGCTGATCTCTGGGGCTGGGCTCTCCAGGCAGGAGTCCTAGAGCCGCCAGGGCGATACCCACAGGCAGGAAGAGTCCGGGGGCCCTGACGACAGAGCCGAGCCCCCCCCGCCGCACACACGTACCCGGAGGTAGTTGAGGGTGGAGTTGGACAGCCCGCAGCGGGTGATGTTCTTGGATAACTGGTCCAGCATCTGGGGGTCCTGTGCCTAGGAGCGCAGGGGGACAGGGACAGCTCAGACTGACCCCCACCGGTCTGCAGCCCCCCGCCCCGCCGGACTGGTCCACCCCGCCCGTGCGTCCAGGGGGACCAAGACTGACCCCCACCCGTCTGCAGCCCCCCGCCCCGCCGGACTGGTCCACCCCGCCCGTGCGCCCAGGGGGACCAAGACTGACCCCCACCGGTCTGCAGCCCCCTGCCCCGCCGGACTGGTCCACCCCGCCCGTGAGTCCAGGGGGACCAAGACTGACCCCCACCGGTCTGCAGCCCCCCGCCCCACCGGACTGGTCCACCCCGCCCGTGCGCCCAGGGGGACCAAGACTGACCCCCACCGGTCTGCAGCCCCCCGCCCCGCCGGACTGGTCCGCCCCGCCCATGCGTCCAGGGGGACCAAGACTGACCCCCACCGGTCTGCAGCCCCCCGCCCCGCCGGACTGGTCCACCCCGCCCGTGCGTCCAGGGGGACCAAGACTGACCCCCACCGGTCTGCAGCCCCCCGCCACGCCGGACTGGTCCACCCCGCCCGTGAGTCCAGGGGGACCAAGACTGACCCCCACCGGTCTGCAGCCCCCTGCCCCGCCGGACTGGTCCACCCCGCCCGTGAGTCCAGGGGGACCAAGACTGACCCCCACCGGTCTGCAGCCCCCCGCCCCACCGGACTGGTCCACCCCGCCCGTGCGCCCAGGGGGACCAAGACTGACCCCCACCGGTCTGCAGCCCCCCGCCCCGCCGGACTGGTCCGCCCCGCCCATGCGTCCAGGGGGACCAAGACTGACCCCCACCGGTCTGCAGCCCCCCACCCCACCTGGTCTGCCCAGCCCGTGCGCCCAGGGGGACCAAGACTGACCCCCACCGGTCTGCAGCCCCCCGCCACGCCGGACTGGTCCACCCCGCCCGTGAGTCCAGGGGGACCAAGACTGACCCCCACCGGTCTGCAGCCCCCTGCCCCGCCGGACTGGTCCACCCCACCCGTGCGCCCAGGGGGACCAAGACTGACCCCCACCGGTCTGCAGCCCCCCGCCCCGCCGGACTGGTCCACCCCGCCCGTGCGTCCAGGGGGACCAAGACTGACCCCCACCGGTCTGCAGCCCCCCGCCCCACCGGACTGGTCCGCCCCGCCCGTGCGCCCAGGGGGACCAAGACTGACCCCCACCGGTCTGCAGCCCCCCGCCCCGCCGGACTGGTCCGCCCCGCCCGTGCGTCCAGGGGAACAACCCCCCCACCGGTCTGCAGCCCACCGGCCGCTGAGCGAGCAGCGTCCCGGCGCACACGGCTCCGGTCCGGGGGTGCAGGGGTGTGTGAACGAGGAGCAAGCTGGACCCCCTGCCCTGCGGGACTCTCCCCCGGGCCGCGCTGGGGCTCGGCCGCACACCGCGAGGCCAGGCACTCACGTGCATGGCGAGGATGCTGCGGGGAATGAGCTCTCGATGCTGCCGGATGCTGAAGTGCCAGGTCTTTATCCGCATCATGTCGTCGAACATGAACTCCAGGTAGAGCCGCCCCTCCACGCACACCTGGGGAGGGGGGAGGTGAAATCCAAACGCCCGGAGACCCAGCCGCACTCCCCTGCCGGCTCGGCTCTGCCGCTCCTCTCCCCGCAGGACAAACTGCACCTGGGCTCCCGCCCCGCCCACGGGGCCAGGAGACAGGCTCCCCGCTCTGCCAGCGCCTGGCACGCGCCCCCCTCCCCTTCGCCCGAACACGCTCCAACCTGCCGGCACCTCGGGCTGCAGGGCAGGCAGGGGCAGGCACCGCTGCACAAGGGGTGCCCAGGCCAGCCTGACCACGTGCTGTCTGGTCCGATGGCAGCTCCCAGGAACCCCAGATACCCTCTTGCACTGGTGTGCACTCAGCGCCTTATCTCCCGAGTGCCGGCACCACCGCGGTGCCCAGAGCCAGGCCCCGGGACGGGCTCTCCGGCCCGGCAGAGTCCCGGAGGAGACAAGCCCGGTGCCCGCCCCTACCTGTGTGAACATGGGCTTGCCGTGCTGGGTCAGCATGGTGCACTGGTCGCAGTCCAGCGAGACGAAGTTGTTGTGGAAGGACTCCTTGGGGTGCTTGAGGACGTAGTACAACTCTGTGGCACCCCCCTCAAAGATGCTGCGGAAGTAACGGGGAATCAGAGTCCGGCCGATGGCTGCAGCGGGGAGGGGAGAGAGGGAGGAAGAGAGTCAGCGCCCGCGGGGCTGCGGTTCAGGCCAGGCGTCCCCGACTGGCGTCCCCGCTACCCCCCCCCCCCCCCCCGTCCTCCAGCGCGACAGGCCGGGAGCCAGGCCCTGAGAACCAGGCTCACACGGCAGACATGGGGCAGAGGGAGCTGCCCTGGGAGGGGCCGGGCCAGGTGGCTGCTGGGTTCCCCACCACTGGCTCCGCTTCACCTGTTTCCCGGTCCCAGGCGGGGTCCTCGCCCCATCCACGGGACCGCGAAGGTGCCTGTCACCGTGGTATCAGGATCGGACACAGAGGAACCGTGGAGCCAAGCTCAGTACCAGCCCCCGAGGCGGGCGGCAGCTGAGGGGCCCCAGCCCAGGGACAGTCCAGCCCGGGTGCATTTGGCGCCGCACAGATTGGCTGTAAGCCCTTCGCGGCCACTCACTGTATCTCTTTGGTCCATCCTCCAGGCAGAAGGTGATGGTTAGCATGGCATCGTCCTCGAAGAACTCCGTGGTGAAGGCGTCCCACCAGAGATTGTCACATTCCTGGGGGCGGGAGACGGGCGCGGAGTCACGGAGAGGGGAGACCTGGGGGTCTGGCACCCTCCCTCCTGGCAGGGGAGCCTGGGAAGGACCCAGGCAGCCTCTGCCCCACAGCTGCTGCAGGTGAGAGCAGGAGCGGGGTCTCCTGCGCGGGGCCGAGACAGGAGCTCTCACGCCCTGGGGACCCAGGGGACCCACAAGGTCTGAGGGGCCCAGCCACTGTAGACACAGGCTGTGGGGCCACTGGGCCTGGCCTGCAGCACCCCACCCTGCACCAGCCCCCCACAGGAGGAAGCAAAGGGGCCGGGAGAGGCCATGAGGCTAGCACTGGGCACCCCGGGTCTCATCCCCTGCCCCCAGGGTCCCACCCTCCCCGGCCCCGCCCCTGGGGTCCCACCCTCCCCCTCCCCAGCCCCGCCCACACACCTCTGTCCAGTTCTGCAGCCGCTTGTTCAGTTCGAATATCCTGTAGTCGGTCTGGTTCCCGTACGGCGTGTGCCTCCTGCCAAGCAAGCATGGCACGGCCTCTCAGCGGGGCACGGGCACTCCCAGCCCGCCCCCACGCTGCCCGTCCCAGCCCCACCCCGCCCCCACGCTGCCCGTCCCAGTCCCAGCCTGCCCCCCGCACTCCCCAGCCTGCCCCCGTGCACCCCGCCCCCGCGCTGCCCGTCCCAGCCCCAGCCCGTCCCCACGCTGCCCGTCCCAGCCCCAGCCCGTCCCCACGCTGCCCGTCCCAGCCCCAGCCTGTCCCCCACACTCCCCAGCCCGCCCTCGTGCCCCCCGCCCCCACGCTGCCCATCCCAGCCCCAGCCTGTCCCCCGCGCTGCCCGTCCCAGCCCACCCCCACGCTGCCCGTCCCAGCCTGCCCCCCACACTCCTCAGCCCGCCCCCATGCACCCCGCCCCCACGCTGCCCGTCCCAGCCCCAGCCTGTCCCCCGCGCTGCCCGTCCCAGCCCCAGCCTGTCCCCCGCACTCCCCAGCCCGCCCCCACGCTGCCCGTCCCAGCCCCAGCCCGCCCCCACGCTGCCCATCCCAGCCCCAGCCTGTCCCCCACACTGCCCCCCGCACTCCCCAGCCTGCCCCCGTGCCCCCCGCCCCCACGCTGCCCGTCCCAGCCCCAGCCTGCTCCCCTCACTGCCCCCCACACTCCCCAGCCTGCCCCCGTGCCCCCCGCCCCCACGCTGCCCGTCCCAGCCCCAGCCTGCTCCCCTCCCTGCCCCCCACACTCCCCAGCCTGCCCCCGTGCCCCCCGCCCCCACGCTGCCCGTCCCAGCCCCAGTCTGCTCCCCTCACTGCCCCCCGCACTCCCTGCCCCACCCCACCCCCGCTGAGTGCTCCTGTATGGGGAGGGCAGGACCAGGCCTCGGGGCACAGCCTGCCCCAGGGTGGCGGGAGCAGTGGACCCTGGACCCCAGCCGCTATGCTGCTCACCCCCCGACCAGGGGACTCGTGCCCCACAGCTCGTTTAGCCCAGGGGGCGGCGTGGGGCTCCAAAGCCGCCTATCTCCTCTCGGCACCGGGTCAGGTGGCACCCCCAGGACCCCTGCTCCGCCCCCCCGCCCCCCCCGCGAGCAGTGACCCCGGCACACAAGCTCTTACCCTATCCCGGGCTCCAGGTACGTTGGCGGGTACATGGGGGTAGGTCTGCGGAAAGAGACGCCGACGGGCGGTGAGGGCAGGTCCCCATTGTCACCACATCCCCCTGCCCCCCGAGTGACAGGCTGCCTGGGGCACTGCCCCCTGCCCAGGCCGGCAGGTCCCCCTGCACCCGGGACGCTGGCAGAACTGGGGCAGATCCTCCCCCAACACGGGCTGGGAGCCCCGCCCGGAGGCCTTTTCTGCCCCAATGGTCAAGGGGGCCCCAGGAGGTTCCCTCCAGTGACCAGGTTCCACAGGGGCCATCTGGTCACAGCGCGGTGAGGAAAACACATGCCCGGTCGGGGGGGGGGGACACAAGTAGACCCCAAGGATGAACCCCAAACACAGTGTGTGACCCTGTTTGGGGTCGGACCTGCCCTGACCCACTGCTGCTCTACACAAGGAGCCAGGGAGGAGGGGGCTGCCCCATTGCGTTATGGGGAATAACCCACCGGGGCAGCGCCCATAGGCTGAGCCCTCTCAGCGCCCCCCAGGCCCCGGGAAGTCGAGGGCACCCCAAGGATCACTGGGTCTTCCATGCCGTTCTTCCAGCTCTCTCCAGGGTATTCACCTCCCCCCCCCCCCTGCCTCCCAACACCCCAGCCCTGCCCACGCCACGTCCGCCCTGCTGCTCCTGGCGGCTGGCAGGGGGACCGGCCTGGCCAGGGGGACCCGGAACCCGACAGGTCATGCAGCCCCCATCACTCACCCCACATCTCGATCCAGCATGGTGCCCGGGTGGAAAGGGGGGAAGGCGTTGCCGTTCGGGGGCTCCTTTGGCGAGTACAGCTTGAAAGACTTAGAGGAACAACCTGGCGGGAGAGACAGAGGGAGGGGGGAGCAGGTCAGTGGGGTCCCAGCCCCCAGCACGTGACAGAGCCAGCAGCAGGTAGCGCAGCTGGACTAGGAACAGCCCCCCCCCCCCCCCCCCCGAGGCTCTGAGCCCTGCAGGCCGTGTGGCCATGGGGGGCCGAGGGACCCGAAGGAGCCCGCTCCATGCCAGGGGCCAAGGACACCGCCCCGCGGGACAGGGGTCTCCTCGGCTGGCCTCGGGTCCCGGGAGCTCCGCTGTGTTCGGGGAAACTCAGCTGGCTCCACGGGCAGCTTCTCCACCTCCGCAAACTGCCCCAGAGCCGGGCATCACCTCCGCAGTGCCCAGCTGAGGGGCGGAGCGACGGCACCAGCGAGGGGGTGCCCAGGCCTGGGCTAGCAGAGGCTGCGGGTCAGGATTGAGGGGCACCGGCGGAGCTGGGGGAGGGGGGGATAGCGGGGGGGTTGTGGGTCAGGACTGAGGGTCACCGGCAGAGCTGGGGGGGGGGGATAGCGGGGGGGTTGTGGGTCAGGACTGAGGGGTGCCGGCGGAGCTGGGGGAGGGGAGGATAGCGGGGGGTTGTGGGTCAGAACTGAGGGTCGCTGGCGGAGCTGGGGGAGGATAGCGGGGGGTTGTGGGTCAGGACTGAGGGGTGCTGGCGGAGCTGGGGGAGGGGAGGATAGCGGGGGGTTGTGGGTCAGGACTGAGGGTCGCCGGCGGAACTGGGGGGAGGATAGCGGGGGGGTTGTGGGTCAGAACTGAGGGTCGCCGGCGGAACTGGGGGGAGGATAGCGGGGGGGTTGTGGGTCAGGACTGAGGGGTGCTGGCGGAGCTGGGGGAGGGGAGGATAGCGGGGGGTTGTGGGTCAGGACTGAGGGTCGCCGGCGGAACTGGGGGGAGGATAGCGGGGGGTTGTGGGTCAGGACTGAGGGGCGCCGGCAGAGCTGGGGGAGGGGAGGATAGCGGGGGGGTTGTGGGTCAGGACTGAGGGGTGCTGGCGGAGCTGGGGGAGGGGAGGATAGCGGGGGGTTGTGGGTCAGGACTGAGGGTCGCCGGCGGAGCTGGGGGAGGGGAGGATAGCGGGGGGTTGTGGGTCAGGACTGAGGGTCGCCGGCGGAGCTGGGGGAGGGAAGGATAGCGGGGGGTTGTGGGTCAGGACTGAGGGTCGCCGGCGGAGCTGGGGGAGGGGAGGATAGCGGGGGGTTGTGGGTCAGGACTGAGGGTCGCCGGCGGAACTGGGGGGAGGATAGCGGGGGGGTTGTGGGTCAGGACTGAGGGGCGCTGGCGGAGCTGGGGGAGGGGAGGATAGCGGGGGGGTTGTGGGTCAGGACTGAGGGGCGCCGGCGGAGCTGGGGGAGGGGAGGATAGCGGGGGGGTTGTGGGTCAGGACTGAGGGTCGCCGGTGGAACTGGGGGGAGGATAGCGGGGGGTTGTGGGTCAGGACTGAGGGGCGCCGGCAGAGCTGGGGGAGGGGAGGATGGGGGGGGGTTGTGGGTCAGGACTGAGGGGTGCTGGCGGAGCTGGGGGAGGGGAGGATAGCGGGGGGTTGTGGGTCAGGACTGAGGGTCGCCGGCGGAGCTGGGGGAGGGGAGGATAGCGGGGGGTTGTGGGTCAGGACTGAGGGGTGCTGGCGGAGCTGGGGGAGGGGAGGATAGCGGGGGGTTGTGGGTCAGGACTGAGGGGCGCCGGTGGAGCTGGGGGAGGGGAGGATAGCGGGGGGGTTGTGGGTCAGGACTGAGGGGCGCCGGCGGAGTTGGGGGAGGGGAGGATAGCGGGGGGGTTGTGGGTCAGGACTGAGGGGCGCCGGCGGAGCTGGGGGAGGGGAGGATAGCGGGGGGGTTGTGGGTCAGGACTGAGGGGCGCCGGCGGAGCTGGGGGAGGGGAGGATAGCGGGGGGGTTGTGGGTCAGGACTGAGGGTCGCCGGCGGAACTGGGGGGAGGATAGCGGGGGGGTTGTGGGTCAGGACTGAGGGGCGCCGGCGGAGCTGGGGGAGGGGAGGATAGCTGGGGGGTTGTGGGTCAGGACTGAGGGTCGCCAGCGGAGCTGGGGGAGGGGAGGATAGCGGGGGGTTGTGGGTCAGGACTGAGGGGCGCCGGCGGAGCTAGGGGAGGATAGCGGGGGGTTGTGGGTCAGGACTGAGGGGCGCCGGCGGAGCTGGGGGAGGGGAGGATAGCTGGGGGGTTGTGGGTCAGGACTGAGGGTCGCCGGCGGAGCTGGGGGAGGGGAGGATAGCGGGGGGGTTGTGGGTCAGGACTGAGGGGCGCCGGCGGAGCTAGGGGAGGATAGCGGGGGGTTGTGGGTCAGGACTGAGGGGCGCCGGCGGAGCTGGGGGAGGGGAGGATAGCGGGGGGTTGTGGGTCAGGACTGAGGGGTGCCGGCGGAGCTGGGGGGGGGGAGGATAGCGGGGGGGTTGTGGGTCAGGACTGAGGGGCGCCGGCGGAGCTGGGGGAGGGGAGGATAGTGGGGGGTTGTGGGTCAGGACTGAGGGGTGCCGGCGGAGCTGGGGGGGGGAGGAGCAGGGGGCTGCAGTTGGGATTTTAGTTCCCTTTCCAGTCCCCTCAAGGGCCGCGTGTCACAACCCCCCCAGGGGCCCAGGCCCTGCTCCCCACCCCGCCCCGGGGTCACTGGAGAGTCCAGGTCAGGCTCTGGTCGGTCCAGCCCCGTTCAGTCGGTGCGGAGAGGCCGGGTGGGGGGCATATGGGCCAGGACCCCACCCCATCCCCTGGCTACTCCGACAGGAATGTCAGCAATGCAGGGCAGCATGGGCCGATCCTCCCTGCCTGGCCTGGAGCCCGCAAGTCTGGGGCCTGCCTGGACCCACTGGCAGCCCCAGACCCCCCCACTCCATTAGAAACACCTGGCGCCGGGCAGCCCCGGATGAGCTCAGTGGGTCGTCGCTATCTCAGAGGGGTCTTTGCCTCTGCATGGCATGGAGGGCAAGGGGGTGCCGGGCCCGGCCTGGGCCCCGCTGGGGGGTCCGGGCAGGGCTCGTTGGTCTGGTTCAGAAGCTCGCGGGTTCCAGACACCGGGTCAGCAACCCCCTCCCCCCACTGATGAAAATCCTGCCCCTTCCTCTTCGCTCAGCTTTCCTCGGTACCCGATAAATGGGTGAGGGGCTGCCTGCCAGAGCTTTGGCCACATGGACTGGTCCCGCCAACACTCCCAGACAGCACGCGGAGCCCAATTCAGCCCCCTGGGCTCACGTCCACCGAGATCCCACGGGCGCTGGGGGGGTGGGGTGGGCTGGGACCTCGGGCCGTTCCCACACGGACACCAGCACCCCGGGCCCACCGGCAACCCCACAGGCCCACTCCACGACAACCCGGCCTGGGGCCTGCCCTGCCAGGTGTCAGAACAGCACCGAGCTCGGAGCCCCGTACCTGCCTCCCCCAGCATCCCCCCAGCCGGAGCTGGGTTCACACCCGCCCCAGCCTGGCACCGCTCAGAGGAGATTCCAGACACCAGCCCCGAAGGGGACCCCGTCTCTGAGAGCAGGGCCCGGGGCGGCGGGTCCCCGAGGTGGCACTGGGCTGGGAGAGGCAGGCAGGGCCCCGTTCGCTGGTACCGGCTTCCCCCAGCCGTCCCCACCAGAGCGGACAGGAAAAGTGCAGGAGGGGAGGCTCTCTCCTAGGCCGGGGGGAAGCCCCCCGGGGTGCGTAGGGCCCAGCTGGCAGGGCCGCGTGTCGGGGCCAAGCCCCAGTGGGACCCAGACCCGGCCAGCGTGGGGAGTCTGGGATTCCAGCCCCACCCAGCCATGCTGCCTGGATGGCGGGGTCAACACCGGCGCCCTCTGCCCGGTGCCATTCCCGCGGCCCCCAGCGCTGGAGCCGAGGAGGCGCGGGATGTGGGGAGGGAATTCTCCTTGGGCCCGTCACTCCCATCCTTGGCTCCCTCCCGTTTGCCGCAAGCTGGTGACTCAGCCCCCTGCCCCGCCAGCCCCTCCCCGGGCACAGGGCCAGTGACACAGACAGGAGCTGGGAGCAGCCAGGCAGAGGTGGATGGGCTCTGCCCACGGACAGGCGACCTCCATGCGCCCAGGATCCTCCTGCCCCTGGAACTGCCAGGCCACGACCTCCATCGGGGCTGCCCCCAAGACCCCTCCCCATTGCCAAACGACAACCAGCCGGGCTGTGAGCGCTCAGTGCTGGGCCTCATCACCATTAACACCCACGAGGCAAGACTGGCCACGTTGTACTTCCCAGTCAACTTCCCGTGTTCACAGCATACACAGCTACAAGCGTCCCCCTCACCCCGTTAGCCAATCCCCTCGGTAACACTGGTGCTTATTGGGGGTCAAGCAAACAGAGCCACACCCCAGTGCCCCAGTCTCCAGTCTGCTCCACTCCTCCGTCTTCACCGCCTCCTAACCCCCGGCTCCCTGTGTGCACAAGAGACCCACACCCCACCCGCTCCGTCCTCCTTACTGCCTGCTCTCCTCCTTCGGAAAGCCCGCGACCGCTGAAGCCCCTTGGCTCCGAGACCCCCGGCCACTGGTCCCACCCCCGTTTCACTCTCGAGCCGTGGACGCCAACACAAAAGTACTCGGCCGGCGGCCACTGCCACCAGCGTCTGCAGGAAGGATCGTGTCCGGATCAGGGCCCCGTCACGCCGGATGCTGGACACACACGAGGGAGACCCGGCCCAAGGAGAAGCGCTCAGTCTTGGGGTAGAAGTCAGGGGTTTATAAGGCCTGTGTGTGAATCCCTCCTGGAGAGAGAGACGGGAAAACCCCCGCTGGGCTCTGGCCATCTCCCAGCCAGGGCAGGACGCTCCACACGTCCCGGCGGCTTCCCCCAGGGCGAGGACCCCACAGACGGATGCCCAGCTGAAGGCGGGACGGGTCCATTTTTAAATCTCACCCCTGTTGTATCTCGCCTGGCCCTGCCTTTCCCAGGCCGGCTCTTTGGGCCTGTTAGCGGGATTGTTCCTGTGGCTACGGCGCGAGTGCCTCGTAGTACAGCTAGATGGGACGGGCTGCGGCAGAGTCCGACCCGGGGACCCTAGAGAGGGAGTCCCGGCTCTGAAGGGCGAGCCGGAGTCGTGTGTGGGAACAGGAACGTGGGCCGCCCAGAGGCTAACGAGATCCCACGGCGCCCGTGGACAGGCGCAGTAATAGGAGGCTATGGTGGGCGCTGGCTGTTTGTGCCAGGATCTGTTTCCAGGCCTGGGGGCAGAGTCCCGAATGGAGGCGGCTGTGGGAGGTGGGGTGGTGAATGGATTAATCCCAGTGGGCTGTGCCTGCCCCCGATGCAGGACTCCCCGGCCCATCCCCTAAAGGAGGGCATGACCCCTCCCTCCTCCCAGCCACCAGACAGGCCAGCGAGGCTGAACACCCTGGGCAGGACTGAGGCGGGGAAGCTCCTTTTGGTGCCGATGGACAGAGCCCGCAGGTGTGGTGGGGCGACTGCACGTGCCCTGCCCTAACCAGGTGTCGTCTCCCGCCCCCAACCTAGGAGGAGGGGGGCACTGCAGTCTCCCGAGCACCCCAGTCCCGTTCTGTTTCCTGCATGGACATGGGCTGGCTCCGTAGGGGTGGGTGTGAATTCCAGGGAGTCAGGCGATGGCACCTTACAGATCACTAAAACAAGGCCCCTGCCCCCAAGGAGTCTGCAATCTCCTACCATGAACCCACAACAGGACTCCATGGAGCCCAGCCTGCGCCGACCTGACACTGGGCTGGGAGCAGAGAACAAAGAGCAGCAAGTTAAGGGGCAGCTTCCACGGCCCCACCACGACAGCAGCCGAGTGAGTTTGACACACGACTTCTTAGCGCCAATTCTACCCTCTTCCTTCCCCTCTGGCCTCTCCCGCTCCACCTCTGCCCCGCAGCCGAAGCCCCAGCTCAGTGAGAGAAGCCGTTCCCGGGAGATCTCAACCCCCGGTCTGCACATCAGAGAGGCCTGGGGCCACTCAAAAGCAGCGTGGGAATTGTATTCCTTCCGCAGAGCCCACACGCCGGTTGGGCACCGGGGAGCCTGGACTCTGCCTGTCTGGCAGCCGAGAGAGGAAATAAACGGATGAGAGGAGACAGGACTGGGAAGGGAGCACACAGCTTCCTCCCCGTAACTCCACGCCTCGTGCACACAAACACCACCCCACTCTCGAACCGCAGGCGCGCGCGTGGCCTCCCACCGGGGGTTGTCGCTCGGGCCCTCACACTACTTCTGTTGTCATCGAGGTCCGGCGTCTCGTGGCTGATTCAGACTTTTCCCCCTGACAAGGTCCCAGGTAGGGATTTTAATAATTGTCACCCTCTCTTCCCAATGTGCAGCGCTGACTCCTGAAGTGCAGCTTGGGGACGAAGCAGGTAGCTTAACCGGAATCAAGGACAGCCCGTACCCATCAGCACGTTTCCCCTTCCCTCGCGTCTGTACTTAATCTGGAGTAAACGACACAAGGGAACGTCACAAACGGGACTGACAAGTGCAACTATCCGGCTTTTCTGTAGCCATGTTGGAGGCCTGAACCAAAGCCGCCTTCTGCAGCCAGACTGAAGATGCAGCAGCCATCAGCTGCAGCCCTGGACTCACATCCTCACATTCCATCTAAAAATGTATTAAAAAGATTCACACCAGGTTGTGAGAGGGGGACTCGCCCTAATAGTTCTCACTGTCACCAGATAAGGCATTGTCAGGACACTTTCCTATTGTTTGACCTGTGATCTCTGTCTGGTTTGAAAAGGTTTCTGTCTCCTGTATAATTAATGGTGCGAGGTGTCAGTCAGTGAAGGTGGTGGGGTAGGATTGGTTAGGTAATTTTGTTAGGATTGGTTAGTAAAATTATACTAAGATAATTGGTTAAGAGAAGCAAGACTCAAGAAGAAGCTGAGGAGAAGAAGATCAGAAAATACCAGAAGCAAGGAGGAGAAGGGCGGGAAGGAGACCAAAGGAGATAAGGAACCCCTGAGGAAAAGAACTCACCTCCAAGACCCAGCCTAAGATAAAAGCTGCCAGGACTTTTCTGACCCTGAGGTGCAGCAGCTAAGATCCAGAGACTGACCTTGCCTGTCATATACACAGGAAGCCTGCTTGCCTGTCCCAGGATTGGTGAGCATGATACTGTGTGTTTAGCTTGTGTATTCTGTTTGTTTGGGAATAGTCAATAAATAGAGGATAAGAATATTACTGTGTGAGGCTCTTTCAGCGGCTAAAGATCCTGCCAACCCGCAGGAAGATGTGCCCTGAGCCCTAGGAATTGGGTAAGGGTGGCTGTACAAATTAACAGGGTTTCACCTTGAGCCCTAGGAACTGGGTAAAGGTGTATGTCCCTATAGTGTGGAAGGGATAGAGAATTTGTGCGGGTAACACAAGGATTGTGCTGGGCACATAGGACCTATGAAGTCAGTGATTCCCCCTGACTTCCATGGGCTATGGACCAAACCCACACAGAGCCCTATGCAGTACCAGAGAATGCAAACCATGCATCTGAAGTTGCAGAAGAAAACGGAATAGATACGGTTTTCTTGGAGAAATAGCACCTAGTTGTAGATTGCGCATGTACAATGGGGCAGGAGTTAAGGGTGTGTCTGCAACTTCAATACTTGCTTTTCTAACCCGACAACTCCACAGCTAGGCACATCAAATACACCCTTGGGTTTGCAGCAATATTCTGCTTCTTTATCTATATATATAAAAGTCAAATGGTGTATGCGTGTGTGTATGTACGTTCCCTTACTCCTTCCACACCGTTTGAGCTAGAGACTTGAAATTTGGTACAGTTATAGGCTTTAGGGTCCTAATCAGGGTAAGAGTCGAATTTTTTTCAAATCTCACCTCTGACGCCCCCCAGGGGTGAAATTCTTTAAGGCCCTTTCACATCAGCTGGGCAGCAGGTGAACACCTGCTGTTCTCTGTGACATAGTTATGATGTCATAATACCCCCCTCCAACGGACCCCGCACTCGCTCAGCTCTCTCCCCCCTCCAATGGCCCTCCCACTCGCTCAGCTCTCTCCCCCCTCCCCCCTCCGATGGACCCGAGCAACGGCGGGTATTTTTGCTAGTCATCTATAAGCAAGACCTGAAGGCTGGGGGCTTTTCTACCTTCGAAATCCCTGGAATGTCAGGTCCCCGCTTCTCCCTGTAGGTCATTCAGACCCACGGAGAGGAAGCTTCCTCCAGGACGGCCACACGAAGGGATTTGTACTGGGGTAACAAACGGACATAAAATTGAAGGAGTGAGTTCCACCACTGCCAATCCCTATTGAAAGCTTGGTTTTAAACAAGTTTAAATCTCACTGGTATCACGGGAGTGTAAGTGAGGCCTGGTCTAACATTTAAACAGTAGATCGAGGCAGACACATTGCTTAGGGGGTGTGAAAAATTCACACCCCGAGCGCTGTCCCAACCCCCAGTGCAGATGCAGCGAGGTGGAGGGAAGCATTATTCTGTAGAGCAGACATGACCTTGCTAATGTCCTTCCATTCCAAGGAATAGCCACTCAGCCCCTATTTATCCCTTAAACTTCCCGTCTCTTTACCAAGATCCAGGCTCCAAGTCTAGCCGTCAGAGCCCTGTTAGCCCCTGCCCCGAACAGTCTCAGTTCTCACACCCCGTTCCACCCTGTGCCTGGCTGATCCCCCTCCAGACAGGGGTCCCTTTGACCATCAGCACCACACAGCAACACAGCTGAACAAATGACACTGCTGTGCCGTTCCCTCACCAGCAGCCAGCGGGAGGGGGCAGCTTTCCTCGGAGGAAAAGGGGGTTTCGCTGTGGCACTATCACTCGAGCAACAGCTTTCAGGATCCTGCCTTCAACAGAACACGGAGCAGGTTCCTTCGGGGGCAGGATGAGCCCTGGGGCGACGCTCCCACGCAGAGGGCACTCAGGGGGGCACGACCATGGCTCAGGGACAGAGCATTACCCCCATGTATTACTCAGCCCCGGTATTCGCTCCTAGCTCAATGGGTGCCGTGACAATCTCTGAACATCCCCCTCCCCAGAGCCCGGGAAGGACCCGTGAACAATGCCTGCCGGGTAGGTTTCCTCTGCTCGGACAGCGTCATTTCATTCGCAACAAGGGACTGTGGTTATTAATTACCGGGGTGACGGTAGCACCCAGAAGCCCTACTTCCCGTCTTGTGGGCAGACTCTGCCTGCCCCCCGGACACAAAGGCCACTGTCGGAGCAGGCGCATAAAACTTACGGGATACTTGAGGAAGCTACCAACCTACCACGGGATACATGGGCCAGCCGGGCACAGAGAAACCAAGCAGTGCTCCTCATGCTACCCTGGTCGGCACAGCCTCCAGAGCTCCCCCGGGACGCGGCACTGCTCGTCTTTGCAAGTGCTACGGTCATACGCTGGGCGTGCACAGAAGACGTGCTCCTTGCCCAGAAGAGCTTACGGGCTCCAATGGGTGTTAGGACCAAGGGAAAGGGGCTTGTCATAGGCTAGTGGATCCCTGGGAGCAGACCAGGCCCAGCTCCAGGTCAGAGCAGGGGACCCAACTCAGCCAAGGAAAGGAGGCAGGGGATTCCCGGTGGCCACCTGTCGGAGGGCAGGAGAGGAGGCGGGAGTGGGACAGGCTGCGGCAGGAGGGAGGAACCACAGAGCAGGGGCGCTAACTCCAGTGGTGGGGCTAGGAGCTGGGTGCGTGGGGAGCAGCCCTGGGGCTGGGGTTCCAGCCGGGGGATGAGAAAGGAGCCTGCTGGACCTGGAAAGCATCAAGAAAGAGGATTCCCAGAGATCCCAGGCGGGCGGCTGAGAAGCCCCAGGACTAAGTGTGAACGGAGGGCCGGGTTTTGTCTGTTATATGCTTGTCCGGGGGAATAAACCTACGTAATGGGGACAGGGCATGGCACAGAGGGCTTGTTACGCTGGGCCGCATGCAGCACAGAACGTGGGAACCTCAGTCAGCCCCCATCCCAGAGGGGACGAGGTGGCTCTTTGGTGCCCAGTGACGAGGGGAAAACAGAGGCAGGGTGCCACAGAGCGACCTCTGACCACGAGGGGGCGCTCCCGTCTTCCAGGGATAAAGAAGGGAACCCGGAGGGTGAACAGGGACCGATTCTGGTCTAAAGGATCCGCTCCCCTGATCTCCCGCACGACCCCCGCACTCCCGGCTCCTGCGCGATGGAACGGCAAGCCCTTGACACGGAGACACGTGGTGCGCGGGCGGGGCTGGAAGCGGAGGGCTTGAGTCGAATTCCTGTCTCTGCCAGGCATTCAGTGTGTGGCCTGAGTCAAGTCCCTTCACCTCCACGCGCCACATCCCCCACCTGTACCTGGGGCCACATCCCCCACCTGTACCTGGGGCAACACCCATCTGCCCAATGCGCACAAGGGAAGCCAGGGTCACCCAAAATCCTGAGACTTCTTCCAAAAACAATGAATCTGGGAGTCTTTTCATTCCCTTTCTAGTTTCTGAACCTTTGCAGGGGTTGTCAAACTATTGAGAACCGCGACCCCTTTTTCCTCTCTCCCTCGGCGCAGCGGACCCTTGTATGTCCGCCGAAAAGCCACTGAATAAATTAACTACACATTCAGCGGCTATTTTCTGCGGACATGCCGAGCGCTTTCGGGAGCACTCGGCATGCCTGCGAAAATAGCCACCGGATGCGGAAGTGATCGCGGCGGCTTTTCGGTGGCGCAAGCAGCTCGCGACCCCGTGGGAGGCGGCCGGCAACCCCCCGAGAGGTCGCAACCCACAGTTTGAGAACCCCTGCTTTACGGTCACACTTGGGTCACAGCTTCAGGATCTCCTTCGTTCCCACGAGGCTGAGAAAAAGCCAAGATTTGCCCAGACTCTCTTGACTCCAAGCGCCGGGCCTGAGAAAACCACCAGAAGTACCAGACTCGGGATCAAAGAGGAAAACTGACAACCCTCTAAAACTGACCCACTCTGCAGAAGAGGCAGCAAAGTGACTCGCACAAAGCAAATAAGACATTAATTCCTCCACCCTCCACTCCAGGCAGAGGTCTGCTGCAGGCACCTGAGGTTTGTAAAGTGCTTGGATCAAGAGATGAGACTGATCTGGGGAAGGGCGAGGGAGGAGAGCAAAGATCAAATGGAAGAGGTAACAAATTTCCCACCCCGCAAGAGCAGCTCTGGCTCAGATGGCAAAGAAAACATCCCCATCGGGGAGAGCCCGAATGTACGAACCCACAAGTCCCGAGCAGAGCAGCTACCCAGAGAGAGACCCACTGATACTACAGGGCCAAGTCACAAGTCAAATACAGGCATTGAGTCAACCCAAATACTGTGGGTTTATCCTGCCACCCCTGCCCCCCAATCTATCTGTAGCGCCTTCCATCTACCAACTCCTGGACAAATATTAAGCAACCCCCCCACCTCCCTGCCAGGGAGTTAAGTATCTTTGCTGTTCTCACTTCATTGCTGCACACAGGAGAGAATCAGAATTTCCCAGAACTCAAGACTTCCTACCCCAAAGGGACCCGAGACTCTCCTTCAGCTACCTGCGGTACTGGGCCCATGACACACAGCAGAGCAGGTGTCTCTGTGCAGCAGAGTGCAGTGGTGACACAGGCACCCTAGCCGGGTCACTGTGATGTTATCCCCATCCCACAGGTGCAGATCAGACGCAGAGCAACTCCCCCAAGGACAGGTATCTAGGGGCTGAACCCAATTTCCCACAGTCTGATCCACAAGCCAGCCTCCCTCCCTTCCACCCTGACTCCATCCGCATCCCTGGTGTTCACAAGCTGTGGATTCACACTGCTTTTCTTCCCACCCCCACTATTTTACTTCCCAATACACGGAGAGTCCTGGGGGGGAGCCTCTGGGGGCTGCCTGTGTTATTAGCTGGACTCTAGACCAAGCCCTCGTCTACATACAAACCTGAGTCAGTTTAAAACCAGACCTTTAACAAAACCGGTGCAAGCGGGTGTGTCAATCAAGACCCCAACGGCTTTGGCCCCAATCCCGCCACCTGCACAGGGCAACATCCTGGGATCTAACTGCAGCTTTGGGGTCTTACTCTGAAATGGATTTTTCCCAGGAGAGACCCCAGCTACAGACAAAGACCCCCGCTTCTTGGGGGGGGGGGGCAGATTATAAAATAGTTTTGCTATTTTAAATTGGAACCCTAGCTCCAGTGCCCAGGGCTCATCTCCTCCCACGCAGGGCACAATCCCCTGGCAGAGCGTGCATCAGAGACGGCATCATGCCACAGCTCAGAGTAACAAACCTTCACCAGAAGCTGTGAGTCTGACAGGGGAAGTAGCATGAACTGGGTTCGGGAGCCAGATCCCCATGCAACTTACTTACCGCAGGACCCTGGGCAAGTCACTTAATCATCCCTTTGTCTATCCAGGCTAGGCGCTCAGCCCTTTGTGTGTGGGGCAGCGCGGGACTGGCCAGCGGACAAAGGAAGTCGGCCCAGGGCATTGTGGGATACGTTCAGCGAGCTCCCAGAGCACGGGTCCAGGGGGCTGCATCTACACAGCGAAGCAACATGGCTTGAACCCTGGGTCCCGGCTCGATTCAGCGAGCCTGGGCTAGTGGGACTGGCGGAAGAGGGGTTCGGTCTGAGGCTGAGGTTGCACCCTGGGCTGCAGTGTGCACCTGCCGACCCTGCGTAGGTGCGGAGTCCTGCCCCTGTGAGAGGAGAACCCCAGGGAATGCCGGCTCAGCTCCCAGAAGGGGCATCTCCAACCTTCATCCATTGGCTAACGGCCGCCTGAGCCACGCACTGGGGCTATTTCAGAAGAGACGATCCGCGCTGGGGCGTCCTGCTATCGACATCCCCCGTATCACGGTACAGCCCCAGGGCCCCAGCCCCAGGCTGCAACCTCAGTGCGCCGGGCACTGGACACACACAGAGCAAACAGTCCCTGCCCCACAGACTTCACAACTGAAGCTAGACAACTAGCCAAGAGCCTGTCACAGCCTGAAACCAGGGCTCATCATGCTGGCCAGTCCTCCCCATTGTTCTCTTCTCCCCCCCAGTCTGTCTGCATCCACCTGTTGTCTCTGGAACCATCCTTCCGGGTCCCGCTCCACGACTCTGGCACCAGGCGTTATGGCTAACGCGAGACATACAGGATTTGAGGGCAGGTGGTTCAAAGGTGTTAGCTAATGTGTTCGAACCCTCCAGCAAACACTAAAGTTGAGGAGAGCGTGTGTGTGTGTGTTTCACATTCAACTCCACCTGCTTAGCACGTGTGCGATGCTACACAATCTTCCCCACACTGGAGCATTACAACACTAGCCGGAAGGGGTCAGCCGGCTCCCAGCGGGATTCACCCCGAGTCCAACTCCCTTGCAGCGTCTTCCCCAGCCAGGCCGCGGTTCTATGGCGGTGCCCCGGGTGGCAAGGGTCTGGGTATCCAGGGCTGTCACAATGGGTAACGCCACCCGCCGAACACTCCCACCCGTCTTCATTTCACAGCAACGGACGTAAGACTATTAGAACTTGTACCGTGGTAGCACCAAGGAGCCCCCAGCCCAGAGCAGATCCCTACGTTCTACCTGCACCCGACAGCCCCTGCCCCAGAGAGCTTCCCATGGACCTGCAGAGCCGCATTTCCAGCTCGGTACTGAGTTTCTGGGGCTTGGCCTGCACCGACGGTGGGCACCGCACACCCCTTCCAGCCGTGGCCACAGACAGCAGAACCGTCCCGCCGCAGGTCAACTCTCCGCCTGTTTATTATCGTTAAGTTGTACAGCGGTAGTACCTGGTCCTCCTGCCATGCCAGATCTAGCCGCTGGTCCATCTCGTCTGGGATCCCGTCTTCAGAACCAGGAGGGAAACCCTCGAAGGGAGGATGGGACAGGACCAGCAGCCGGATGGATGGCACAAACCCTGAACCCCGCGGTTTATATCCCTGACGCTGTACTGGATTGAAAGTCACTCGTGGGATTTGGGGTTTTCAGCCTAGTCCCCGTGGTCCACCGTATCGCAACACCTGCCCCATCACCACACACACGGGAAACGGGGGAGCCCCGCAATGCCCTGTACCAAAGGGGGGGGACGGACAAGGGGAGAGCGGGAGTGGGGCAGGCGGCCAGGAAGAAAGAGCCCAGTGGGGTACAGCAGATGGGGGCTGAGCACACCGGGCCGGGGGGCTGCTCAGACCCTCCCCCGCACCCTAAAATTCACTCCCGAGTTTAAAACACAAAGCCGGGGGGGGGGGAAGCAGGGGACCCCCCCAGGGGGCTCGGCACAGAGGAGCCCCAGACAACAGCCATCGTCTCGCCTCCAAACTTTGCAGAACTGAAGGGGGGGGGAGCGGAACACGGAGCAGGCGGGGGGGGGAGATCCCCGGCACATCCCCCCCCGCCGTGGAGTTCCCTGGAGTGGGGGCTCCCCCGGCTCCCCACGCCGCCCCCGGGGCCGCCCCGCGTCTCGGTCCCGCTCGCGCGTGGGCCCGTCCCAGCCCCGCTTACCCGGGAGAAGCGCCGGGCTCCCGCCGGCGCGGGGGGGCCGGGGAGAAACTTGGCGCGGCCCGGTCCCGGCCCCGCCGCCCGCTGCCCCCGGCCCGAGCCGGGCTGCCCACGCGGGGCCCGCGGGCGCGAGTGGGGCCGGCCGCGCGGCCGCTTCCTTTGTTCGCGAGCTTCCCCCGGAACAATGGCTGCTGCCGCCGCCGCTCGCTTGCGCCCGGCCCCCGAGCTCCGCACAGACCCCTCCCCCCGGCCAGCCCCGCACCGCCCCGCAAACAAAGGGCGGAGCCCCGCCCCTCGCCCGCAGCCAGCCCCAGCCCGGGGAAGGGCCCCCCCGCACCTTTCCGACCCACCAACCCTCACCCCGCACCTTGCGCGCTGTCTCCCCCAATTCCCAGGCCTCCGGGAGCCGGGACTTCAGCGGCTTGGCCAGGGAGCCAGGATCCAGCTCCCCTCAAGCAGGGCAAAGCCACAGGACTGTCTGTTTATGGGAGCCCCCCCATGGGCCAGGAGCGCCCCAGCAAGGTGGAGGGAAGCTGCCTCGCCATCCACCCCTTTTCCGGCATCCACGGGGCACTGGATTAATGGGATCTGTTTAAACCGGGACCAACCCGCTTTGTAGCCCAGCCCCAAGGAGAGAGCGGCAGGGAGATTCCCGGGCTTTAGGAGAAGGCAGGAGCCTGCGGTATGGGCCCAGGGAGGGCACACCCCAGGCGTAGGGGGCTGCATGAAAGGAGGGTCTGGCCTGACGGCTCCCCGTATAGGGAGCAGCTCCATGGAAATACAAAATAAATAAATAAAGGGCGAGTTTTCAGAGGCTTCGCTGGGAGGCAGGTGGTTTGGGAATTGAATGGAAAAGGCCTTGAGAAAATAACAATCAATCCCACATGCTGCCTGCAGCTCTGGGACAAAGCTGGTACCAAGGCGGATGGAAGGATCTTGGGGGGGGGTGGAAGAAGAGCAGCCCCTCTGATCTGTGCCTCGCCGTGGATTTTTAACAAGGGAGGGGCCTGGGCTGGGACATACAGATCCGGACTCCCCCAGGCGCAGGGGTGTCCAGGCCGTGTCGTTCTAACAAGTGACAAGCTGGGAACAGGCTTTGGCTCCCCACCTGGTGCAGGGCGATGGGCCGGACCCATGGCTGTAGGTCCCCGGAAGACCCACTCGTGAACCTGAATTTCCTGCTCTGTGCAGGAGCTCAGATGGGTGGACCATGCTGATCCCTTCCCCTCTCCGTCCTGCCCTCCACACACCAAGAGGGGCAGGAGCGGCTGGGCTGCAAAGATGCAAAGCACTAGGAAAGAGCAGTCTCCAAAAGAACCGCCCCGTTCACTTCCTAACCCTATTTCACGTCCGCTGAGTCCGTGTGGCTGCATGCGGCAATTTTACAGTTAGAAGCAGCTGCCATTTTGTGCGGCGGGGCAGATGTGGGATGATCCACAGGAGACGCACACACTGTGCTCTCTCCTGGAGACTTTGCTGTTGTTCTTTCTTCTTTTCCCCTCCATTGGATGGAAGAGTCATTCCTTCCGGGCTGCTCTGGAAAACAGACCCAGCCAGCCCCGCCCCCAGCATTTAAAAAAAATCAAGCCAGGCACTAAAAATCATGAGATTGGTTTACAAATTGTGATTTTACAAGTAACGTGTTTTGCATCTTTGATTTGCCTTTCAGGTTCGGAGCATTTCGGGGTCTTTGTTACAAGCTCTTCTCTGCACCCAGGAGGGCTAGGAACTTACAAAAGACAGACAAGGGAGGTTCTCACGTCACAACAGGGCTCGTCCTCTCTCTGGCCATCTGCACGAAGCAAGGAGGCTGGCTACATGAAGCGCTCAGTGGTCTCATTTCTCCGGGCACCAGTATAACCTCCCCGTGGCAAACCTGTTTCTGACAAAGCCACCGTCACACCCAGCACACCTGCCAACCATGGCAGCACTGGGGTATTCTGGGGCACCTCTCCCATCACGCCCTGTGTAGGAATAGGGAGCGGGGCCAGGCCCTGCCTGGAGGGAAGGAGCAGACGGGGGACTGAAATGCAGCAACTAACTGCATCTAGCTGCCTACACATCTTAACGAGAAGCCACTGTCCATGGCGGCAGAGCTCAGGACCCCGCGTCACGCACAGCAAACAGCTGATACGACCCAGGCCTGGGAACTGCTGCTCCGGGGCGATAAGAGACTCCTGCCCCCTCGGTGATAGGCCGGCAGGCGGGCTGGGCGAGGCAGCGCGGCGAAGACAGCCGCACACTGAGCGCAGCTGGCCGGGAAATGGTTGTGGGGTTTTCCTCCCCCATAGAAAATTACTATTTTTTTTACGGTTTCATTTTTCTTTCTTAGATTGTTTTCATCTGAAAACTGCACCTTTTTCAGCTTTCCACACCCAGAAACCACCTTTCCGTCCCATTTGAAAATGTAAAAAGTTGGTTTTCAGATTCTAAAACCCCAAATATTTCCACTTTTTTGACAAACATCCCTCCCCCCCCTTTTGTTTTCAATGGGAGTTTTCATGAAAACCTCCATTTGGTCAAAAAGCCAATTTCATTCCAAAAACAAACATTTGAATGGAAATTTTTCTGCCACCCCAGTGCTGAGTTGGGTTAGGACGCTGGGGATCGGGCTCAGTGAACGGGACCTCTGCGCGCTGTACAGCATTTGGGTTTGTGGGATCATGAGACCCCATCCTGGGTTATCTTAGCCTCACCCAGCCAGACACTTCACAGTCTAGAAGGCCAGGCCCCTGCCCCACGGAGCTCGCAGCCAGACAGGTGAGGTGTCGGCAGGAGAACAAACCATCCCTGGGGTTTAGCATTTGGCTTGCGAATGTCACCTGTATTGTACTGTCTCTCCCCCCAACTCCCCACATCTGTGCTGCTGCTTCACGGAAAGGGGCCGCCCCATCACTGCAGCACGGAAGTGTTGTCCCCGTCGTGCAATGCACCTGGGAGGACACAGCAGCCCTCCAGTGGAAAATACGAGCACAAACAAACCCTCTATCGCACACCGCCAATCCTGCCATTGCACACACACGCCCTGATGTTGTCAGCTTCGCCCGGCTCTGACACCAAGGCCCTCAGGACCCGAAACATGAGTCTGCACAGTCGGAGCTAAAGATCTCAGATTCACACCTGGGGCCAGAACACGCCCCGTGCTCTGCCCTCTGACCCGCCCCCGCCGCCTTCTGGCCTGTCGGCAATAGGGCCAACTCATCCCCCGAGAGGCCTTGTTCTCCCAGGAACGGCAACAGGGGTGCCATTCCCACTGGAAGCAAACAGGGTCCCTTCTCTTCCACAGGGAGGCACAGTGGGGGACCCCAGTACTCACACCACAGGGTGATGGGCGTGGGGCAGGCTCCCTCTCTAATCCCCCACCAGGAGCTATCATGTTTACTCAGCCCCCCCCCCCGAACAATATCTTCCCCCTTCACCTAGGCCTGCATGTACATATACACTCCTGTGCCACATGCACACACACATGTGAGCGCACACACACACACACATCAGCATGCTGCAGCACCTCACACTTCTCTGTCCGCCCGTGTTCCTCCCCGCCCCGAGGCAGGCACAGAACAAAGTGTGAACCCATACGGGCGGACACAGCCGGCCAGGCCCCTCCGACACACAGCCCCGGCGAGTAACCCATCTGTGCCGTGGTACCCACACTGCTAAGCCCACAACGCAGGTTGGGATCCTTGGTGCATCCTCACATGGGACCAGGGCCCAAGGTCAGCTGCGACAGGGCGACCCCTCTCCTAGAGGCCATCCAGGACCACCCCGTGACCACCCTACTGAGCCTCATGGCAGGGGGAACCTCCTGCAGACCCTCCAAGCAGCCTGGGGAACTCCCTGCAGGGGGCTGGAGCATGCAATCTTCCCGCACAACACCAGCCAGGGTAGAGGGAGGGGACCCATGGGCCCTGCCCTCACCCAGCTGTTACCCCCCCCTTTGGGAAGCTGGCAGAGGTACCCATGCCCAGCCCCTGCATGCCCATGCTCAAAGGCTGTGCCAGGTTATCTGTGCCCACCCTACATGCCAGCCATCATCTACCTGGTGCACAGCATATTCAGGGGTTCTCAAACTGGGGGTGGGGACCCCTCAGGGGGTTGTGAGGTTATTACATGGGGGGGTGGCGAGCCATCGGCCTCCACCCCAAACCCTGCTTTGCCTTCAGCATTTATAATGGTGTTAAATACATTAAAGTATTTGTAATGTATGGGGGGGTCACACTCAGAGGCGTGCGGTCACCAGTACGAAATGGGAAGACCACCGATACAGGTGACGAGGAAGTATTGCTCCTTTGGCCCTGCCGTGGCTTGCCACGCCCCGTACAGGCAATTCAAGGCTCTGCTGCTCACATCAGCTTCCTCTGCCTGCGTGTACCGGTGTGTGTACCGGTACGTGTGCAAGTGCACACGCATCTAAAACCACAGGCTGCCGGGGACAGACTAAAAGGGCTGTTAAACGTCAATCAATGCATGCGGCACCATGCATGCCCCAAGCAACCCATGGGCCGGGGCACTGAAAGCTACAGCGGACAAATCTCTAGCCTCCAGCTCAGGAGACCTGGGTGCTGCTCCTGATTTTGCCACCGTCCCGCTGGGTGACCCCGGACAAGCTGCTTCCTCGCTTGATGCCTCAAGTTTCCCTTCCGCCCCCACCCTTTGTCTATGTTGCTCAATTATCTAGCAAACTTCTTAGGGCAGGGCCTGTCCCTGATCTCTGAGCGACACACTTCCACAGCACACTCACATAGTAACAACAATGGGTAGGGGGAGGCAGATACGTATTCGAGCACCATTGAACCTGTTCACATGGTGCCTGATGTTCATTCCCACGTCTTCAAACGCTCTTTGTGGAGACACGGGCGTGCACACCTGAGCTCACCCGCAGCTTGGTGGATTTTCAAGTATTGCCAAATTGGGCAATCTTCCCCCTTACAAGATATTGCACCGACCGCATGACAGTCACAAGGCAGAGAGACACGTGCACGGCACACACTTGAGTGTTCGCACACCCAGCGCTTGAAGGCCAGTCCCCCAGAGGGAGCAGGTCCCCGTGAGTCTCGCACACCCGGCGCTCAAAGGCCAGTCCCCCAGAGGGAGCAGGTCCCCGTGAGTCTCGCACACCCGGCGCTCGAAGGCCAGTCCCCCAGAGGGAGCAGGTCCCCGTGAGTCTCGCACACCCGGCGCTCAAAGGCCAGTCCCCCAGAGGGAGCAGGTCCCCGTGAGTCTCGCACACCCGGCGCTCGAAGGCCAGTCCCCCAGAGGGAGCACGTCCCCGTGAGTCTCGCACACCCGGCGCTCAAAGGCCAGTCCCCCAGAGGGAGCACGTCCCCGTGAGTCTCGCACACCCGGCGCTCAAAGGCCAGTCCCCGAGAGGGAGCACGTCCCCGTGAGTCTCGCACACCCGGCGCTCAAAGGCCAGTCCCCCAGAGGGAGCACGTCCCCGTGAGTCTCGCACACCCGGCGCTCAAAGGCCAGTCCCCCAGAGGGAGCACGTCCCCGTGAGTCTCGCACACCCGGCGCTCGAAGGCCAGTCCCCCAGAGGGAGCAGGTCCCCGTGAGTCTCGCACACCCGGCGCTCGAAGGCCAGTCCCCCAGAGGGAGCAGGTCCCCGTGAGTCTCGCACACCCGGCGCTCGAAGGCCAGTCCCCCAGAGGGAGCAGGTCCCCGTGAGTCTCGCACACCCGGCGCTCGAAGGCCAGTCCCCCAGAGGGAGCAGGTCCCCGTGAGTCTCGCACACCCGGCGCTCGAAGGCCAGTCCCCCAGAGGGAGCACGTCCCCGTGAGTCTCGCACACCCGGCGCTCAAAGGCCAGTCCCCCAGAGGGAGCACGTCCCCGTGAGTCTCGCACACCCGGCGCTCAAAGGCCAGTCCCCGAGAGGGAGCACGTCCCCGTGAGTCTCGCACACCCGGCGCTCAAAGGCCAGTCCCCCAGAGGGAGCACGTCCCCGTGAGTCTCGCACACCCGGCGCTCAAAGGCCAGTCCCCCAGAGGGAGCAGGTCCCCGTGAGTCTCGCACACCCGGCGCTCGAAGGCCAGTCCCCCAGAGGGAGCAGGTCCCCGTGAGTCTCGCACACCCGGCGCTCGAAGGCCAGTCCCCCAGAGGGAGCACGTCCCCGTGAGTCTCGCACACCCGGCGCTCGAAGGCCAGTCCCCCAGAGGGAGCACCTCCTCGTGAGTCTCGCACACCCGGCGCTCAAAGGCCAGTCCCCCAGAGGGAGCAGGTCCCCGTGAGTCTCGCACACCCGGCGCTCGAAGGCCAGTCCCCCAGAGGGAGCAGGTCCCCGTGAGTCTCGCACACCCGGCGCTCGAAGGCCAGTCCCCCAGAGGGAGCAGGTCCCCGTGAGTCTCGCACACCCGGCGCTCGAAGGCCAGTCCCCCAGAGGGAGCAGGTCCCCGTGAGTCTCGCACACCCGGCGCTCGAAGGCCAGTCCCCCAGAGGGAGCAGGTCCCCGTGAGTCTCGCACACCCGGCGCTCGAAGGCCAGTCCCCCAGAGGGAGCAGGTCCCCGTGAGTCTCGCACACCCGGCGCTCGAAGGCCAGTCCCCCAGAGGGAGCAGGTCCCCGTGAGTCTCGCACACCCGGCGCTCGAAGGCCAGTCCCCCAGAGGGAGCAGGTCCCCGTGAGTCTCGCACACCCGGCGCTCAAAGGCCAGTCCCCCAGAGGGAGCAGGTCCCCGTGAGTCTCGCACACCCGGCGCTCAAAGGCCAGTCCCCCAGAGGGAGCAGGTCCCCGTGAGTCTCGCACACCCGGCGCTCAAAGGCCAGTCCCCCAGAGGGAGCAGGTCCCCGTGAGTCTCGCACACCCGGCGCTCAAAGGCCAGTCCCCCAGAGGGAGCACGTCCCCGTGAGTCTCGCACACCCGGCGCTCCAAGGCCAGTCCCCCAGAGGGAGCACGTCCCCGTGAGTCTCGCACACCCGGCGCTCGAAGGCCAGTCCCCCAGAGGGAGCAGGTCCCCGTGAGTCTCGCATACCCGGCGCTCGAAGGCCAGTCCCCCAGAGGGAGCAGGTCCCCGTGAGTCTCGCACACCCGGCGCTCGAAGGCCAGTCCCCCAGAGGGAGCACGTCCCCGTGAGTCTCGCACACCCGGCGCTCGAAGGCCAGTCCCCCAGAGGGAGCACGTCCCCGTGAGTCTCGCACACCCGGCGCTCGAAGGCCAGTCCCCCAGAGGGAGCACGTCCCCGTCAGTCTCGCACACCCGGCGCTCGAAGGCCAGTCCCCCAGAGGGAGCACGTCCCCGTGAGTCTCGCACACCCGGCGCTCGAAGGCCAGTCCCCCAGAGGGAGCACGTCCCCGTGAGTCTCGCACACCCGGCGCTCGAAGGCCAGTCCCCCAGAGGGAGCACGTCCCCGTCAGTCTCGCACACCCGGCGCTCGAAGGCCAGTCCCCCAGAGGGAGCACCTCCTCGTGAGTCTCGCACACCCGGCGCTCAAAGGCCAGTCCCCCAGAGGGAGCACGTCCCCGTGAGTCTCGCACACCCGGCGCTCGAAGGCCAGGCCAGTCCCCCAGAGGGAGCACGTCCCCGTCAGTCTCGCACACCCGGCACTCGAAGGCCAGTCCCCCAGAGGGAGCACGTCCCCTCGACTCCCCCCACTCAATGGCCCCCACGTGATCCTGCTCTGAGCCAGCAGGTCCACGTGGCTGCACAGCCCCAGCTGTTTATGGTTATAGCTGAGTTAATAATTAAACAGGCACTGGCTGGGATGCAGCTGGGGAGGGGCGTGTCCATTCCCTCCCCCTGAGGCACCGGGGCCCCTTCTTGCATTTACGGGGTGCAGCCCAGCAGGGCCCCTTCACCCTGAATCCCCCTCATCTCTGGGGCCCTGACCCATTTCTGTCTGCACCCTCCCACACACACCTCTCCCAGAGACTGCAGACTGGCTCTGCCCAGTGTGGTCTGGGGGCGCCTATCTCCACCGCTGCCCAGCCCTCTCCCGGAAGGGCCCTGCTCTCGTGGGGTCTCCTTGGCCTTGCCAGCCACCAGCCAGCCGAGGCCTCAGGCAGGGGGATCTTGTGATGTGGTAGGAATTGGGCTGAGAACCACCACGCTCATTGCAGGCGGGGCCCTCTCTGGCACTGCTGGGCGGGGAATGGTGAGCCGCAGGTGCAGGGCTCCAGAGTGTAACAGCGCCCCCCTGAGGCAGGCAGGCCCCCGGGCTCGGACTCACTGGGGCCACAGGTCAGGTGGCGACACCTGGGGCAGTCTGTCTTCCAGCCCAGGGAATCCTGGGTGGCACTGCTCCCCCGCACAGCCGAACCCAAGGGGGCTGCCCTCTAGTCCTATGGGGCCCTGCCAGCTCCCTGGCCCTGCTGCCCTCCCCAGGTATCCGTGCGGGCAGAGCAAAGCCAGCTCTGCCCAGGTCCTGCCCTGCGGCCCCCCAGCTATTCCAGCCCCAGATCTCCCTGCCCGCAGCACCCTCTCCCCTCGCACACCAGCCGTGTCGCACGCACAGAACACGCCAGCTGCCACCACCAGGGCAGGGCTGAGCTCCAGGCTACAACCCTGGCCCACACTTCACTGCTGGCCTGAGCTAGATGGGAGGGGAAAGGGCAGCCCAGCAGCCGTCGCCCTGGGGACGCCAGGGAGTGGAGAACAAACTCCCATCCAGCAGCCCCCAGGGGGCCAGCGAGGGGGAGACTGGACACCCACCTCAGCCCCCTGCAGCTAGCCCTCCTGCCCCTCCAATGGGCCGCACCCCCTAACACTCCTGGGGAACCCCCCCACACACCCCCCTTGCTCAGGGCTCATCTCACAGGGAGTAACCACCTATCACAGGTATGTGACGCCCCCCAGGCCCTTCACAAAAGCTACGGACCCAGCACTGTTGAAATCAGCCACCTCTGGGGTGGAGCACAGCGAGCTGACCGTACGTGGCTCCCTTCCAGCTCCGTGGCCAGTCCCTGTGAGGCTCACAGCTGACTGCTCACTACTGGCCACAAGGGTCTCTGGTGTTGGGCCGAAGGGGCCCCCTTGGGCTGGGGGCTGCACAGACCAGCCCTGCCCCCGCAGTCGAACACAGCAATCAAAGGCCTTGCGTCCGTGCTGGGACCGGGCGGGGGAAGCGAGGGAGCTTGGCCAGAGACTCCAGGGACACCAGCTCCTCCAAAGCCTGGTTCTTTGCATTCCCAGCAGTCCCGTGTCACGGAGCACCCGGGCGAGGGTCTGGAACTTGCTCCCTATGAAGCCAGTTGGGACTCCGGGGGAAAACGTCCTCTCTCCGTACACAGCCTGTCTCCAAGGCTAGGAGCTTAGAGGTCCCTGTTTACACCTTCCTGGGTCTGACCTCGGAGCATTCAGCACCTTCTGCCCCTCCGTGCACTTCCCCCAGCGAGCCCAACTGGGCGGGGTCCTGAGGGAGCCTGTGGATTCTGCACCCCAAATCCACAGTCAGAAGTGACTCTCAGCCAGGCAGTAAAACAGAGGTTTATTCGATGACCAGCATCTGGTCTAACACAGACCAGACAGCGAGCGTGACCCCTCAGCTGGACCCATTTTGGGGGGCCAGAGCTAGGCCAGCTTGCCTGGAGCTCCCTGCCTCTTCCCTGCCTGACTCCCCGTCCAAACTCACTCTCTCCAGCCCCTCCTCCCCCCTCGCTCAGCCAGGTCAGGTCACCTCCCTCCAACACTTGGAGTCAGATTACAGCTTCAGGTATGGACACCTGCAGAGAGGGGAGAGGGCGTTGCCTGCTTGTTTACACTATCAGCCCCTATTCCTTCACATAGACACTTAAGAAATGCATAGGGGAAACTGAGGCGCACACGCAGTATTCCTACTCCGTCACAGCCTGCAGCCATTAAGGTAAGTAAATTAATACGGGAAAATACCCCACCCAGAGCACTACGCTCCTTCACTGCCTGACGGCTGCGTTCCTTGCCTCAGGCCTGGGGGTTTATCGATTGAGTCCCAGCACGAAACTCCTGTGGCCGAACCAGAGAATTCAGCCCCACCCCCGATCCTCCCGCCAGCCCCCAGCAGGCTGCCCCAGACCCTGAGCAACCACCAGCTGGGACAGGGCTCAGCACCGGACCCCCCAGCACCCTCTCGCCGTGCAGCTCGCCAGCACACAGTGCAAGGTGCCTGGTATTCAAATCCTCAATGGGCAGGTTCTGGCCCCTCTGAGACACCCCACCCCCCCGCACTGTGTAAGCACAACCCTGTCCCTCCCCAGGCCGGGGCACCATTGACTGCCAGGAAAGGTTCCTGAGTGTGGGAGACAGAACTGTCACCAGGGACTCTGGAACTCGGTGCCACAAGAGAGGGGCGAGACTGGGCCTCCCCACGCTCAGAGCTGGGACTGAGATTCTTCACACACACACACACCCCGCAGACGCATACAACACAACACAGGCGCACACAGACATTGGACACACAAACCCCACTCACATTCACATTAAAAAATAAATCTAACTATCCCCACGACTCCTCCAAGCCGAGAAGCAGAGAGTGATTGCACTGCGAGGAGGGGACTCATACTGCAGGGCCTGGGATCACACAACGCACCGAGACAAACAGGTCCCGCCAGCTGTTCGAATTCTTGGAGAGTGTCAACAAGCAGGTGGCCAAGGAGGATCCAGCAGATGGGGTGTACTTAGATTTTCAGGAAGCCTTCGACAAAGGTCCCCCAGCAAAGGCTCTTAAGCAAAGTAAGCGGCCCGGTGACTAGTCTTAAGGGTTGGAATAAACAGTTTTCTCAGTGGAGAGAGGTTAGTAGTGAGGTCCCCAAGGATCTGTACTGGGACCAGTGCTGTTCACCACATTCATATACAACCTGGGGAAGGGTAAACAAGGATGGGGCAAAGTTTGCCGAGGATAGAAAACTACTCCACATAGTTAAGTCCCAGACAGACTGCGAAGAGCTACAAAGAGATCTCACAAAACAGGCTGACTGGGCAGCAAAATGGCAGATGACATTCAATGTTGATAAGTGCAAAGTAATGTACACTGGAAAACAGAATGCCAATTGCATATACAAAATGATGGGGTCTAAATTAGCTCAAGAAAGAGATCTTGGAGTCACCATGGATAGTTCTCTGAAAACATCCGCTCAATGTACAGCAGCAGTGAACAAAGCGAACGGAGTGCTGGAACCATTAGGAAAGGGAGAGATAAGACAGAAAATATCATAATGCCTCTATATAAATCTATGGTACATCCACACCGTGAACACTGCTTGCAGCTCTGTTCGCCCTATCTCAAAAAAAAGATATATTAGAATTGGAAAAAGTACAGAGAAGGACAACAAAAATGATTAATGGCATGGAACAGCTTCCCTAGGAGAGATTAAAAAGTCTGGTACTGTTTAGAAAAGACACGACTAAGGGGTGATATGATACAGGTCTATAAAATCATGACTGGTGTGGAAGTGCTATTTACCCTGTCACATAACACAAGAACCCGGGGTCACTCAATCAAATTAATAGACAGTAGGTTGAAAACAAACACGAGGAAATTCTTCACACAACGCACAGTCAACCTGTGGAACTCCTTGCCAGAGGATGTTGTGAAGGCCAAAAGAATAACTGGGTTCACAAAAGAATTAGATAAGTTCACAGAGGACAGGTCTAGCAATTAGCTGGATGGTCAGGGATGCAACCCCATGATCTGGGTGTCCCGAAATCTGTTTGCCAGAAGCTGAGACTGGGCGACAGGGGATGGATCACTTGAAATTTCCTTGTTCGATTCATTCCCTCTGGGGCATTGGCCACTGTTGAAGACAGGATATTGGGCTAGATGGACCATTGGTCTGACCCACTCTGGCCGTTCTCATGCCTTCACATCATGCCTTGAAGATCAAGAGACTCAGGCTGTGTCAGACCAACTGAGGAAACAAGCTGCAGGGCAGAGGGCTCTCAGCTGAGAATTTCCAACCCAGCATTCAGAGGAAGGGTCTGTGAACTCCCCTTGGCTTCTGGCCATGGGGGGGAGGGGGGGCTGCTGTTAGAGGCGGGGGAGGGGGAAATGGAGCCTTTTTCTGTTTACGATCTAGTCGTATTATCCGAGCCCCAGGCCGTGTCAGGCGCGGCACAGACGGAACACAAAGAGAGTAGAATGAACCGTTCACCCCGACAATATCCCACCTCCCGCTGGAACCCGGCATGTGTGCACAGAACTGAGTCATCGCCGACACCAAACCCCAGCAGGCTCCCGCCGTTAGCCCTTAGGATCCTGCATCCTGGAGTCCGAATGGGGGGAAATCACCCCACGGGCCAGGGCAAAACTCTGGGACGTGGAGCGAAAATGGCTGGAGGCCGGGGAGTGACGGGGAAGGTGCCCAAAGCCATCCCTGCTAGGACTCTGCTTCTTCACCCCCTACATCAAGCGCCTGTACGGTGCGAGTGGGGGGACCCAGCTGGGAGGAGCTGCAAAGGGCAGGGAGCACAGAGATGACCTGGGAGATCCAGCCCTAGAGCCAGCCAGCGGCGAGGAGTTTGCAATCAGAGCTGCAAAAGAGGCCAGAGCAGGTGGGAGGGAGGCTCTGGTGTAACCACAGCGGCAATGTCACATTCCCGCCCACGCACCACATTACCGAGAGCGCCGGGGAAAGTGGGGAGCTCAGCACAGAGCAGCAGATAGGAGACTCCCTCTGCAGCTGGGGGGAGTCCCCTCAGCTCGCCCTCTGGGGAGACAGAGGCTGTCTTCCGCCCCCACCCCGCCTCTCTTTGGCTGTTTGCATGGTGAGCTCTTCCAGGCAAGGACGGGTTCTGATTATACACCCGGCACAGCGGGGCCCCGATCTCGGTGTGTGTGTGTGTGGGGGGGGGTGTCAGTGCTGCACCTGGCACAGCGGGGCCCCAATGTTGGGCCGGGGGGGTCAGTGCTGCCGGGGGCTCTAGGCGCAGCTGTCACACACACGGCTAGTAACTGGGGAGCTGGAGGAACTGGGCCATGGGGAAGGCGCAGCAGCAGCATGTGTCTAGCAAAGGCAGCCAGGACAGGATCCCGCCGGAGTGGCTGGGCCTGCAGGTAGGAGCAAGGGGAAGAAATGAGGGAGAATAAGCCACACCCCACAGCCAGGGGGCTGGCTCAGGCTGTGGGATCAGAACCACCCCTCCTGCCGGGATGGGGAGGGGCTGGAATTGCTGGCAGTGCCCCTCACCCTGGGGCAGCTCCACCCCCCAGCCTCCCGCCAGCTGATATCTGCTCAATCTGGGCTCCCCCCACCCCAGCTGCTTTCTGTCCCCTGGACCCCCCATCTCCGCACTTGCCCACAGGGACAGCTGCTCCCAAAACACCCAGGCCAGAAACGGCGTTTTTAACACATTACAAGCCAGATTCTGCAGAAATCGATGGCTCAGACATCTGTGGCGAGTGGGTCTTTCGACCCCCTTTAGCAGGTGAGATCAAGAAAAGCCCTTCTTCCTTCTTTTCCTATGGGGGGGTTTCTTGGTTTTGTCAATGGTTTGCAAGCCGGGGAGGGGCGCTCAGTTTCCCTGGGTGTTCGGGGTTTAACGAGGGGAGGGGAGAGGGAGTTTGTTGGTACAGAGGCCCAACGAGAGAACTTGGGACCCCAGCCCATGGTCTGGAGAATGGAGACCCAGCGACTGGTGACCCCGAGGCCCAGCCCAGGAGTCGCAGCCGGTTCTGGCCAGTGGGAGGACAATGGGCTGCGGGGACAGGACCCCGGTGACCGGACCAGCCGGTTCCAGCCAGAGGGGGCCAGAGGACAGAGGAGAGGAGAGGGGGCCCAGGTGACCCTGTTTACGACCCTGTTTATCTGGAGAGGAGACAATGGACAGAGGCGGGGCTGGGGCTGGGGATCTCAAGGGGGGGGGGGCTCTGGACTGGATAGGGGGAGCAGACAGAGCCCCCCTGGAGGCAGGGAGACTGGGATGTGCTGGGCTGGGGGAGGCCAGGCCTGAGTTTCCTGTGCTGGGTTCAATGCTCAGTAAACCTCCTGTGTTACGCTGGCTGAGAGTCGCTTCGGGCTGGGGGGGGGGACGGGACATTATTCCCTCTGGGAGGGGAGGCCCTGTGGGCCCATGGCTCAGAAAGATGCAGCTCCAGGAGGGGGAGGGGCTGAACCCCGGGAGAGAGTGGACCCCGAGAAGGGCTGTCGCACTGAACTGGGATCCCCCCACGGACCGGACCGGGCCCGACCTGTGAGTCCGTGACAGCAGGTCTTTGCCATCTCTAGCGGCTCCAGATTTCTGACTCATCCCAGGCCCTGCCAGCTGGGCTCCGAGCAGGGTGTCACGCACACGGGGCAGAGGCGGCTGACGGTTCCGTGCCTGCAGCTCAGCTGCCCACATCAGAAACCCCGGCCCGGGCGAGTCAGCCAGAACCTCGGGGTTTGACGGCTCCCGACCCAGTTGATGGGAGGGCAGCCTGGCTGGCCAGTGTCCATGGGGCTCCGTGTGTGTGTTTTCCCCCCTCATTTCTGTTGGTTTCTCTGGGAGCTTTTTGGTCCAGTCAACCCAGAAGCCCCACAGAGAGGGAACAGACCCTGGCCTCCTGGAAACTCAGCACAGCTTCAGGCCATCAGCCACCATCTGCTAATCCTCACGCCCCCTCGGCGGGACAGCAACACCGCCAGGCTGGGGTTGGGGGGGCACACTCACCCACAGAGTCACTCTGCACGCCATGGGCAGAGCCAGGAACCGGACTGCCAGGTCTCAGCTCTACCCCACTCTCCTCCCAGAGCTGGGAGTAGAACCCAGGAGTCAGAGAATCAGAGACTCTCAGGGTTGAAGGGACCTCAGGAGGTTCTAGTCCAACTCCCTGCTCAAAGCAGGACCAACCCCAACTACATCATCCCAGCCAGGGCTTTGTCAAGCCTGACCTTAAAAACCTCTAAGGAAGGAGATTCCACCCCCTCCCTAGGGAACCCATTCCAATGCTTCACCACCCTCAGAGTGAAAAAGATTTTCCTAATATCCAACCTAAACCTCCCCCACTGCAACTTGAGACCGTTACTCCTTGTTCTGTCATCTGGTACCACTGAGAACAGTCTAGATCCATCCTCTTTGGAACCCCCTTTCAGGTAGTTGAAAGAAGCTATAAAATCTCCCCCCCCCCCCCTCCTCTTCTGTAGACTAAACAATCCCAGTTCTCTCAGCCACTCCTCATAAGTCATGCGCTCCAGGCCCCTAATCATTTTTGTTGCCCTTCTCTGGACTCTTTCCAATTTTCCCACATCCTCCTTGTAGTGTGGGCCCCAAAACTGGACACACTACTCCAGATGAGGCCTCACCAATGTTGAATAGAGGGGAACAATTACATCCCTCGATCTGCTGGCAATGTTCCTACTTATACAGCCCAAAATGCCATTAGCCTTCTTGGCAACAAGGGCACACTGTTGACTCATATCCTGGCTCTCACCTCCCCACATTTCTAATCCACTCCCCTCCCGAAGACAGAACGCAGGAGTCCTGGCTCCCAGTCACCCCTGCTCAAACCGCTGGAGAATATTAACTCCATAAACTATAAATATTTATTTTAAAATCCGCTTCTCTGTCCCCCATGAGGGCAACCCCGGCTTCACTGGTTTCCCAGCCCATTCACGGCGCGCGGTTTATTATAAGCACATCTCCTCCTCTCAGTGCCAGGCGGCTGAGTGCTCCTAAGCTGCTCTCCCAATATAGCAGCAGCTAACGGCCCCATCAATAATGTATCGCTTCTGTTTCCTTTCGCTGCTTCTTTCCGGTTACTGATACGTGTGTCCTTCCTGTGGAACAGCCGCTCTGGTCCTGCCAGCTGGGCCGAAGGCAACCTGCTGCCACGGCCGGGAGCCAAACCCAAGGCCACCCCGACCGCAGACTGCCCTGCCCAGCGGGCGGGAAGTATCCCCCAGCCCAGTGGTTCTCAACCATTTTTCATTTCGAGTGCAGGTGCGGGCCCCTCTGGAAATCCACTGTCTGCATCTATAGTTCCGTTCTGGTGCATCCGTTTTCCGTCCAAGTCTTTCACGGAGCCCTTAGACACAGTCCACAGACCCCCGGGGGCTGAGGACCCCCTGCCCTAGCCACACACACCAGGGCCAAGCAACACCCGTGTCAAGGGGGGAAAGACAATTAAAGCCACTGCCAAGTGCAACCTGTCCCAGCAAACGCACTGAGGGAGCCAGCAAATGGAACCAGGATACCGAACAAACCAGGCACAAAACCAGCATGGCAAGGAGCGTGTGGACTGGGGGGGGGGGGGCGGCACCAACAGGCTTCTCAGTGACCCTGAGATCTCAGAACCTCCCTCAGTCCCGACCCGCAGCCCCCTGCCAGCCAGGGAACGCTGGGGCAGGCCTGGGAGGGGCAGGCTGTTATCTGTGGTCCCTGGCGGAGCCCCAGAGGGGTGGGGCCGGGAGCTATGACACTTAGAGATGAAACCCTCCCCAACGGTCCCTCTTGTTTTCAGCCAGGTCCAGCAGCTGACTGTATGGTGGGCTGGGGGGGGCAGATGGAAAACTCCCCCCCTTCGGCCGGGTTCAGGGAGGCGCGTATGCACACAGTCGTGTGCGCAGGCGGGGGGGCATGTGCATACAGTCGTGTGCGCAGGCGGGGGGGCATGTGCATACAGTCGTGTGCGCAGGCGGGGGGGCATGTGCATACAGTCGTGTGCGCAGGCGGGGGGGCATGTGCATACAGTCGTGTGCGCAGGCGGGGGGGCATGTGCATACAGTCGTATGCGCAGATAGGGGTGTGCGTAGTGTCGCATGTGCAGGCAGGGTGTGTGTGTGTGTGTGTCCAGTCACGTGCACAGGCAGGAGTGTGTACACAGTTGTGAGTGTGTACACAGTCGCGTGCACAGGCGAGGGTGTGTGTGTGTGTCCAGTCGCGTGCACAGGCAGGAGTGTGTACACAGTTGTGAGTGTGTACACAGTCGCGTGCACAGGCGAGGGTGTGTGTGTGTGTCCAGTCGCGTGCACAGGCAGGAGAGTGTGTACACAGTTGTGAGTGTGTACACAGTCACGTGCACAGGCGAGGGTGTGTGTGTGTGTCCAGTCGCGTGCACAGGCAGGAGAGTGTGTACACAGTGTGAGTGTGTACACAGTCGCGTGCACAGGCAAGGGTGGGTGTGTGCACAGTCACGTGTGCACAGTCGCGTGCACAGGCATATGTTGTGTGTGCAGGCGGGGGGCGGGCGTGTGTGTACAGTTGCATGCACAGGTAGGGGGGCGTGTGTACACAATTGTGCGGGCAGGTGGGGGACAGTGCCTGTCTTGTACACACTTGTTGCCCCTGTGGTGAGGCCAGGATCACCCAAGGCCTGGCGCTCAACAGTGAGGCCCAGTTTCCCAGCCCCCTCCCCAGCCCTCAGAGGCAGCTCCCTCATCACATCCCTGAACCCGGCAGAACAGCCCCCCACCCCCTCACCCCTCAGAGGCCCCAGCAGCAGGAAACCACAGCCCCACACTGCAGGGGGGCTGACAGACCCCACCCACCTCAGGAGAGGCAGGAGGAGAGAGCCTTTAACGCTCTCCTGCCAACGCCCCCCAGCCGGCCGGGGGCTGCCCACCCAGAGTCCCTTCTGTAGCTCTCCAGCCGTGCGCCGGCCCCACTGGTACTGGGCAGGGGGACCTGGCAGGCTAACCCTGATGCTAGGACCAAGTGGGGACCCCGGCCATGGGCCCCTCCCGGTTCACTAGACCTGCCCCGGCCCAGCACACAGGGCAAAGCGCAGCCCGTGGGCCCATACACAGAGGCTGGCCCTGGCAACGACAGACCCCTCTTGACCAGAGCAGAAGCCAGGACATACCATATCGGGGCCTCAGTGGACTCCCACCCCAAGCCCAGGACGGGGGGACATATACTGCAGCATATCTGTGCAGCCCTGCGTGGCTGTGTGCCATAAGCCTTAGACTGCCAACGGAGAGTCTCCAGGAACTGCATTTCAGCACAGGAGGATCCAGCTCTGTCCTGCCGCAGCGGTGACATGCCCAATGTGTTCAGCCCCGTGACGGCTATGGGGGGCCGCAGGCCCACACACGTGTTTATATTTACTCCTGCGTGGATGGGGGGGACCCGTGGCTCTGGGCAATGCAACGTGCAGGTCCCCCGCAGGGTGAGGGGAACCGGTGTGGAGCTGAGCAAAGCCCCCCCCCCCCCCCCCCCGGGGGCTGTGAGCCGTGACAGGCCTGGCGCTGGAACGCGGGTTACGCTGCCGGGACACCCCTCCCGTGATGGGAGCGTCCCCCACAGCCAGCCCACTCCCCACAGCGCCCCCTGCTGGGAACCCTGCCCCACAGCCAGCCCTGCCCCACTCCCCACAGCGCCCCCTGCCGGGAACCCTGCCCCACAGCCAGCCCTGCCCCACTCCCCACAGCGCCCCCTGCTGGGAACCCTGCCCCACAGCCAGCCCTGCCCCACCCCCCACAGCGCCCCCTGCCGGGAACCCTGCCCCACAGCCAGCCCTGCCCCACCCCCCACAGCGCCCCCTGCCAGGAACCCTGCCCCACAGCCAGCCCTGCCCCACCCCCCACAGCGCCCCCTGCTGGGAACCCTGCCCCACAGCCAGCCCTGCCCCACCCCCCACAGCGCCCCCTGCTGGGAACCCTGCCCCACAGCCAGCCCTGCCCCACCCCCCACAGCGCCCCCTGCTGGGAACCCTGCCCCACAGCCAGCCCTGCCCCACCCCCCACAGCGCCCCCTGCTGGGAACCCTGCCCCACAGCCAGCCCTGCCCCACTCCCCACAGCGCCCCCTGCTGGGAACCCTGCCCCACAGCCAGCCTGGCCGCTGCCCGCCTCATGTCCCTGGGCCAGTTACTGCCTCAGAGACACCCCCACTCCCGCTCGCCCAGACACCCCGTCTGCTCCCCCAAACCACCCCAGCCCCCCTCCCTCAGACACCCCCCGACACTCCACCTGCTCCCGCAAATCACCCGTCCCCCTCCCTCAGAGACACCCCCACTCCCGCTCGCCCAGACACCCCGTCTGCTCCCCCAAACCACCCCAGCCCCCCTCCCTCAGACACCCCCACCCCTCTCGCCCAGACACCCCCTCCCTCAGAGACACCCCCACTCCCGCTCGCCCAGACACCCCGTCTGCTCCCCCACACCACCCCAGTCCCCCTCCCTCAGAGACACCCCCACCCCCCTCACCCAGACACCCCCATGCTCTCCATTTTGCTGCGGCAAGAGGAGGCCGGACAAGAGGTACTGAGGCCGCCGGGGGAACCAAGAACGTGGGAGGAAGGAGGGTTAGTGGTTAGAGCAGAAGCCTGCACGTCAGGACACCTGGGTTCTCCCCCTGGCTCTGCTACTGGGTCCCAGGTGAGCAAGTCACTTCCCCTTTGCAGAAGCAGGCCATTGCTGCTCCCTGGCCAGCCGCCATAGGGGGATCAGACGGTCCGATTTTATAGGGACAGTCTGATTTCGGGGTCTCCCTCTCATAGGGGCTCCTATTGCCCCCCACCCCTTGTCCCGGAGGAGCGGGGCAGGGAGAGCAGCTCCGCTCACGGCCCCCCCTCCCCAGGGCCTGTGACTCAGTTACCATGGGAGGAGCCGGGAGCACTATGGAAACTGCCGCCCCCAGGGGTCAGAGCTCAGCCTGGCTCCGGCAGCTGCCAGACTCCCCCCCCCCCCCCACTCTGTGATTCAGCAAAGAGCAGGGCCCAAGAGGGCCCCCAGCAAGGGGGGGGGGAAACAGGAGCAGAACAGGATGCTGGGGGAGGGGGAAGTACCACTGCCCTAGTGGGGCCTGTTCCCGTCTCCTGCTGTCCCTCCATTGCTGTGGGGGGGGTTGTATACACTCACCCCCCAACCTCACCCCGCTGTGGGCTCAGCACAAGGACGCCCACTGCTGTCCACACGAATACCCACAGTGCCAGCGGGCACAGAGCTCCAACCCCCCCGCTCCACAAAGCAACCATCCCCTGCCACCTGAGCCACCGGAGAATCCCCACCCCCACGTTAGCAATAGGGGGCCTATGATCCCCGCACACCCAGCAGAGCTGTTCCAATCCCACCAGACGGAGGGCAGTGCTCAGACCCGGGCACTGCCCCACTCGTTCCATTGCACCGGCCCCCCAGGCTCCGTTCCTCACCCGGGTGCAGAACAAGGGGCGGGGGCCCAGAATTGTTGCTGCGAGATCGGGGGGGGGGGTGCCGGAAGAGGACAAGTGGGGGCCGCTCCCTCAGGGGACAGGGTATCTGCCCTCCCCCCTCCTGTGTTTTCACCCCAACAGAGCAGAGGGGTGGGAATGGACCCCATCCCTTCCACGGGGTGAGAGGTTCCTGGAGGGGGGGGAAGGGCAGACCCCCCCCCCCCTGGCCAATCCCAAGCAGGAACTCCTCCAAGTTAACGCAGCCCCAGAGCGCAGCCGGGGCCCAGCGGCTCATTAAATGTTTCTGGCTGGCGGGCGGCCAGAGGCAGAGGTTGTTTGTTCTATATTCCCATAAACAGTCCAGGCGGGGCGGGGGGAGGCGGCTGGCGGGGGAGGTTTCCAGCCCTGTGTGGGGAGGGGAGGGGGGCAGGGACGGATATCGCACACACACATAGATCCACTCCCAGCTGTTCCCCCTGGGCAATAACCCACCCACCCCCCCCCCCCGTCAGGGAGGGGGAGCTGTGGGGGGAGCACGGCGCTGGCTGGTGCTCTGGGGAGCCCTAGGAAAGGATCAGGGCTCCCCTTGCACGGGGTGGGGGGAAAGGCTGGACTCTGTGACCCCACGGGGCTCTGCACCGCAGGATGGTGGAGGAGGATCCCGTGGAAGGCCCTGCCCGTGCCATGCAGCCGGTGCTCCCCCCCCAACACGACCTGCTGGCACGGCGGGCTGGGAGCAGTGCCACACCCCAGGCGGCAGCGGGAGCCAGTAGGGCCGGCTGGCCTCAGGTTCACGGGGGCACCCTGGGGAGAAGGGGTGCAGGCCGTGGGCCTGGCCCTTTAAAGGCTGGCCCGGCTGGCAGGGAGGCTCACGTGACTTTCTGCTCGAGGAAGCAGCGCTTGGGCTCTGGCAGCTTCCACGGGAGCTGGGGGAGGCGGGTGGGGGAAGGGGCCGCCTGGAACCAGTGCGGGGGAGGGGTGGCCGGGCAGGCACCGCGGGGCCCCTTGCCCCCAACAGAGGGGGAGATGGATAAGGGGGGGGCTGGGCCCTGGGCCCTGCTGGGGGGGCTGGCCCGTGGGTGAGGGGCAGGCAGGCCCCCGTGCCCGCCCCGAGATACACCTCCTCACCCCCCCCCACAGCACAGCCCTAGGTGGGGGCGGCTGGAGCCACACCGCACCTGGGCACCCTCACGGCCACACGCAACACTCCCCTTGCACCCGCCCCGCGAGGCGGAGGAACGGAGGCACCCCGCCGAGTGACGCACCCAAGGTCACACACAGAGTCGGTGGCAGAGCAGGGACTCGAATCCAGTCCCCGGGGCCAAACCGCCCCCCAGACGACAGCGTCAGTCCGGGAGAAGGGCAGCACTGAGATAATGCCCCCCCTTCCCACACTGCCCGCCGGCCAGACCCCGCAGCCCCCCCGCTGCCCACTGGCGCTGCCAGACAAACCCCACAAGGGCCCTAACCCCCCAAGGCACTCCCGCCCCCCGTCTGCTGTGCCCTGCAGCTCCCCAAATGGCTATGGGCAGAGGGAGGGAGTCAGGGAATGAGCCACATCTCACCTGCTCCCCCACACGCCTGACCCACTCCCCAGCGACTCCACATCCGTCCCACCCCCCGGCCCGCTCACAGTCCCCACACACTGGGCCTGTGGGGCACCCAGCCCTGCTTCTCCTCCCAGCTGGGGCAGACCCGCTATCGCCCCAGGCGCCCCACTGCTTGGCAAGGCTGAAAGGCCCCTCAGGGCCCACAGACGCTCCCCGCCCCGCCCAGAGGCCAGGAAAGGGGGGGTGAGAGCCTGGCTGGGACAAAGCTGAGCCCTTCCCACCTCATCACACTTCTCCCCACCCACTCCCCCCAGGTGCCACCTGCACCCAGCTTGTGAACGGCCCCACTGAGCGCTTGCAGGGGCTGCACGGGGTGGGTGGGGACGAGTGGCCGGGGGGGGTTACACCCCTCAACAGCCAGGGGGGGGTTACACCCCTCAACAGCCAGGGGGGGTTACACCCCTTTCCTCTCAGAGCTAGGGGTGGGGGGTGCCCACAACTCCACCACCAGTCAGGCACCCCTTTCCCAGTGCCCCGACCCCCCCAAGCCAGACCAAGGGGCGACACCTCCCACTCCGGCTCACACCTTACAGTGCCCCGACCCCTTACGGTGCAGGCCAAGGGGCATCACCCCCCGCACCCCCACCCCGCACGGTGCCCCAAACCCCCCAAGCCGGGCCAAGGGACACCACCGCCCCACCCCCACTCCCCTCACGGCGCCCCCCTCCCCCAAAGCCAGGCTAAGGGGCGCCCCCGACCAACTCCCGCACCCCCCCCCCACGGTGCCCCAAACCAGGCCTGGGGGTTTCACCTTCCACAGATGCAACCAGACCCGGTGGGTCCGTCTCCCCTTGGCTGGGAACGACGCCCCTTGTACCCCCCAACCGGGGTGAAACCACAGCCCGAGATGGAGCCCCCGCACCGCGGCAGAGGGGGCCCCCTGCGACCCCCAGGCCGCCTCCCCTCTCCCCGGGGGGGGCCTGCGACCCCCAGGCCGCCTCCCCCCTCCCCGGGGGGGGCCTGCGACCCCCAGGCCGCCTCCTCCCCTCCCCGGGGGCCCCCTGCGACCCCCAGGCCGCCTCCTCCCCTCCCCGGGGGCCCCCTGCGACCCCCAGGCCGCCTCCTCCCCTCCCCGGGGGCCCCTGCGACCCCCAGGCCGCCTCCCCCCTCCCCGGGGGCCCCCTGCGACCCCCAGGCCGCCTCCTCCCCTCCCCCAGGGGGGGCCCTGCGACCCCCAGGCCGCCTCCCCCTGGGGGGGGGGGCCCTGCGACCCCCAGGCCGCCCCCCCGGGGCCGCTCCCGCGGGCCCTGCCCCCCGCCCCCCCCAAAGCCCACGCGCGAAGGCGCAGGGCCGGAGCCACTCACCGGGGCAGGCGCACCCCACTGACATCTTCACATGCCCGGCCGGGCCCCGGCGAGCTTCGAGGTGCCCCCGCGGCGGGCTCCGGGCATGGGCTGCCCTGGGCGAGCGGCCGCGGCGGGACACGAGCGGGGCCCCCCGGCGCTGGGGCTCCCCGCGACCTGCTCCCACGCGCTGGCCGCCCCGGGGGGAGTCACGGGCGCGTGACGCAGCGCGGAAAAAACCGGGCCGGAGCCGAAATCTCTGACATGGTGATTGTGCTGCTGCTGCTGCGCGCGTGCGTGTGTGTGAGTGTGTGAGTGCGTGTGCGCGGCGGGGGCAGGGCCAGCGTGCGTGCGTGTGCGGCTGCGTCTGCGGGGCGCAGGGACCCGTGTGTGTGCGCGCGTGTGTACGTGCATGTGCGGCCGTGCATGCTTGTGGCCGTGTGGGCGACCGCGCGTGCACGTGTGTGTGTGTGTGGATGTACGTGTGTGTGTGTGTGTGCGCACACGTGCGGCCCTGCATGCATCTCTCTGTGTGTATGTGTGTACGCGTGTGTATGTGCAGACGTGCATGTGTGTGGCCATGTGTGGATGTGTCTATATGGCAATATGTGCATGTGTGTGCACACGTGAGGGAGACAGGGCCAACGTACATCCATGTGTGACTGCATCTGGGAGTACACATGGACCCATGTGTCTGCATGTATATGCATGACTGTGTATGTGTGTGTACTTACGTGTATGTGTGTGTATGTTTATGTCTGTGTGTGCAAATACCTGGTGTGCATGTGTGTGAGGGGTGGGTGATAGCAGGGCCAGAGTGCATGTGTGTGCAACGGCCCATATGTGCGTGTCTATGTGCACGTGTGACCATGTATGCACATTTGTGTGTGTGCAGGTATGTGTTTGTGTATACCCATGTGTGTGTGTGTGTGTGTGCATGTGTACTATGTTCGTGTGTGTGTGTGCGCGCATGTGTACTATGTTCATGTGTGTGTGTGCGCATGTGTACTATGTTCATGTGTGTGTGTGTGCGCATGTGTACTATGTTCATGTGTGTGTGTGCGCATGTGTACTATGTTCCTGTGTGTGTGTGTGCACATGTGTACTATGTTCGTGTGTGTGTGTGTGCGCATATGTACTATGTTCCTGTGTGTGTGTGTGTGTGTGTGTGCATGTGTACTATGTTCCTGTGTGTGTGCGCATGTGTACTATGTTTGTGTGTGTGTGTGCGCATGTGTACTATGTTCGTGTGTGTGTCTGCGCGCATCTGTACTATGTTCGAGTGTGTGTGTGCGCATGTGTACTATGTTCGTGTGTGTGTGTGCGCATGTGTACTATGTTCATGTATGTGCGCATGTGTACTATGTTCGTGTATGTGCACATGTGTACTATGTTCCTGTGTGTGTGCGCATGTGTACTATGTTCGTGTGTGTGTGCGTATGTGTACTATGTTCGTGTGTGTGTGTGCGCGCATGTGTACTATGTTCGTGTGTGTGTGTGTCTGCGCGCATGTGTACTATGTTCATGTGTGTGTGTGTACGTATGTGTACTATGTTCGTGTGTGTGCGCATGTGTACTATGTTCGTGTGTGTGTCTGTGCGCATGTGTACTATGTTCGTGTGTGTGTGTGCGCATGTGTACTATGTTCCTGTGTGTGTGTGCGCATGTGTACTATGTTCGTGTGTGTGTGTGTGCGCATGCGTACTATGTTCCTGTATGTGTGTGTGTGTGCGCATGTGTACTATGTTCCTGTGTGTGTGTGTGCGCATGTGTACTATGTTCCTGTGTGTGTGTGTGTGCGCATGTGTACTATGTTCGTGTGTGTGTGTGTGCGCATGTGTACTATGTTCCTGTATGTGTGTGTGTGTGCGCATGTGTACTATGTTTGTGTGTGTGTGCGCGCATGTGTACTATGTTCGTGTGTGTGTCTGTGCGCATGTGTACTATGTTCGTGTGTGTGTGTGCGCATGTGTACTATGTTCCTGTGTGTGTGTGCGCATGTGTACTATGTTCGTGTGTGTGTGTGTGCGCATGCGTACTATGTTCCTGTATGTGTGTGTGTGTGCGCATGTGTACTATGTTCCTGTGTGTGTGTGTGCGCATGTGTACTATGTTCCTCTGTGTGTGTGTGCGCATGTGTACTATGTTCGTGTGTGTGTGTGTGCGCATGTGTACTATGTTCCTGTATGTGTGTGTGTGTGCGCATGTGTACTATGTTTGTGTGTGTGTGCGCGCATGTGTACTATGTTCGTGTGTGTGTCTGTGCGCATGTGTACTATGTTCGTGTGTGTGTGTGCGCATGTGTACTATGTTCCTGTATGTGTGTGTGTGTGTGCGCATGTGTACTATGTTTGTGTGTGTGTGTGCGCATGTGTACTATGTTCGTGTGTGTGTGTGCGCATGTGTACTATGTTCCTGTGTGTGTGTACGCATGTGTACTATGTTCGTGTGTGTGTGCGCGCATGTGTACTATGTTCGTGTGTGTGTGTGTCTGCGCGCATGTGTACTATGTTCATGTGTGTGTGTGTACGTATGTGTACTATGTTCGTGTGTGTGTGCATGTGTACTATGTTCGTGTGTGTGTCTGTGCGCATGTGTACTATGTTCGTGTGTGTGTGTGCGCATGTGTACTATGTTCCTGTGTGTGTGTGCGCATGTATACTATGTTCGTGTGTGTGTGTGTGCGCATGCGTACTATGTTCCTGTATGTGTGTGTGTGTGCGCATGTGTACTATGTTCCTCTGTGTGTGTGTGCGCATGTGTACTATGTTCCTGTGTGTGTGTGTGTGCGCATGTGTACTATGTTCGTGTGTGTGTGTGTGCGCATGTGTACTATGTTTGTGTGTGTGTGTGTGTGCGCGCGCATGTGTACTATGTTCGTGTGTGTGTCTGTGCGCATGTGTACTATGTTCCTGTATGTGTGTGTGTGTGTGTGCGCATGTGTACTATGTTTGTGTGTGTGTGTGTGCGCATGTGTACTATGTTCGAGTGTGTGTGTGCGCATGTGTACTATGTTCGTGTGTGTGTGCGCGCGCGCATGTGTACTATGTTTGTGTGTGTGTGCGCATGTGTACTATGTTCGTGTGTGTGTGTGTGCGCATGTGTACTATGTTCGTGTGTGTGTGCATGTGTACTATGTTCCTGTGTGTGTGTGCGCATGTGTACTATGTTCCTGTGTGTGTGCGCATGTGTACTATGTTCGTGTGTGTGTGTGCGTATGTGTACTATGTTCGTGTGTGTGTGTCTGCACATGTGTACTATGTTCGTGTGTGTGCGTATGTGTACTATGTTCGTGTGTGTGCGCATGTGTACTATGTTCGTGTGTGTGTCTGTGTGCATGTGTACTATGTTCGTGTGTGTGTGTGTGCGCATGTGTACTATGTTCCTGTATGTGTGTGTGTGTGTGCATGTGTACTATGTTTGTGTGTGTGTGCGCATGTGTACTATGTTCGTGTGTGTGTCTGCGCGCATGTGTACTATGTTCGAGTGTGTGTGTGCGCATGTGTACTATGTTTGTGTGTGTGTGTGCGCATGTGTACTATGTTCATGTGTGTGTGTGCGCATGTGTACTATGTTCCTGTATGTGTGTGTGTGTGCGCATGTGTACTATGTTTGTGTGTGTGTGTGTGCGCATGTGTACTATGTTCGAGTGTGTGTATGCGCATGTGTACTATGTTCGTGTGTGTGTGTGTGTGCGCATGTGTACTATGTGTGTGTGTGCGCATGTGTACTATGTTCGTGTGTGTGTGTGTGCGCATGTGTACTATGTTCGTGTGTGTGTGTATGTGTGCATGTGTACTATGTTCCTGTGTGTGTGTGCGTGCATGTGTACTATGTTCGTGTGTGTGTGTGTGCGCATGTGTACTATGTTCGTGTGTGTGTGTGCGCATGTGTACTATGTTCGTGTGTGTGTGCGCATGTGTACTATATTCGTGTGTGTGTGTGTGCGCATGTGTACTATGTTCATGTGTGTGTGTGTGTGCGCATGTGTACTATGTTCCTGTGTGTGTGCGCATGTGTACTATCTTCCTGTGTGTGTGTGTGTGCATGTGTACTATGTTCCTGTGTGTGTGTGCGCATGTGTACTATGTTCGTGTGTGTGTGTGCACATGTGTACTATGTTCATGTGTGTGTGTGTGTGCGCATGTGTACTATGTTCCTGTGTGTGTGCGCATGTGTACTATGTTCCTGTGTGTGTGTGTGTGCATGTGTACTATGTTCCTGTGTGTGTGTGTGCACATGTGTACTATGTTCCTGTGTGTGTGTGTATACATGCATAGGGGAGTAGGGCGGGGGGCAGGGTCTAGGAGAAGTAGGGGTGGGCAGGTAGAGCAGGAGGTCTAGGAGGCGGGGGTGGGGAGAGTGGGGAAGGAGGTGGGAGGTTTAGGAGGGCAGTGGGCAGGGGAGGGAAGAAGGTGGGAGGCCTAGGAAGGTGGTGAGGAGGCGGGAGGAAAGGGGAGTGGGGAAGGCGGTGGGAGGTCTAGGAGCAGGGTGGGGGGGGCAGGGAGGGGGTGGAGAAGGTCTAGGAAGGGGGTGGGGAGAGAGGCAGGGAGGTGGGGGTGGGGAAGGAGGTGTGAGGTCTAGGAGGGGGCAGAGAAGGGGTGGGAGGTGGGGGGGGATTGGGGAAGGAGGGGGGGAGGGAGGAAGAGGCTGCGAGGGGGGGACAGGGCAGTGGAGGGGGCTGAGCCGGGGCCCAGTTGCCTGTTTCTGGTTCACTGGTCATGGCTGCTGGCCCAGCCCCTCGGTGACACTGGGCTGCCATGGCCAGAGGTGCCCACGTGCCTCCGAAATGCCAGTTCAGCCCAGCAAGGAGCCACTGAGCCCCACCTGCGCAATGCCCAGGGTGGGGGGGAAGGGCCCAGGCCTGGATCCCTGTGCCCTGCGCAGTGCCCTGGGGAGGTGGTTAGGGCTGGGTGGATCCCTCTGCCCTGCAGTGGAACCACAGTGTGTGAGTGTCACCCCGCAGCCGCCCAAAGAGAACTTCAACAGAGGGAGCTGTTTGCCAACCTGTTAATCCTCTCATGGCTCTTCTCCCATTGAGTGACTTGTGGGCCCCAGAACTGGGCACAGGGTCCCAGGAGGGCACCACAGACCAAGGCCCCTGCACAAGGGGGTCCCTGGCATGTCTGGTCCCGGACCCTGCAGGGAGCCCCGGCTGGCCAGGGGGTAACTGTGCTGCCCCCGTGGATCAAAGCTGCCCGGCTGGAGCTGGGTCTCTGCCCTGGAGTGGGCAGAGGCAGCGGGATCTGGCTCAGGGGGCCCTATGGCCAAGGCTGGGGAGCCGGCGGAGGGGGTGCGCTCAGCCTATGGGGACCCTGTGGCAGGCAATGAGCTGTGGCCAGGGGACCGGGAGCAGTTGACCCAGCTCCCAGAGGCCCTGAGCCTCCCGCGGGCCTGGCAAGTCCTCATCCCACGGGCCTGGCAAGCCATGACTCAGGGCCCCCGCATCCCCTGCAAGGCCAGGGTGGGAGACTGCAGAAGGTCGACCCATCTGAGTAAAGCAGACGCCTTCTTCCCCTCGGTGCAGGAGGAGAGAGGCTGGCCCTGGGCACTGCTGCTGCCTGGACATGAAGGGGTTAATAGGACCCCCAGCCAGTGCGGCACAGCCCCTCAGTCAGGTCTAGAACCACCTCCATGCAGCCGTGGGGCTGGGTTCAGGGCACGGCCTGCACAGGAGACATTAGCCTCCGGCCCAAATCCCAGCATGGGCAATGGGCCAAGGCCTCCCAAAACTCATTGCTGGGTCTGTCACTTGCCACTGTAATGCAGCTACCTCTGGGGTGGGGCATGGCTTCTGCCCAGCATAGTGCGGGAAGGGGAGTGGGCATTGTATCAGATTGAGGCTGCAGGGGGTGAGGAGGATGGAATTTGGCCAGGAGGTGGGGGTCAGGCCCCTGGTCCTGTAAAATCCGAGCAGCCAGTGCCCCCTGATCTGGACACACACACACCGCAGCCCCTCACCTTGAGTTGTGGCTGCAGAGCTTTTGTTTGCCACCAAGGTGCCTGGTGGGAAGGGCAAAGCGGGAGGAGAGCCAGAGCCGCCAGGCGAGCCCTCAAACCACTGTTTTTCTGCATTCAGACGCTCTCCGAGATAGGCAAAGCTCCGTGAGCTAGAAAGAGGAGTTTCTTTGTTTGTTTGACGTAAAGGTCGAGAGACGTTTCCGACTTACACAAAATTCAACTTGCGTGAGGCATTCCGGAGCAGCACGCTTCGCTCGCAAGAGTCGGGGAGTGTCTGTATAAAAGCCAGGCCTGGCATTAGGGGGAAGCGAGCAGGGCAACTCCCTGGGGCCCCCTGCCTCAGGAGCCCCCGTGAAGCCACATTGCTCAGGCTTCAGCCCAGAGTGGCATGGTCAGGGCCCTGGGCTTTGGAGCCCATAGGATTCCTTTGCTAGTTATTCTCTCCTACTAATCCCGCCAGCCATATCAAATGATATGTTTCTCTTTCTGAATTCATCCATTTTGCAGATGATTCTTATATTTGATCAGTATTAGTTCCCATGAAATTCAGATGTGTTGAGGCATACGATGTGTTTCCTGATAATTATACCTAGAATACGTTTTGCTGAAATACAAGAAGCCAACCAGCCTGTATCCAGTAAGATCCGCTAGATAGCTAAAAATATAATCAGTTACGGGTAAATCAGCATAAAAGCTGGTAACCTTTGGCACAGATAGGAATGGTCCCTGATGTGACGGTGCTGTTCCTGGTGGGATCCAACTGTGAGTGTCAGATCAGGACAGATTGCTTCCAAAGGGCAATTACAGCCCAAAGCTGGGGTTTCTTCACACTAAGGCAAACCAAACCAGCTAAACAGAAAAGACTTTGGTTTCACCCCACTGGCTAACCACAAGTCACACAAGCAATCCCCTTAAGACACTCCAGATTCCCAGTATCACCACCAGCAGCCACCTGTCCTGGGGACCAATGGTTATGAAAACCAATCCCCCAAATAAAGAAAACGGTTCTCCCCAATTCCAAGGAATCAGGCCCCAGCCCCAGGTCAATATACAAATCAGATCTTCCCACAAATCCCGCTATTGCCAATCCTTTAGAATCTAAAATCTAAAGGTTTATTGTATAAGGAAAAAGGTATAGGTGAGGGTTAGGAAAGGTTAAAAGAAATCAATTACATGCAGTAATGGTACATCTCTTGGTTCAGTCTTGCAGCTGTAGAATAAACTGCAGGTTTCAATCAAAGTCTTTGGAAAGCATCCCCTGCAGAGATGGGTCAGCACCTTTGTCCAGAGTTCCCTGAGAAGCAAAGTTCCATCCAAAGCTGGAAACAAGGCAGGCTGAAGGCTGGAGGTAGAAGACGAAATGGGGAACGTTCTTCCAGGCTTTATAGACTTCCTCCTGTGGGTGAAGACCCTTCTCCTCTTTATGCAGAGTCTGGTTGCAAACTGAAGGTTCACAGCCACATGGTCCAATCACCAGACTCTCAATGATTCCGTTTTTGCCCAGGCATGTCCCATTCCTGGGGAGGCTCCTCTCCTCGGGTGTGGACACAGTTCATCGTGCAGTTGATGGCCCTTTAATGGGCTCGAGTTAGCACCAGCGTGTCTAAGATTTCACAGGAGCCAAGCCTAAGTTTGAAGTACAGGCACCTTTTATCCAATATCCATAACTTCAGTTCCAAAATAGATACACACATATGGTCATAGACACCTGTTATGACCCCTTCACATAATATTTGGGACCCCAATGATCTATATGGTACCAAATTATTCCAGTAACGTGACACCTGAACTTTGGGGAACCAAAATATCTGGCATCTGCAACCAGTTGGTAACCACAGGGTCTACCACAAACCTGGAAATCACCAAGAGAGCCTAGGCTGGTGTTTTTTGGAGTAAGACAACCCTTGTTAATATGTAGAGAGTAAGTGTCATAAGTGGTCTGCAAACTGGGGTGCGCGAGACCACCCATGGGGGTGCGCGGCACCCCAGCCCAAGGAGCAAACCGCCGCGGCGAAGACCCAGCCTGGCCCCAGGAGCCGGATGCCCTGCCACGGCAAAGACCCGGCCTGGCCCTGGGAGCCATGCACCCCACCACGGTGAAGACCCGGGCCCAGGCCCCGGGAGCCGTGGCTGGAGACCCGCTGGAAGAGCCAGGCACAGACGGCCCAGCCCCAGGGGGGCAGTTAGGGGACAAGGAGCAGGGGTTCTGACGGGGACAGTCCGGCGGGAAGTGGGAGGGAGTGGTTGGGGGCGGGGCTAGGGCGGGGCTTCCCCCATGGCGGTGCCTGCTCACATTTTTTTTCTACTAGGGGTGCGCAGTCAAAAAAGTTTGGAGACCCCAACCTATCGGATACGGGTACCCATACATTTCTTAGGGTACGGAAATAAGATCTGGGTATAGTAGGTTGGGCCTGAATTACATAGTGTCAGGATCCTGTAAAATACCATGGAAGGATATAATTAGGGAGCTCTTTCCTTTCTTTGTTCCCCTATATTCTATAGTCTATCTTTTATCTACCTATCATTCTATTGTCTATCACGCTCTGAGCTCAGCATGTGCAATACAGTGGAACCACTCAACATTCCTAACTGCTGGAGAAAGCAGCACCATCGAGTTATCGGGCATGCCAGGAGTGAGGTTGGTCCATCACCTCTTATTACCAGGTCCCCAGGGAAGGGGGTGAGTATGTTTGGTCAAGGTACTTATAACAGGCTTGTTACCACCAGGAGTTTGGGAATTCTTTGACTGTTTTGCAGTCACAAGTTTCGTAGCATTTATTATTCTTTTGTTAATCTCAATAAAGCTTTTATCAATTTGGTGTTGTCCTCAATTTAAATGTTTTTGCCAAGCACCCCGAGAGGCTTCTCCCCATGGAGAACCCTGAGTTCTCAGACCCTGCAGTCTGAATTGGACAAGAACCTAGAAATCTTCTGCTCAGATGCGATCAGTGGTGAGACATTAAATTAACCCATCAAATTCAGCTTCAGCCCCATGCAGCGGGACTTGGGCTTTCTGCTGAGAGCCCCAGTGAGTCTAATGCTGGCCCTAATTGGCAGACCCCCTGAAAGCTGCTCACGGTCCCTTAAAGGGGCCCCACGCCCCTCATAGACCAACTGCAACTAAATCAACCCAGCAAAGGCACTGTCAGGTTGGGCCTTAAAAACCTCTAAGGAAGGAGATTCTGCCACCTCCCTAGGGAACCCATTCCAGTGCTTCACCTCCCTCCTAGGGAAATAGTTTTTCCTAATATCCAACCTAAACCTCCCCCACTGCAACTTGAGACCATTACTCCTTGTTCTGTCATCTGCCATCCATCCCATCCTCCAGATCATTAATGAAGATGTTGAACAACCCTTGGGATCACTTCACTTGATACCGGCTGCCAACTAGACATGGAGCCATTGATCACTACCTGTTGAGCCCGACGATCCAGCCAGCTTTCTATCCTCCTTATGGTCCATTCATCCAGCCCATACAACTTTAACTTGCTGGCAAGAATAACTTTCTGGCAAGAAACCGTATCAGAAGCTTTGCTAAAGTCAAGGTATATTACTGCTTTCCCCATGTCCACAGAGCCAGTTATCTCATCGTAGAAGGTAATCAGGTTGGTCAGGCATGACTTGCCCTTGGTGAATCCATGCTGACTGTTCCTGATCACTTTCCTCTCCTCTAAGTGCTCCAAAATGGATTTCTTGAGGACCTGCTGCATGATTTTTCCAGGGTATCTTTGTATAACTTTTATATGACTTTGTATTATGTCCTTTCATAGAACCTTGTCTTAGAAACTTTGTATTGAACCTTGATAATACGTTAAAGCTCCTAAGATAGTACAGTTAAGGTAAATTAAAAGAAAAAAGTCTTTCTGCTAGAAGTAGGATAAGAACTTCTCCCCACGCTGTAATCAATTGCCCTGTTGAATGAAGGAGATGTGAATGGGGAAGGCGGCACCTCCAGACAGCTACAACCCTTGAAGAGGGAATGGGAGCCAGATCCAAGGACAATCAAACATGTCAAGTGGGCTCTCTAAGGAAGATCAGACATATGGAAGGCCTTGGGGGTTAGAATCAATCACCTTCTTTTGGGAACACCCTCTTTGCAGCACTGGGACAACCCCCAGAGAGAAGCAGCACAAAGGACCAATGGACACAGACCCAGATTTTGAATCTGGGACAGATTTGCACAAGAGAGAAGCTGCTATAAAAGTGAGGTGTCTCGCAGAGGACCCCGGGTCTCGTCTTGTCAACATCGGAGCATCGATCCGGATAGGCAGAAGCCCGGCTCCACCCCTCCCCCATCTAACTCACCTGGCCAGTGTAGTTAAGGGGAGCAACTCGTTGGTAACAACAGCAAGACGGAGTGTGTGTGTGTGTGTATGTGAGTTCATGAGTGTGATAGAGATCATACACATATGACAGTGTTGATTGATACATGGATTACTAATAAATGTGGCATTTTGTCTTATTCCCCCTGAAAAGATCCTGGGCAGGACTTTTAAGTCCAACATCCAGCCCCCCCTCACCCTGCCAGCTCACCCCGACTGGGAATGAGCAATGTGGAAGAAAAGCAACGTTGGATCCTTGTTGGCCTGGAGACCAGAGCTGGGATAATAACTATTGCTTGTGTTTGTGTCCCCCTCCTCTCACAGCACCTGACACACCCTGGCACCCATCATGTGCCAGCAATGCCCCTCTGCCATGTCCATTGGCCAAACTGGACAGTCTCTATGCAAAAGAATAAATGGACACAAATCTGACATCAAGAATTGTAACATTCAAAAACCAGTAGGAGAACTCTTCAATCTCCCTGGACACTCAATAACAGACTTAAAAGTGGCCATTCTTCAACAAAAAAACCTTCAAAAACAGATTTTAATGAAAAACTGCAGAACTGGAATTAATTTGCAAACTGGGCACCATCAAATTAGGCCAGAATAAAGACTGGGAGTGGCTGGGTCACTACAAAAAGTAATTTTCCCTCTGCTGATACTCACATTATCTTGTCAACTGTTGCAAATGGGCCACCTTGATTGCATTGGCCTCCTTAGTACTAAAGTGATTTCCACCCCTTCTTGTCAACTGTTGAGAATGGGCCACTTCCACCTTAATTGAATTGTTTCCTTAGCACTGACCCCCCACTGGGTAAGGCAACTCCCATCCTTTCATGTGCTGTGCTAGTGCTCAGGACTCTGCCCTGTCTCTAGCCCTTCCGGCTGCCCCCTCAAAGGCTCTGTTCTGTGCCGGGGAAGGAGGGCCGTGCGGTTAACCCACAGGCCCAGGTGCCCAGATGTCTGGGTTCGACTCTCAGCTCTGCCATGGACTTGCTGTGCGACACTGGCCCCCTGCGGTGTCTCAGTTTGCCCAGCTGTGAATGGGAGCAAAGATAAGGTGAAGCCTTACTCCTCGAGCAACACCACGAATGGTGCCTTGAGGTCCACGCTGGGGCAGGGAAAGCGTAGGTCAGTATCCCCCTTACAAACAGCCATGATAAATCCCCCTGCCGCAGGGCTCCAGCCAACCACTAATGAAGCCTTCCCCACGGCCGGGTCAGTGCAGCAGTGTCGGCTGGCTGGGGGGTGTTCAGACGCGGCAGGTCCTGGCCCCCAAGGGAGCTGAGATGGGGGCCTGGCCTCAGGGCCCTTCACTCCCTTGTGTGACCTGACACTCATCTGCTGCTCAGGGTGTGTGTGTGTGTGTGTGTTAGATTCCTCTTCAAACCTGGCATGCTGGGAGGTGCCAGCCACGCCCACCAGGGTGATCCCCGGTACTCAGAGGGCCGGCAGGTAGGGTTGCTTGGAACTCAGGGGGGCTGGTACTCAGAGGAAGCAGGACATGGGGGTGGGATGCCTGGTCCTGATGGATGTCAGGACGAGGGGGGGGTCTGGTACTCAGAGGGGGGTACACAGCATGTGGCAGCAGACAAACCCCAGAGTGCTGAGGCGGGTGCAGTCTTGTGCTCCCTGCGGCCAGTCACTGTTTGGGGGGGCGACCTTGGCTCCTGGGACCCGTCTCCTTCCCCCACTGCGCAGAGGAAGCAGGCGGGGCAGCAATGAAGGACCGGGGTCAGGTCCTGCCTCACAAGTACTGCCCCCTGCTGGACAAGCCCCTGACTTTCCCCAGCCCTTCACCATGTGTCCCCCCCACCCCCCACCCCCTTCCTCTGGTAAACCTGCATGGGGCCTAGTGGGGCCAAGCCTGAGGTGGACAGTGAGAAACCCCAATGCTGGCCTGGTCAACCCCAAGAGCCTGCCCACCTCTGCATGTGCCGCTTCCCCTCCCTTGCTCCAGTTCTGCCCAGGCCCAGCCTTCAGCCCTGACCTCCGAATCCCCTTCCTGTTCTAACCAGGCCCCTTTCCCCCAGCTCAGCCAGTGCCCCGCAGCCCCTGGAAGCCAAGACCTGGGCTTCCCCCTCCCCCACCTTTGCCAGTGCCTGGCTTGCTTAGCCCTGACCTCAGACACGGACCTAAGGTGTTTACGTAAGAAGCTGCCAAGAGAAATGGGTGCATGAGGGTGGGGCCACTGGGGGCACAGAGGAGTGGGGCAGGGGTGAGGCACGAGATGAAGGCAGGTGGGAAGGGCAGCATTTTGAGGTTGTTGAATGTGATGTGACCTTCGCAGAGGGGCAGTGGTTGGGGGCGACATGATCAAATCAGTGGGCACAGAAGCCCCCTTTGTTGGGGTTCCGGCAGTGACTGGGCAGTTCCCCTTTACAGACAGTTTGATTCCTCCCCCCACCCCTGGGGCATAACGCCATTTGCCTTGTGCACGGGTGTGAGACCAGGCTGGGCTGGGTCAGAGGCTGGGCCGTAACACAGCTCTCCCCGGTCAGGCAGGGCACTAACACCTTAGAACTCAGCACCACCAGATTCGGGGTGCAGCCGGACTCCCCCCCCCCGGCATGTGGCTCAGGCTGGCATTCGAAGCTGGACCCCCAGCGCTACGCCATGCCCAGAGCGGCTCCACCTGGCCCCAGTTGCTCAGAGCGGGGCCCAGACTCTGGCACCGGCCACCCCCCTTTCGATGGACCCACAGACTCTGGGCACCAGGCTCCATCCTCTTTGCTCCCCCCACTATCTAGTGACACCCCCAGCTGCTCAGCCAGGGCCAGCGCTGCAGGGAGTCCCCTGGCTGTGTATCTGGCCCGGCCGTGAGATGATCCTGGGAGGCTGCAGCCGAGCCGAGCCGAGCCGAGCCGAGCCGAGCCGGGCCAGGCACCCTGCCGCCCACGTGGAAGGGAAGCTGCAGCTGGGCCGTGGGCGGAGCCCCGGCCTCTAACCGCGGGAAAGCAGGCTGGGGGGAGGGGGAATGACGTGGCACTGATTGGCGCCTTGCACCGGTGACGTCAACCTCTCACCGCCCCGCCCCCATCCGGAAGGGGCGGTCCTAGGGGGGCTGGTTTTGGCCAGCGCTGCCCGTAACAAAGATGGCGGCGAAGCCAGCTCCGCCCCCCCGCCCACTCTCCCCTGCAGGGGTCTTGGAAAAGTCCGAGTTTCTGGCTCAAGGCCCAGACGCCAGAGACAAGGAAACGCAGGAACACACGATGGGAAGTCAAGGGAAACATGCTGGGGGGGCCACAGGCCAGCTATTGTGTCCCCCCGGCCTGGCACTGCCACTGCCCCCATTTCTATTGCAGAGCCACGGGACTAAGCCTGCACCCCCCCGCACTATCCCTGACACCCCCTTTCTGCAGCCCTTTCCCCCCACTGGATCCCAAAGCAGGTGGCCGAGGAGCTCCGCAGAATTAGCCCCATTTTACAGATAAGGAAACTGAGGCACAGGGTGCAGGAGTGACGTGCCCAGGGTCACCCAGCCGGCCAGTAGCAGAGCCAGGAATAAAACCCAGGTCTCCAGAGTCCCAGCCCAGTACTCTCCCCACTGCCACCTGCCAGTCCCCTCCCGAGGTCTGCTGGAAGTGGGGTCGGTCCCGGGGGAACTACATTTCCCATGACGCCCCGCGGAACCCGCCTCCCAGCGTGCCCCGCGACTCAGCGCCCCCACCCCCCCCCCCGCCCGGCCGAGGTGGCGCCGCGCGGCCTGCTGGGAGCTGTAGTCCCCCGCGCGGCGCCCCGTCCATCACGTGGCTCGAGCGAGTGAGTCGCCGGCAGTGGGAGCTGAGCGCCAAGATGGCGGCGCTGTGGGGCGCCGGGCGAGCCGCCGGGGCCAGGGGAGCCCGCCAGGGGCGGCGGGGCGGCAGCGGCCCCGAGCTGCCCCCGCTCCCCGCCAGCCCCCCGCAGGTAGGCGCGGGCCGGGCGGAGCGGGCCGGGGGCAGCGGGGCCGGGCCGGGCCGGGCCGCGCCGCCCGGTGACACGTGGAGGCTGCGGGCCGGGCCGGGGCTCGCGGCTGCCCGAACCCCGCGCGTGTCCGCGGCGGCGGCGGCCCCACGCGGGTGCGGGCCCCGGGCCGGAGCCAGCGGGAGCCGGCCGGTCCCCCACGCGCGCGGCGGGGGAAGCGCACGTGGGCCCCGCCCGGCTCTGGCGCCCGCACGTGGGTGTGAGCCCGGCGTGGCCGGTGCCGCCGGAGCCTGCGACCCCCCCCGGGTCCCGGCTCCCCCCCCCCCCCCGGGTATCTTCTCGGTGTCAGCGGGGGGCGCCGGGCACTGTGGGCTGGGACACGCTGCCAACTCCGCATTCTCTGCAGTGGCGCAGCCTGGGAATCCGGAGTGACTCCCGTGCGGGGCTGGGCCGGGTGAGCTGCGGCCCCCTGCGGTGGGATGCTCGGTACCTGCCGCCGGAATCTTGGGGGGTGGCTTCATGCCCCCGCGTCACACCTGGGGGGGGAGCGACCCCCCCAGCCTCGCCCGCACCTGGGGAGAGGGTGAAAGCCGCCCCCCCCGGTGCCCGCACCTGGGGAGAGGGTGAAAGCCGCCCCCCCCGGTGCCCGCACCTGGGGAGAGGGTGAAAGCCGCCCCCCCCGGTGCCCGCACCTGGGGAGAGGGTGAAAGCCGCCCCCCCCCGGTGCCCGCACCTGGGGAGAGGGTGAAAGCCGCCCCCCCACCCCCCCGGTGCCCGCACCTGGGGAGAGGGTGAAAGCCGCCCCCCCACCCCCCCCCCGGTGCCCGCAACTGGGGAGAGGGTGAAAGCCGCCCCCCACCCCACCCCCCCCCGGTGCCCGCACCTGGGGAGAGGGTGAAAGCCGCCCCCCCACCCCCCCCGGTGCCCGCACCTGGGGAGAGGGTGAAAGCCACCCCCCCCAGTGCCCGCACCTGGGGAGAGGGTGAAAGCCGCCCCCCCACCCCCCCCAGTGCCCGCACCTGGGGAGAGGGTGAAAGCCGCCCCCCCACCCCCCCCAGTGCCCGCACCTGGGGAGAGGGTGAAAGCCGCCCCCCCCCCGGTGCCCGCACCTGGGGAGAGGGTGAAAGCCGCCCCCCCCCGGTGCCCGCACCTGGGGAGAGGGTGAAAGCCGCCCCCCCCCCGGTGCCCGCACCTGGGGAGAGGGTGAAAGCCGCCCCCCCCCCCCGGTGCCCGCACCTGGGGAGAGGGTGAAAGTCGCCCCCCCCCCCCCGGTGCCTGCACCTGGGGATAGGGTGAAAGCTGCCCCCCCCCGTGCCCGCACCTGGGGAGAGGGTGAAGCCCCCCCGTGCCCACACCTGGGGTGAAAAGCACCTGGGACTAAGCTGTGCACCACCATTGTGCACAGTGAAGGCTGACCTAGAAGCAGGGTGGGGGGCACAGAGAAGTTGGGTGATGAGTTAGCCAGGGTGGGGCTGCTCCTTGCAGAGGACAGAGCTGGGCTTTTGGGACCCTTCTAGTCCCCAGGGCCTGAGAGAAACATCAGTGTTTTGCCAGCAGTCAGTCGCAGCAGCTGTCCTCAAACTCCCCCACCCTGGGTGTCCGGCCCCTGGGTGTGCTGGCTGGCCGGCCGGGGGCTCTTTGCTCTTGCATTGAAAAGGGAGTGGGACTTTCGCCAGCCGCAGCACTGATGCACAGCTGCCAAACATCTGTCTCCTGCCTGTAATAATCCATGGAGTGGTTTCACTTCCTAATGTTGTCAAGCGCCTCCGAGAAGTATAGACAGCCAGCCTATGTTAGCAAGGAGTTTCTGTAGGGTCACCCATGAGAACGTTCACACCCAGGGGTGCAGGATTCCCCCACCTCTTTGATGAGACCTGGGTCCCTGTGTAATTCCTTCAGACCTGCACCCTTGTTCCTCTTAGGCTGAGTAGGAAATAGGACACTTAAGCCTTGCCTGGATCAGGGAAATTTCCCCCGTCTCCCCCCTTCCCCTCCTCCCATGCTTGGACTTCTGGAGTGTGCAGCGGGGACGAGAGAGATGAGAGTTTTGGAAGTTGGGGACGCGTGAGGGCCCTTTACCATGAACCTTCCGCCTTGAGCTGTGTGTTCAGGGCTTAGATACCCCCAGAATAGGCTCTTAAAGAGACCTTGACTATGGTGGACAACATGGGATGCCGTTTGGTCTAGTAGCGGATAGAGCACTGGGCTGGGTTTCAAGAGTCCTCGATTCACTTCCTTGCTCTGCCCCCAATGTGCTCGGTGACTTTGGGCAAGCCATTCCTTAGCCCCCTGCCTCAGTTTCCCCATCTTTACAATGGAGGTGATGATACTGGCTTCCTGTGCGAAGTGCTCTGAGTTGTACGGATGAGAAGTGCTACAGATTCATGGGAGCCGTAGAGGACGTGATTTCATTTTCCTTTTGTGTAGCAGGCACTTGCCGGATGGACGGGGCCTGGTCCTGCGTTAGTGGAGGATCTGATGCTCTGAAATGGCGTTTCCTGAACCAGAGCTCTGAACGTGTGAAAGCTCCTCTCTCGCCAGCAGAAGTTGGGCTGACGAAAGAGATTCCCTCGCGCACCTTGTCGCTCTTGCCCTGGGAAAAGTGTTTATTTTGCTCATGTTTTACAAAGCAGATGTGTCTCCACGTCTGCCTGGAAGCCGGTTCACTTCGGAGTTGCCCTGGACGGATACACTGTATCCTGGACAGGTTCCACCGTCCTGCTTAACTGCATCCCGGGAGAGGCCTTGGCTGCCTGGCCCTGGTGGGAAGCCGCTCTTGCCTTTTGGCAGCATGGCTGCAGCTCCAGCTGTGTGGGCGTTTAGCTGACTAGACAGGGAGCTGTCCTGGAGGCGTTTGGTGATGGAGCCAAAATTAAATGTAAGAACCCTCCCAAGTATTTGCTGCGTGACGTCATCCTTGTGTTCAGGTCCTTTCTGCTAACACAAAGCGTGGTGATTTCAGGTCCTCGGAGAGGCCAGGCTTGGGGCTGTCTGGGGAGTGGTGCTGTCATGCATGTTGTGTTGAAATCTTGTTCCCTGGCTGCTTTTGCGACTCTGGGAACCCTGGGAGAACATCTGAGAGAGGTTTGTCCGTCAAGGGCGGCCGGCTTTGCCCGGGTAAGGCCGGGCTGGCAGCTCACTGGGAGATCGGACCATGTGCCTAGCAGGCTTGAAGTGAAGCAGATGGACGCCACCCTGCACTTAAATGCAGAGGTGGGACCTGCATCCCAGCATGCTGTGCGCCTGCGGGGGCAGGTGGCCTCTGCACAGCTCCATAGAGGCTCCTTTGGGTTTCAACGGGAGACTTGCTTCTGCTGGCTTGCAACTGGACGCTGACACAGTGAGGGCTGAGGATCCTCCTCTTGCTCACCCAGTAAATGCCCCTTCCTGCGACCAGTGACTGCGTGGGCTCCCAGCTTGCATTTCTAACGAGGGCCAATGTCCTGGGCCCAGGGAGTCTGGGGCTGCCTGGGCGCAGCAAAGGAAAGTGTCTTTAATTGTCCCCTGCAGAGCCTGGGAGCCCGGCTGCAGCCCCGTCCAACGCTCGTGTTTGTCTGTTTTGGTGCCCCACTCTGGGGAGGGAGAGAAGTCAGTGGTGGGGTTGGAGGAGGGAAAAAGTCAAGGCAGGAAAGGACGGTAGTCAAAGGAGAGCTGTAACTCCACCAATGGGGTAGCACCCTTGCAGGGCAAATGGACCCGATCTGTGAACAGGAGGAGGTGGGAAGAACTGAAAAGGCACCACGTTTAAAATGGCTCCAAGGGGATCTGTTCGGGATCATGGTCTCATTAATTAAGGTGCCACAGGACTCTGTCACATTGAAGACCAGCTAAAGTATTGAAGCATAAGCTTTCGTGGGCTAATACCCACTTCATCGGATGCAAACAGACTAACACGGCTACTTCTCTGATTCTTGTCATTAATCGATGACTCTCCCAACCTGTGGAACTCATCGCTGCAGAATATCAAGGCAAGTCAGTTAAGTCTCTGAAGACAGCTTGACATTTTGCCCCAACAGCAGCTGCCGGGACACTGCCCGTATGAGCAGAGGCTCTGGGGGTAACCTCTGTGCCAGGGCGAGTCTTCCCTCCAAGCCATAGCACTGCCCAGCGAGGTGATGTGGAAGAACTGACACCTTCCTTTGACGCATCCAGCATTGGCCACCCACGTCGAGGGCAATGGACTAGATGGGTCGCTGATCTGTTCCCATGTGGCTGTTGGACTTCTCAGTCCTGCGGGAGGTGCTCTCCCCTCCCACGGGAGATGGATTTTCTGCCCCTGGTTGGACTCCTGAAAGCGTTGTTTTATTGTGTCCGTGTAGTGGCCCGGACGCTGCAATAGTGAAGTGTCGGGGCGGGTTCTTCCCGACCTGAACTGCAAATGCAGACGCTGTGTGAGCTGGTGACTGGTCTGAGGGCAGAGACTCCGGTTCGACCGCGTGGCTCCTCCCTGGGGCGAGATGCGCCCGCCTGTTCCAGCCGACTCCGAGCTGTGCAGTGACTGCTGGGTTCCTGGGCGTGTGAGCGCTGCCTGCGTCCCAGCTCCTTTGATCATTCCTGGTGTCTGCAGACTGATTCACCAGAGGCTCTTCTGAGGTGCAGTCCTGGGCTCTGGAGAGGAATGCCGGGAACGGGGCTGAGCTGGGTTTTACGTATCACTTTCCTGTGAGATAATGAACCACGGCAGCATAATTCATAGCCAGCGCTCCTCTTCTGCACGAGACCAGAGCGTGATCTCATTCCTGCACAGGACCGAGCTCCAGATCACCGTTCACTTTCCAGGGGCCTTCGCCTCGAGAGTGTTGATGCTTCGCTTTAGAGAAAATGATCGGTCCCCACAGCAGCAGCTGCCGGGGGAGCTTGCTTTTGGCAGGGTGGAAGTTCTCGGGCTGTCCTGGGGTAGGAGCCAGTCACGTGACCCAGATTCCAGCCCCTTCCTGTGGTTTTTGCCTGCAGAACTGAAGCGTTCAATTTAAAATTCCCGCACCTGGGTCTCTTAAGTTCAGCTCCTTGGCAAGTGGTGGAGGGGAGCTGCCGGTGTTCCCAGAGCCTCGAGTCGGAGCCGGGGCTGTTCGGGATCTCTGTAAATGAGCCCCCCCTTTATGTAGCGGCAGAACTACTGGGGCACAGGTTGGAAAATTGGGGCTTAATTCCTGGCCCTTCTGGTGGCCAAGACAAGATGCTGAAAATGCCCCGCAGGGGATGTTGCCTTCTTGAGTCTAAACAGCCCCGAGAAGCGAGAATTGGCCCATTCATCTCGGGGTGGGGGGGATGCCTGTTCAGACCGGAGGGTCAGGATTTGGAGACGTACTTGGTGCTCCGATCTGCACCCTCCTTGTTCACACAAACAGGTTAGAACAGGCTGGCGTCGGGGCTCTGGGGCACTTCGTCCTGGGCCTTGCAAATGGGACTCACCCAAGGTACTTTGCTCAGGGCTTTGAATGATTGCATGCCCTGTGCGCCATAGTTAGGTTGATCTAACCCTGTGTAGACGCGGCTGGCACCTCTTGGAGAGGTGGGTTAAGTGATCGATGGCAAAACCTCTTGTGTGGATGTAGAAAGTGTCTGTGCGCAGTGGCACAGAGCGCTGCAGGGCTGTCGGGTACACGGACCCTTCCTTGCAAGGAGTGACTTCACCCCCCGAGGCAGCTGGTGCCTGGGGGCATCTCTGCCCCAAGCCACGTCTCTCCTGGGCACGGTGGCTTGTGCAAAACACAACTACACTAAACCAAGTACATGAAACCTGAGACTTAACCCAAGGTGCCGTGTGGTAAATGCATTGGGGGGTTCCCTTTGCAGTTTCATTGCTAGTTGGGGGGTGGGCCCAGGCGGGACTGACACTCCTTGTGACCCTGTTGTGCTGAGTCTCCCGATGAACTAGTCTAAGCTTCTTCGCCACTCACTCACAAACCCTGTTGACTCTGAAACCTAATGTCAACACCAACTCAATGTTATTTCACTGCTCATCTAATGAACAGCAGTGGACTGAAGTGCTTTTCCTTGGTTGCTGGATGCAGGGGCTTCAGGGTTGCCAACTCTCAGCTGTCTCGGGAGCTTCACAATACTTGGTGCTCTTAAAGCCCCAGCTCCCGGAGCCCTGGGATTCAGACAGTTTATCTCCTCTTTCATTTTATAAAATCCGTTTCTGGTCTGCGTGGCTGTGGAGATGAGCCTGAGAACGTGACCCCTCCCTCCCCAAGGGCTAGGCTGCTCGGAGGCAAATAAAGCCCCGAAGCTGGTTGGCTTCTGTTCTGTGTTAGCACAGGCCCCAGGGGCCCCGTTGCGCAGAACAGACCTGGGGCGTGTACCCCGGTGAGCACTGGCTTCTCCCCCCAACCTGTCTCCTTCACCCCTCTAGTGCTTCTCTCTGGAGGAAGATGAGCTCAGCCTGCACTTGGTGCCCGCCTGCGACGATGCTATCCTGGAGGCCGAAGGGATCCTGGGAACAATGCAGAGCTACCTCGACTCCTCTGTGATCTCCATCATCGAGGACTTCGGCACCCTGGCCGAGGTAAGGGGCTGCCTGCAGCAAGGCTGGGGGGACAGCTCAGCCGTGGGCGCTGCAGGTCAGATGGGTGAACGCAGGACCTGCCGCAGCCCGGATCCAAAGTGGGCGGGGGGGGAGGTGGGATAAGGCAGGTCTGGGAATCTTCCCCCCCCCCCCCCCTTGCCTGCTTTGGCCCCTCCATTTGCTGCCTTCCGTGCTGGGCGTGAGGTGAGCAGTGCCAGGAATAGCAGCCAGGAGTCGGTCCCTGCTCCAGCTCTCTCCTGGCGTTCCTCTTCTCCCGTCGGACACAGGTTCTTTGCCGGCCCACACGCCAGCTCGCCGGCTCCTGATTCCCCTGCCTCAGCCTCAGGGCAGCGTTCATCCCGGAGGGGGGGCAGTGTCTGGCACCGACCCCCTCGGAGCTCTAGGGCTGGGACTCCGCCAAGCACAGTGCCAGTTGACGGGGGCATTCCAGTCTTGGGGGCACCTCCCTAGCAGGGGCAGGGCTAGTTACCACTGGCCCCTCAGTGGGTACCCGTGTTTCTGAGCCTGCGTGTTGCTGACCAGAGACAGCAGGTGTGAGGAGAGGGGAAGACGTCAAGTGGCTAGAACGGAGGAGGGGCTTTTTGGCCCAAGGACCGCGTGGGGTTGTAAAACGGTGTGGAGAGCTGGATAGGGAAGGCTGTGCCTCCCCAAATAGCCTGGCCCCCACCCTTATCCACCTGCTCCCACTTCCCATCCCCTGACTGCCCCCCTCAGAATCCCTGACCCATCCAACCCCCCACCCCCCCACTCCTTGTCCCCTGACTGCCCCGTCCAGAGACTCCTCCATCCCTAACCACCCACCAGGATCCCGCCCCCCCCCCCCCATCAAAGCCCTCCTGCTCCTTGTCTCCTGACAGCCCCCTCTATTGACCCCTCCACCCTAACTGCCCCGGGGACCCCACCCTCTACCCAATCCCTCCCTGCTCTCTGTCCCCTGACCACCCCCACCCATATCCACACCCCTGCCCCAACCGTTGCCCAGAACCCCGCTCCCCCTCCCCAACTGCCCTGAGTCTCCGCCCCCTGTTCCGACTGCCCCCTGCAACCCTCTGTCCCTTATCCAATGCCACTCTCCGGAGCCGGTCACACCACTGCAACGCTCCCCAGCAGGGGCAGCGGGCGGGAGCGCTAGCAGGGTGGCTGTGGGGGAGGGTCCGGGGATTGGACAGGACAAGCCTGCGGGTTGCATGTGGCCCGCAGGCCGTAGTTTGCCTATCCGTGAGCTAGAACATGCGGGGTCAGTATCTGTGCCCCTGATGCGTGGGCCTCTCACCAGAACAAGGTCTGCCTGGATGCACCGAACGAGCTGTCGCTGCTGACGGCCATCACCGAGATCCTAGACAGCACGGACGACGAGACCCTCTCTCCGTTTGACACCACCCTGGACTCCGAGCTGCTGGCGCTGCCCCGGGAGCGCGAGGGTTCTTCGGTACGCGGTGCTCCCTGCCCGCCTTACCCTCCCTTCCAGCCAAACCCTGCACCCCACCCGCGTGGAGATGGGGCATCTCCTTCCCTCGGGGCTCCCGATCCCAGTCCGGGGCATCTCCTTCCCTCGGGGCTCCCGATCCCAGTCCGGGGCATCCCCTTCCCTCGGGGCTCCCGATCCCAGTCCTGGGCATCCCCTTCCCTCGGGGCTCCCGATCCCAGTCCTGGGCATCCCCTTCCCTCGGGGCTCCCGATCCCAGTCCTGGGCATCCCCTTCCCTCGGGGCTCCCGATCCCAGTCCTGGGCATCCCCTTCCCTCGGGGCTCCCGATCCCAGTCCTGGGCATCCCCTTCCCTCGGGGCTCCCGATCCCAGTCCTGGGCATCCCCTTCCCTCGGGGCTCCCGATCCCAGTCCTGGGCATCCCCTTCCCTCGGGGCTCCCGATCCCAGTCCTGGGCATCCCCTTCCCTCGGGGCTCCCGATCCCAGTCCTGGGCATCCCCTTCCCTCGGGGCTCCCGATCCCAGTCCTGGGCATCCCCTTCCCTCGGGGCTCCCGATCCCAGTCCTGGGCATCCCCTTCCCTCGGGGCTCCCGATCCCAGTCCTGGGCATCCCCTTCCCTCGGGGCTCCCGATCCCAGTCCTGGGCATCCCCTTCCCTCGGGGCTCCCGATCCCAGTCCTGGGCATCCCCTTCCCTCGGGGCTCCCGATCCCAGTCCTGGGCATCCCCTTCCCTCGGGGCTCCCGATCCCAGTCCTGGGCATCCCCTTCCCTCGGGGCTCCCGATCCCAGTCCTGGGCACCCCCTTCCCTCGGGGCTCCCGATCCCAGTCCTGGGCACCCCCTTCCCTCGGGGCTCCCGATCCCAGTCCTGGTCACATGGAAACACCCCGTCCCTGAGCCCTGCCTTGTCACTGGTGAAATCACGGCATGGCCGTGGCAGAGCGCCCCGCGTCCCCCTGCATCCCCCGCTGAGCTGCTTCTGCCGTGAGCTGTGGGAAATCGGAGGGGGGACACCCCTTGTTTTGCTGTTGGCCCCGGACCAGCAGAGATGCTCAGAGCTCAGCGGAGCCGCCCGTGCATCCTGCCATGGGTGTGATCCCAGTTCATGGGATCCTGGGGCGCTGGGGAGAACCCTGGGGGGCTGCATGTAGCCAGGTCCTATGACGGACATGTGGGGGGAGGGGAGTCTGGTGTGGGGAGGCTGCTGGCCATGTGGCTTCACCCCTCCCCCCGGCTAGGCTCGGACTGGCAGGTCTGTTTTCCACCTTCTCCTTCTCCGTCCTACCCAGCAGTTTCAGAAGTTTCTCAGCTTGTCCCGGGCCTCCCCTGAGCGCAGCGTTCCTGCCCTAGATGATCCATGGGGCCTCAGCAGCACAGCCGCCTTCGGCAAGGTGAGAGGGCGGCTCCCCGGTGTGCGCGGAGGGGCAGGGAGGGGGTGTCTGGGGAAGCCGTCAGCAGGATGGGCCGTCCTGCTTGTCCCCGGGGGTGCTGGGGGCCGTGGCTGACCTTTGGGTGGCCCGGTCTCTGGTGCGGAGTGACTCCTGCTCACGCTTGCCGCTTGCCGGCGTCTCCCTGCTGAGCTGGGCTGGCTCGCGGCTCGGGAGAGGCCGACTCCGGGAGTGGCCCAGCCGGCTCGGCGGGTCTGCTCTGGAGTCACTGCGCAGTGCCAGGACTTGCATCTCCATGCTCCTCGCCCACTGCTCTCTTAAAGGGCCCCCGGCCCTCGCCCCTCCCGCTTGCGTGGTGCTGTGGAGCCGGCGGCAGCAGGGGCCAGGCAGTTAACGAGCACCCCACGGTCCAGCTCCCCGTCCTGTCCACCTGGCACCGCTCTGGCTGCCGTGGGATTCGGGATCCCGCCGTAGCTCCTCGAGCCCTCGTCTCCGGCGGGGGGCGAACCCCTGAGCCGTGGGGGTTGGGAGCTCGGGAGCAGACGGGGCGGGGCTGTTGCAGATGGGTGAAAACCGCCCCCGGTGGAGCTCCGACTGTGCCCGTTTGGGCTGGTCCCTGCCAGGCCTCGCGAGGAGAGGGCGTTGCCCTGGCTGCTAGCAGAGCTGGCTGAGCCCATGGCCTGTCGCCTCCTAGGTTATGCGAGGTGCACTGCCTGCTTCTGGGGAGCAGCGCCATCACCTGCCTCTCCCCCCTCTCTGCCAGGTGGAGACGGGCCCCCTGGACCTGCCCTGGAGCTGCCCGCTGAGCTGCCTGGAAGAGCCGGCAGCGCCCAAGCCGCGCCCCAGCAGAGCACCCCGGGCGGAGCAGAAGCTCCCCAGGCCCCAGCCCCTCCCGCAGCGCAGCGACGGGGAGGAGGAGGAGGAGGCCACCAGCCCTGGGCAGCGCGGCAGCGAGGCGGCGGCGGCCGGGGGGCTTCGGGAGAGCCCCCTGGAAATGGGCGCCCAGGCTGGGGGTGAGGAGGCGGGGTGGCCGGAGGACCGCGACACTCCCTGCATCATCAGCTCGGGGGCTGGGTCCCTGAGCGAGCTGGTGAAGTCCATGCACCCGTACTGCCTGCCCCCCACGCTCACCGTCTGCCTGGACCCTGCCAGCGAGCCGGCGGCGAAGGACTTCTTAACCGGCCCGCTCCTGCTGGAGATCGTGCCCGGCGAAGGGGAGCGCCTGGAGATCCCCGTGGTCCTGCAGCACCTGGGAGCCAGCCCGGGAGCCAGCGCTTGCCTGGCTGGCGAGGGGGACGGTGCCCTGGAGGATGGCGTGGCGCCAGTGGGACCGCCTGCCAGGGGGTGCGAGACTGAGGGCCTCGGCGCGGCCCCCCACGAGGAGCCCCCCAGCCCGACCCAGGCGAGAGGGTCCCCCCGGGGGGCTGACCCCGACGCGAAGGCCGAGGCGAGGCAGAGAGACCCGTCTGTGCAGAGCGGCTCCCGGCCCAGCCCGGAGCCGCCAGCGGGCGGCACGCGCCGGGGCACCGAGAAGGGCCGAGGGCGCGAGAGGGCAAGGAAGAGCCGGAAAAAGAAAAGGGAGGAGCCGCGGAAGGGCCAGGCCAAGCCAGGCGGGAACCGCGGGGTCCGCAGGCTCCGCTCCGTGTCCGCGGTGCAGCCGCCCGCCGCCCAGCGCCCCCCCAGCTGGGCAGCCCGGCCCTCCGAGCAGGTGTCCAGCTTCCTGGAGAAGCAGCTGGAGCAGGCCAAGAAGGCAGGGCAGATGGAGCTGCGATCGGCCAGAGGGAGACCGAGGGCAGCAGGGGCCGCCCCGCAGGGGAAGGGTCCCCCCCCGGAGGCGCCGAAGGAGCTGGAGGCGGAGGAGCCCAACACGCAGCCAGCTGTGCAGGGTGCAGAGAGCCCCGGGCCCCCGGAGCAGCCAGCCGGCGTGGGACCCGGCCCGGCGGAGCAGGGAGAGGTTGCTCCTGGCTGTGGTGAGGGGAGCCGGCCTGCCCCCACCCAGGAGCACGGTGACCGGGGGGCCGAGGGGGAGGCTCCCTGGAGCCCGCAGGCAGCGGAGCCGGCCAGGCCCAAGGCGCTCAGCCTGACGGAGTACCGGCTGCGGATGCTGCACCGCCAGCCCGCCGGGGCCAACGGGAAGGGGGGCGAGAAGCAGGCGGCGAGCAAGTGGCCCAGCGTCCCCGAGCCCCCCACGGAGCTGGCCGAGATCCCCTGCCTCATGGCGCCCGTGCGCCCCTCGCAGCCCGCCCAGCCCGTGGAGACGCCCAGCTCCCCGAAGGGCCCCGAGAGCCCTGCCAGCCCTCCTGCCGCCCCTACTCCTGCGGGGCCCCCCCAGAATGTGCCGGCTCCAGCGCTCTCGGGGCCACAGCTGCCTTTCCTCCCGCCGGCCCTGGGGGCTGCCTCCACCGCTCCCTATGGCCTCTACCCACCGGTGCCTTCCTGGCCTTGCTTTGGCCCCCCGCCGGCCGGTTACCCCGGCCTGCCTCCGCCCCCGGCCGCCGGCGGGTCACCCAGCAGCTTTCACCTGGTGCCTGGCCTGCCCCCGCCAGCCATGGCCTGGCCCCCCCCTGCCCTGCCACCCCCTCCCTTTGGCCCAGGCGTGCCGTGTGCCCCAATGGGCTGGGCCCTGGGCCTCCAGCCGTCCTACTGGCCCGGGGTCCCCCTGCCGCCTCCGGTGCCTCCAGCGGTGTACAGCGATCTAGGGGCCGCCCTGCAGAGCCCGGGGGCAAACCCCTTCCCAGCCAGCTCAGCCGGCCTGGCCCCCGGCTGCCAAGAGCCCTCGGCGTTCACAGCACCGCCAGTGGTGCCGGTCAGCCAGGCCACAGCTGCTGCCAAGTACCAGGTGCCAGGCCAGCCCCCTCAGCGCGGTGCCCAGCCCTCAGTCAGGGCCGCGTCTGCCCGGGCCTCTGATCCCAGGAGGCAGAGCCGACCTGTGGGGCAGCCCCCTATTGCCACTGCCCAGACCATGGGGGAGTCAACCACTGCCCGGCCTGTGGGGCAGCCCCCTGCCCAGTCCACGGGGGAGTCAACCACTGCCCGGCCTGTGGGGCAGCCCCCTGCCCAGTCCACGAGGGAGCCCCCTGCTTCCCCATCTGTGGGGCAGCCCCCTGCCCAGTCCACGAGGGAGCCCCCTGCTTCCCCATCTGTGGGGCAGCCCCCTGCCCAGTCCACGAGGGAGCCCCCTGCTTCCCCATCTGTGGGGCAGCCCCCTGCCCAGGCCACGAGGGAGCCCCCTGCTTCCCCATCTGTGGGGCAGCCCCCTGCCCAGGCCACGAGGGAGCCCCCTGCTTCCCCATCTGTGGGGCAGCCCCCTGCCCAGCCCACGAGGGAGCCCCCTGCTTCCCCATCTGTGGGGCAGCCCCCTGCCCAGTCCACGAGGGAGCCCCCTGCTTCCCCATCTGTGGGGCAGCCCCCTGCCCAGCCCACGAGGGAGCCCCCTGAGCCCCAGCCTGTGGGCGAGTCACCCCCTGCCCAGCCTCCTTCTGTCACTGCCCAGCCAGTCGGGGAGTCTGTTTCTACTGCTACCCCTCGGCCCTTGGGGGCCTCAACCGCTGCCCAGCCCGTCGGGCAGCCCCCTGCCCAGTCCACAAGAGAGCCCCCTGACCCACGACCTGTGCTGCAGCCCTCAAGGGAGCGCCCTACCCAATCTACGAGGCAGCCCTCTGCCCCACAGCCTGTGGGGGAGCCCCCTGATACCTGCCCCATGGCGGAGGCTGCGGCTCCAGCCAAAGTCCCGGGGCCCAGCCTGCTGGAGGAGGCCCGGCCAGACCCCAGGGGAGCTGCTCAGCGTGAGCCCGGGGCGCCTGGGCCCACGTCCGTCCCCAGGAAAGCGGGGGCACTGCTGAGCGCGCCAGAGGAGAGCCAGCCCGCCCCTGCCCGGCCATGGAGACACCAGCCCCTCCGCAGCCCAGCCCAGCCTGGCGCCAGCAAGGACGTGGTACAGGCCTTCATCAGCGAAATCGGTGAGGGGGCCACACGGGGGACATCCGGGGGCAGGGGAGGGACTGATGGGGGGCGACGAGGAGGGGGAGGGACTGATGGGGGGGCGCCGACGAGGAGGGGGAGGGACTGATGGGGGGGCGCCGCCGAGGAGGGGGTAGGGGAGCACTGAGGGGGGGTCGTGGGCCTGGCTCAGGGTAAGTAGCAGCGAAGCTGAACCTGTCTATGGCAGAGCCCTTCCCCTGGGGTCGGGGGGTTCGGCCCGTGCTGGGAGGAACCTTTTCTGCCCCCCCTTTGGGCCTGGCCGGGCCCCTGGCTCCCTGTGGGGGTCTCCCCTCTTGCTGAGCTTGGCCTCACGAGAGTCCCGGGCGCCAGGGTGTTTATCCAGTTCTGGCCCCGTCACTCATCAGTGCTGCCCGTGAGTGTCCCTCATCGGCTGAGCCCCCGGCCCCAGCCCCGAAGGGACCTGACAAGCCGCGTCTCCTCTCCCGCCGCAGGAATCGAAGCCTCCGACCTGTCCAGCCTGCTGGAGCAGTTTGAGAAGACGGAAGGTGAGTGGCTGGTGGGCCCCTGGCGGCCATTGCCCGGCTGCCCCCAGGCTCTGTGGGGCTGGGACGTGTGAGCGGAGCAGGAGAGCAACCCAGCCCCTACCCAGCCCTTTGTCCAGGGAGGTGCTGGACTGGCCTGAGCTTCTGGCTTGTAGCAGGGCCGTTCCCGGGTTAGCTGAGCAATGGGTCCCGGCGTAAATCGGAGCAGCCTTCGGGCTGCCAGTGTGTAAATGTTCCTGCGGTGAGGGGCAGACCTGTGCCAGTGTGGGGTGAGACCAGGAGGGAGGGGACCCTGGCAGAGGTGCTGTGCAGGGACCCGGCCCTTGGGGGCAAGGAGGACACCGGCCCCCAAGCCCTGCACACGCTCCCAGCTCTGGGGCAGGAGGGGGCCGCCGTCCCGCCACGACAGCCCCGCCCTCAGCCACCCGCTCTTCGCTCTTGTTTCAGCCCCGAAGGAGGAGCTCCGCCTGCGACCCCCTGGAGACAGGCTGGCGCCGGGGAACGCTGGGTGAGTCCGGAGGTGTCCGCGCTGGGTACTGCCCTGGGGCTCCTGCCCCGAGGGAGGGGAGCGGGCAGAGCTCAGGCTGGGCCCCCCGGTTCCCGGTGACGAACGCTGCTTGTGTCAAGGCTCCCGCCTGGGCCGGAGATGGCAGCACCCGGCTGCTTGCCCAGTGCCCAGGATGTGGGGTGCAGGGGCCCCGCCGGCCAGCACTCCCCAGTACGGGGAGGGGGTGACCTGGCCCTGAAAGTCACTGGTCTTGGCCGTCCAGTGACCCCTCTCTCCCTCCAGCAGGTCCGAGAGCCACCCGGACAAGAACCCGCCTGACTTCCTGCAGGCCCCGGAGCTGGCCAATGTCGCCGGTAAAGCCCTGGGGGGGGGGATAGGGGTCACGGGGGGACGGGGGACCTGGCACTTGCCCAGCAAGTGCTGCCCATGTTCGGCTCCTTGCTCCAGAGCTGGGAGGGCCACCGAGCAGACCAGGAGGAGAGGGGGGCGCGGCTGGCAGCTGCCATGGGGAATGCTGAGCGAGTGGGTGGGGGGAGGGGTACACACCTGTCCTGGGGGTGGGGGCCCAGGCCATGGAATGCTCCTCGCTGTCGGGGCGCCTGCCGTGTCTCGGGGGCCCCCCTTGAATCCCCTCATTGTCTCGCAGGCCTCACCCCGCCAGCGACGCCCCCCCACCAGCTCTGGAAGCCCCTGGCTGCCGTCTCGCTCCTGGGGAAGCCCAGGTCCCCCGGGTCCGCCCCCCAGGAGGGCAGCCAGAGAACTGCCAAGTTCGTGGAGGCCAAACCGCTGCCCCAGAGCAAACCCCGGGGGAAGGGCCACGTGGGCTCCGGAGACCACGACTACTGCGTCCGTGGCCCCGGGCAACCAGCGGAGGGCGCCAGGCTCCCCGGCGCGCCGGCCCCCTCGGAGCTGGGCTCCCGCTGGAACGTGAAGCATCACCCCGAGATCACCATCAAGCCGCCCTCCTCCCTCCCCACACGGACGCTGGCCTGGCCCCGGCCCGGCGCCACCCCCGGCTCCAGCGAGCCGCTGGATCACCGGACTAGTGCCCGCAGCCAGGCTGCCGCTGGCAGGAGCAGCCCCCCCACCTCCGTCCTGCTGTCTCCGGACACGTCCCCCTGCCGGGACGAGGAGCCGGGGACTCGGGACCCGCAGCCGAAGCAGCTGGCTGCCAAGAGGTCCCTGCGCTGCTACCGGAGACGTGGGGCCTCGCCAAGCCCCCGGGCCCGCGCCAGCCGCTCTTTCAGTTCCACGTCCAGTGGGGGCAGCGCCTCCTCGTCTTCCTCCTCCTCCTCCTCCTCCTCCTCCCGGTCTGGGTCCCGGTCGCTGTCTCCCCCACCGAAGCGCTGGCGAAGGTAAGTGGCAGGTTCTCCGTCCCCTGGCTGGGTCCGTTACCAAGCCGCCATGGCTGGCTCTCCCCAGGGAGTCGGACCGTTCTGTGGGGCTGGGAGGCGCAGCTTGCGGAGCGCCCCGGGGATCTTCGGGGGAAGGGCTCCCATGCCATGGCCTTTGCTGGGCATGTGGAGGGCGCGGTGATGCCCAGGGCCGAGGGATCCGCCTGCGCTGAGCTCAACTTGCTCAGCCAGGGGGTGACTGTATTGGGGACCATGCTTTGGGGGCAGCTTCCTTCCTTGCCTGCCTCGGGCCATGGACGCCCCCACTCGGGGCGGGGGAGCTCCGGGTGGGGCTCGACCCCCTCATCTAAGGGGATTTTCACAGAACCCGGAGCTCAGCCGGGTGGGAAGCTGCGGATGCCGGTCGCCATGGGAACGTGGTTACCGTGTGGGCTGCCCCTGTGAGGGAGGCCTTGGCGTAGCAGGACATCAGTGGCGACCCCAGGGCTCCCGTGGTCCGGGGCTGGCACCTGGCTTAGCCTACGCGGGTCGGACCGAGTCACGCTGCCGGCGGGGTGCCCAGCCAGGCTGTCTCTGCCCAGTAGCCAGAGGGGCCTGGCGCTGCGTGGGAGGCACCGAACCACTCTGAATCCTGTCTCCTTCCCCGTGAGCATGCCCAGGGGCTTGGTGCTATCCTCCAGAGCAGGGCACTGCAGCCCCGTGCCAGCAGGAGCAAGCAGCAGGCTCTGACTGAGCAGGGGAAGGGGGGAGGCGCGGCTGCCCAGTCGCTCCAGCCTGGGCATGATCACCTCTGCTCCCCCTGTGCCAATCCATCTGAAATGGCTGTAGCAGCCCTGCCCACGGCTCCCCGCCATCCAGTGTGCACCCCTCAACCCCCTTGTCCTAATGCTCGGACTGCCCCCTTCCTCGGCCTTGGGCCCCACCCGGCCCTGCTGGCACTCTGCCAAGCAGTGGGGCGCTCTAGGGGCCCGTAGGATCACAACCCCTTATACAAATCCATGGTGCGCCCACATCTTGAATACTGCGTATGGATGTGGTCTCATCTCAAAAAAGATATACTGGCATTAGAAAAGATTCAGAGGAGGGGAACGAAAATGACTAGGGGTTTGGAACGAGTCCCATATGAGGAGAGATTAAAGAGGCTAGGATTTTTCAGCTCGGAAAAGAGGAGACTAAGGGGGGATATGATAGAGGTATATAAAATCATGAGTGGTGTGGAGAAAGTGAATAAGGAAAAGTTATTTACTTGTTCCCATAATATAAGAACTAGGGGCCACCCAATGAAATTAGTGGGCAGCAGGTTTAAAACAAATAAAAGGAAGTTGTTCTTCACACAGCGCACAGTCAACCTGTGGAACTCCTTGCTTGAGGAGGTTGTGAAGATTAGGACTATAACAGGGTTTAAAAGAGAGCTGGATAAATTCCTGGAGGTTAAGTCCATAAATGGCTATTAGCCGGGATGGGTAATGAATGGTGTCCCTAGCCTCTGTCTGTCAGAGGGGGGTGATGGATGGCAGGAGAGAGATCGCTCGATCATACCTGTTAGGTTCACTCCCTCCGGGGCACCTGGCATTGGCCACTGTCGGTAGACAGGATACTGGGCTGGCTGGACCTTTGGTCTGGCCCAGTATGGCCGTTCTTATGAGCCACCCCCAGCTTGCCCGAGCGCTCGCTCAGGTGATCTGCCTGGGTCACGTTTTGGAGGCTTTCCTTGTGCCCAGGAGGTTTGGGAGCCCTGCTCGGCGGGAACTGTCCCCTGGAGCGCCCCAGGCAGTGCTGAGCGTCCTGTGTGCGCTCAGGACACCTCGTGGCTCCGTGTCTGGGGGTGGGAGGGAGCCCCAGGCTGCAGCAGACTTGAGGGGTTTGGGGCTCACGGGGTGATGTGCTTGTTCGGCAGGTATCGCTCACGACGCTCCTGTAGTTCCCGCTCTAGCTGCGGGTCGTGGAGCCGGTCCCGGGGAAGGTCGTCGTCGTCCTCCTCCTACTCCTCCAGCTCCTCCTCGGCGTCCCGCAGCCGCTCCCCGTCCCCCCGCCGGAGGAGTAACCGGAGGAGAAGGTACGGGCCCCGCGGGGCCTCGCTGATCCCATCCATGTCCCTCCTGGCTCAGGCTGCTGCTGCCTGCTGCCCCGAGATGCCTCCAGTCTCCCCCGAGGCCTGGGGACAAGGCAGCCTCCCTCGGGGGAGGGGAGGGCAGGGCTGTTCCCTGGGGCTCTCCTCACAACCCGCCCGGGCATGGCCACCAGAGCCAGGGTGACCGTGGCCTCACGCTGGGCTTGAGGGCACGTGCCCAAGGCCCGTGGGAAGCCTGTGGCCTCCCCCGGGCACCAGGAACCGCGCCGGGGACCTTTGGGGCCGGTGGCTGGTGTCCTGGCTCCCAACCACCCCGATTGTGCCCTGCCAGATACGAGTACTGCGACCCCCCGGATCCCTGCCAGCACCAGAGAGTCCTCAAGGAACGTGCAATAGTGAGTCCTGGGAGGGACAGGGCTGGGGGCTGGGCAAGTGGGGGGGGTTGGTCCCCACGAGGTACAGACTGGGGGTGTGCTGGTGCGAGTTGTGGGGGGGCAGTTGCTGAGTGGGGGGAGCGGTGCTGGGGGGACCGAGTGTGGGAGGAGCTGCAGATCGGGCCCATGCTGGTGGGAGTGAGGGAGGGGAGCAGTCCCTGGTAGCTATGGGCCCGGGGGGGGGGGGGGTCTGGTCCCTGGGAGCGCTGGGCGTGGGATGGGGGGGGGGGAGGGCAGCTGTGGGGGCTCAGCTGCCCAGGTCTCTGCTGCCCTGCAGGGCTGGCCCCTTCCCCCCAGGCAGGGAAAGGGGAGCCCTGGGTGAGTGTCCGGCCCGTCTCCCTGCTTACCCGGGGCTCTGCCAGGCGTGAATGGCGCCCGCCCTGTTCTGGAGCTGTGGCTTGCTGAGCCGGGGGCTGGGTTCCGCCTCGGGGCCCCGTCGGGCTCCGCACTGGGCAGGACGTGGCACTGCGGGGTCTGTACCGCCGGGGCCCCGCTCACTGCACTGCGCCCTGCAGGAGGAGAGGAGAGTCGTCTTCATCGGCAAGATCCCCAGCAGGATGACGCGGGCAGAGCTCCGGCGCCGCTTCTCCGTCTTCGGGGACATCGAGGAGTGCACCCTCCACTTCCGGGCCGAGGGGTGAGGCCGGGCCCTGCCCGGGGGGAGGGGGATGCTGGGGCTCCCTGGGGGATGTCAGGCTAGCTCCTGGCAGCCTGTCCTTACCCAGAGCAGGCTCTGCCCCTGTCCGGGATGGGCATGGCCAGGCCTTGGGAAAGCTCTGCCAGTCGCCAGGCACCGTGAGCGGGGGCACAGCGCATCACCGGCTCTGCCTCTCCCCCAGGGACAACTACGGCTTCGTCACCTACCGCTATGCCCAGGAGGCCTTCGCCGCCATCGAGAGCGGGCACAAGCTGCGGCGCCCGGACGAGCAGCCCTTCGACCTGTGCTTCGGGGGGCGCCGCCAGTTCTGCAGGAGGAACTACGCGGACCTGGGTGAGTCGGGGAGCCCGAGACATAGCCAGGGCCTGGCCCCCCCGGGAGCCCCACGGCAGGGGTCTGCCAAGCTCCTTCCCTGCTCCTCTGCTCCCCCCTTCCAAGAGCGCCCCACCCCTGGGTCCCCTAGGCCTCACCCAGCTCAGCCGGGAGCTCTGAGCTCCACCCCCCCCTCCCCCTCATGGTGCTCACTGCGGCCTTGTCCCCTCCAGACTCCAACCGGGAAGATTTCGACCCTGCCCCCATCAAGAGCAAGTTCGACTCCCTCGACTTCGACACCTTATTGAAGCAGGCGCAGAGGAACCTGCGGAGGTAGCGCCCGGCGCCCCGGCCCAAGAGACAGAGACAAAAGTGTGCAGCCAGATTTTTAACCCATTGGTTTTCTAGCCGATATTTAAGGAAGGCGAACGGCCTCTGTTAACCGAGGGGCAGGAGGCGAGTGGCCGCCCCACCCCCTCGCTCCGGTTAATAAACCCGGGTCCAACCCACTCCTGCCTTGTCTCCCTCCCTCGGGTGGGCTGGGCCCAGGGGTGCCACCTCGTGCTGAGATGGGACTTGGGAGTGAGTCTCTGGGCAGTTCCCAGCGCCAGGCAGCGGTGCCCAGTGGGGGTCCAGCATTGCCCCCCCTCCACCCGGCGGAGCCTGTACCACAGCCGCCTGCGAGTGCCAGGGGAGACGGGAGCCAGGGCCTGGCCCAGGGATGAACCAGCCTGACTGCCAGCATCTCTGACCCCTCTATGAACTCTCCTTCTCCCTGCGCCAGGCTGGGGGCACCATGATCCTCCCCCAGCCTGACCAACCTGCGTCCTGACACCCAAGGGGCACGCGTCTCTGCGGTCACTGCCCTGGCGTCTCGCCCAGTCTGCCGGGCGCTTTCCCGGAGCGAGAGCAGGGACGTGGCTCTGAACCCCCAGAGACGGGGGGGCAGGGCTGGGCCTGGAGCAGCGAAGTTAACTGGGCCCCGCTCACAAGATGGTTTTCCTCCCATGGGGCCTGCAGGGCTCAGGCCGTTCCTGAGCTAGGCTCCCTCTAATCCTGCTGGGCCTTGGCCCCTGGGAGCCCTGCAGCTGCCGGGGAGCTGGGCTCGCTGGTTCTGCGGCCGGGCGAACAGGGCTAGAGCCTGGCTCTGTCTGTCCCCGGCTTTAGCACTCGTGGGGTTGGTGGTTGACAAGCCAGGGGGCAGCCCCTGTGTTCCCCAGCCCCAGGGAGGTTGTGGAGAGCTCCCAGCAGGGCTGCGATGGTTCGGGAAGAGGGGAGCATGGCTTGCATCGCGACTCCTGTCTAGGTCCTGTGAGTGGTGCCAGGTACTGCCCTGTGCCCCAGGTGGCACCAGTGCGCGGCAGGCAGCACAGGGGTGGGGCGGGAGGAACCCGTCTGGGGTCTGGCTGAGCAGTTTCCCCTCCAGGAAGGGGCAGGGGGTTGGGGTTTCTGAGACATCTGGGGGTGGAGCTGGGCTTGGTGGGGCTGAGTCCATGTGCCCCTGCCCCTAGCTCTGGGCCCGGAGGCTGGTGCCCGCTGTCCAGCCCGGTCATGGCACATAGCCTGCGGCTCTCCCTGCCTGCGCCGGGCCGTGCAGAACGCGGGTGCCCTAGGCAGACCGGGCAGGGGCTGCGCTCTGCTCCCCGGGGTGGGGAGCTGCCTGCCTGTGCGGGGGTGGCTGTGGGCTGATCCCAACAGTCCTCCAGGAGCCCGAGGGCAGAGCAAAGAGCCATGGTGGCCAGGAAACCCTAGAGGGGCTCCTTGGGTGAGCTGCAGTTCCGATGTGCACCACAGGGTGGCACTGCATGCACCTAGCGCCCAGCAGTATCCCAGTGCCCAGTGGGGCCGTGTTTGGCCCCAGCCCCCCAGGGCTCAGTGCACAGGCCGGACGGGAGGAGCCGGACGGGAGGAGCTGGTCACGGCTGCCAGGGCTGAGCTCTGTCCAGTGAGGACAGGGGCCGGCGTGCTGCGGGGGAGCCCTTGTCGCTGCGTTTCCCACCCAGCTGCCCTATCCTCCGGTCCCAGGGGCCAGTGTGGCAGTGGGCAGGGTTGGGCTCAGGGCTGTTTACAGAGGGGATTTGGCTGGAGGGAGAGCTCCCCCCCCCCCCTCCCCCCAGTCCTCCCCACCCTCCGGGCACAGCAACGGGCCCCTCTGTGAAATGCAGGCCCTGCGTCCCTCCTCCCCACGGCTTCCAGCAGCAGTTCCCTAGCCCCGTCCACACTAAGGGGGCTCTTGGAACCAGAGCAGCTGCCTCCAGAGGCACTTTGACTGGCTGCGCTGCACTGGCACTTCGCCCTCCTGCCCCGGGCGATGCACACAGCTCCCCCTGGACACACTGCCCCTGAGAGCAGCCCTGCCCGAGGGGCTCTACGGCATGGAGGGCAAAGGGCACAAGGGGGAGACTGGGGTAAAGAGTGTAACTCACCAGCTCGCTCCCTTTACTGCTCTGTCTCTCTCCAGTCTGACCCCTCTGCAGGGCAGGGGCTCTCTCACCGACCGGGCAGTGCCTGGGGCAAGACGGGGTCCTCTGGCTGCTGCGGCCGTGCAGAGAGTGCGCAGCAAGGGCCAGCAGGGCTCTCCAGCCCCCATGCAAACGAGCTGGCTGGTGGTTGGCAGTGCACTCAGCAGGGGAAGGGTTAATGGCGGAGGCTGCTTCAGTCCCTGCCTGGCCAGCGCTTTGCTCGGCCCTGCTTAAAAACCAAGGGCAGGGAGGTGTTGGGTGCCCCACGCGCTCAGGCCAGCTGCTCTTAGTGCCACCTTGGGAAGCTGCCACCCCGGGGCGGGGGAGCCCCTGGGCCCTGTTTCACTCTGCAGAAGGGGATGTTGGGGGGCACGGGGGTGGGCGTGCGGGAGGCAGCCGCACTGCGGATGGTGGTGACGAGTTGGGGCTCTTTGCCCGTGTGATCTGGGGGCCCAGGGACTCTCCACCTGCGCCAGGCCTGGCTTTTGCTGCCGTCTCTGCTGGCGGCTGGCTCGGTGCAGCTGATACCGGCCAGGCCCCAGGGCAGGTTTGCTTTCCGAGCCCGGTTTCCCAGCCTGTCTTCGTCTGGCAGCCACGCAGCTGCCACCTTCACACGGCCACTGGCCTTCGGCTGCTCCTGCTCTGTTGCCCTCTCCCGGCTGGCGGAAGCTCGCCTCGCCTCGCCTCGCCTCGCCTCGCCTCGCCTCGCCTCGCCTCTCCTGCTTCCCTGGCTCGTTCCCCAGGGGACGTGCATCTCACAGCCCTGGCATCAGTCTCCTACTCCGGTGTCCCGGAGCCACAGGCCGTGCTATGACCCAGCTTTGGAGCAGTCTGGGTGTCGGTCCCCCTCTTCCAGGGTGAGCCGGGTGGCCTCTCCACGGCTGGGACAGGACCTCTGGGGCTCCTGTCCTCCTGGGTCACTGAGCTCTGCCCAGCTGAGACCGAGCCATGTAGAGCCGGGTGCACTCTGCAGGGATCAATGCACCTCGTCCAGCATTCGCGGTGACTCCCCCAGGGCCATCAGTCGGGTTCGGGTGGTAACCGGCCACAGCCCAGAGAGCTGAAGGTTACAGCACGGCCCACTCTGGGGCGCCTGGAGCCCGGCCAGCCTGGAGGGAGCCTCCGTGTTCAGGCTCTGACTGACCTTGGGGAGGGTGCAGGTGAGAGCCCCGACTCCTTCCAGCAGCCAGCTTGGATCTCCCCCTCCCCGTCCTCTGTTCTCAGCTGGGGGGGTCTGTGCTCCGTGTCCCTGCTGAGACGTGAGGAAACCCAGCCGCCACTGGGGGTTGGTCGCTAGTTCTCAATGGCCTGGCGATTGGGTTTCCATTGTTCTCCCAGACAAGGGGTCCACCTGGGCTGCTCCTTTTCAAGTGTCCCATTCACACGCAGGCAACTCGGTGTCATTCACACCTGGGTCTCCCAGCCTGCCCTGAGATCCCAGTCCTTTCCCCACACTGGGCTGCCATATGAAATACAGGGGAAACTGAGGCACACAGAGCCTTCCTAAAACTCTCAGAAAATTCCCACTTGGCCACACCTGGCTGGTCTGACGGTCTGTGATGATAGAGAAACACAAAAGGTTTTTTAAATACATCAGAAGCAGGAACCCTGTTAAAGAACCAGTGGGGCCCCTGGACCATAGAGATACAAAAGGAGCATTTAAAGACGATAAAGTCATTGCAGAGAAACTAAATGAATTCTTTGCTTCAGTCTTCACAGCTGAGGACGTTAGGGAGATTCCCAAAGCTGAGCCGTCTTGTGGGTGACAAATCTGAGGAATTGTCACAGATTGAAGTGTCCCTAGAGGAGGTTTTGGAACTAATTGATAAACTGAACTGTAACAAGTCACCGGGACCAGATGGCATCACCCAAGAGTTCTGAAAGAACCCAAAGCTGAAATTGGTGATCTATTAACTATCGTTTGTAACCTGTCCTTTAAATCAGCTTCTGTGTCCAATGACTGGAAGATAGCTAATGGAACGCCAGTACTTAAAAAGGGCTTTAGAGGTGATCCCAACAATTACAGACTGTAAGTCTAACATCTACTGGGCAAATTCATAGAATTTCAGAGTTGGACGGGACCTCAGAAGATCATCTAGTCCCAACCCCCTGCTCAACGCAGGACCAATCCCATTGTTGCCCCATATTCCTAAACTGCCCCCTCAAGGATTGAGCTCATAACCCTGGGTTTAGTAGGCCAATGCTCAAACCACTGAGCTATCCCTCCCCCGCCCCAACTGAGCTATCCTAAATTAGTTGAAACAGTAGTAAAGAATAAAGTTGTCAGGCACATAGAAGAACATCAATTGTTGGGCAAAAGTCAACATTGTTTCTGTAAAGGGAAATCACGTCTTACTAATCTATTAGAGTTCTTTGAAGGGGTCAGCAAACATGTGGACAAGGGGGATCCGGTGGACATAGTGTACTTCGATTTCCAGAAAGCCTTTGACAAGGTCCCTCACCAAAGGCTCTTACGTAAATTAAGCTGCCATGGGATAAGAGGGAAGATCCTTTCATGGATTGAGAACTGGTTAAAAGACAGGAACAAAGGGTAGGAATAAATGGTAATTTTTCAGAATGGAGAGGGGTAACTAGTGGTGTTCCCCAAGGGTCAACCCTAGGTACAATCCTATTCAATTTACTCATAAATGATCAGGAGAAAGGGGTAAACAGTGAGGTGGCAAAGTTTGTAGACAATACTAAAGTGCTCAAGATAGTTAAGACCAAAGCAGACTGTGAAGAACTCCAGAAAGATCTCACAAAACTAAGTGACTGAGCAACACAATGGCAAATGAAATGTAATGTGGATAAATGTAAAGTAATGCGCATTGGAAAAAATAACCCCAACTATACATACAATATGATGGGGGCTAATTTAGCTGCAACTAATCAGGAAAAAGATCTTGGATAGTTCTCTAAAGCAATGGTCTTCAAAATGGGGTGCGCGCTCCTCTGGGAGGGTGAGACCCCAGCGCCGCTGCCGATCCCGCCCGGAAGACCGCCGAATTTGTGGCCTATTTTTGTGCCTCTGAAATGCTGCCACAGAAACTGGAAGCTTTCTATTCGGTGGCATTTCAGTGGACATATCCCGGGGGCTGCGAGTAGAGGAAGGAGAGTGAAAAGGGGCCGCGGCGGAGAAGTTTTGAAGACTGCTGCTCTAAAGACATCCACGCAGTGTGCAGCAGCAGTCAAAAAAGCAAACAGGATGTTAGGAATCATTAAAAAAGGCTAGAGAATAAGACTGAGTATCTTATTGCCCTTATATAAATCCATGGTGCTTCACATCTTGAATACTGCATACAGATGTAGTTATCCCAGATCAAAAAAGATATTTTAGAATTAGAAAAGGGCAACAAAAGTGATTAGGGGGTATGCAGCGCTCCAAGCGGGTGCCTGGGGCAGCAAGCCACGGGAGGGTGGGCTGACGTTCGCCGTCAGGGCGGCAGTCAGGCTGTCTTCGGCAGCAGGGATGAGGCCGCGGGACCCGTGGACCTCCCGCAGAAACGCCGCCACACTTCAAGAAGGATGTTAATAAATTGGAGAGGATTCAGAGAAGAGCCACAGGAATGATTGAAGACTCAGAAAACCGGCCTTCTAATGATAGACTCAAGGAGCTCAATCTGTTTAGTTTAATCAAGAAAATCTTAAGGGGTGACTTGATCACAGTCTAAAAGTATCTAAACAGGGAACACAACTTTGACGGAGGGCTCTTCGGTCTGAAAGAGAAAGACCGAACAGAAGGCAAGGGCTGGAAGGTGAAGGTACCTACACACTGAGACTGGAAACCCGGTGCACATTGTTACCAGTGAGTGTACTTAATCATTAACACTACTCACCACAGGTGGTGGCGGACAATCCATCTAATCAAGATGGGATGGTTTTTCTAAAAGCACTGCTCTGTTCAAATAGGAATTATCCAGGAGGTCAGACTAGATGATCACAAGGGTCCCTTTTCCCCTTGCAATTGATGAATCTGTGACCTACTCTGTGTTCGGACTTGCCGGTAGCTTCCTTTACAGAGAGCAAGAACTTGCCCTGAGGATCTCCAGAGGGTTAGGTTATTTACTCATTCGCTCAAAGGCTAATGCACCTCTTTTTAAGATCAGCACTTAATTTTGGAAGCACTAAATGGCGTTTTAAATAGCTACAGGAGAGATTATTTCCTCCCCACTCCTCTCTGGCTCCAGAGTGCCAAGGGAGCAGGGGCCCAGACCTTCCCAGCAAGAGGAGGGTTGTCTGAGTGCAGAGATGGTGAAATGTTTGACTGAGCATTCTTTCCATCTCACACGTCATCAGGAATAAGGCTCAGCTAGACTCTTTGCTCTCTGAGTTTGCACAGGTTCGGCTATGTGGAACTTAGTGAATTGGTGCTACACAAGAAGGAAGAGTCCAGTGTTGGTTCTGCATGGCTCAGAGAAGTAAAGTCACTCACTCCCCCGCTGCTGCTGCATGTTGATGTGCTCGTTAAGAAGGTGCCATTTTTCGGAATGGCCCCCAGCTGTGTGCACAGACTGCATGGGACCTGCTATCCGACTCCTGCAGGTTTGCAACTCGCAGGCCTGACTCAGTCCAGCAGTAGCACCACAAAGGTAGGTAATTCCCAGCTTGGTGAAATCCTGACCCCACTGAAGTCAACAGCAAACTCCCATTGATGGCATCAGGGCCAGGAATTCATTCTGGATTTTCCCCACCTCTGGCACCTCATGGGCCCCATGGCCTAATGCTGAGTGTAAGAGAATGCAGGTTCCTGCTGCTACGGCCTTTCCGCGCATTTTCTGTTCCTGTGGCAAAGCAGATGTTGGAGTCACTCGCTGGACAATCCGCCTGGAAATTCTTACCTTGAAGAGGCCGAGCGCTCCTTGGTGCTAAGTGAAATCGTCTGTGTCTCATTAACATCAAAGAGTTTCCTTCAGTAGTCCGGGGCGGTGGGAGACCAACCAGCAGATGAGCTGGGGAACTGCTAGTCTCCACTAATGTGGCCTGCAATCAATTAACATCAAAGGGGAGACACTAGAATGTGTGAAAGCAGCAAGGGGAAATCACACCAACTGGGGAGAAAGGGGCAATGCTAACATTTCAGCTCGAATTGTGACCCCACCCAAAGACAGTCTGAAGCCTGTGCTGGGAATTCTATCTAGTGCTGGTGGGTTCTTCTGAAATCCCCCCCATCCCTTTGTACTGGCCGTGGAGGGTCACGCTTTCATCATCCAAGCTGGACTGCAACTCTATCTTAAGGGCTTGTCTACACTGGCTCTTTACAGTGCTGCAACTTTCTCGCCCGGGGTGAGAAAAAACACCCCACTGAGCGCTGCAAGTTTCAGCACTGGAAAGCGCCAGTGTAGACAGTGCACCAAGATACTCACAAAGAAGCTACCACCGGTGCTCAGCACAACAGCAGTCTGAAGTACTTAGGTGGGGAGAAGAGTTCTACAGAAGAATGGCCAATTTGGGTCAGACCAATGCTCCATCTAGTACGGGATCCTGTCTTCCGATGCTTCCGTGGGAATGAACAGAACAAGGCAAGTATCAAGTTATCCATCCCCCGTCATCCAGAGCCAGCTTTTGGCAATCAGAGGCAAGGGACCCCAGAGCATGGAGTTGCGGCCCTGACAATCTTGGCAAATAGCCATTGATGGACCTGTCCTCCATTAATTTATCACATTCTTACCTGAACCCTGTTATGCTTTTGGCCTTTGCAACATCCCTTGGTAAGACGTTCCACAGGCTGATTGTGCGCTGTGTGAAGAAATACTTCCTAACCCTCCTACTCATTCATTTCATTCAGTGACCCCTGGTTCTTGTGTTATGTGAAGACTCACGTTCACCACACCAGACATGAGTTTCCAGACCCCCCTCATACCCCGTCCCACCCCTTAGTTATCTCGTTTCTAAGCTGGACAGCCCCAGTCTTTTTAATTTCTCCTCGTATAAAAGCTGTGTCACGTTACTGGAATAATTGGGTACCATATAGATCATTGGGGTACCGAATATTATGTGAAGGGGTCATAACAGGTGTCTATGACCAGGTTATGGAGGGCGGATTATGAATATGCCATTGCTGTGTGTGTATCTTTGTACTTCAAGCTTATGCTTGGTTTCTGGGTGAAATCTCAGGCAAACTGGTGTTGACTTGAATGGCCTGCCTGATGGCCCATTAAGGGGCCATTAACTGCACAATGAACTCTGTCCACACCCGAGGAGCCTCCCCAGGAATGGAACATGCCTGGGCAAAAACCGAATCATTGAGAGTCTGGGAATTGGACCATGTGACTGTGGACCTGCAGTTTGAAACCAGACTCTGCATAAGGAGGAGGAGGGTCTTCACCCACAGGAGGAAGGCTATAAAGCCTGGAAGAAGGTCCTCCATTTTCGTCTTTACCTTCAGCATGCAGCCTGTCTTGCTTCCAGCTCTGAATGGACTTTGCTACACAGGTGAACTCTGGACTAAGGTGCTGACCCATCCCTAAATGGGGTGCATTCTAAGACTTTGATTTGAACCTGCAGTTTATTCTACCTTCGCTGCAAGCCTGAACCAAGAAATGTGCCATCACTGCATGTAATTGATTTCTTTTTAACCATTCTTAACCCTCACCTAGACCTTTTTCCTTGTATAATAAACCTTTAGATTTTAGATTCTAAAGGATTGGCAACAGCGTGATTTGTGGGAAGATCTGATTTGTATATTGACCTGGGTCTGGGGCCTGATTCTTTGGAATTGGGGAGAACCGTTTTCTTTATTTGGGGGATTGGTTTTCATAACCATTGGTCCCCAGGACAGGTGGCTGCTGGTGGTGATACTGGGAAGCTGGAGTGTCTAAGGGAATTGCTTGTGTGACTTGTGGTTAGCCAGTGGGGCGAAACCAAAGTCTTTTCTGTTTAGCTGGTTTGGTTTACCTTAGTGTGGAAAAACCCCAGCTTTGGGCTGTAGTTGCCCATTGGGAAGCAATCTGTCCTGATCTGACACTCACAGTTGGATCCCACCAGGAACAGCACCGTCACAAGCTGTTAAAAAAATATTCCATCCCCTAATCACTTTTGTTGCCCTTCTTTTATTCTCCCTCTCCTGGATCAACCTCAGCCTGGACCAGTTCACACAAGAGGTCCATTTCCTGGACACTACAGTGTAAATAAGTGATAGTCACATAAATACCACCCTATACCGGAAATCTACTGACCGCTATACTTACCTACATGCTGCCAGCTTCCATCCAGGAGACATCACACGATCCATTGTCTACAGTCAAGCCATGAGATACAACCGAATTTGCTCCAATCCCTCAGACAGAGCCAAACACCTACAAGATCTTTATCAAGCATTCTTAAAACTACAATCCCCACCTGGGGAAATGAGGGAACAGATTGACAGAGCAAGATGGGTACCTGGAAGTCACCTACTACAGAACAGGCCCAACAAAGAAAATAACAGAACACCATTAGCTGTCACCTACAGCCCCCAACTAAAATCTCTCCAGTGCATCATCAAAGACCTACAACCTATCCTGGAAAACGATCCCTCACTCTCACAGACCTTGGGAGACAGGACAGTCCTTGCTTACAGACAGCCCCCAACCTGAAGCAATTACTCGCCAGCAACTCCACCACTCCACAGAAACACTAAACCAGGAAACAATCCCTGTAACAAACCAGGTTGTCTACTCTGTTCCCATATCTACTCTAGCAACACCATGAGAGGACCCAAACACATCAACCACACCATCAGAGGTTCATTCACCTGCATATCTACCAATGTGATATATGCCATCATGTGCCAGCAATGCCCCTCTGCCATGTACATTGGCCAAACCGGCCAGTCTCTACGCAAAAGAATAAATGGACACAAATCGGACATCAGGAATGGTAACCTACAGAAGTCAGTCGGAGAACACTTCCATCTCCTTGGACATTCTATAATACAGGGGTGGCCAACCGGGGGCTCCGGAGCCCATACGCCTCTTCAGAAGTTAATCTGCGGCTCCTTGTACAGGCACCGACTCCGGAGCTGGAGCGACAGGCGCCAACTTTCCAATGTGCCGGGGGATGCTCTCTGCTCAACCCCTGCCCCCACTCCCCTCCCCGCCCTCCTCCCCTGGGCCTGCCATGCCCTTGCTCCCCCCCCCCCACCTAGAGCCTCCTATATGAAACAGCTGATCGGGAGGTGGGGGGGAGGCACTGATCAGCTGGGCTGCCGGTGGGCCAGAGGTGCTGGGAGCGAGGTGAGGGGGAGCTGATGTGGGGGGGTTGCTGAAGTATTTCTGTGGCACTTTGGTAAATTCTGGCTGCTTCTCCGGCTCAGGTTGGCCACCCCTGCTATAATAGATTTAAAAGTGGCCATACTTGAACAAAAAAACTTCAGAAACAAACTTCAAAGAGAAACTGCAGAACTAAAATTCATTTGCAAATTTAACACCATTAATTGGGGCTTGAATAGAGCCTGGGGGTGGCTGGCTCATTACAAAAACAACTTTTCCTCTCCTGGAATTGACACCTCCTCATCAATTATCGGGAGTGGACCACATCCACTCTGACTGAATTGGCCCTGTGAACACTGGTTCTCCACTTGTGAGGTAACTCCCCTCTCTTCATGTGTCAGTAGAACAATCCTTGCAGCTGTAACTTTCACCCCATGCATCTGAAGAAGTGGGCTTTTTACCTACAAAATCTAATGCCCAAATAAATCTGTTAGTCTTTCACGTGCCACCGGACTCCTTCTTGTTTTTGTTGATCCAGACTAACACGGCTACCTTCCCCCCCCCCCCCCCCCGCCCACCCATACAGTTTCTCACATTTGCCAACTAGAGAGAATGGCTCAAGTGTGGGAATTTCCCTAACATCATCTACAGTGAAGACCAATGCAAATACTTCATTTAGTTTTTCTGCAATGATCTTATCTTCCTTGAGTGCTGCTTTAGCACCTTAATCATCCAGTGGCCTCACTGATTAATTGTCAGGCTTCCTGCTTATGAGGTACTTATGTACTTAAAAAAAAATCTGTTAGTTTTTGTGTCTTTTGCTAGCTGTTCTTCACATTATTTTTTGGCCTGCCTAATGACACATTTACACATGACTTGCCAAAGTTTCTGTTCCTATCTCTTTTCCTCCAGAGGATTTGACTTTCAGTTTTTTACAGACTCTAACTACATCCTTCACACTATTATTTAGTCATGGTGCCATTCTTTTGGTTACTCTTACTGTTTTTTTATTTGTTTTATTTGGAGTATACATGTAGTTTGAGCCTTTTTTATGGTGTTTTTAAAAAGTTTCCATGAAGCTTGCAGGCATTCACTCTTGTGACTATTCCTTTTAATTTCTGTTTAAATAGCTTCTTTATTTTTAGTGTTGTTCCCCTTTTTGAAGTTAAATGCTACTGTGGTGGGTTTCTTTGGTATTTCCCTCTCCACAAGGAATAAGGATATTAAATGTAGAGTCATAGAATCACAGAATCATAGAATATTAGAGTTGGAAGGGACCTCTGGAGGTCATCTAGTCCAACCCCCTGCTCAAAGCAGGACCAATCCCCAACTAAATCATCCCAGATAGGGCTTTGTCAAGCCTGACCTTAAAAACCTCTAAGGAAGGTGATTCTACCACCTCCCTAGGGAACCCATTCCAGTGCTTCACCACCCTCCTAGTGAAAAAGTTTTTCCTAATATCCAACCTAAACCTTCCCAACTGCAACTTGAGACCATTACTCCTTGTTCTGTCATCTGCTACCACTGACAACAGTCTAGATCCATCCTCTTTGGAACCCCCTTTCAGGTAGTTGAAAGCAGCTATCAAATCTCCCCTCAGTCTTCTCTTCTGTAGACTAAACAATCCCAGTTCTCTCAGCCTCTCCTCATAAGTCATGTGCTCCAGGCCCCTGATCATTTTTGTTGCCCTTCTCTGGACTCTTTCCAATTTTTCCACATCCTCCTTGTAGTGTGGGCCCCAAAACTGGACACAGTCTCCAGATGAGGCCTCACCAATGTAATTACATTATGGTTGCTATTACTGAGCAGTTCAGCTATATTCACCCCTTGGACCAATTCCTGTGCCCCATTTAGGATGAAATCAATAACAGCCTCTTCCACTTTGGGTTCCAGGACTAGCTGCTCCAAGAAGCAGTCATAAATGGTGTCTAGAAAATTTTCTGTCTCCATCCCATTTTCAGGTGACATGTACCCCATCATTATTACCATAGCTGAAATCCAACTAATTTTTATATTACTATAATTATTATTATTAATTTTCATTATGGTGCTGCCTAGGAGCCCTAGTCATGAACCAGGACTCCATGGTTTGAGGCACGGTACAAACACAGAACGAAGAGACGGTCCCGTATCCAATGATTTTACAATTCATGCCTGAATTACAATCCAACCTGATGAAAATCCAGTCTGGTCCGCACAATAGAGCCCCACTAAACTGCACCTTGTATAACCAAACCCCCAAAGAACCAAACTGAAATAGCCCCTGGCAGTCACCTTCCCTGGACTCTTGTTCTCCAAGGCAAGGGCCCAGGGAAGGAAGGACAGGCTATCTGTCAGCATGTTGATCAGCTCCAGTGGGATGCTGTCATTTGGAAAGCAGGCAAAAGCTCCACACCGGCTAACATCTTGGGGCCCTTTGCAAAATCCAGAGGGCAGAAAGCATGTGGAACAGGTGCACCTGGAGTGGCGTAGCCAGCAGGCTGTTTTGGGTGATACCCCCTTAGCAAAGGCATGGGGTGGGTTGTTGGAACAAGAAGGTTCTGTGGCACTACCGGATACAGGGATTCTGAGGTGGCCAGTTGGACGCAGGCAGGCTGGAGAGTGGAGATTGCAAGGAGCAGACTGGGAGGGGAGAGATTGTGAGTTGCAGATAGATCACGGCAATTTGGGGTTGGGATTAGCAGTTTGATCTAGATGGGAGTGACAGTTGGGATGGGCAGTTGAGATGAGCGGGTAACAGCTGGGATGGGCAGTTGAGATGAGTGGGTAACAGTTGGGATGGGCAGTTGGGATGAGTGGGTAACAGTTGGGATGGGCAGTTGGGATGAGCGGGTAACAGTTGGGATGGGCAGTTGGGGTGAGGGGGATGACAGTTGGGATGGGCAGTTGAGATGAGCGGGTAACAGCTGGGATGGGCAGTTGAGATGAGTGGGTAACAGTTGGGATGGGCAGTTGGGATGAGCGGGTAACAGTTGGGATTGGCAGTTGAGGTGAGGGGGATGACAGTTGGGATGGGCAGTTGGGATGAGGGGGTGACAGTTGGGATGGGCAGTTGGGAGGAGGGGGTGACAGTTGGGATGGGCAGTTGGGAGGAGGGGGTGAAGCAGTTGGGAGGAGGGAGTAACAGTTGGGATGGGCTGTTGGGAGGAGGGAGTAACAGTTGGGATTGGCAGTTGAGAGGAGGGAGTAACAGTTGGGATGGGCAGTTGGGATGAGGGGGTAACGGTTGGGATGGGCAGTTGGGATGAGTGGGATGACAGTTGGGATGGGCAGTTGGGGTGAGGGGGATGACAGTTGGGATGGGCAGCTGGGGTGAGGGGGATGACAGTTGGGATGGGCAGCTGGGGTGAGGGGGATGACAGTTGGGATGGGCAGTTGGGATGAGGGGGTAACAGTTGGGATGGGCAGTTGGGGTGAGGGGGATGACAGTTGGGATGGGCAGTTGGGATGAGCGGGTAACAGTTGGGATGGGCAGTTGGGGTGAGGGGGATGACAGTTGGGATGGGCAGTTGGGATGAGGGGGTAACAGTTGGGATGGGCAGTTGGGGTGAGGGGGATGACAGTTGGGATGGGCAGTTGGGATGAGAGGGTAACAGTTGGGATGGGCAGTTGGGATGATTGGGATGACAGTTGGGATGGGCAGGTGGGAGTTCCTCAAGGATCAGTCTTGGGACCAATATTATCAAATATTTTTATTTATGACCTTGGCACAAACAGCAGAAGTTTGCTGATGATACAAGGCAGGGGGGGCATAGTCAATATACAGAAAGATTGGAATATTATACAGGAAGAGCTGGATGATCTTGAAGACAGGAGTAACAGAAATGGGATGAAATTCAATAGCAGAAAGTACAAAGTCAGGAACCTAGTTCTAAAAAGAAGAATTTCTGCTACAGCATGGGAGCTCATCAGCTGGAAGCAACGGAGGAGAAAGACCTGGGTATGTGGGTTGATCAGAGGATGAATATGAACCGCCAATGTGGTGTGGCTGTGAAAAAGGAAAATGTAATCCTAGGATGTACAGGATTAGGCAACACATTTCCAGCAGAGAGAGAAATATTCAAGTCAGTCTGTACAGGCACTGGTAAGACCTACTTTGGAATACTTTGTACATTTCTGGTACATGTTCAAGAAAGATTAATTCAGGATGGACCAGGTGCAGAGAAAGCTACTAGGATGTTCAGTGGAATGAAGGGTCTATCGTCTGAGAGAAGACTGGAAGAGCTTGATGTGTTAGCCTAGCAAAAAGGCAGCTGAGAGGGGTGATGATTGCTCTCTACACTGGCGGGAAAGGACCAGGGAGCTTGAAGAGCTATCTAAGCTAAAGGGTAATGTCAGCACAAGATCAAATTGGTACAAACTGGCTAAGAACAAATTCAGGCTAGAAATCAGATTTCTAACCATCAGAGGGGCAAGGTTCTAGAACAGCCTGTCGAGGAGAGTTGTGATGGCAAGGAACTAAATTAGTTTAAAGACAGAAGTGGACAAATTTGTGTGTGAAATTGTATAACAGGGTTGTTTGTGATGGTAGCAGGCAAAGCTCAGCAGTCCTGTGGCTCACTTCTGGTTTATGTCTTATGTTCCTAAAAGACGATGCTTCAAGGCTTCCACCAGGCACCTGGAGGGGTCAGGAAGGGATTCCCCTCCAGCACACTGTATTGTTTTTGTTTGTGTCTGCTTCCTCTGAAATATCACATGTGGCCATAGCTGGAGCTGGGACACTGGATAGGGAGGGCAGTTGCTCTGAGGTGGTGCTGAGCATTGTCTCTCTCAGGTGCTTGGCTGACTGGTTCTTGCTCCATGCTCAGGATCTATCTGATTCCCAAATGCAGAGGCAGGAAGGTGTTTCCCCCAGGTGAGGTTGGCAGTGACTTTTGAGTTTTTTTCACCTTCCTCTACAGAGTAGAGTACTGGCCACTTGCCAGGATTATCTGGATGTCATTTAATTACTTCCCTGCCATTGCAGGGGTCTTGGGCACTGGTGAACCTGGGTCCCCCTGCTTCTCTCTGTGTGGCACATAACAGTTTTTCATAGCTGCACGCTGTAATATTTGGTCTATTTTCAGTTGTTGTGTTTAGGATATGGGTTTTGGGTTATGTGGTAGCTGATGTGATACAGAAGGTTCCTCCAGGACCCAAACTCTGACTCAGCACTGATCAGGGTTTCATGATTCCAGAGCCCTCATATTCCCAGTAGATAATTTCCCCCCGCCCTCCAGGAGGAAGAAGTTTCATGCTCCTCCTCTGCCTCATATCATATTGCAGGGGACTCTCCCACCTACTTTCCTAGATCACAACACTATGACCCCTATTTCTCAGCTAGGGATCCCAGACATAGGAGTCATAGTAAGCATCGTATGAGAGGGGTAGCCCTGTTAGTCTGGATCTGCAAAAGCAACAAAGTGTCCTGTGGCACCTTATAGACTAACAGACGTATTGGAGCGTAAGCGTTCATGGGTGAACACTCACTTCATCAGATGCATGCGAGAGTGACAAAAAGCCTTGTGGCACCTTATAGACTAACACAGTAAGCATATGGACTTCAGAGAGGACTCCTTGGTTTGGAACCACACCCGGCCACCTGCTAATGATCTGTATGGTTCCCACTCATGACCATATTGGTACCATGGAAAGGACAATACAGTAGGAAACCTGGCTCCCCTGTGTCATCTAGAGTTAGTTTAAATTCTGCTCTGGGGCGCATGGGGCAGATGCAGATCTTGTCTACACCACCCCTGAGAGCGTTGACCCTTTCTTCACTCAGGGGGGTGTTTCCCAGCGTTGTAAGGGGCAGTGCAGACAGTGCCACAGCGCTGGTGGCTATTCCCCTTGCAGAGGTGGTTCGACTCCTGCGCTGGGAGAGCTCCCAGACCCACAGCTAGGGTGACAAGACAGCAGATGTGAAAGATCAGGCCGGGGGTGGGGGGTAATAGGACCCTATATAAGAAAAAGACCCAAAGCTCGTGACTGTCCCTATAAAACCGGGACAGCTGGTCCCCCTCCCCCCAGGCAAGGCCCTGCTCTGTCTGGGGCAGGCCCAGAGCCGCGGGGGGATCTCAGCAGGGCCGGGGGGGTTGCAGCCTGTCCCCCCCGCCGGGGTCATTCCTCGACGGGCGGGGTGACGGGTGCCGAGCAGGGGGCTCGCGGCTCGCGATGGTCTCATCTCGGAGCCGGGATGGGATGAGGGGAGGACGCCTTGGCGCAGCGGCCCCTCCCCCGCGGCTGGCCGGGCGGGCGCCTGTCACCGTGGCTCCTGGCCCGCGGCTCTGCCCGGCAGTGGCCCTCGCTGTCCGCCGGGGGCGGCCCGGGCCAGCCTGCTGCACGCGGCGACGGCGGCTCCTCCGCCCCCTCGCCCCCCTGCGCGCCCGGCTCCCGCGGGCGGCCACCGGCCTCCCTAGCGCGGCCCTGCCGGCGAGGCCCGGCGCCGCGCCCCGTCTCCATGGCAGCGCGGGCCGCGGGGGCGCGCCTGCGCCCCTGGCAGCCCCTCCCAGGCCGGGCGCGAGGGGGCGCGGCGCGGCCGGCGTGCCGGCGCGCGGCGTAGCGCGATGACGTAGACAGCCGCGGCCGTGGGCGTGCCGGCGCGGGGCCCTCCCCCAGAAGATGGCGAGTCCGTGCGGGCGGCAGGAATGCTCCATTGAGAGGCGCGGCTTCCGCCACCAGCTCGACGCGTGGCGACACAAGCTCATTCACTGTGTAGGTGAGGGCCGGCGCGCGGGGCAGCGGCGGCGCCCCTCCCCCCGCCCCCCACTTCCCCTCCCCCCCCGCTGCGAGACACGGCACGCCCCTCCCCCCCCCCCCCCCGCGGCCTCTCCCGCCCGCCTCTCCGTCACCCGGGCCCGGTCCGGCCTGGGGCCTCCTCCCTGGGCCGCCCGCGCAGCCCGCGCCCGGGGGATGGGCCCTGCTGGGGGGCGCGGCCTCCGCTCCCCCGCCGCCATCGCACCCCCACCCTGGGGTCCTCAGGCCCGAGTCCAGGCCGGGGCCGCCCGCGCCGCCGCTCCCCGGATACCTGCGTCGAGACCGGCAGGCAGGCCCGGGGTCTGGGGCGCCGCTCGGGGCTGGGGCTGACGCCCCCCCCCCCCCGGGGTTCCGGCCGCGGGCAGGCGAAGCCCTTTGGCTGCCCTTCCCCCCCTCCCCTCTCCGCCGGGCCGCCCGTTCAGCCCGAAACTCGCTCGCACGTGTTCCCTCGGCATTGATTAACCCCCCCCCCGGGTAGAGCTGGAGCGGGGGCCTCACCTCCGCCCCCCCCCCCCGCCCCCGATCGGCTCGCTCACCGGAGCGGCACACTTTCCTTGGTGTTAGGGCCCCTTTGGGTGTCCACCCCTCGCACCGCACCCAGTTTTGGGGGGCAGCTGAAGGCTGAAATGTTTCTTTTGGCATGGAGAAGCAAAACCCCTCCTAGTATGTGTTGCTCTTGGAGCCTGTAAAACCTTGGTCTTGAACTTGAGTGCCACCTTCGCCTGACCTGTAGCGAGTTCCTTCCAAGTTCGGTGGGGAAGAATCGTTACCGGTTTGCCAGAAATGGAGGATCCATTGAATTCAAAATAGGAGGAACTTTCCGTTTTGCTAAAAATGCAGACTACCTCTATCTTAGAAGAAACAGCTCTTCTGTCATTTTTCAATTTGTCTTCAATCTGCTTTGACTCTGCTACCTGTCTTATTCATTCAGATCATATTGCTTCCCTTGCGGAATATAAATTACTGGTCAGTTTCTGGTGTGTGTGAAGCTCAGTGTTGGAGGCTTGCACAAGGGACCCTTTTGAAATTGGAAAGGTAGAGAGCAAATGACTTCAGAATTAATGTTAGAGCCCTACAGCTGTGTGTCTGAAGCAGAGTCCTTGGCTAGTTTGCCTGTCTATCCTTGTGTCATAATACTAGTCCTGTTTCCTGCTGGTTATGATTGAATTCCTGAAATTTAACTGCCAGATGTATCTTATGTAGTGATAGTGACTTTTTAGCATATTGTAAACTGCATCGGATATGACAAAATGTTTTAATTTTTATTCAGAATTTAGACCCTTTATTCATCATATAGAGTGACTTGAATTCAAAGACAAAAGTACCAACAAAAACATACCTTTCCCTCTATCATTATGTCAAAGAAGGACACCTAATGGAGAGAAGGAATTAGTGAGTTTAAGGTTAATGTAAATTCACTGATTGGACCCAATACTCTTACTCTTAGTAGTCCTCATACGAGTTAAAGGGACTTAAAATTTTGCTTGTAAACATCCTTATTACATTATGCTTATATAACCGTCACATAGGGAGTGAGAAGGGATGGTTCACTTGATGATTCCTTGTTCTGTTCATTCTCTCTGGGGCACCTGGCATTGGCCATTATCTGAAAACAGGATACTGTGCTAGATGAACCTTTGGTCTGGCCCGGTATGGCTCTTGTGTTCATATTTAATTTTTTTTTCTAGAAAGTCTACTAGTTTTTTTAATTTTGTAGGTAACCTTCTTCCAGAGAAGGAAAAGTGCAGTCTTCATTTTTCAGTTAGAGATGGTCTTTCAACAGCAGAAAGTGCAAGAACTGAGAAGTTAAGTTTTTTATCTGTCTGAGCTTCCTGGATAGATAGCGAAGCAAGCAGATTTAAGGGGGTTAAACTATGGATCTCTAGTTCTAGGACATCCTTAAGAAATGCTGCAGCCTGGTCCCTGAATTGATATTTTTGTTCTTGTTTAGAAAATTTGGGAGATTATACTAAACACAGCCCATCCTTTTTATTCTTCTGATATGTAAATATGTCTGTAATATGTCCGTGATCTGTATATGTAATCTGTAGTGAAACTTTCAGATTCACTTTAGTTCCTACTGAACAGAGTTAAATGTATTTTATTGTGAGGTAGCTCAACATCCTAGTTCAGTATCTAGGCTTTGAAACATCATTGTGGGTTACACTAAAAATCCTAACAAAGCTGTTCGGTACATACCGGCTCAGCAACTCCACGTGTGAGTGTGTTTTACATAAATGTTCAGGGCTTGGGAATATACCAGACCCTGTTAACTAGAGGGCAGTACAAATGATTAAATTGAGTAGGCACATGGAAGTTCAAGGTTAATTAGCTGCTGACAAACTCACCTCTACTGGAACAGGGGGATGTTTAGATTTCTACCAGGATGATGTCTATAGATCCTGCTTAGGGGAGCTTACTTTTGGATCAGTCTCTGGATAATAGATGTCTGTCATTTGATAACTACCTTGCCAAAGTTCTGTGTCTGGTGTTATACAGGTCAGACTTTATCATCATAGTGATCCTTTTTGGCCTTAGAATCTATGAATCTGTGACCCACCTCTGTCTCCGTCAGCTGAATGTGTGAGCAACAAGGCTGATGTCGTGGTGGGTGTCTGCTATAGATCACCAGATCAGGGGGATGAGATAGATGAGGCTTTCTTCCAGCAGCTAAGAGAAGTTACTAGATCACAAGCTGTGGTGCTCATGGGAGATTTCAATCACCCTGATATCTACTGGGAGAGCAATACAGCAGTGCACAGACAATCCAGGAAATTTTTGGAAAGTGTAGGGGACAATTTCTTAGTGCAAGTGCTGGAGGAACCAACTAGGGGCAGAGCTTTTCTTGGCATGATGCTCACAAACTGGGAAGAATTAGTAGGGGATGCAAAAGTGGATGGGAACCTGGAAGGCCGTGACCATGAGATAGTCGAGTTCAGGATCCTGACACAGGGAAGAAAGGAGAGCAGCAGAATACAGACCCTGGACTTCAGAAAAGCAGACTTTGACTCCCTCAGGGAACTCATGGGCAGGATCCCCTGGGAGATGAACATGAAGGGGAAAGGAGTCCAGGAGAGCTGGCTGTATTTTAAAGAATCCTTATTGAGGTTGCAGGAACAAACCATCCCGATGTGTAGAAAGAATAGTAAATATGGCAGGTGACCAGCTTGGCTTAACAGTGAAATCCTTGCTGATCTTAAATGCAAAAAAGAAGCTTACAAGAAGTGGAAGATTGGGCAAATGACCAGGGAGGAATATAAAAATATTGCTCAGGCATGTGGAAGTGAAATCAGGAAGGCTAAATCACACTTGGAGTTGCAGCTAGCAAGGGATGTTAAGGGTAATAAGGGTTTTTTCAAGTATGTTAGCAGCAAGAAGAAAGTCAAGGAAAATGTGGGCTCCTTACTGAATGAGGGAGGCAATCCAGTGACAGAGGATGGGGAAAAACCAATTTACTCAATGCCTTTTTTGCCTCTGTCTTCACAAACAAGGTCAGCTCCCAGACTCCTGCACTGGGCAGCACAGCATGGGGAGGAGGTGACCAGCCCTCTGTGGAAAATGAAGTGGTTCAGGACTATTGAGAAAAGCTGGACGAGCACAAGTCCATGGGGCCAGATACGCTGCATCCAAGGGTGCTAAAGGAGTTGGCGGAGGTGATTGCATTGGCTGTTATCTTTGAAAACTCATGGCAATTGGGGGAGGTCCCGGATGACTGGAGAAAGGCTAATGTAGTGCCCATCTTTAAAAAAGGGAAGAAGGAGGATCCAGGGAATGACAGGCCAGTCAGTCTCACCTGAGTCCCTGGAAAAATGATGGAGCAGGTCCTCAAGGCATCAATTCTGAAGCACTTAGAGCAGAGGAAAGTGATCAGGAACAGTCAGCATGGATTCACCAAGGGCAAGTCATGCCTGACTAACCTAATTGCCTTCTACGATGAGATAACTGGCTCTGTGGATGAGGGGAAAGCAGTGTATTCTTTGACTTTAGCAAAGCATTTGATACGGTCCCACACAATATTTTTGCCAGGAAGTTAAAAGTTGTATGGGCTGGATGAATGGACCATAAGGTGGATAGAAACCTGGCTGGATGGTTGGGCTGGATGGTTGCCCCAAGGGTCAGTCCTGGGGCCTGTTTTATTCAATATCTTTATCAATGATCTGGAGCATGGTGTGGACTGCACCCTCAGCAAGTTTGCAGATGACACTAAACTGGGAGGAGTGGTAGATACACTGGAGGGTAGGGATAGGATACAGAGGGACCTAGACAAATTAGAGGATTGGGCCAAAAGAAATTTCATGAGGTTCAACAAGAAGTGAAGAGTCCTGCACTTAGGGCGGAAGAATCCCATGTACTGCTATAGATTAGGGACCGAATGGCTAGGCAGCAGTTCTGCAGAAAAGGACCTAGGGGTTACAGTGGATGAGAAGCTGGATATGAGTCAACAGTGTGCCCTTGTTGCCAAGAAGGTTAATGGCATTTTGGGCTGTATAAGTAGGGGCATTGCCACCAGATTGAGGGATGTGATTGTTCCCCTCTATTCGACATTGGTGAGGCCTCATCTGGAGTACTGTATCCAGTTTTGGGGCTCACACTTCAAGAAGGATGTGGAAAAATTGGAAAGAGTCCAGAGAAGGGCAACAAAATTGATTAGGGTCTGGAGCACATGACTTATGAGGAGAGGCTGAGAGAACTGGGATTGTTTAGTCTTCAGAAGAGAAGACTGAGTGGTGATTTGACAGCTGCTTTCAGCTACATGAAAGGGGGTTCTAAAGAGGATGGATCTAGACTCTTTTCAGTGGTAGCAGATGACAGAACAAGGAGTAATGGTCTCAAATTGCAGTTGGGAAGGTGTAGATTGGATATTAGGAAAAACCTTTTCCCTACCGGTAGGAGGGTGATGAAGCACTGGAATGGGTTCCCTAGGGAGGTGGTAGAATCACCTTTTTAAGGTCAGGCTTGACAAAGCCCTGGCTGTGATGATTTAGTTGGGGCTTCGTCCTGCTTTGAGAAGGAGTTGGACTAGATGACCTCCAGAGGTCCCTTCCAACCCTAATATTCTATGATGTGTTCCACCTTCTCCCCTTGTGTCAAACCAGCCTAGTTTCTGGGGTCCACTATACTATTCCTTCCTGGCTGCTCTGTGTATGAGGGAGAGGGGTGCCTTCCTCTATTTAGCTTACTTTTTTTGTATGTCATCCTTGAATAGCTTCAGTGCTTCTCTTTGGTGATTCTCAGAACTTTCCTTAACAGCTGCATAGTGAAACTCCGAAATGTCTGGGCAATTCTATTGCTACAGTTCCAAATCTTGTGAATTTCAATGGGACAGCTGAAAATCGTGCGTGTTTCATTTTGCTGCTGCTTGGCAAAGCTATGAAAAGTCAGAGGTTATGGAGCTGTCTGCAGGCTCAAAGAAAACATAGCATTGGGTCACATTTATACTGTTCTTAGCAACTGTAAGTGGCAGAAACTTTTTAAAAAATAAGCACTTAAATTCTCCAGGGATTGATAATATAGGTTCCCTTCAGTCCCCTCTTGGTCCTTCCTCACCCCTTATGAATTGATGGGTGTGGTCTGGTATTTTTTATTTTATTTTTGTTGTTTTTATTTTTTGCAGTCCCTGTGTCTGTTTACAAGAGAGGCTATGGAGGAAATGGTTAATTACTAAGTTGACCTGTTTTTGGAGCTAAAGTACAAAAAACATTTTGTAAAAAGTCCAAAGTATAACAGTGTGAAGTGGCTTTTATCTTGATGGCAGTATGCCAGAAATAGTTTGAACCTCAAATTGATCAGTTTTATGAGACCTCAGACCTGCCCTTTTCCTAACATGTACCTAGCATAATTTCTGTCAGTTCATATGAATAGAAATTGTAATTCCTTTGTTTTTCCTTCTTACAAGTGATGAAGGGCCTCACTGCTATTCATGAGATCCAACTGAAATGGCACTATAGTTATAAAAACCCAACTTTAAATACATTTAGGGGCTAACTTATCAACCATAAATGGGTTGAATACAGCCTGTGTTCAGAAGCTGATCTCTTAAATGATTACAATCTTATTCTGCCTTGATAATTCCATGATGATCTTAATATTTGTTATAGGAACTAAATACTTTATAAGAGGGGGAGAAAAATCTCCTTTGGGTGTTTCTAAAGCACTTCTCACCTTGGTAGATTCACCTGAGTGAATCTTATGTGGACTACAGTGTTCTATTAGCAGCATCAGTACAAAAAGAGAGTAGTGTGATAACAGTACACAGAGCTTGATATCCAGAAAGCACACAGAGGCTAGCAGTACATTTGGTCCCCCTGTTGAGTACTAGGTTGTCATTCACTCAAGGAGTCAGTCTATAAGAGTGTTGCTATATAAGGCTTGAAATAGATGGAAAATTCACTAGTTATGTTTAAGCAATGGTGTTACATTGGTAACCTGAAAGACTTTCAATTTTAAGAATAATTGATCTAGAATTTATGATATGGAGGTATCTTGGCTTGTGTATATGTTTCAGTGTTGAAATTAAACTTCGCTTTTGGGATTCTAAACTGGTACGCTAAATTGAATTTACTCCCATTTTTATTGCTGGGAATGTGCCGCAATCTAAATTCCTTCATAATTCCTACATATCAATATAATTTCATAGGAGTAGACTTTTGGAAGTTTAGCTGCCTAATAAGTAAGCATAGGTTTTATGAGGTGTGGATTACATGTTCCTCCTATTGTATAGCACAAAGCATTAAAAGCCAATAGTACTAATACAGTTGTTGTATATTTTCTCTCTATAGTTCTGAAACAATTCTTATAGCTTCTAGTCTTGCCTATCACTCAGATGTTTGGTTTATTTTGTCTCTGATATCACAACTGATTTGGATCAACTAATGAACTGCTGCTTCAAAATATAAGACAGTTGGAAGCCTCTTAAGGTTTTTTAATGCAGTTTGAGAGTCAAATTGCTCTTTCTACAGGGTTAGTGCAGTTCTAGTACAACTGAAGTAAATTGTAGCTTGTTTTTAGTGAAGCATGACATGACATGACATGACATTACATATCTATCTGGTAGTGATAGAAAATAATTCATGGAATAATTTGTTTTTAATCAGCTGGAATATGGGTAAGAATAAAGTGAAAACTTAGGGTTGCCTATATTTTGTCATCTGCTTCTCCCCACCCCACAGTGCACACAGTCCATCTATACTACCTTTGGACTAGGGCAGGGGTTCTCAAACTTCATTGCACTGCAATCCCTTTTGACTACAAAAATTACTACATGACTCCGGGAGAGGAGGCTGAAGCCTGAGTCGGTGGAAGCCCTGCTGCCCCGGGTAGGGGAGCCAGAGCTGAAGTGCAAGCCCCACTGCCCAGAGTTGAAGCCCTGGGGTTTCGGCTCTGAGTGGTGGGACTCAGGCATCAGTTTTGGCCCTGGACCCCAGCAAGTCTAACACCAGCCCTGGCAACCCCATTACAACAGGATTGTGACCCACTTTGGTGTCCTGACCCACTGTTTGAGAACTACTGGACTAGGGAAACCCAGATGGGTGCAAATCACTTTTTACCAGAGCAATGCATTAGTGCAGATACAGCAGTACCAAAGTGAAAAAGAAGCCCCAGTGTAGACAAGTCCATGGCTATCACTTGGAATAAAAACAGAACTTAGTTTGATTAGTTGCTAAAATGATCAGTGAGTTCAGGTATGAAGCATATGTTAACCTTCAGAATGTCTCTAATGCTGTTCTTTGGTTCACAATGTTTAATAATTGTAATTGGGATAGTTTTTGGCACTGGTGTGGTTGTTACTGAAGTAACCTAGTGTCTAGGTGTGGTGTACACAATTCAAGAAAGATGTTGGAAAAATTAGAGAGGGTTCAGAGAAGAATCGCAAAAATGATGAAAGGGTTAGAAAGCTTGCCTATGAGAGACCCAAGGACCTGAGTTTTAGTTTAACCACAAGAAGGTTAAGGGTGACTTGATCGGTTTATAAGTTGCTGTATAGGGAACAAAAAATTGATAATGGGCTTTTCTGCCTAACAGAAAAAGGTATATTAAGATATAACAGCTGGAAGTTGAAGCTAGAAATAAGGGATGATTTTTTGATGATGATGAATCACTGGAACAGTTTACCAAGGATTATGGTAGATTCACCATCCCTGGAAGTTTTTCTGAAAGATCTACTCTAGTTCAAACTGGAATTAATTCAGGGCCTGTGTTATACTGGAAGACTGAGATGACCACGGTGATCTTCTGCCTTATAATCAGTTTGACTTACTCTACCTACTTTTTTTGTGAAATGTATGACACTGATCTAAAATTATTCATATTTCATCAAAAACTCCTGAGCAGTGGAGTTAGTAGAAAAATCTTGCCTGCTAGCTGGCATTCCTTGAAATTCTCATTCTAGACAAGGCCTTAAAAAGACTAGAATTTAGCATGGTTTTAACAATGTAGCACTATTTTTTTTTTTTTTTTTTTTTTTTTTTTTACATTTATCTGAAACAATACAGTAGGTAATTGCTTTAACCTTCAGTGTGATTGGAAGAATGAGATATAACTAAGGAACAGGACTGGGAGTTAGAATTAGGAATAAAACTCAGATCTGCTACAAATTTGCTTTGTGATCCGGGATAAATTGCTTCAGCTCCGTGCATCCATTCCCTCATCTGCAAAATGAGGGCAAGTTCTTGCCTCACAGCAATGCTGAAACTTAATTTGCTAACCTATGTAACATAAGGTAGAAGGCCCTCTCAGTGGAAATTATTTTCTTCTCAAGTGTCCTCTTCAACCCACGGTGGCCTCACAACTGTATTTCAAACATGAAAAATTACTCTACAGGCCAGAACATGTTTACAGCAAAATACCTTGAGCTGGTTTAAAACCCCTCACACAGGTGATCCGTCTGCTTCTTGAGTCCTATGATGATTGCCCCACATTCCTGGCTGTGGCAAGTCCTGAAATTCACCCCAGATCATAGTCAAATAACTTGATATCTATATATATAAAAGTCAAATGGTGTATGCGTGTATGTACCGTATATACTCGAGTATAGGCCGACCCGAATATAAGCCGATGCACCTAATTTTAGCACAAAAAGCTGGAAAAGTTATTGACTCGAGTATAAGCCGAGGTTCCCCCTGCCGAGGTTCCCCCTGCCGAGGTTCCCCCTGCCGAGTTCCCCCTGCCGAGGTTCCCCCTTCCCCGCCGCGGGCGGGCTGCCGAGGTTCCCCCCTGCCGAGCTCCCCCTGCCGAGGTTCCCCCTTCCCCGCCGCGGGCGGGCTGCCGAGGTTCCCCCCTGCCGAGGTTCCCCCTGCCGAGTTCCCCCTGCCGAGGTTCCCCCTTCCCCGCCGCGGGCGGGCTGCCGAGGTTCCCTCCTCCCCGCCGGACCAAAAAAAAAATGTGCGCCCCGGTTCCTCCCCTCCCCGCCGGACCAAAAAAAAAAAAAAAAAAAGCCTCGCTCTCCCGTCCCCGCCGCGCGGGCGGGCTGCCGGGAGCGTCCCGGTTCCCCCCTCCCCGCCGCGGGCGGGCTCCCGGCAGGGACAGGACGGGTCGCGCCCGCAATGGCCGGGGCTCCCCCCGTGACAGGCCGCGGTAGCAGGGCTGGCTCGGGAGGATCCCGGGGCGGTTGGGCTCCGTGCCGCGGCCTGTCACGGGGGGGTGAAATTATTTAAAGGCCAATCACATCAGCTGGGCATCTGCTGTTCTCTGTGACATAGTTATAATGTCATAATACCCCCTCCAATGGACCCCGCACTCACTGAGCTCTCTGCCCCTCCCCCCTCCAACGGACCCCGCACTCGCTCAGCTCTCTGCCCCCTCCGACGGACCCGAGTTGGGTTTGGTCGGAGGGTAAGTGAGGTGGGGGTGTCTGGTTTGGTCCGGGGATGAGGTGGGGGTGTTGGTCAGGGGTGTTGGTAGGGGGGCGACGTGGGGGTGTTGGGTTTGGGTGGGGAGGTGAAAATGTGAGTCGGGGTTGGTCGAGGGGTAAGTGAGGTGGGGATGTCTGGTTTGGTTGGGGGGGGTGAGGTGAGGGTGTCAGGTTTGCTCTCTGCCCCCTCCCCCCTCCAACGGACCCCGCACTCGCTCAGCTCTCTGCCCCCTCCCCACCTCCGATGGACCCGGGCAACGCCGGGTATTTTCGCTAGTACTAAATATTAACAAAACCTAATCTTAATTCAAGTAACTGATTCATAGATGTTAGTGCTGTAATTTGAGAGGTATTCTGAGTCTGGAAAACGATTGCATTGCAGGACATAAAGCTTTGTCTCAAGTTTAATTTGAACTAGGGGTTGATGAAATACAAATTTCATCCACATTTACTATAGGATTTCCAAAATAATCACATTATTTTATTTTTATACACACTAGAAAAATTATCTTAAAATTAGTATTTTGCCCTTCTCTTTCATACCAGTTGTACAGTAAAGATTTACAACTGTTAACAGCTGCTGTACACTTTTAAATGAACATCTATAATGAGAAACATGGCATGTTCCGATTTTTTTTTTGAAGACCTCCTTTGATGGGATTTCTTTTACTAAGAAATAGCAGTGTTAATTCCAACACCTATTATGGCTAGAAATCTGATTTAATTAGTAAATTTGCTATAACTAAAGATGGATGAATAGTCCCCTATTCTGGTTCTTGTAGTTATCTTTAAATCTCCACTGCACATTACTTAAATATTTTTTGTTGGGGTTGATCCTGCTTTGAGCAGTGGGTTGGACTAGATGACCTCCTGAGGTCCCTTCCAACCCTGATTCTTTGATTCTATGTTGGCTTTAGTGGTAATGTTCTGCAACATTAAAATATTTTGTATCAAGACAAATACAGTCTTGGGTCTTGTCTATACTCAGAATTTTAGTGTCCGTCTCCTCCTCTTCCCCCTGCCCCATTCCTATGGTGGACTAATGATGGGAATAATATTCCCTGAAACTTTCATTCTAGACGAGGTCTTAAAAAGACAAGAATTTAGCATGGTTTTAAGAAATGTAGCTCTCTTTTTTTAATATATTTATATGAAACAATACAGTAGGTAATTAAGTTTCTTTTATGTGAGTTTTCAATCCTTGTTTGTCTTCCAGTTTTAATTGATTCCTTTTTCTCCCTGTCCATCTTATTTTCATTTCCCTTACACTGTACTTTCATGCTTATTGTGCACTGAACAGTTTTATTAACAAGTTTTTTCTGTCCTACTGAATTATAAACATATATGGTGGTTTTTTTAATAAATACCATGGTGATAGATGTTAGCTACGTAGATTATAATCCCTATTTTAAATTGGTGACATCATTCTTGTTTAAAAAATAGTCCTGCATTAAAACTTCCTGTATTTCCCTTCAGGTCGAAGGTAACTTTAAATAAAAAGCTGAGTTAAAGCTTCCGTAGTTGGGAGGAGGAGAGTGATAATAGGACACTAGTTTTTAAGGAAGTGTCTAGTGCTTGGAGCGCAGGAGTTGAGGGCTCTGTTTCCGGCTATCTAAAGTACTTCAGGATCCCTGGTTGAAAAGTAAAGGTTTTGTGGGGTTGAAGTTACAAAACATTTTTCCTAATCACCTATTTTCAGGTGCTCACAATTACATTTTAGGCTGAGGTTTGAAAGTTACAATCTGGTGTGGTAATAGTTCTCAGTGGGGTCCTGTGCACAGTCCTAGCTTGGATTTGGGAATGATAGGAGTGACAATTATGTACTAAACATCAGGGCTTAAAACACTTGATCTTCTCGCCTGAAGAAGCATGCTAGTTTGGGTCAAAAGCACCTGTTTCTCCATGAGGTGCCCCCTCCCTCCCGATTATGTAAGTTTAATCACAGCTTCACTTCTTCCCCAGTATTTTCTGCCTTTCCATATTAAGTAATTCCTGACATACTCCAGTTAATAAATTCTGTTTCCCTTCTAAGTACACAAATTTTAATTCTCCCCATCCTGGTAAATACATGTATTCGGGGATGTCCTCTTCATAGAATCTCAGGGTTGGAAGGGACCACAGGAGGTTCTAGTCCAACCCTCTGCTCAAAGCAGGACCAATCCCCAACTAAATCATCCCAGCCAGGGCTTTGTCAAGCCTGATCTTAAAAACCTCTAAGCAAGGAGATTCTACCACTTCCCTAGGTAACCCATTCCAGTGCTTCACCATCCTCCTAGGGAAAAAGTTTTTCCTAATATCCAGCCTAAACCTCCCCCTCTGCAACGTGAGACCATTACTCCTTGTTCTGTCATGTGGTACCACTGAGAACAGTCTAGATCCATCCTCTCTGGAACCCCCTTTCAGGTAGTTGAAAGCAGCTATCAAATCCCCCCTCAGTCTTCTGCAGACTAAACAAACCCAGTTCCCTCCGCCTCTCCTCATAAGTTGTATGCTCCAGCCCCCGAATCATCTGGACTCTTTCCAATTTTTCCACATTCTTCTTGTAGTCTGGGGCCCAAAACTGGACACAGTACTGCAGATGAGGCCTCACCAATGTCGATTAGAGTGGAATTATCATGTCCCTCGATCTACTGGAAATGCCCCTATTTATACAACCCAAAATGCTTTTAGCTTTCTTGGCAGCAAGGGCACACTGACTCATATCTATCTTTTTGTCCACTGTATCCTCTTGGTCTTTTTCTGCAGAACTTCTGCCTAGCTTCTCGGTCCCTAGTCTGTAGCAGTGCATGGGATTCTTCCGTCCTAAGTGCAGGACTCTGCCCTTGTCCTTGTTGAACCTCATCAAATTTCTTTTGGCCCAATCCTCTCATTTGTCTAGGTCCCTCACTATCCTATCCCTACCCTCCAATTTATCTATCACTCCTCCCACTTTAGTGTCTCTTGTCTCCCTTCTGCTCCCTGCTCCCTCTGCCCCCCAAATTTTGGGATATCTCTTGATTGTCACCACTGAATGAATACTGGGCTCTTCATTAACCCACAGCCTATAAACTAACGCTAGGCCCACCATCTCTTTACAGTCCTTCAGGACAGCGGTCGCCAACCATTCGGACCTCACGGACCACTAAACTCACAATTTTGAATCGCACGGACCACTAACATGAATTTTTTTTAAAAGGTACAAACATCTATAAAATAATGATCATAAAAGTTCCATTTTATTAATATGAAATGCACTTGTTTAATTATAACAAAATTATTAAAGCTTGTTTAATTATAACAATTATTAGTGTGATATTTGTTGCTGCTTGTTTGAAATAAGTTTATGGATTCTTGGCTCCAATGATGTCACTGCAACACGGAGATCCGTTTGTATTTCAAGCCGACAGCGGTACTTGTTTTTGATTGCCGTAACAGATGAGAATGTCTTTTCACACAGATAGGTTGTTGCAAATGGAATCAAAAGTTTGATGGATTTTTCACTCAGCACTGGGTACTCATTTTTGGCTCTCCGTAAAAAGTGATGTCTTGATGAGGATGAGCGGAATTTAGCTTTGAGACTGTCGTTGGATGATAGATCGATTAGGCCAGCGGTTCTCAAACTAGTTGAGACCGCGACCCCTTTTTGTGATCCGGCGGCGCGGCGCGACCCCTCCGCCGAATTACCCCCAAAAAAACAAAAAAACCCACCAAAAAAACACAAAAACCCGCATGCGCCCCGGTCTCCCGTCCCCGCCTTGGGCGGGCTGCTGGGAGCGCCCTGGTCCCCCGTCCCCGCCGCGGGGGGGCTGCCGGCTGCGCGCCGGCCCCCAGCCCGCCCACTGTGGGGACTGGTGGCCGGCGCGCAGCCGGGAGCCCACCCGCGGCGGGGACGGGGGACCGGCGCGCCCCTTCCCCAGTCGCCGCGAGTTGTACAGGGTGTATGTGATGGGGTTGGCGTGATGATGTCATCACGCCGGGTACTCGTATGTGGGCGTATCTGCATGTGGGCGGACCCGCCTGGAGACGGATAGAGGAGCGGTGTCTCGGTTCCTAAGACCATCGGAAATATGTGTTTTCCGATGGTCTTAGGCGACCCCTGTGAAAGGGTCGTTTGACCCCCAAAGAGGTCGCGACCCACAGGTTGAGAACCGCTGGATTAGGCTTTCTTTTTCTTTCATGCTCAAATTGCTATCTTCAATTTTCGCTGAAAATAGATCCATTACCCACATATTGCCATGTCTGGGGTCCTCTTCCTTTGGGTAACAACGGCCAAAAGATTCTGTGAGCGACCGTAAGTGCTGTCGAACAATGGTAATTACCTGTCGGTTGACATCCTCCTCTTTCATATACTCATCAAGATTCGGGAACATTTGCAGATCTTCTTCAGCCAACCACGTTTGCCACAGCAATATTTTCTTTTGAAATGCATCCATTTTACCTCGCAGTGTGAACACGTCCGTAAGCTGTCCTTGCAAGGACGTGTTTAGCTCGTTTAACAGTGAAAAAATATCTGCCAGGTATGCAAGCTTGGCTAGCCAATCGTCGTTGGACAAGAGATCTTGGAATTTCGAATTATTTTGCTGCTGTAAGAATAACTTGACTTCTTGGCGCAGGTCGAGCAATCGGGTTAGTATTTTGCCCCTCGACAGCCATCTCACCTCAGCGTGACGAAGAAGAAGATGAGTATATTGAGAGCCCATTTCTTCACAAAATGCCTCAAATATTCGAGAATTGAGCGCTTTGTGCCGAATTTAATTTACAATTTTAATTACATCAGAGAGTACTTTGTGCAGTTCTGGAGACATTCTTTTCGCCGCAAGTTGCTCACGATGTATAATACAATGAGTAAACAAGATGTCTGGGTGTCCAACATCTTTCTCTTTTGTAACAACTCCTGAACGATGCCCGGTTATGCTTGCGGCACCGTCTGTACATATCCCAACACATTTCTTCCATTCAATACCGTGTCTCAGGAAATAACCATTAAGTGCATCGAAAATCTCAGAGCCGGTTGTTCTACCCGGCAAGTTGAGTGAACAGAGGAGTTCTTCCTTTAGCTCTCCTTGACACTCATACCTCACAAAACAAAGGAGAACTGCCTTGTTAGTTATGTCTGTTGATTCGTCGAGTTAAATTGAATAAAACATTCAATTTTTCACCATTTCAATCACTTGAGTTTCAATATCTTTGGCCCTGTCTTCAATTCTGCGCTTCACAGTGTTAGCGGACATAGGAATTACTTTCAGTTTCTGGACAGCCTGTTTCCCCAAAACCTCTTCACAGGCTTGTAACAAGCAAGGCTTAATTAATTCTTCTCCAATAGTATACGGCTTTCTACTTTTCACGATTTGAAGTGCTATCAAATAAGAAGCCTTTACTAGGGACTTATCTTCAACAGTCATTTTTGCTAATAAACTTATTTGCTTTTGCATATTTTTACGCATCCTTTGAAAATATTCAACTGGCTTCTTAGCTAAATCTGGGTGTTTTGACTACAAGTGCCTGCCGAGTTTCGAAGGTTTCATGGCATTGGATAAACTCTCAGAACACACAACACAGAGCGGCTGTGGATCCAGCTCACTTCCAGGTTCTTGAATAAATCCAAACTTCAGGTAGTCCCCATCGTATTTTCTTGAAACTTTGAACTTTTTCTTCTCTCCACCTCCAGTTCTAATGTCCTTCCTGATGGTGCCTGGCGGGGGCTGTGGAGGCTCTGATACATTGATCAACTCACGCTTACGCGAAGTATTACCAAAGAAATGCAAAATGCTTGGTTGCTTTTTCCTCACTCATTTTGGGTTTATTTTATTCAAATCTAAAACCAAACAAGAAATGACTATTAACAAACTCAATCTCTTTGATGCCATTAAATATCACACTGTGCACAGTTAAAATAAAAATATTACTGGTCACTTACCTAAGAAGAGTATCGTGAGGAATAAACACCAGTATAGCGTTGACGGACGACAATTCGCTTAAACAAAACAAAACAATCGGACGAGAACCGGTATTCGCGGAGCGGTTTGACTGTTGTGGTGGTAGAAGTACCACTGAAGCCTGACGCATGCATACTAGCGTTCGCAAGCCGCGCCACTGGTGGGTCGGCGGTGGCCCGACAACAAAAGCGCCCCTACACGAAAACAACAATAAATAATGTTGTCAGTGCGATTGTCGTCGTTCGTGGAACGTGAATTTGATGCAACGTAATAAGGCGAAAATTGTCAGCGATCCTGTGTCGGTGACACGAAGACGAATCCGAATATAATGAAACAGTATAATAAACATGCAAATAATGTCCAAATTTCCCCACGGACCATCAACATTTTCGATGGTCCGCGAACCACCGGTTGGCGACCGCTGCTTCAGGACATCTGGAAAGTCCTGCCTTTTAGCAACTGTTCTCTCCATGGGCCACTTTGCTCCTGGCTCCCCCCCTTCTCTGGGAATAGCAGTAAGAAGTTTCCTACTTCAGAGAAGGGTGTGTGTCTGCTGCTCCATTTCTTTATTTTTTCAGCAGTTCCTGCTGCTCTTCTCTCTGCATTTTCACTCTCCACTCCCAGAAGAGCAGGCAGTTTAGGGCTTCTCTGTTTTCTGCCTGTTTCCTCTCCTGCTGATGAAGCAGCAGTGGTTTGGGCTGCTCCACTCCTTACTTTCTCATTTCCATCCCTGGAGTGGCTTCTAGTCCCAATTTAGCCCACTCTGAGGTAAAATTTCTCCTTGTTCCGTGGCCTTATCTGCGCTTGAAAAATGGGTGTGTTTTATATAATGATGAAGGAACACATTATAGCACCGCGCGCGGCCTATCCACACTTAGAAATTACCAAGTCTTAGGGTTCACTTTGACAACCTACTCTGAGGTAAAACTATAATTTGTTCTGCTTACACCGTGGTATTACAACTTGTTAGATCTCATTGTAAGAACGCCAGTTTTCCTAGTGTAGTCGTGGCCTGAGAATCCGCTTTGCAAGCCCTACTGAGCATACACACTAGGAATCTCACAGAATTTGGTAAGCACAAATTAAGGATGCACTTACTGTGTTGAACTGTATGGTAGTACTAGGTACTGACTTGGGCTTAAAATAGTCCAGAGCCTGTCAAAAGGACCCCTTCTGCGTTCCTCACCGGGTTGCTGATAGCGAATGTACTAGGTTTGGAGCTGCAAGGTCCTGAATTCTTATTTTCACTGCTGACTTTTAGTCTTCCTTAAGTGAAAATCTAGGCAAAGGTTGGTTCAAGTCTCCATCTTCAAGATAGAGGAGTTAAGTTCCTCCCTGAAGACATTTCATTCTGTATCTTAACTGAATCTTGGTTGGCTGTGTGGACATTGGAGCCTGTGATGAGACATTTTCAAAGAGCAGGGTCGGCCCTGAAGTTGTTACCCAGCTGCTGTTGTGAAGAATATACTCCATTTTAGCTACTGCCCTTCATCTGTCTGCTGTAGTTAGCTGGTGCTGTGTGGAACATATCAAGTGCTTTGTGATGAAAGGAGCTACATAAAGTTAAACTGTTACAAAGTATATTCATATGCAGGTGAAGTATTCTACCTCACTAGTCCTCAGTTTATTGGGATTTTTTTTCTGGAACATCAGATTCACATAAAGATAGTTAATGATTATTGTTGCTTAATTGGTACTAGCTGAATTTGATAGTATGCCAAGTGATTTGATGGTGGATAACCACATGTTAAATACACCGGACCCTTGCTATAGTGCGGGTTTGTGTACAAGTGCGGTCGCAGCGATGGATTCAAAATTCAAATACTTATATTGGGGTCCATGGCAACGCGTTCCCCACGTTAATGTGGTCCCTGTGTTAGTGCGGGAACGTGCATGGATCCCAAACTCTGGGCTATAGCAAGGGTCCTGTGTATTATCATTTTAATGTTTTTAATACACAAGATGGCAATAAAGATTGAGGAAGTAAATCTTCCTTAGTCCTCAAAAGACCTTTCTTGAAGGTGGTTGGACTCAAATGGATTTATCAAGGAATGTGGCATTCAGATCGTGTTCTAGCAAAATAGTTTCAGATTATGAAATTCACATATAAGGCAGGCACACTTTTACAGGCCAGTAGAGCTTTAGAGCCCTGCAAACCAAAACTCCTCCTTCGGGTCTGTCAATCTTGTTTCTTTAAACATCCTCCTCTCCTCTAAACTTAACTTCCCCTAAGGCCAGTTACATGAGGGGTGTTCTCAGTTTAGACACAGATCTGTCAGAACTGGCATAACTTTCTCCATTCAGCCCATCAACCTTTTCCATGATCACATGTTTCCTGAGCTCAAGAGGAACAGTTTCTTAGCCAGTGAACTGAGGCCTCCAGGCTTCTTGGAAGGAGCATACTGGGCTACAAATTGAAGTAGAAAAAACAATGGTGGTGTCTGGTTGGGCCCTATTGAATTAACAAACTGCTTGCCACGTTTCTTAGAATCTGGGTTAATCCAGCCATGTGTATTTGGCAGCTATTGTCTGTCATGGATGAGCTGAATGTTGGTGAGTGTTTCTTCTGTCTCAAATTCAGGTGATACTTGGCACTCTTGAACCTCTCATTAGAAAGCCTAATGTGTTGTGGTATTAATATGATCCTGATAAAACGGATGAAATCTTCTTTTCAGACCCTCTTTAGATGCAATCTCAAATTGCTTAAATGAGATTTTCAGAAATGACTTGCATTTTGCTCCCCCCCCCCAAACATTTGTCAAAACCAAAGAAACTAAAGCTGAACTGCAGTCACTTTTTATCTTTACATCGGTTTTGTGATGTAGAAAGATACTCCTAATCTTTCTGAACAGACAAGCCTATTTTTCCCTACCTTCTTAGAATCCAGAATAGTGATGTCACATTGATCTCTGGCTCTCTCTCCCCAGTCTGAAGAGAGGCACTGCTGGAATGTGGATCCCACAAGTCTCTAACATCACTTCTGAGATCCTTTTAAGAAAAATCTTGGTAGAATTATCAGAAAAGAGAAGTGAACCTGAAAACCCCAATTTAAATGTTCTTGCTTGTGGTTTTTCTTTGAAAAATGTCTACAATTTTCTTTTGGCACTTATTCTTAGTTTACAACAGGGGATCTCAAGCTGGGGGTTGGGATCCCCTCAGTGGGTCATGAGTTTATTACATGGTGGGGGAGGATGTGAGCTGCCAGCCTCTACCCCAAATCCTGCTTTGCCTCCCACATTTATAATGGTGTTAAATATATAAAAAAGTGTTTTTTAATTTATAAGGGGGGGGGGGTCACACTCAAAGGCTTGCTATGTGAAAGGAATCACCGGTACAAAAGTTTGAAAACCACTGGTTTACAAGATCTGACCACTAACATCTTTCCTGATATTTATTTTAAGATTTCTCTTGGTCAATTTGTTTCTATTACTCCTAATTATCCATCCTTGTACTACTTTTTATTCCTCTTCCTTGGGGTTGCAGTCTTTAAATACTTGCAGCAAATGGGTATGACTGATTGGGTTCTTATACCTCAACCACGTCTGGTATCTCCTTCAACTTATTTGTTCACTTAAGTTCTAATCCTACTGAATGATTGATTTACTATGCTTTACAAAATATACAGAGCATGAAAGAGCTGAGGGCCTGAAACGTTGTGTAGTAAGAAGTCATGATCGAGATGTGGGCAGTGTCAGAGCTGTGCAATACTTTAAAGACGGGTCTTAAGGAATTTGATATGTGAGGTCAGCCAGGTATATAAGATCACTGACAATGAAGTATCTTAAGGCTGCTGCAAAAAATACAGTGGTGTATTTGAGTAGCATGCAGATATGTTCAAACTGTTGTAACATATGTGAGAAAGCAGAGTTAAAGTAGTATGTACAACTTTTTATTGACTGAGTGCTTAGCTGTGCTTGCTTAGTATTATATTAGGTTTTGATGGAATTTCCTGTGTTCTCTGGGGTAGGGAATCCATAATGTAGAAAGAACTATGTAATTGAATCATAGGGTTAGAAGGGGCCGCAAGGGTCATCTAGTCTAACCCCCCGCTGAGATGTGAGATTTGTGGTGTCTAAACCATCCAAGGCAGATTGCTATCCAGCCTCCTGAAAACCTCCAAGGAAGGAGCTTCCACAAGCTCCCTTAGGCAGTCTGTTCCATTGTCCTACTCTTATTACAGTTGGGACGTTTTTCCTGAGTTTTAATCTAAATCTGCTGGGCTGTAGTCCCAACGTGTCGCCTCTTGTCACGCCCTGTGTGGCGAGAGAGAGTAACTTTTCTCCATCTTTTTGATGGTAGTCTGTCAAGTATTTGAAGGCTCTCATGTCCCCCCTCAATCTCTTCACTTCCAAACTAAACATACCCAGTTCCGTCATCCTTTGCTTATAGGGCTTGCATTCCATCCCTTTGATCATCTTTGTCGCTTGCTAGTTTCTCTGCATCCTTTCTATATATTGATGACCAGCTGAGGCCTAACTGGCTCAGAGTAGAGTGGTACTCCTCTCCTGTAACTTGCATGCTGTGCCTCTGTTAATGCAACCTAAAATTGCATTTGCGGGTTGCTTTTTTGTGTGTGGTAACAGCATCACATTGACAACTTATGTTGAGGTTGTGATTCACCACAACTCCCAGATCCTTCACAGCAGGGCTGCAGCTAAGCCAGTTCTCCTCCATTCTGTATTTGTGCATTTGGTTTTTCTTCCCCAAGTGTAGCACCGTACATTTGTCTTTGCTGATTTTTATTTTGTCCATAGCCCAGTTCTCTAATTTATCAAAATCCCTCTGAATTTTAGTTCTGACCCTCCGTGTTGGCCAACCTCCCCTTTCCCCCCAGGTTTGTCTCCTCTGGAAATTTGATCATTCTGCTCTCTTCCTACATCCAGGTCGTTAATAAAGATGTTTAACAACACTGGACCCAGAACACATCCCTGTGGAACCCCACTTGAGACCTTCCTCCAATTTGACATCATTCCATTCATAGGGTTTTTTTTGTTTGCCATTGTTTAACCAATTCTGTGTGTACTTAATGGTAGTTCTGCCAAGGCTGATTTCTCCAGCTTACTTATCAGAATGTCCTGGGACTGTCTCAAAGAAGTCCAGGTATATTCTATCCACTGCATTCCCCTTATCCACCAAGCCAGTTACCCTGTCAAAGAAACATGGTAAGAAGTTATGAGAATCAGGCTCCGCAAAGACCTCACAGGAGCATCTCTTGAACATCTTAGGAAGTCCAGTGGAGAAAGACCCTCTCCTGTGAACTTATTGTAGCTTTTATCTTACAAGATGCACAGTGAGTCAGGCAAGAGTTCCTTTCTCTTTCATCGCACACTCAAACTTTTATTTTCTTAGCTAATGCAGGCTATACGGTGTCTTTCTGTCTGACTTTCTTAGCTGTGCACTTTGAACTCTAAGAACTTTGTTCAGAATGCACTGAGCATGAATGTTTCCTTAACAGGTCATAACTGTCAAAATGAAACCAATTTTCACCAGAACACTCCAAGAGACTTCTCAATGAGGGCTATTTCCATGCCAAATTTAAACTTTCTAGCCTCAGCTGTTGTGGAGCGGTTTTTACTTATTTTTTTTAAATAAAAACTGATATTTTTAATTGGGGGATAATCACACCCCAGTTTCCTTGTGTTTTAACAGCTGAACAACTTATGAGCAAACTTGGCAGTAAAATTCACCTTTTTGAGTAGAGACCAACTGTGGAGAACTTAATTTCTGAAAGTTTCACCTTTCAAGCTGAAGTGACGGATAGGTTAGAATGGAAGTGTTTATGTAACCATAACTGCTTTGGTCACTGCGGTACTCTCTGTAATGAGGACCCCATATATTCCATGTGAAACTTTCCATGGCATCCCTCCCTTGCCATTGAATTATGCTCCTGAATCTAAAGATTTCATTAAAACTTATCCCTTATGGTTGCAAAGAAAACCTGAGCTGAGTCTAAACCAATGAAGTGTTCTCACTTTGTTTCAAACTACTTGCAGATGCCATGGCTTGACAAAGGGCTGTTGACCTAATATGAAGATCATTTTAAATGTCGCTGTTTCACAATTCGTTTTAGCAGGGATCCAGTTAGTTTGGGATTGTGGAATAGATACTGTTGTGCTACCATATGTCAAAAGCCTAATTACCCAAACTTCCAGCTTCACTCTAACAAGATCTACAGCACACTTATGCATTGTTTATCAATATAAAAATGTGGAATCTAAGAGGAGTATGGGGTGATTGTACTGAATGACTTAATCAGTTTCACATTTGATTGAAAGATGCTTTTTGAAAAAATTTAAATTAGACTTGCAGAATTGAAGTCCAGCTTGTGATGGTGCATATGGGTCATTGACTGTGATGAACAGATTAAGGACTACAACCTCAAATTCACTCATCTTTCTGCTATTAATATACTCTGAATTTAATTTCCTCTTCAGAATAAGAGGAGGGTACAGAGGGATTGAAGATCACTGAACGCTACTAGTTAGGATAAATTAAGATACCGATGCTACACTTCAGTGCACCATCTGCTCCTATGTATTTCCATCCCCAGCCACACTGCAGCAAAGCCACACCTCTTGCAGTGTAAAGGTGTATGATACTGCATACATGACTGACATGTTACAATTAAATTAACTTTTAAAAGTATAACTTGCATCTCTTCTACTGCTATTCCATCCCTGGCTTCACTCCACTTCTTTACATATAGCATCCTGCTATATCTCTTCCTGAATTGTCTTCAGCATCACTCTCCATTTTCTACATGGTGTTCTCTACCTCTTTTCTTCTGTCGCCCTACCTAAAAAAACCCCCCAAAGCCTTTCTGTCAATACCATATTTTGCTACCATTCTTTCTCCTCATCAGTGCACACCTCCCTTACTCTCCCATCTACTTACACTAAGCACCGGTCTACAATAAAATAGTCATGTTTGTGATTGTGAATATTTGAGCTAGCTGATACAATGCTGACCATCACGTAAATCATTGCAGACCAGGACAGCTTGTGTTCAGCATTGTCTGTCTGTTAACCAATCCATAAAAAAGCTTTGAAGAACAGCAGCTCTCCCTGTTTTCCCACTCAGGCACGGCAGAGGCATCAGGCTGCAGTACAAGGCTCCCAGCCTGTATGCAGTCGAGGAGGTCACGTGGAAATTTCCTTTAGTGAGACCACGCCAGAATGAATGATATGGATCTGGGCATAAGCTCTCTTCCCCCCCACCCCCTCCAAAAAGCCCACTCCTGTCTCCCATAGATATTGGGACTCCTCCCACATCTTGCAGTGAAAGCAGAAAAGTTTCACTGAATTGCTCTTGAATCTCAGGGAAAGGCAAGGTACCTCGATAGCAACCAGGAGGAAGAAATTCTCGTTCCTAGCTAGTAACGAGACAAGATCCATGCTGAGATGATTGAGACAACAGAGCATCCCACTATCTACCTGTGAGGCCTCAGCTGTCATGAAAGATGCCAGCTCCTGCAACCCTTCTGTTAAAATTATCTCCAGTGGCTCCAGCTTCTTGTTCTGGGCAGGCAGTCCTCATTCAGCCAAGACCCAGTAGCAGGGCACACAGGGTGAAGTGATTGATCCTCTTCCCTGTGAGACCATCTCCCCTTCCAGTCTCTGGGTTCCTGAAGGGGATACTAAAGAATTTATTATTTACCTTAGGAAGACATACCTGCAGATGGTCTTTTCAATCTCCTTGGTAACTCACTCCCCTTCCAAGGCCCCCTACCCCTCTCCCTTAGAGGTTCGGCCTAAGGACTGGTGAAGGATATTGTTCACAATTACTCTTAAAGGGACTTAAGCTCTTAAACCTCTCCTCTAGATCCTCTAAAGATGGAGATCTCTCTCCAGCTGGAGCATTGGAAGTGATACCGTACCTCTCAACTAAGCTTCCCAGAAATAGCATGAATGGGGGGAGGAGGGTGTCCAACTTCACAAGTGCACAATAAATAATATATACAAAATTCTTCTTCTCCCATCTGCCCCTTTGATCATAGTAAATGGGACCAACTTAAAAGGCTGCCGGTACCATTTCAAATCACACCCCCTACAACTATGATTGAAAGCAACTGGATCTTTTTTCGCAGGAAAATCTAGTCTTCAGTTCTGCATAAATATGATTACCAGAACTATTCAAAATTCAACTCCCTTATGGAGCAGCTCCCAGATTCACACAGGGAACAATTCAAGGCCATTGTCACTGAAGGCCAACGGGAGATGAAGACATCTCTCCAGTTTGCACGTGCTGCCTCTGATACGGCGACATGCTCCATCTCTACTGACATTGTGATGAGATGAGTCTCTTGGCTGAACCTATCTGGCTTCCCAAAAGAGGTTCAAAGAACCATGGAGGACCTTCCTTTTGAAGGGACAAAACTACTGAAAGGACAGATGCCTCCTTCTACACCTGAAAAGACTCCAGGATCCACACACCTTGGTATAACCCTCCAATGTAATTCAAACCCTGCTTGTTGCAAATATTCATCACAAGTCATATGAACCTCCGAGAGAAGTCCAGGTTTCCCAGATGGCAACAGTCAGGATCTCAACCTATTTCCTCAAAGCTAAAGTTTTTGACAGGTTCATAGAGGCTGCATCTAACACTGAAATAGTGCAAGGACCGGGCCTATTCCAGGGCCCTGTCTCTCCATGCCAGGCGCACCACGTGTGGGCAGGCAGGCTCAGCAAGGCAGGATCCAAGTTTGGAGGATCCAGGTGTGGGTTGAGAGGGTTCTGTATGGGGCAGTCTGTGTGTAGATCACTCAGTTGGGGATCCTGGTTCAGGGGGCATTTGGCTGCACAGGGGCTTGTTGGGAGGATTCTGGGTGGTCTGGTAATAGGACACTGCAGGGGGGTCCTGGTGAAGGTGGTTGGAGGGAGCTCTGGGGGGGGGGGAAATAGAGCTCGGCAGATGTGTGTGTGGGGGGAAATCAGTGGTGGGTCCAGATGCTGGGGTAGTGGGGAGGGCATCCAGGTGTGGGTGGCTGATTGGGGTGGTGCAGAGCAGGTAGAGTGGGGCTCATCGGGGTTCTAAGTGCAGGGGGGGGGGTGAGGCTTAATGAAGAGGTCTGGATGCAGGTGGGTTGGGTGGATGGGGGAGTAGCTCACTGTACAGGGATCCCGCCTCCTGCAGCTGAGGTGAAATGGACACAGAAAGCGGGGTGGGGGCCGGGAAGGTGGAGTTTGCACAGGTTTCTGCAGTTGGGGAGAAATCTGGGAGTGGGTCTGATTCAGTCCTGTGTGCTGTGCAGGGGAAGAGGAAGGCAGGCCCACTCTCCCCAACTTGGACTAGTAACTGAACCTGGTGCAGGGTAGGAGCCACTAGTCAGGTCTTCCCCCAGTTCCCCTTCCTGCCCCACAGCGATTTACCTCTTTGCTGGCTGCCCTGGGCACCTGAAGCATACTGCTGGGGAAGGTCACATGACCACTTTTGTGGCTTCCGTTTGTTTCTGCCTGTCATTTTTCTGCAGGGAAGCAAAGAAATCTGCGGGGGACATAAATTCTGCATATGCATAGTGGCGTAGAATTCCCCCAGGAGTATAGCTCATGCCAGACTGCACATGGGATGCCTCCAAGCATGGTTTGGTTTGGTTTAGAGACTGAACAGAGACAACATAAACTACTATTGATGCCCACCCAGATTAAATAATCCTTTAATTGGTGGAAAGACCCAATAAATATCTGCCCGGGAATCTCATTTGTTCAGCCTTCCCCATCATTATTCCTGATCTCGTAGGATGGGGCGCACATCTCAACAATCACAGAGTGAAGGGCAAATGGTCTCCATCTGAGATATGCCTTCACATCAACCTACTCAAACTCAGAGCAGTAAGAAATGCTGTGCTGACTTCTTCCCACTGATCAGAGGCCCCCACACACAATGGACAATATGGCCTGCATGTATTACAAACCGATCAGGAGGTGCCAGATCACTCTTCTTGTGCATGGAAGCACTAAAGGTCTGGCACTGATGCAGTCCCACAGTATCAGCAGCCTGCCCACCAAGAGTGCACAACACAATAGCCGTAAGTTCCTGCATGACCACAATTAGGAGATGCATTCAGTGATACTCCCCGACCTATTCAGACAATAGACCTGTTTGCCACTTGCCAGAACAAGAAATGTCCACAGTAGTGCTCCAGAGCGGGGATTGGACGACTCGCTATGGGGGGATGCTCTCTCTCATGGGACCAGAGTTGTCTTTAGATCTTTCTCCCCCCCTCCCCCCCCTTCCCTCTATTGCGGAAAGTCCTGTTGAAAATAAAAAGGGAAAAAACATACATAATACTGATTGCTCCTACGTGGCCCACAGACTGTGTCCACTGATGACTCTTCCAATTACCGCTTCTCACAGAATATGAGAGACTCTTTATTCCAATCTGCAGATACTGCTGCACAAAGCCAGACTCCTTCATGGTTCCAGCATGAGATATCTTGCTCTGGGGAGGTGCAGGAAGGGTTATCTCCCAATAGAAAAGTAGCTACCCATTGCACCAACTTACAAAAGTAGACTAGATTTCGAATATGGTGTCAACCAAATGTGTCACCCTGGATACAGAGACTCTGCCAGTAAGCCTAGATCTATTGACATCCAGAAATTGACTCTATTAGCCTGCTAAACGTCCACTTAGCAACAATTGCGACCACCCACCAGCAGGTTGAAGGAAGAAAACTTCATTTTCTTGTGTCCTTTAACTCGCCTCCATGAAGATGGTGTTCTTGACCGTCTTCACCGTGGGTAGAAGGATAGAGATGATAGCAGCTCATCCCCACCCCTCAAAGTGTTCTTTCCTGACAAAGCGAGGAATACTTGTAGCACCTTAGAGACTAACTAGTTTATTTCAGCATAAGCTTTCGTGGGCTATAGCTCACTTCATCGGATGCATCCGATGAAGTGAGCTATAGCCCACGAAAGCTTATGCTGAAATAAACTAGTGTCTCTAAGGTGCTACAAGTATTCCTCGCTTTCTTTACGGATACAGACTAACACGGCTGCTATTCTTGAACTTTTCCTGACAGTCACACTGAAACCATATCTGAAGTTCACCCCAATGTGACTTCCACCTTTCATGTGAACTAGCTCATCCACCTTCCAACCTTTTGTCACAAACTTCATCAGGATAATAGGAAAGCTATATGTGCCACGTAGGAGAGCCTTGGCCTTCTATTTGGACAAGACAAGTGTTTTTAAAAAATCTTCAAGACCTGTCCCCTCCATTGCAGATGGGTCAAAATGCACTGATTTCAGCTAAGACTCTCCAAATGGGTCTTGAACTGTATCAAACTCTGTTGTCAGATTCGCAATTTAACTCTCCCATCTTCAATACTCTCACACTTTGATGTCGGTCTCCTCATGCTTTGCCTTGTCCATGGGTATCCCTATATCATCTGGGCATCTGCACACACCTTTGCAGGGCACTATGGGACTCTGCTGAAGGCGCCAGATTTGGCATCACAGTACTATCATCCATAGTAGACTTGACTCTGAAGCCTCAACTTCTGGGGTGGATAGTGCTCTGGAGTCATTTATAGTGGAGCACCCATAAGCACATGACTCAAAGAAGTAGTAGTTACTCACCTTGTACAGTAATTATGGTTCTTTGCAATGTAAGGTTGCCCCAGACCCACCTCCGCCCCTCTGCTTTGGAGTTCTTGTAAATAACTCTGTGATAGAGAAGGCACTGAAGAGGGTTGGTCTGTGGTCAAGCACAGGGAAGCAGTGGATGCGCAGGCTGAACAGACACTGCTACCGAATTTCTCAGCTCAGCAGCACTGGGATGCACATACCATTGAGCTTCCAATTGGGGGACATGTCAAATTTTCCTTTTCTCTTGGAAAGAAAGCTGCTTGAAAGAGCCAGAGAAAAGTGGTCTCTTGGGACACAGGATTGACTTTTCCTCCTCCTTCTCTCTCTGAGGAGGATCAAGGGAAATGGAAGAAGAAAGTCTCTGATGTTCAGTGCTCTTTAGTTGCTTCAACAAAAAGCACATAAGCCTTTGTACTCTGGACCTACCATCTTCCTCACTGTCATTGCTCTGAGATGTCTGGAAAAGGGAGCAAGATGAGAGGCAAAGAGGCACCAAGTGAAATCTGCTTCCCACGACTGGCATGAATCCAGTACACTTCTTGGGAGGAAGGCTAGCTCTCTGATTTCTGACACTTATCCTAAACCTTTTTTCTGATCTGGATTTTCCTTCTGATCTGTCTTATCACTATGCTTGTAAAAGCCAACATCTATACTAGATATGCCTTTAGAGGAGCTTACTATGAGGGAGAAAAGGAAAGACTGATAAAGTGAGATTATGGAGTGATAGTACCTTTCTAGTTCCAAGGTAGAACCGTATGTTCCTGTAAATCTTCCCTTTTCAGAAAATGATCATGGAGGAGTTGGAGCGTCCAGGCAAGGCCAAAAGACAGAGCAGGGTGGCTAAATAGTGCTACACATGTCCACGGAGTCAAAATCAAAGATGGCCTCCTTTCTAAAGGTGACTGAAGACGTGCCTCTCTAGTTAAGAGCACAACCATTCCTGTAGGATCCCACAGATTGAATTGGCAACAAATTTCTGGAGTTTGAGCTGTCTACTTGTATTGCCAGAGCAATCCTGGCATGGGTTTACAATGTGGCTGACAGTACTCCTAAAGCACATACAGCCTGTTCTATTGGGCCCACCTCTCTCGAAAGATGTCCGACTCCTTCCTGGATGCCCTCAGAGATTGAGCTAGGCCAGGGACTGCAAGTTTGTAGCACACAGACATATAGGTCCAGGGCTGGAAGACAGGCTCACAGGCTAAACTGCTTTTAGCCGTGTCCACAGACTGCAAGGTGTTCAGAAGTACCATGAATCAAGTTGGAGAGTATTAGTAGGAAAAATGAGACCTTTGCCCCCGGCAAACAACATAGGAGAGACTTCAAGCTCTAGTCCAAAGCTGGGAGTCCTTCCGTGGTGGCCAATATAAAAAATCCTACAGGAAAGCACCAAGGTACACCATATCTAGTGTTCTGTGCATCTGGGAGGACACATGGACTCATTCACCATCTGAATGATCCATCAGATGTGAGTCAGGCTTCCCAACAAGTGAGCTAGTCAGGGGAGTTATTGCTACAGATACTGTCTTAGAGGGATTGGGTGCTCACGGAGATTGAAGGATTGTCTATGGCAGTGGTTCTCAAACTTTTGTACTGGTGACCCCTTTCACATAGCAAGCCTCCAAGTTGGATACCCCCCCCCCCCTTATAAATTAAAAACACTTTTATATATTTAACACCATTATAAATGCTGGAGACAAAGCAGGGTTTGGGTGGAGGCTGACAGCTCGCCACCCTCAGGGGGTCCTGACCCCTAGTTTGAGAACCCCTGGTCTATGGGATCTGGTCCAAACCAAAAAAAAATAAAAAAAAATAGCATAAACTGGCTGTAGGGCAATCTGATATATCAAGGCTCTGAACCATATCTGGATTCCCCTTCTGTATTGATCATGACAGACAACCCCTCAGTCGGTCCATATTTTGACTGTTCTCCCACCCCGTTCTAAATCCACAATCCTTCAAAGAGAAACTTCCCTCCTGAGGATTTGAGTGGAGGAGAATCTGCTGTGAATCTGTTCCCTTAACAGTCCAAGGAGAATGACTATTATGACTGACTGTCTCAGCAGGCAGGAAAGAACATTCTGAATGAGAATTACACCCAGAGAGTTCCATCCCCTGGTAAAGGAATTTCATCTCCATTTATGTGCCTCCCACCTGACACACACAGCTCCAGGGTTCTTTTCTTGCCAGCAGGATTACAAAGCCAAGGCAACTGAGGCCCTGCTGACCAAGTAGCCAAAGGGATTCCTATATGCGTTTTCTGGTAGCCTCATTCTGGTCAAGGAGGTTCTCCAACCTCCTCGATGTAGCACAAAGACCTTCCATCAGCTTTCTGTCCAGAAGGAATCTGCTTTTAAAGCAGCCAATAATGCATAAGAATTTGGACAGGCTGTGGGTGCCTGGCTCTTGAACAGTCTCAAGTCAAGAGGTAATATCTTTGCTTCTAGCTTCCAGAAATAATTCTACTAATTCAGCCTATTCATGAGCTTGGCTGAGGTTTGCCCATATGTAGCAGGACAAGGATCTCTTCCCAGTCCTTTCCCGTCCCCCAATATCGGCATCGGTACCATAGATTCTTGACTTCAGATTGGACTGGTGATTCAGACACTCAGAGGTCAAGTAGCTGCTTTTGTCTAGCATCCTTCATGCAGCAGGCAAGATGTGGATTTAATCTTATCCAGATTTCCAATGTTTTATTTGCAAAAGAGACTGCTTTCCATCCTTCTGAAGTACACGAGTTTTTCCATGGCGTATACATCTGGTTCTCAGTGCTTTACCGGCTCTCCATTTGAACCTGTCGGGAAAGTGTCTCTCAATACTTCCTAACCAATTGAAGTGGAATATTTTTTTTAATAGCAGTCTCTTCAGCTTGAAGGATCTGAGTTAGAAGTGCTCCCTAAATGGACTCTCCAATACTGTATCTTCCATAAAGATAGAGGTACACAAAACTGACTTTGCCTTCATACCAAAGATTATTTTGAGGTTCTATAGAGCTCAAGAAACTGTCTTTCCACAGAGCTCTCAAAATAGAAATTAATCACCGCTCAGTTCAGAAAAAGCGAAAATAAAGGATCAGTCTATCAACTGGTGTCAGAGGACTTCTTTCCCTTTATTTTCCATTTCCAGGTGGTGAAGACATTTTATGCTTTGGAGATTCAAGTAAACAAATGCAACTCCATCTTTGAAAATCAGCTTACTCTTTTGAGCTGTGGCAACTTCATGGGCAGAAAGATCACAGCTATGAAATTCCTAGTGTGTCTGGATCTGGGGCCCTCCTTACGTTTCCTTAGTTTTATCTGTATCTGCACATTATCTGAGAAAATATTTGCTTGAGGTAGTGAGGCCCACAAATCTAATCCACCTTGAATGGGATGTACATTTAGGAAAGATATTGAATTATTAACTGGCATTCAAGATGTTCTTCACTGAAATTCCTTCCTCCTGGACACACTAGGATTATAGATTTCCTCTGCTGGGGACGTCTCTCAAATGGTGTAGGCTTCTCAGAAGTAGAGAAGCCACACCACGCTGGCCATAGACTGTTGTCAGATCTATCTCCAAGGCTGCACAGAGCAGAGACCCTATTTTAGGGATCTGTGGATCACATTACTTCAAGAAAAGAAACTTCCAGGCAAGGTGCAGAGAAATTTTCCTGTTCTCCCTTGTGAATAGCTGAAGTACCTCCCTTGGTTGCTGCTCAGGGCTGTTGCTAGTTTAACAGCTGTCCAGGGAGTGCTGTATAGCTGCTATAAAACTGACCAATCTTGTTAATTTATTCTGTGGCTAGTTAAAACTAGGAGGCACTGGAGGACCCCCGCTTCATTGACTAATGCTCACCCTTACAAATACAGACTATTTCAGAATCATAATAGCTAGCAATTTAATCAGTTCTGTTTAAACATGATGGCATTTGCCGAGAAAAGCTTTTTATTTGCTGTGGGTGAGTGAATTTTTCAATCCCTGGCATGGTGCAAGTTGATGGCGTTAGTGGCTCAAAGGTCACATAAGGAAGAATTTTCACTTCCCTGCTCTTTTTGATGCCTCTGTACTTCAAAATCCTCTTGCAATGCCTGTATCCAACTAGCTGTGCACTCACGTCTAGGTTTCTTTCAACTTACTCTTTTCCACTCTATATCCCGACTGTTGAATGTTTCAGATTATTTTTCTCATGTATTTACACTTGTTCATACAGTTTCCTGCTGTATCTACAACCTCTCTAGGTCCATTTGTATTTTTGTCCTCACTAATGTTTGCAGCCTCTTCCCATGTAGTGTCATCTGTGAATTTAACTAACATGCTGTTTACCCTTTCTTCCAGATCCAGTTTCTGATCCTACTTCCACATTTGGGAGTATGCAAGGGACAAACACAACTCCTTGCGTAGCTTGACTGGATATCCCAAGACTAGGATGTTAGTATGCCTATACAATTTTATTTGCTTTAAAATGTTGCCCGTTTATTTGCACATGGGTTGTTAAATTGTAATTGGCTACATTAGCATTATGCAAGTGCAGAATGCTAACCATGAAGCAACAGTGAGTTTGTAGAGCGGTAAAAGTATAGCCAGGATTTTCAGAAATAGTTGCCTAAAGGTAGGCTTCTAAATAAGTTTGGCCTGTCTTTAAAAATACTAAGTATTTTGAGCTGCTACAACGGAAGGCGCTTTAGGTATATGCCCTTTGTTTTGAGTACAGTCAGCTATAAAGTAATCAAGATCATCCAAAGATCTTGGATGTTCAGGATACTTTTCCAAATCATTTTAAACATCTAAATGCATGGCTATGCATGAGATTCTGGTCTGTAGAGACTTGAAATATTTTAAATTGCAAAATGTTCTCTGGAAATATTGGCATTTAGTGTTTTGCATGATTTCAGCCAGTTCTAAACTAGTTATGTACATTAGAGTTTATTCTGCAGTTCATGGCAGTATATTGTTCCATCTTTTTGAAAGAAATAGGCTACAACAGTGATTAGAAAGCTATCAAGCTTTAGTTTGATAAAGCAATAGGATTGGCTTGTAAATTCTTCTGAATTGTGTTCTGAGTTGTAGTTATTTTTGGTACTTATTGCAAAGAAGAGAACACATCTGCTATGAAAGAAGTTGGCTGACAGCTGAGTCATTGGATGTGCAAATCTAAAGAAGGTCAACGTTTAGGTTGAAATCCCTACTATGCTAAAATGAGTATTCAGCCTCTACTCACTTTTTGGAGTGTCATGTTAGTAAATGGTACATGCAACTTCTGTTTTTGTTTTTTCCTTGTTGCCGAGATTGCCAACACATTCATTTTTTTAATTAGTTGGTAACTAGGGTTAGTCTCGTCCCAAAACTTACTTTACACTTTCCATTGAACAGCCATACATGGGTAATGAGTTGGGGTAAAATTGTGGGTAAATTGAAGAGGGTCAAGAAGAGAGGTAGCTGTGTTAGTCTGGAATAGCAGAGGTAACAGAGTCCTGTGGCACCTTAAAGACTAACTATAAAGTTTTGAAGCATAAGCTTTCGTGGGCTAATACCCACTTCGTCGGATGCAAGCAGTGGAAGTCTTTATAGTTAGTCTTTAAGGTGCCACCGGACTCTTTGTTACCTCTGCTATTCCATACTAACACGGCTACCTCTCTGATTCTTGACATCATGCAAGGCACTGCATTTAGCCGTATGGAGTGGAAATCCATCAACCCCATGAAGAAACTTGCACAAGTACAGACAGATATCACTTCCATTGCTTGCATCTGACGAAGTGGGTATTAACCCACGAAAGCTTATGCTTCAAAACTTTATAGTTAGTCTTTAAGGTGCAACAGGACTCTTTGCTACCTCTTAAAGAGGGTCTGCATCATCCATTGCACCTCCTCATGCATCAGCATTCCCCAAGGACTTGGGCTAGAAAATCATAATGATCCTGGATCTTGAGTGTCTCCTGCTACATTCTTTTCGGCAGCAGTTCTCAAACGTCGGAGAACTGCGACCCCTGTTTCATTCATTGGCTGCCACGACGGACCCTTGTATGGATGCCGGATGAATTACTTCCGCATTCGGCGGCTATTTTCAGCGGATGTGCCTTGTGCTCCCGAAATAGCTCGGCATGTCCTCCGAAACGCCGCTGAATGCGGAAGTACTTCGGCGGATTTTAAGTGGCGTCGGGAACTTGCGACTCCCCCACCCGGGAGCACTCGGCAACCCCCGGGGGGTCACAACCCCCCAGTTTGAGAAACCCTGCTTTACGGAGTGCACTTGGTGTAGGGACACAGGGAATAGAAATACCCTTTCTAGTGTCCTTGTTGCTTCCTTTGTCACTGTGGAAAACCAGGATTTTGACTCCCCACTTTCTCCCTACCCCCCACCTCCCTGCTGAACTATGCAAGGAAGACTCCTTGGGCTTTCCTGTTTTTGAGTTCGTTGTGGGTAGACGGTCTAGCTCTTTAGTTACCAAGCTCTGATAGACTAGACTACTTGGGTACTGGTTCAGAGGTATTAAACCGAGTTTTTGAAACGTTTATTACTAGTAACAATGGTTATAAATTACTTTATTAAAAGTTAGTGTAGTCTAAACCCGTGGTCTTCAAAGTGGAGTGCGTGAGACCCCCCCACAGGGGTGTGCGAGACACCGGTGCCACTGCGGGATAGGCCCCGGGGCGCTGCCTAAATTTAAAGCGGTCTATTTTTGTCCCGCCAAAATGCTGCTGAAAGCGGAAACTTTCTATGCGGCGGCATTTCAGCGTACATACCCTGGGGGCCACAAGCAGACGTGGGATTGCGGAAAGGGGCCACCACGGAAAAACTTTGAGGAACGCTGGTCTAAACTGCTTTGCATTATGCCGTGGTAGCTTACAAAATAAAACTTAGCGCAGAGCACAGGAAGTCAGGTGGTGCTGTGTAGACTTGCTGTACAAAATTACCTTTTAAAATCCAAATTCATCTGTGCCAATATTGGTTCGATAGGTCTGCAGGGCACTTGAAGGAGAGCTTGACATGGTCCCAAAGAGCTCACTCTTAAGAATTGTATGGGGAGAAATGACCAGCGTATGTGTGGATGTAAGGAAATGGCGGCTTACATAAGGTCAAGGGCATTTGTGTGCACACACAGTGTTACTGCGATCATTTGTGTCTGACTGGGCAAGGGGCAGCAGTGGTACTTCAGCCTCTACCATTTGTAGGGCCAGCTGCTTGAGTCTGTTTCTTCCCCTCTGGGTGGTGCTGTGGACGACCTCCCATTCTATTATGCACATTCTAATTTGCAATAGACAGGGGTGGCCAACCGGGGGCTCTGGAGCCCATGCGCCTCTTCAGAAGTTAATCTGCGGCTCCTTGTATAGACTCCGGGGCTGGAGCCACAGGCACCAACTTTCCAATGTGCCGGGGGATGCTCTCTGCTCAACCCCTGGCTCTGCCACAAGCCCTGCCCCCTCCCCTAAGCCGGCCATTCCCTTGCTTCTCTTCTCCCCTCCCCCCAGCCTCTTGCACCCTATGAAACAGCTGATTGGGAGGGAGGAGGTGGCGCTGATTGCCAGGGCTGCCAGTGGGTGGGAGGTGCTGGGGGTGGGAGGAGGCTGAGCTGACTGGGGGGGGGGGGGACGACTGCTGACTTATTTCTGTGGCTCTTTGGCAATTTACATTGGTAAATTCTGGCTCCTGCTCAGGTTGGCCACGCCTGCAATAGAGCTTGTTAGGCACCTTTAAATTCTACTGGGGGCTAGTGTACACAGTTGCTGTGGAGACAGGAAGTAGCATTACAACAGTCTCAAACAAGCTTTCCTTGCATAGTACAACTCAATGGCTCTAGTGCTTTCTACTGGCTCAGTCATACAAAGATAGTTTCAGTGGAAGTTGAGCTTTCCTGTGCTCAATGGCACCTCCTGTGTCACACTGGTAGGATACATTCTTCAAGGAGCCTTGTGGGAGAGGTCAGGGAAAATCTAAAATTCAGACTTCAAGCTAAGGGGTCTGTGTGAAGCATACTTTAACGGAGGGCTTGGGCAGCGTTTGTTACCTTGTTGATGCCTTCCCGGCAAGGAAGGAGAAAATCTTGCTATTGAATTTTGGGCCCACTGATCCTCCGTGTTCCTTCAGTCTCGAAGGAACAGCTGGGATAAAACCAGTGGTAGTAAGCCCTATTTCGCAGGTGCCAGCCAGTGTTTTCCACTTTGAGAGCTGTCGAAAGGCTCAAGAGCTGTGAGCACTTGTCTTCCTAATAGTTTTAAGTTCCCAGATGAAGGGAACTTAAAACCAGTGTAACTTGCTTGGCTTTAATTAAACATTCTGAGGCCCTCCAGCACCTAATCATGCTCCTCCAATACAAGGCAAATGTGGCAAGCTAACCTTAGAAGAAAGCTAGCGCTGTATAGTGTCCAGAACTGCTCACATTGCTTCCAGGGAAGAGAGCTCCTACCAGACTTAAAATAGGGCTACTTCAAGGGGAAAGTATGGGCTCTACCCAATCAAAATAGGACTGACTGGTTACTTTTCAAGGCTTCAGAAGGTTAATTGAGATACCTTGGGTGTGTAGAGAGTATGTCTTGTGTGAACTGTTCACCCCCTTCTTCATCTCCTGAAGTGATAAACTTGAAGATAATTACTTAGACTTACAAAAGGGTACCTAGTAGGTAAATGAGTGGAAATACAAGTTGAGTAATGTACATTGGAAGGTATAATTTGAACTGCATGGATACGGTGAGGTTCTAAATTATCAATTTGAGAGAGATCTGGGCATAATTTTGACACATTAATAAAAATATATGCACAGTAAATATCCATCGTCAAGTTAAACATGTATAATTAATAATAGGGGCCTGGAGCACATGACTTATGAGGAGAGGCTGAGGGAACTGGGATTGTTTAGTCTACAGAAGAGAAGAATGGGGGGGGGGGAGAGGAGGGAGAATTAGCTGCTTTCAACTACCTGAAAGGTTGCTCTAAAGAGGATAGATCGAAGACCAGTGTTTCCCAAACTTACAACATCCGCGTACCCTTTTGAGACATTTATCTTACCGGCATACTCCTTCTCTGGCCGAGATAATTTCGAGGGGAGCCACATTTTTATAACACACTCCTAATTAGTTTCATTCTCGATTAAATGTTTATTACAAATAAATACAAAATTATATTACATACAGTTGAAACTTCTGCGCATGCCACAAAGTATATTGCCCGAGCCGCGGTAATGCACTTGCTTGGTTTACTATGCTGCTGTGCTATTAGATGTCACTGAATGAGTTATCATTAGTTACAATGTAAACCTGTGTATATTTCTACTGTACAAGTGTACACCATTCTTATACATTACATTTTAGTGAACTGTTTTCTGCTGCTAAAAAAACCCACAAACCTATGATAAAGTAAAATAAAAAATTCTGCCGTGTACCCCTTGAAACCCTTTCGCGTACCACCAGGGGTACCTGTACCGCACTTTGGGAAACACTGATCTAGACTGTTCTCAGTGGTACTAGATGACAGAACAAGAAGTAATGGTCTCAAGTTGCAGTTGGGAAGGTTTAGATTGGATATTAGGAAAAACTTTTTCACTAGGAGGGTTGTGAAGCATTGGAATGGGTTACCTAGGGAGGTGGTAGAATCACCATCCTTAGAGGTTTTTAAGGTCAGGCTTGACAAAGCCCTGGCTGGGATGATTTAGTTGGGGATTTCGTTGGGGATTGGTCCTGCTTTGAGTAGGGAGTTGGACTAGATGACCTCCAGAGGTCCCTTCCAACCCTAATAATCTATGATTCTATAAAGGATGGGATAGAAAATATCGAGTTTGTAAATGGGTACAGCTTGGAATATGGTCTTCAGTTCTGATCACCTCCTCTTAAATACAGTGATTTGCTGACACATGCTTTGGCTAGGCTTAGACCAGGGGTTGGCAACCTTTCAGAAGTAGTGTGCCTAGTTTTCATTTATTCACTCTAATTTAAGGTTCCCCGTGACAGTAATGCATGTTAATGTTTTTAGAAGGTCTCTTTCTAGAAGTCTATAATATAGAGCTAAACTATTGTATGTAAAGTAAATAAGGTTTTTAAAATGTTTAAGAAGATTTTTCATTTATACTCCTAACAAAATGACATGTAATGAAATTGAAACAACAGATTTCAGCCTGTTAATGAGGGTTCTTTTATCCTCAGGATAATGTAGTGGCTGATACAGCAGCTGATAAAGAATTAAAGGAGGGTAATATAATGAAGGACAATCAACATGGGTTTATGGAAAATAGATCATGATCTCATTTTTTGAAGAGATTTTTTTGGTGTGAGAGGTTATAGTACAGTGAAACCTCGATTTAACGGACTAATTGGGGCGAGGGGGTGTCCGTTAAAGCCAAAAGTCCGTTATTTAATAATTTTAAAAAATCATTAAATAATAGGACTTTTGGCTTTAATGGACACCCCCTCACCCGAATTAGTCCGTTATATAGAGGTTTTAGGAGCTGTCAAACGCCCCCCCCCCCACCTGCCTGGCTCCCCGCAATGGGGAGCCGGGCGGGTGGGCTGAGAGCTCCCGCCTGGCTCCCCGCTGCGGGGAGCCAGGCGGGAACTGTCAGCCCGCCCGCCCAGCTCCCGCTGCGGGGAGCCAGGCAGGAACTGTCAACCCCCCCGCCCGGCTCCCCGCAGCGGGGAGCCCGGCGGGAGCTGTCAGCCCGCCCGCCCGGCTCCCGGCAGCGGGGAGCCCGGCGGGAACTTTCAGCCCGCCCGCCCGGCTCCCCGCTGCGGGGAGGGGGGGGGGGTTGACAGTTCCCGCCAGGCCCTCCGCTGCGGGGCCGGGCAGGAGCTGTCAAACCGGCCGCCCGGCTCCCCTCTGCGGGGAGCCGAGCGGGAACTGTCAGCCCGCCCGCCCAGGTCTCGCTGCGGGGAGCCAGGCGGGAACTGTCAAACTCCCCCGCCCGGCTCCCGGCAGTGGGGAACCCGGCGGGCACTGTCAACCCCCCCGCCCGGCTCCCTGCTGCGGGGAGGGGGGGGGGGTTGACAGCTTCCGCCCGGCCCTCCGCTGTGGGGAGCCGGGCAGGAGCTGTCAACCCGGCCGCCCGGCTCCCCTCTGCGGGGAGCCGGGCAGCCGGGTTGACAGCTCCTGCCCGGCTCAAAACCCCCCCGTCCGTCCGTCTCCCCGCTGCGAGGAGCCGGGCGGGGGGGGGTTGACAGCTCCCGCCCGGCTCCCCCCAGCGGGAAGCCCGGCGGGAGCTGTCAAACCCCCCGCCCGGCTTCCCGCTGCGGGGAGCCGGGCGGGGGATCTCAAACGCCCCCCCCCTGCTCCCCGTTGCGGGGAGCCGGGCGGGGGGGTTGATAGCTCCCGCCCGGCTTCCCGCTGGGGGGGAGCCGAGCGGGAGCTCTCAAACCCCCCGCCCGGCTTCCCGCTGCGGGGAGCCGAGCGGAGGCTCTCAAACCCCCCCCCCGCCCGGCTCCCCGTTCCGGGGAGCCGGGCGGGGGGTTTGACAGCTCCCGCCCGGCTCCCCCCAGCGGGAAGCCCGGCGGGCGCTGTCAAACCCCCCGCCCGGCTTCCCGCTGCGGGGAGCTGGGCGGGAGCTCTCAAACACCCCCCCCCCGCTTCCCGCTGCGGGGAGCCGGGCGGGAGGGTTGACAGCTCCCGCCCGGCTCCCCGCAGAGGGGAGCCGGGCGGGAGCTGTCAGCCCACCCGCCCGGCTCCCCGTTGCGGGGAGCCGGGCGGGGGGGGGAGGGGGGTTTGACAGCTCCCGCAGGGGTCCCTGCTGCGGGGAGCCGGGCGGGAGCTGTCAACATATAACGGATTTCCCCCAATAACGGATTTCGGATGCATCGGAAATTTTGTCCGTTGCATCCGAAGTCCGTTAAATCGGGGTCCGTTAAATCGAGGGTTTACTGTATTGATGTAATAAACTTAGACTTCTGTACAGATTTGACTTGGTTCCACGTGATATTTTGCTTAAAAAAAGACTAGAATGATACAAAATCAACATGGCGCACATTAAATGGAATAAAAGCCAGCTAACTAGTAGGTCTCAAGCTGTAATTATAAACAAGGAATTGTCATTGAGCAGGTGTATATGTAATGGGGATCTTGCAGTGATCGATTCTTGGCCTTACGCTATTTAGCATTTTTTATCAATGACCTGGAAGAAAACAAAATGTCATCAGCACCTGATGTTTGCAGGTGATTCAAAAATTGGGGAAATGATAGATGAGGAGGATAGCTCACTGATTTAGAGTGATCTGGACCACTTGGTAAGTTGGGTAGAAACACACACTCAATGTAGGCCCTATTCACTGAATGGGGGACTCTATTCTGGGAGGCAGTGACACTGAAAAAGATTGGGGATGCATGGGTAACTAGCTAAATATGCACCCTACGAAGTAGGTATTCACCCACGAAAGCTTATGCTCTAATACATCTGTTAGTCTATAAGGCGCCATAGGACTCCGTCGTTTTTGCAGATCCTGACTAACACAGCTACCCCTCTGGTACTGAACAGCTAAATATGAGCCCCCAATGTGTTAAAAGAGCTAATGTGATCCTGGGATGGAAAATCCTTGAGTAGGCATTAGAGAGGTTATTCTACTTGTGTGGGTAGTACTGGAATATTTTATCCAGGGCTGATGTCCTTTGTATCCAGGTCTGATTTGAGGGGGAGGGATAGCTCAGTGGTTTGAGCCTGTTAAACCCAGGGTTGTGAGTTCAATCCTTGAGGGGGCCATTTAGGGTTTGGGGCCAAAAAATCTTTCAGGGGACAGTACTTGGTCCTGCTAGTGTAGGCAGGGGACTGGACTAGATGATCTTTCAAGGTCCTTCCAGTTCTATGAGAAAGGTATATCTCCATATATAGTCCTTAGTTCAAGAAGGATGTTGATAAATTGGAGAGGGTTCAGAGAAGAGCCACATGAATAATTAAAGGCTTAGAAAACTTGCCTAAGTGATACTTAAGGAACTCAAGCTGTTTCGCTTAGCAAAGAGAAGACTAACGGGCAACTTAATTATTATCTATATAAGTACCAACACGGATAACAAATATTTGATGATGTGCTCTTCAGTCTAGCAGACAAAGGTATGATGTCATCCAATAGAAGCTGAAGCTAAACAAATTCAGACTAGAAACAAGGTGTAAATTTTAATAGTGAGGATAACGAAAAAGGTTGGTGACCAGATATTTAAAACAATTGTTGTTAATGAGGAAGAAATACAAGCCAAAATAGGGAAAGACTAGGCTAAAATATAGTTTACATTAGGGCTGTTGTGATTTTAAAAAGTAATCATGATTAAGCATGTGATTAATAATAGACTACCATTTAAATATTAATGTTTTCTGCATTTTCAAATATACTGATTTTAATTACAACATAAAATACAAAGCGTATAGTATTCACTTTATATTTTAGATTACAAATATTTGCACTGTAAAAACCAAAAGAAATAGTATTTTTCAATTTGCCTGCTACAGATATTGGAGTACAATCTCTTTATCAAGAAAGTTGAACTTACAAATGTAGAATTATTTACAAAAAAAAACTGTATTCAAAAATAAAACCATATCAAACGTTAAAGCCTCCAAGTCCACTCAGTCCTACTTCTTGTTCGGCCAGTCGCTCAGGCAAACAAGTTTTGTTTACATTTGCAAGAGATAATTCTGCCTATTTCTTGTGTACAGTGTCACCTGAAAGTGACAATAGGTGTTTGCATGGCACTGTTGTAGCTGGTATTACAAGATATTTAATTGCCAGATGTGCTAAAGTCCCTTTATCTGTCAACCACCCTTCCAGGGGGCATGCTGGTGACAGGTTCTGCTGGATAATGATTCAAAGCAGTCCGGACTGACGCATACTTATTTTCTTTATCTGAGTCAGATGCTACGAGCAGAAGGTTGATTTTCTTTTTTTGTGGTTCGGGTTCTGTAGTTTCTGTATCAGTGTGTTGCTCTTTTAAGATTTATGAAAGTATGCTCCACACCTCGTTCCTCTCATATTTTGGAAGTCACTTCGGATTTTTAAACTTTGGGTTGATTGCTGTAGCTATCTTTAGAAATATTTTATTGGAACCTTCCTTGTTTTGTCAGATTTGCTGTGAAAATGTTCTTAAATCAAACAACATATGCTGGGTTGTCATCCGAGCCTACCATAACACAAAACATATGGCAGAATGTGGGTAAAACCATGGAGCAGGAAGTATACAAATCTAATTAACACTTTTTTTTAAAAAAAAAGCATTATCAGCATGGAAACATGTAATCTGGAATGGCGGCCGATGCATGAAGAGGCATATGATTCTTCAGCATATCTGGCCTGTAAATATCTTGCAGGGTCGGCTACAGAGTGCCATGTGAACTCCTGTTCTTACTTTCAGGTGACATTGTAAATAAGAAGCAGGCATCATTATTTCCTGTAGATATAAGCAAACTTGTTTCTTTCAGCGATTGGCTAAACAAGAAGTAGGACTGAGTGGACTTGTAGGCTCTAAAGTTTTATACTGTGTTGTTATGGAGTGCAATTGTGTAACAAAATAAAATCTACATTTGTAAGTTGCACTTTCACAATAGAGATTGCATTACAGTACTTGTATGAAAAATACCATTTCTTTTGTTCATCATTGTAATCAAATGTAATACAAAGTAAGCACTGTACAGTTTGTATTCTATTCTGTTTGTAATTAAAATAAATATATGTAAAAATGTAGAAAAGCATCCAAAATATTTTAATATTCTATTGTTTGATTAAAACTTCAATTAATTGCCATTAATTTTTGAGTGAATCGTGAGAGTTAACGGTGATTAATCGACAGCCCTAGTTTACATGTATTCAAGTTGGTAGTGCCTGATGAAATTCATTCTAGGGTACATAAGGAGCATGCTAAAGGAATCTCAGAACAGTTAGCAGGTTCCACTTTACTTGGCACTGGAGTACTGTGTCCAGTTCTGGGTGCCAGATGTTAGGACAAATATAGACAAATTGGGAAAAGTACAGAGACAAGCAATCTGCCCTCTGAAAAACCTGCCCTCTGATGAGCCATCAGAAAAACTGGGCATGTTGTTCTTGGAAAAAGGTGGACCTGAAAAGTCTTCTGCTCTGCTAAGGGGTGTTATAAAGAGGATGGCGATCAGTTGTTCTCAATGCCTATTGAAGGTATGCCAAGAAATAATGGGCTTAAATCTCCCTTATGGGAGATTTGGTAGATATTAATAATTATGTAAGGGTGGTTGAACTCTGGAAGAGGCTCACAAGGGAGGTTGGGGAATCCCCATTATTGGAAATTTTTGAAAGGGGGTTTGACAAATGCCCCATAGGGTTGATTTGGTTCTGCCATGGGGGGGGGGGGAGGGAGGAAGGCTGGACTGGATGATTTCTTGGGGTCCCTTCGAGCCCTATGTTTCTATCATGATTAGCAGCTAGAACCATTGCCAATGGTTGGGGTGGATTCTACATCACTGACCATTTTAAAATCAAGATTGTATTTTTTTTTTTTAAATATCTGCTTTAGGAATTAGTTCCATGTTCATGTTATATAGGTCAGACTAGATGATCCTAGGCTAAAAGATTATAAATTTCAAAGAATTAGACACATCGTGATAATACACAGTAGGTTGAAAAACGGGCTGCAAATCCTCATGCTTCAGTCAGTGACTCGCTACTTGAGCATTGCAAGAAACTTTCCCTAGGGTCAGATTATTCTATAGTATTCTGCATCCTTTCTCAACCCATGGAATCATTCCTTCCCCAGACTACCTGCCCTTGTTACAAGAGATTGGAAGGTCGTCTGCTCAAAGGAAAGACAACTAAAATAAAGTTCTCTACTGAATATTAAGGGTTAACTCTTCCTAAAGTTGAAGATGTCCATTTTTCTTACTGACTCAGTCCTACAAATGAATCGCTGTAGTTTGGAAAACTTCCTTTCCACCCTCATGATGCATCACCATGTTCTACAGTTCTAATACCTTTGGAAGAAAGTGGTAAGGAAGCAGATTAATTTTGTGGTAAGCAATAGTGACCTGCTAGGGTCACTAGGAACGCAGACCTCAAGCATAACTATAAAGACTCAAGTTACTTAAATTAGGTAATTTAATATTTTAAAGGTAAAAGAGGGAAATAAATTAGACACTTTCAGCTGCAGAATCTAGATTTAGCCCATATAGATTCTCCCTCCAGGTCAGTGACCTGCAAATATTTTTCTATATTCTCAAAAGGTTTCCCATTAAGCCCCATTTTCAAAGGAAGAGCTCTGTTTTCTTCTTTCCAAAATAACTGAAAAAAGGGGAAAGCAGAACAGAAGAATGTCCCCAATGCTCGGATTCATAAAAAATGGAAACTGTGACTGCTGTAGTATGATTGGTGGGGTGAAAAAAAAGGGAGGGGGGGGATCATATCATAGAGACAAATATAAACATTTCCCCTTCAAAATGGCTCAAGCCCTGTCCAACCAGGTTAGCCAGACCCTGGGCTTTCCTTTGGATGGTTACCTGAATGAGCGATTAGATCAAAAGGGGAGTTGGGCCAACTGTAAATAGTTTCAGGTAGAAACCAAAAGGAACTATATAATACCTCCAGCCCTCCCTCCCTCCCATACTAAGTGAGGGGGACCATATAAGTAATGTAGATCATTTTAATAGACTCAGCCCTGAGCTTCACCAGCCTCTCTCTCCCACCAGAACCACCTCGTATTGAGCTATTGCACCAAAAGCAAGAAGGTGAAGTTTCCTCTTATTTAAAGGGTGGACTTGATCCCTATCTATAAGCACTTGCACATGGAAAAGATATCTGACACTAGGTAGCCTGAGAGTTTGCAATGCTGGACGTACAAATGGGGCTAAGGAAGCGGGTAGATAAGGTATTGGTAGAGCATAAGTTATACAATAAGCAAATGTTTCTTAAAAGTGATCCTTGGCAGCCTCCTTTTTCTAGGGCGCCTCATGATCTTTCACATAAAATTAAGATTTGCTCACCACTGCTATGAGCGGATGCCTTTAGCATTTGACCTAGCTAAGATGCTTTCCCATACGTCATTGTAAGAATTTTCAGGGCATGGCTAACTACCTGGAGACTGAAGGATATACTTGTCTCATGAAAGATGGGCTAGTCAACTGACGGGTTACCAAGCACAGGTTCTTCCAGATTCAGGTGATCTCTGGCAATTACAAATTACAGCCTGAAAAGCTTTTTGTGGTTCATCCAGAGAGCCTGGTACCTTGTCTCCCTGAGACTCCAAAGCATAAGCTTTTCTAACTATTTATGTATTTATTTAAGAAAGTTTTAACAGGTTTGCAAATCCTTGCCATATAACTATCAGAGACCAAAAACAATCATCATAACAGTGTGATTTTGTTTAGGGAAGCACTATACTGTAATAAAATTATCTGTTTTCTCTGTTTAACGTGGTGGAGTGAACATCTTTACACAAGATCAGCCTCTCAAGTGAGGAACATTGAATGGGCTTTTCAAAGATCTACATCAGTTCCTAGAGGCCCATCACATTTTAATCTGATGGACACCATAAGAGCTAGGCTGTAGACCAAGGGATGTGGAAGAATTAGTTTGGTTTCTCCATTACATGGAACCATACACCTTCCTAACAGGATCTCAAAAACACCTATCTTCCATATCCTCTATAGCCAGGGGAAACTCAGCTGCACAATAGACAGAGCAAACCGGCAACAGATCCCTTCCACCCTTAGCAAAGAAATTCAGATGCTCAAAGATGTATCTCTTGGTATCCAAAGCAAAAGCTCTGTCACTGACCAGGAGATTATTCTATCAGGGTCACAGAGTGATATCCCATATGGGAGTCAAAGTGAGCTGATAAAAGTTCCTGTGTTTGGGGGTTTTCTTACTCAAAATGAAACAAGCCAAATTCCAGAAGCTTCAGTTAGGGGTGTTTCTCTGAATTCCTGTGTGGAATTTGGTTTCCAACAGGGAGGATAATATTCACAGCAAAAATATATTTGTTATGATTGGCAATGCAAGGCCAATGAAAAAAGAAGAATAAAATCATCCTATGTTCATACGGAAACTATTGAACGTCTCAAATATTTGTTCTGTGCATTTTGTATTGATTAAAACTTTCATTTCAAGGCCAGTTGGTTGAATCGGGTCAAGATAAGATGAGTGGAATAAACTTGTCAGTCTGCATTCAGTGAAATTAACCTTAAAGTTCAGAGAACCAATTCTGTATCTGTTCACATCCAAAAAGAAAAGAACACATGAATTTTCCAGAGAGAAAGACCTACTCAGCTTAGTTCCTAGATGCTCCTTGCATAACAGTGGCCAACAGCACACCAATGGACGATGCCTTTGGGGAGGGCTACATCTGTTTTATATAAGTATGAAGAGATTATGGGCTTGTCTATGTGATGGAGTAATGTGCACATGTGGGGGTGTGATCAGTGCACTGATGTCGCACATTCATTAGTCCATGCAGACCCTGCTGGTGCTCACTAAAGATACATTAGAGTTCACTAGAGAACCTGGAGGGCATACTAGCATGATCTACATGAACCCGTTAATTTGCAACACCCCTGTAATGCACATTAACCCACTGTATAGACAAGCCCCATGACAGTGCCATGATGGTTTGAATGCTCTGATCGTTTATTTACACTCCTTAACATGTTTAGGATGTCTTAAATTTAACCCCAACTGTGAACTTCCTGGATTTATAATACGTAGGTTTTGAGATAATTATAACATCCCTGTAATATAGTTTACCTTAAATTAGCAATATGTGCTTTCGAACTTAACTCCACTTTAACATAGTTTTTATTTGGGAATTTTCTTATAGCCCCTCAGACATGTGCTGTGTTTCTTGGATCTCACGCAGATGGAGTACATATCCTTGGTGTTACCAAGGGCAGTTCCAGTCTGTGTTTAGTCATGCACCCAAATTCAGCATAGCCACACGTTAGTTTGGAAATGGAATAATTAGCAAAGGCACAGTCTTCTAAAGTTATCAAGATATTTAGCCACTTGTCAGAAATTCATTAGCAAAATGGCATTCAGAACAAATGTAGATATTGCTTTCACAAGGTGTGTGTCAAACACACTAGAATGTCTTTTGGTTAGGTTCCGTCTCAGATGGAAAGTAGTCATGCTGAAGAAGCATGTTTCTGTAAAAATTGTAGGAAATTGTAAACCAGGCTTCAATTCCTCTTGCCAACACATAGGTTCTTATTGGCGGCTTTCTAGGAGGATCTCGTTTTTCTAGTGCATCTAAAATTGTGAGTTCTGGACAATCCTGCTCCCTCCTCCCCCCTTTAAATCTTCTGTATAGTGTCTGTCTGCCTGGTTCCTTGTTAGTGAAAGTGACCTTCCTGACAGTGTGCTACGAGACCTCAGAATGTGGGTGCTTTATTTGCAGAACCTCAGCTTTCATCCATATAATGCAATACTAAAAATCAAATCCCACTTTCATTTCAAAGTGTAATACATTAAAAAAAAAAACCCAACACCCTTACCCCAAGATGACCTATTTAAAGGTAAAAAGAGATTATTTACATGTGGTAGATAGACGGTTACATAAAAAATCTCTGCTGTTTTCATTCTTTACCATCTTGTGGTTTTTGGGGTTGGTGTGAAGGAACAGCTAAGAAGAAGGGCCCCAAAGTCTGGTTGGTGGAGCATTGACTGATATCAGAAGAAAGCTGGTTGGTCATGTGGGGCCAGCTTGTCTTGGTTTCCAGTTACTAAGATGCGTTACAATAGATAAAATGTCACTTTCCTCCTACTGCTTTTCCACGTAAACAATTGCTGCAAAGATGTGTCCTCATAAATGGAAGAGAAGGGTCACAAAGGAAGGGGAGGTGGTTAGTGAGACAAAACCTCTATTAAAATGTGGTCCATGCTATTGAAAAGTTTGAGAAATCCTGATATAAAGCATCAAACAGCAAGGCAGATTAACGAGAGAGCAGCAGATAGTCACTCTCCTTCCCTAGAATTTTTAAGCTCAGTCAACTAGAGCAATTGCCACTTCATGGGAAGATGATGAGTAACTGCCACTTAGAAATAAAAAATATCTGAGGATTGTGTCAATCAGGTTTTTGGTCTGGAGATGGCATGGAGACTACATGGTGTCCACTAATGGTTGAGTCTCCTGTAGACAAAACTGTCCAGACTTAAAAATCTACCCATAATCTTCTATACCATTAGCTCCACCTCTGTGGTCAACTCTACTGTGGACTCTTGCAGAATAGATGAGTTTACACTGGATTGGATGTGTTTTCTACCTGGACAGGAAGGCTAGCTAAATGGTTCGGGTGCTGGCCGGAGACTTGGGTTTGATTCCTTGCTCTGTCACAGGCTCCCTTAGTCACTTAGGGCTGGTCTTCACTAGGGTGGTAGATTGGCTGTAGATACGCAAATTCAGCTACGTTAACAACGTAGCTGAATTCGGCATATCTACAGCCAACTTACCTGCTGTCCTCACAGCGGCGGCAGTCGGCGGCGCGCTCCCCCGTCGTCTCCAGCTTGCGCCTCCTGCCAAGCTGGAGTTCCGGAGTCGACGGAGGCGCCGCTGGCGATCGATTTATCGCGTCTTGACGAGACGCGATAAATCGATCACCAAAAGATCGATCCCTGCTGGCTTTAGTGAAGACAAGCCCATAGTTTCTCTGCGTCATAGTTCTCCATCTGTAAGGTGTGGCTAGGTGTGCTTCCATTCCTCATGGACTGTTGTGAAGATAAATACATTAGGTTATGAGGCATTTAGATACTGTTGTAATGGGGTAACAAAGAGTCCTGTGGCACCTTAAAGACTAACTAAAGTATTGGAGCATAAGCTTTCGTGGGCTAATACCCACTTCGTCGTATGCAAGCAGTGGAAGTGTCCAAGGGCAGGTATAGATAAATAGTCAAGAATCAGGTAGGAGGTAACAAGGTTAGTCCAATCATGCTGAACCAGCTTGTTATCTCAAATCAGGGAGGTGAGGTATTCTTCTAGCAGCTGAATTGAAGGTGTGAACTCGGAGGGAGGAGAAGTTATTTTTGTAATTAGCAAACCATTGTAGGTCTTTGTTCAGTCCTAGATTGTTTGTGTTAAATTTGCAAATGAATTGTAGCTCTGCAGTTTCCCTTTGCAGTCTGGACTTGAAGTTTTTTTGCTGCAGTATGGTGACTTTTAAATCTATAATTGTGTGTCCAGGCAGGTTGAAGTGTTCTCCTACAGGTTTTTGTATATTGCCATTCCTAATATCTGATTTGTATGCATTTAAACACACACACACACACACACACACACACACACACACACACACACACACACACACACCCCTGCACACACACACACACACCCCTGCTATCACGTCCCCCCTAAGCCAGGCTGGTATTTTAACCAGCAGTCTGGATTGGGGTTTTCTGGGCATCTAGTAAAATGCTCTTAAAGAGTTCCCAGTTATCATTCAGATCTTTCTTTTTAAATTCTTTCTCCCAGCTGAATTGGCTCATAATTGCTTTTTGTGAAATTGGCCATTTTTAAAGCACCAATTATATATTTTACTAGTCTGGACTTTATTCTGTTTGCTCATCACACATGTGATCAAGTCACGATCATTTGTACCTAAGCTGCCATTAATTTTTAGTTCTGTGATCAATCCTTCATCTGTCAAGTGTAATATAAAATCCCCCCATCTTGGATGTAACAGTTTTTGAAATTAGGACATTATCTGTAATGGAATCATGTGGGTGAGAATGAACAGGTTGTAAAAGGAGGTGAAGTGCTTATAAATTTCAGCAACTTGGGGGTTGGCAGAGTAAAGGTATGTATGTTAATGAGGTCTAGCGGAGCAAGGTGGGCAGAGTTAAGGTTACATGGCCAACATTAGCTGCTTTTCATTATTTTCAGAAGTTTGTTTTGTTCAACCCCAACTCCAAGGGAACAACATACTACCATACAACCGTAACTCTGCATTAACATTTTTTTGTCATTGAATTATCCGATCTCTCCTTCCCCAACTCTTCCCATGTTACATTGTTTTATACTACAACCAGACCATTGAGTAGCCCCCAATATAAACAAAAGATGCTACTTTTAAAACTTTCTGCAGGATTTTTTTTTTAAATCAACCTAAAACACACTTTTGGTTCTACTCAAATGCTTGTGTTTTATTTTTGTGCTTGCTTTAGTGGCGCTTCAGCAGTTCGCCCATTACAGTAATGATGGACTCTTCCCAAATGTTTGAGACAAAGGTTTAGGGTACCTGTAAATAAATTCTGGGTGAATTCCTATCATTGGGTCCTTTGTAATGTTTTATTTTTAACTAAAGTGTTAGGGTAATTCAGACTGGAACAAAGTTACTTTTAGATCAGTTTGCTGTGGTGCTGTTTCTTTTAAAACCTAAGCTGTTACAGGCAAAAACTTGCTCAGCTAAGCAGCAAGATGATGTGTCTTGTTTACCTATGTTAAGCAGTGAAGTGAGACTCAAACCTTGCAATTATCATAAGGGCTTGGCTATACTGAAATTGTATAGCGCTCTAACTTGCTGGCTCAGAGGTGTAAAAAATCACACCCTTAGCACTTTAAAGCGGTAATGTGGACAGGCTCTGATCGCTGGGTGCCGTGCTCCCAGCGCTTGTAGCTAATCCCCTCCTGGACCACACTCGCACTTCAGAGCGCTGCCGCGGGAACAACAGCGCTTTGAAATTTCAGGTGTAGCCAGGCTCATCATCTTATCCATGGTACAAAATTAAGTAAAGTAACAGTTTTAAGAATTATGGTTATCTTGGTGGTTTGACTTGCATTGTTCATAGAATCATAGAATATTAGGGTTGGAAGGGATCTCAGGAGGTATCTAGTCCAACCCCCTGCTTAAAGCAGGACCAATCCCCAACTAAATCATTCCAGCCAGGGCTTTATCAAGCCTGACCTTAAAAACCTCTAAGGAAGGTGATTCTACCACCTCCCTAGGTAACCCATTCCAATGCTTCACCACCCTCCTAGGGAAAAAGTTTTTCCTAATATCCAATCTAAACCTTCCCAACTGCAACTTGAGACCATTACTCCTTGTTCTGTCATCTGCTACCACTGAGAACAGTCTAGATCCATCCTCTTTAGAACCCCCTTTCAGGTAGTTGAAAGCAGCTATCAAATCTCCCCTCAGTCTTCTCTTCTGTAGACTAAACAATCCCAGTTCTCTCAGCCTCTCCTCATAAGTCATGCGCTCCAGGCTCCTAATCATTTTTGTTGCCCTTCTCTGGACTTTTTCCAATTTTTCCACATCCTCCTTGTAGTGTCAGCCCCAAAACTGGACACAGTACTCCAGAAGAGGCCTCACCAATGTTGAATAAAGGGGAACAATTACATCCCTCGATCTGCTGGCAATGCCCCTACTTATACAACCCAAAATGCCATTAGCCTTCTTGGCAACAAGTTTTGGCCCAGTCCTCTAATTTGTCTAGGTCCCTCTGTATCCTATCCCTGCCCTCCAGTGTATCAACCACTCCTCCCAGTTTAGTGTCATCTGCAAACTTGCTGAGGGTGCAGTTCACACCATCCTCCAGATCATTGATAAAGATATTGAATAAAACTGGCCCCAGGACCGACCCTTAGCCCGACGATCCAGCCAGCTTTCTGTCTACCTTATGGTCCATTCATCCAACCCATACTTCTTTAACTTGCTGGCAAGAATATTGTAGGAGACCGTATCAAATGCTTTGCTAAAGTCAAAGAATACACTGCTTTCCCCTCATCCACAGAGCCAGTTATCTCATTGTAGAAGGGAATTAGGTTAGTCAGGCAAGATTTGCCCTTGGTGAATCCATGCTGACTGTTCTTGATCACTTTCCTCTCCTCTAAGTGCTTCGGGATTGATTCCTTGAGGACCTGCTCCATGACTTTTCCAGGCACTGAGGTGAGGCTGACTGGCCTGTAGTTCCCTGGATCCTCCTCCTTCCCTTTTTTAAAGATGGGCACTACATTAGCCTTTTTCCAGTCATCCGGGACCTCCCCCGATCGCCATGAGTTTTCAAAGATAATGGCCAATGGCTCTGCAATCACATCCGCCAACTCCTTTAGCACCCTTGGATGCAGCGCATCTGGCCCCATGGACTTGTGCTCGTCCAGCTTTTCTCAATAGTCCTGAACCACTTCTTTCTCCGCAGAGGGCTGGTCACCTCCTCCCCTTGCTGTGCTGCCCAGTGCAGTAGTCTGGGAGCTGACCTTGTTTGTGAAGACAGGGGCAAAAAAAAGCATTGAGTACATTTGCTTTTTCCACATCCTCTTGCATTGTTACTTCTCTCATAACTGTATACATGGGGCTTGGCTACACTTGCACGTTATACCGCAATAAAGCTGCCCAGAGCACTCTGCCTTACTCCCCGTCCACACTGGCAAGGCATGTAGAGCACTCTGACTCCCTGGCTAGAGCGCTTCTGGTACTCCACCTCGGCGAGAGGGATAACGTCTGTTGCGTATTGGCTGAGATGCCCCAGCGTGAACGAGGAGTTGCGTTACTGCACTCTGACCTCCGGAAACGTCCCATAATCCTCTTAAAGCAAGTGGCCACTCTTGCCATTGTTGTGAAATCGGCTGTAGGAATGCGGAAGTGACCTTTCAAAGCTCCGTTTTAGACAGATGGCTACTTATCTGTTCCGAGAAAAAGCAAACGAGAGAGAGAGAGAGAGAGAGAGAGAGAGGAGGGGTCTGAATGTACGACATCGGGCTGAGACACTCTCTGCACCCCAAAAACCCACCCATTCTTCCCTCACATACACACAACACACTCCCTGTCACACTCCACCCCACCCCCATTTGAAAAGCACATTGCAGCCACTTGAATCCTGGGATAGCTGCCCATAATGCACCGCTCCCAATGCCGCTGCAAGTGACGCAAATGTGGCTGCACTAGTGCAATTACAGCTGTCAGTGTGGACAGACTGTGGCGCTTTCCCTAGTGCGCTCTCTGACGGCTGGTTTAATCCAAAGCGCTCTACATCTGCAAGTGTAACCAAGCCCTAAGTGCTCTATGCATTAACTAACTGTGATGACCTTGATCCAATGTTTGTCTTAAAATAAGTATAGGCTTCAATCCTGCAACCTGCATGAGTCCATGTAGAGCTCCGTTTATTGACTTTAGTGGAAGTCCTTGTGATTTGTAAGGATGTGGGAATGCGATCATAGGGCTGAAGTCTTAGTGATCTCGTCTGTACCTGGATTAGCAACAAACCATGGGGAAGTAGGAGAAGGAGAGGACAAAGGGCCACAGCCAAAACAGTATGTAGTTTCTGAGTTTGGTGATGCTTTCCCCCTTACAAGCCTCACTAATATTTTTTTCATCTTTTAAGAAGATTGAGGTGCTTACACCCTAATTAGATCTTTTGCAAAGCCTGAAGTATTGAGCCACTATTTTAGGAAAACTGTAGCATCATAGCTCCATAATACCTCTTTGCCAGGTCATATGTTTGGGGGGGGGGAAAGACGAAGTGTCCATTCTCTTTTCACAGTTACCTAGATAGAGGCAAAGGCACTGGTACTATGCGAACAAGGTATGAAAACCTGGATAATCAATGTGCTTTATTGAGCTTGCTACGGTTAGCGGGTAAAATGGCCCATCTGGATTTTGAAGCCAACGTTTCATGAAGGTGAACATGGTTGTGGAGAAGAGAATTCACACTCTTTTCCAAGGCTGAGTTAACGGGGCAGCAGCTTGTTGGTGTACATTGGGCAGGGTCTCGGAGATGACCTGCAAAAGTTTTTAATTTTGTTTTAATTGGGATTTTTATCTATAGTTTCTTTATGATTGACAAAGAAGGCCTGACATGCATGTATGTGGGTTTTTGTAACCTTATAAACAAACATCAGGAAGGTCAACCTCCTCAGTTTTGCTCGGGACTTCTTGGAGGATGTGTTGCTAACTCTTGCACCTATAGTAACATTTTTTAGGTATTGAAGGAAGTGAGGGTTAACAATATTTAAAACTATTTAATAGTCTGAATATAAAAATGCATTCCCCTGTCAGTTGTGGTTTTGAGGTTTTTGACTGCTTTACTAATTCTCCAGACACCATAGAGCAGGGGTAGGCAACCTGTGGCACGCATGCCAAAGGTGGCGCACAAGCTGATTTTCAGTGGCACTCACCCTGCCCGGGTCCTGGCCACCGGTCGGGGGGGGGGGGGTCTGTATTTTAATTTAGTTTTAAATGAAGCTTCTTACACATTTTAAAAGCCTTATTTACTTTACACACAACAATAATTTAGTTATACATTATAGACTTGTAGAAAGAGACCTTCTAAAGAGGTTAACATGTATGACTGGCACGGGTGATAGAGTCCTGTGGCACCTTTGTCACTTCTGCAATTCCAAACTAACATGGCTACCTCTCTGATTCTTGACATCATACTGGCACGGGAAACCTTAAATTAGAGTGAATAAATGAAGGCTCAGCACAGCACTTCTGAAAGGTTTCCAACCCCTGCCATAGAGCCTTCTAGAGTGAACGAGATCTAACTTCTAATGTGCAAACAAACCCCCCCACCCCAAACTCCTAAAAAAAACCTGCTTTGAGCATTAGTAAAACATAAAGAAAAGACAAATTCTGTTTGTTTTTCCCTATCTTCCCTCTGCAGGTCACTTTTAACAGTAGACAAAGCTTTAAGCCGTATAGAAACTTAGATTCTGTGGAACACTGTGGGAAATGTTAAAAACTGCAGAAACCCTCCAAAATCATGGGATTCTCCTCCCTCTCCTCTAATTGTGATTTCTGTGTTTTTTCCACTTGTCCTGCTCTTTAGCTGTTGTGAACTATCAAATACTGAGGTAGATGGTGAAAGTATACACACAGGGAATTTAACAAAGGCAGCCATGTTAATTTTTATTCCATTTGAAATGCAGGAAAAAAATCATCTTCCAAATGGAAAAGGACAAAATCAGTGGGAAAAGAAATGTTCTTTTCAAGCTTCTAAAGCAGTGACAATGGATAGGAAAAAATACTATAAAAGTAGGCAGTTCCTTTTTCAAAATGTTTTTAGTGTATTATGCATGGTTCATTCTGCACAAATGCTTTTTTGAAGTCTTAAGTGATTGAACATAACATGGCAAGTCTTATTCCACCTTTGCTATGTTGCACTCTACATTTTTTTTTTGGTTGGGCTACATGGCTGTTCTGCCAGGTCCTTAGCATAATTTTTGAATACATTCATTCTTCCCTTATTTGCCATTTTTAATGTCAAGCATTGCACATAAGATGTTCTGCCGTTGCTATGCAACTGCTAAATCCAATATTTAATATTAATAAAAACTGAGCGGCATTAACATCAGTAAGAACAGTGGGCTAGCGAACTACGATTGTACGATATCCAGGCTGTGAAACTCGGCAGTGATTTCAATATGCTGTTGCATGCATGACAAACTGGGGCATGAGTCATCATCAGTTACTATTTTAAGAATGGCGAGTTTTGAGTTAAATCTCTGAGCTCCATTGATTTTTGTTAAAAAAAAAAAAAAAAAAAAAAAAGGTTAAAAGATGTGAGGTTGATTGGCCCTGTTACGTTAGGGTTTATTTCAGAAGTGAATTGTTAGGGGTCATTGTCTCATTAATAATGGTAAAGGGGTCAAAATTTGGAACATAAGGGTCAATACCCTGATTCTTCTATTCTTCTCTTAGGCAAGTTGGGTTGGTCCTTCCCCATTGTTCCTGCCACTTCTTGAAGCCGGACATGGCTCTCTTGGAAGCAGTGCTGCTTGTCTGTTTGACGGGATCCTCTTTCTTTAACTCCTCTGCCTTTTTTTAAATAATCCTTCCTCCGATGTTCTCTCCTCTCTTCCCTCCTCTTCTTCTTGATTGTCCTTTTTTCACCTTGGCTCTCTCTCCCAGCTCTTCTAGCATTCAATATTCACCTCAGTCTCTGTGTTCATGCTAGATGTACGATCGCCATTGAGATCATGCCGTGGCAGTGCTTTTAGCCTCTAAATGGCATCAAATGTTAGAAGTGCTGCCAGGTCGTAGAGCTGATGTTAAATGTTGTTAATGCTTCTAGTGTTGCATAAGAACCATAGCTACCATCAAATGGGAGGAGTGCTGTTCGTTGTCTCCACTGAGACCCCAACCATGCCGTCCAAAGCATAAGACGTGACATCAGGTCAGGATTCTGTACGCACAGGGAACACAGTAGTGCCTTCTGAAATAACTCTGCTATTTTCCAATAGTTTCTCTAAAGGGATACCATCAGCTTGAATTCTAGCCAGTTTAAAAACAAAACTGAAAGTAGTTTCAGGCCTGAAATGCCCTGCCAGTTTCTGTGGTTTTACAATCACATTTTCTCCTCCGTTTCAAAAATGACTTTCTCTCTTCCATTGCCATGTTTGAAAGACCCACACACACAGGAGAAACTGATGAACTGACTGTACACAAAGTGCTATCAAATGCACAGTGTAACCATACTTAGATAAATATTTCCCCCCCCCCGGTTATAATCTTAGGTGTCACTTCTGGCAGCAGTAGGCAAAACCGTTTTCCTACAAAAATAGGATTGAGTTAACTGTGTCCCTTTTTAAGACTGTCTTTGCCCTTTCAGTATTCCCTCACTTTTAACTTGTCTTCTGGTCAATATTGGGTAGTTAAGGCCTCTGAAGACTTTGCTGCTAGATGGGATTTAGATTAATATTGACTTTACATAGTGACACTAAATTAGGATGAAGGGTTAATCTTTTTCTGAGGGAGCTAAAATTGATTAGCACTTGAGAGGCATAGAACATTGCATGAGGGTAAATTGGACTATATACAGGATGTAGGCCTGTGACATTGAATGTATAATTATATGAATTTGTTTCTTATGTGATGTAGGTTTGCTGAAATTCTCTTCCTTTTAGGATTCCTCCTCCCCAAGAAGTTATGAGGGGGAAATTTGAAAATTGACTCTAGCCTATGTTGAAATACAGAATGTTGAGATTTAGAACAAGGCACAGAATCATTTGTGATGAAGAGGCCAAAGGGCTTTTTACTAGGAAAATATCCATCCTTTGAAATTGAATTTTGATGCTTAAGGAATGAATGTTTTGGGAAAGTGGCTTGAATTGAGGTACATTGTAGAAACTAAATCTTCACATTATCTTTCCAAAATCATTTTCATTATGTCTAACATGGTTCTATATTGTAATCCAATTATCTGTAAAAGTACCTTAATGAAACTGGACTCTAGTTTTTGTTACGATTTTTTTGGTAGTTCAGTCATTTCAGGTGACCTGTAGATCTTGGAAATACTAGGAGAAAACACATTCACATCTGTTCTTGGAATAGATAAATACAGGACTGCTATTGTAAATATTTTGGTAATGCCATCCTTAATCTAGAAAGCTAACAATTCTTTTCTTTGCTTTTAGGGTTTGAAAGTATTCTAGAAGGGCTGTTTGGACCTGGATTATTAAAAGATCTCTGTTTGTTTAAAGGTATTCAGTCTTTATTTTTGTGTCTTGTTCTGCATTTCAAACCACAGAAGCAATTTCAGCTCTGCCTCTAGAAAATATGTGTTACCGTGGTGATTTGTGCTTTTTTTCCCTCCCCCCAGGCAGTGCTCACAGTTAGTTTCATATTGGCTAAAATTACTAATGAATGTGCGTTCATCTTTATGTAGCTGGCAGTGTATTTGGCATTGCTCAGAAAAAAACAGGTTCATTGTGCGTAGATCAACTGTATATAGTTTTGTAATATTCTGGGATTTAAAACATGTCAGAAACCAAATCTGCATCTGCAGAATCTAGGGAAGAATGTTGTGAAACAGGTATTTATTGGTTTGACTTTGGCAATAGTAAGTTGTGGTTTATGAATGTGAAGTAATTTGCTATTCCTCTGATTTACAGACTGTGAGCCCGAAGGTGTTTCTGATTGGTCTTTTGATGAAAATTGTCTTTTCTGCTGCTTGCGAAGAGAAAAAGTAAAGGTAACAATGCAGATATGTAAAGCTAGTAGGTTGTGCTTCCCCCCCCACTTATCCTGGTTATATAGAAATATAATTATGTAACTGGGGGGGAACATCTGTTGTTACCCATAACACTACCGTTTCCCTCTTAATTTTTTTTCTCCCTTTGATACACTTAATGCAAGTTAATGGGCAAAGATTTCTCTCTTCTGTGTAATTTCTCCGTGTAGTGTGTGTGTGGTTTTTTTAATCTGTTTTTGTTTTAGAGAACTATTAGGAAAGAAAGTATGGATCACATGTTCCATTGTAAGCAGCGCGGCTTGCACATTTACACTGTAGTCAGGGACTGCCCTCCTCTTCTGCATAGAGATGCAGGGCCACTGCCCCATGCTGTCTCGTTCCATATCCTGGGACCTGTTTTTCTGAATAAAAAGACTCATCTATGTAGTAGAGTTTTTTGAGTTGGATGTGGAGGAGCACGGTCTGTGTCCACACACAAGTTCTGTAACCAGACTGTTGCTATGCTTACAACAAGTGCTAGCACATGGTCACTGCTCAGTCCATGTACAGAACTGTGGTCCTGAAATGTAGGCAGGAAGTCTTAACTGTCTCAGTAAAATCTGGCTAACTGTCCTCTCGGCTCCGACGTCTTTCTGCAGGAAGTGATCATATAATGTAATATACTATGTGGTCTGTTTTCAGGTTCTCCCAGCACAGTTAAAAAAATGACAAAGCCTTCTCTACAGCAGCTCAAGGCAATGCATTTTGTGCAAATAGGAAGTGCCTTAATGTTGTATGTTGCTGGCTCCTAGCTGCTGTTATTCACGATGCTCATGACATTTCCTCCTTCCACTTACTTTTATATTAAGATGTTTATTAAGGTTCTCAAGGGGGGGGAGGAGGGGGAGGAAGCCAGAGACAGAACTGTTTTGAGAGGGGTACCTTGTCTTCCTTTGAGACACCCCTGGCCAACACAGTGAGTTCTGAATATGATCTCCTTTGTTAGAGTAATGTAATGTTATTATTGTGGTAGCTGCTGTCATAAGAACATCAAAGTGGCCTTACTGGATCAGATCAATGATCCATCTAGCTTCAGAAGGAGTGAACTGAACAGGGCAATTATTGAGTGATCCATTCTCTGTCATCCAGTCCTGGCTTCTAGCAGTTAAAGGTTTTAGGGATACCCCGAGCATTGGCTTATTGGCTTGTGTCCCTGTCCATCTTGGCTTATAGTCATTGATGGACCTATCTTCCATGAATTTATCTAATTCTTTTTTGAACCCATTTATTTATTTTGGCCTTCACAACATCCCCAGGCAATGAGTTCCACAGGTTGACCATGTGTTATGTGAAGAAGTACTTCCTTTATGTTTGTTTCAAACCTGCTGCCTATTAATTTCATTGGGTGACCTCTAGTTTTGGTGTTACGTCAAGAGGTAAATAACACTTCCTTACTCATTTTCTCCACACCAGTCAAGATTTTATAGACCTCTATCTCCCTGCAGTCATCTCTTTTCCAGTTGAGCACTCCCAGTCATCTTAATCTGACCTCAGGTGGAAGCTGTTCCATACTCCTCCTCGTTTTTGTTGTCCTTCTCTGTACCTTTTCCAATTCTAATGTATCTTTTTTTAAGAACATAAGAACAGCCAGACTGGGTCAGACGAAAGATCCATCTAGCCCAGTATCCTGTCTTCTGACTGGCCAATGCCAAGGGCACCAGAGGGGATGAACAGAACAGGAAATCATCAAGTGACCCATCCCTCATCGCCCATTCCTAGCTTCTGCCAAGCAGAGGCCGGGGACGCCATCCCTGCCCATCCTGGCTAATAGACATTGATGAACCTATCCTGCATGAACTGATCCAGTTCTTTGTTGAGATGGGGTGACCAGAACTGTACTCAGAATTCAAGGTGTGGCTATACTATAGATTTCTGTAGTGTCATTATGATATTTTCAGTTTTAATATCTATCCCTTTGCTACTGGTTACTAACATTGTTAGCTTTTTTGACTGTTGCTGCATGTTAGTAGATGTTTTTAGAGAATTATCCACGATGACTCCCAGACCTCTTTCTTGAGTAGTTACAGCTAATGTAGACTCCCATCATTTTGGTATGTATAGTTGGGATTATGTTTTTCAATGTGCATTACTTTGTATTTGTCAAGATTGACTTTTGTCTGCCATTTTCTTGCTCGGTCACCTTGTTTTGTGAGATTCCTTTGTAACTCTTCACAGTCTGCTTTGGACTTAACTCTCTGGAGTAATTTTGTATCAGCTGCAAATTTTGCCCCCTCACTGTTTATCCCTTTTTCCAGATCATTGAACAGAAACTGGCTTCAGTATAGATTTTGGAGGTCCCTGCTATTTACTTCTCTCCACTGTGAAAACATTTATTCCTACCTTTTGTTTCCAATTTTTTAACCAATCACTGATCCATGAGAGGACTATACCTCTTATTCCATGACTCCTTACTTTACTTAAGAGCCTTTGGTGAGGGTTCTTGTTAAAGGCTGTCTGAAAGTCCAAGTATGCGATATCCACTGGATCCACCTTGTCCATATGTTTGTTGATTTCCCCCCTCCAGAATTCGAATAGATTATGAGGTATGATTTCCCTTTACAAAAGCTGTATTGATGCTTCCCTAACAAATCATGTTCATCTATATGTCTGATAATTCTGTTCTTTATTGTAGTTTCAACCGTTTTCCTGGTACTGAAGTTAGACTTGCCACCTGTAATTGCAAGGATTGCCGCTGGAGCCTTTTAAAAAAACAAATCGGGGTCACATTGGCTATCCTCCAGTCATCTGGCACAGAGGCTGATTTTAAGTGATAGTTACATATCCCATTTAGTAGTTCTGCAGTTTCATATTTGAGTTGCTTTAGAAGTCTTGGCTGAATCCCATGTGCTCCTGGTGACTTACTACTGTCTCATTTATCAGTTTGTTCCAAAACCACATGAAATGCAAACTCTGTGAATCAAATTCATCCTTGGTGTAGCTCCATTGAAGCCAATGGATTTACATCAAGGGTGAGGTTGGCTATATTGTCAGGAGCTGATACAAGGCGAGGAGGCCCCATCTGTGGAAGTGGAATCAGATGGTGGATAAGCAGATTTGAGAAGGATTCGGGTGAATCTGAATTGCCTATTTAGACAAACAGTACCACAGAAAACTTCTGTTCCATTCTATGCATCCGATGAAGTGAGCTATAGCTCACGAAAGCTTATGCTGAAATAAACTAGTTAGTCTCTAAGGTGCTACAAGTATTCCTGCTTTCTTTACAGAAAATAAAGATACTGAAGGGTTTGGTATTGCTTGGTGCAGGGCAAAAATCTAAGATGAGCATCTGCAATTTGGTCCATTTTGTGCAAATTAGTATGGCCCTCTTATTCCTGTCCCATTGCTAGTACAGCCCTTAGCTGAGAGGTTGGATGTCCTTGCTGGATTGTGAATATAGCATGCTGGCTTTTTCTTTCTGTTGTCAACACATGGTTCCAATTGTGCACAGGACTTGACTGTCATGTACATTGAGTGACATAAACCTTAAAGTATAGCCGTTAATATGCAGCAAATGTTAACTCTTTAGGGTCACTTTACTCAGTGCTTAATTTGTGCCAGGGCTGAATCCTGGCACCTCCAGGCTTGGGAGTTCATAGCCCAGCATCTCTGGGCATGCGTGTCAGTTATGACAGTAAAAAAAATTGTTTGAGCACTGGCACCTCTTCCATTAGAAATTAAGCTCTGCACTTACTGTATCTCTTATACTGCGTGGCATTTTGAAACAAGTGAGTAGGGAAAATGCAGGACAGGCCACATCTGGACTATTGGACAGAGTTCTGCTCTCACTGGTCAAAGGACATTTTAAAATTCTACACGCAGGAAGGGAATGCAGCAAAAGGACACTCGAAAGGGTTAAACAGATGGAAGAAGGCGAGAGTGGCTGCAGTAACAGAAATGTGTAGATGACAAGGCCAGAAGGGATCATGATGGTCATCTAGTCCAGCGTTTCTCAAATGTGGCCACCAGAGACTTTTCTTGTGGCCACAGTCTCCAGGGCTGGGAGCGGGTCAAAGTAGTGGCCACTCCCCCTCCCTGCGGGGCTTCAGGCTCCAGTCCCGGGCTCCGGCTGCAGGGACTTAGAGCCTGAAGCTCTGCCATTGGGGTCTGAGGCCTGCTGCTGTGCAGCTGGAGTCCCGGACTGGAGCCTGAAGCCCCACAGCCAGAGCCTGCCACCCCAGGGCTGAAGCCCGAAGCCTGAACCTCACCGCCCATGGGAAGGTGGAGTTTAATTTGTCCCCAGGCTTGCCGGGTTGAGTAAATCTGCTATGAAAAGTGATACTTCTAGGTTTGTTAATATCACTTTTCACAACAGATTTACTAGCTAGCAAGACATACATTACAATAATTTGGACATGTATATGTGCATATTTATTTGGGTTTTTTTAAAACTAATTAAGTATTTTAGGGAAAAAAATGTGAGTGCGGCCACCGGCAAGAGTTGGTGGCCGCACTCTGAGGCCACCAAAAAATTTGTCCTGAGAGCCCCTGATCTAGTCTGAGCTTCACATTGGTATGAATTCATAACTGGTAGCACAATAACCGGAGGCAGCTAGGAAAGCTCCCTGTACCTGCTGTGTTTCTTAAAAAATAGATCTTGCTGTCTCTCTCTCGGTGTCAAAGGAATCTGTATGAGCATACGTTTAACTTCCCTGTTTATGCAGTAAAAATAACCCTGTTAGTAGGTTCTCCTCCCCAAGCCCACTGTGGGTTTAAACATTAGAGCCGCTTTTGGAACCCTTGGGATTTCCTGTTCGTCCCTCCCTCCCTGTCATGAAGTTCATCCCCGTGGAAGAGAGAGGGATGTGGCTGGGCAGTGCCACTCCAGTGAAATGACGTGAGCAATGGGAAGTGGTTTCTTTCCCAGGGAAAGGTGGAACTGCCTTTGCAGCATTCCAACCCTTGGTGGTGTCCTTAGCTCCATATGTAACCCTGAGTGTGATATTTTTGAGGGGGCTGCAGACAGCAGGATATATAACCATATATTTTATTACTTTGAGTAAAAAAACCCTGGAGATTAAATTGTGAATTAAATGATCAAGGATGCCATTTCACTTGGCGCATGTGTTCCTGTCTTCAGCTGAAGGACAGAGTTTAATTATGAATAGTACCGGTTTGTTTGAACTCTCTTCCTTCCAATAAACGACTTCAACCGTATCTTTGCCTGGCTTCTTTTAGGGAGTTCTAGATAGCATTGTTAGAAAAACTGCAGTAATTATTCTGTACTTGTATCACAGTTGTGAGATTTCAGTCAGCTTGAACGCTCTCTGTACTGCTTGACTGCTTTACACGGCAGTTCTCTATGTTCAGTTCACCCCTTCCTTTGACAGGGTTAGGAAGGGAGCTGGACAGCACGGGGTGCATTAAGGCCGTGCTGTTTTGGTGTAGTTACAGAATGAGAGTTGTGGAATTGAAATTGCAACCTGGAGGAAATCATTGCAAACACTGTCCAGCTTTCTTGTGTTGGTCAGCACCTCCTTCCCCTTTCCAAGCCCTCACTCATCTCCCATCCCCATCCTTACTGTTTCTCTCTGGGGGCTAGATGGGACAATGAATTGATGCACTTCCAGAGATGTATGTTTAAACCCTGAAGTAAAAATGATTTAGTCCTCTTTTGTCCACATCCGTCACCAACTCAGCATGACTAGCAGACTGTGCTCATGGGAAGCTCAGGTTTGGGATGAGAGTGGGTAGTGCAGATCAAGACTGATGTGCCTTAGCAGAGCTATTTAGGGGAGAAGCCTGCCCTTGCTCTTGGCTCTCGTCCGTGCTGAGCATCTTGCTTTCCAAGCAGTTGGGTGCAGACACATTTTTTAAAAGGAGAGAAAACAGTCTTTGTAACTGAAGTGTACTGAACAGATTCATGTATTTGTAGCAGTTGTTTTGGAGGATGAAGTGGGGAGTACACTCCGCAAATTTGTGGATGGTGTGATGCTCATAGGGGATAGAAAATAAATTGGATGAGCACATTCAAAAATAAAAATCTTGTTATATTTGAGAAATGGCCTGAAATAATGAAATGTACAAATGAGTTATTTGGAAGGAATAATTAAATACACCACTATAATAATACCTCACTTGTATATAGCATGGTTCGTCAGTAGACCTCAAAGAGCTTTACAAAGGAAGTCAGTATCTTTATCCCCATTTTACAGAGGGGGAAACTGAAGTACGCAGAAATGAAATGATTTGCCTAAAGTTACCCAGCAGGCCAGTGGCAGACCTGGGAATGGAACCCAGGTCTCCAGACTTCTATTTTAGCGCTCTATCCGCTAAGTTGCACTGCTTCTTTCATTTAAAGTGTCTGTTTATATAATAGGAGATAACTGGGAAAGGTCTCCCAAACTCTGGCAGTTTCACAGAATCCAAAGAATTGCGCCTAATTTGTATAGCACGTCACAGTATTTAAAATGAATTTGTCATAACACTTTTCTTGCACCAAACAATGTAGACTATAACAACATGGACAGATTATAATAACATGGACAGATATCTACTCAAACTTACAATCTGCAAAAATGACATTTAAAAAGTACCCCCGCTTTCTTATACACACATGGATGTACACAAAAGGGAATACACCTTTCCAACTCAACCTATCTACTCAGAGCCAGAGTAAATATAGAACATTATTGTGTGTGGTAGGACCTAGCTAATTCTTACTTTGCTAAACTGAAAACCAGCAGAATGGGCCCTTTAATCCAATGTAATTTGCAAAATCCGGTGTTCTCTACCCATTTTACCGCAAAGATTAAATAGTGTGTGAATAGACTACAGTACAACTAATATAATTAAGGTTTGCCAAATAATTCATACCAATTGCACTTTTAAAAATAAATGAACAGATACTCGTCTAGACTTTTGACTTTAGGTTTTTAAACTACAGTTTTCTAATTTTTTAAAATAAAAATCGGAGTGACACATACACACGTCTCTGTCTCTCATAATGAAGCTTTTTGTTTTGGAATGTTCTTGAAACCAGCCAGTTGCTCTCAGTTGAGTTGTAAGAGGGATTTAAAGAGCTTGTGATTCTTCTGTTCATTCCAGTTTGATGGCAGTATTGTGAATCTAGAAGATTCTTCTCCATTTAAAAATTGGTGTTGTGTCTTGCAACAGACGGTGCTCAGTTCAGGCACAGTTTGCCTGGAAGCTGTGCAAAATGTGGGGGTGGGATGAGAATTATTTTCTGTGTATTCGGTCATCTTATATTTCATATAGAACTAAAAGTTCTCAATGAAAATTGTGTTTGAAGTCAGTTTCTTGGCCAAATGCAATATGAAATATTCAGCCTTTTCTCCTTCCTAGGTATCCCTCATTTCCTCTTCTGCTGTCCGACTGGAAAAAACACTGGTGGCCCTCTTCAATATTTTGGCCTTTCCAACATACTGCATTTCATGATTTTGTTGTTGATGATGTGACTTAAGGTTTAAACCTTAATTATCAAGATGGGTCTATTGGGTAGGCAGTCAGTGCATCGCTAAAAGTTTGTGTTGAACCCCCTCTTTTTATAATGGTGCTGGTTTAAAGAGTGCTTGATAGCTGTGAGTGATTTATTAATGTGGCAGACCTTACAGACATTTCATTCCATTTTTTGCAGGAACACCTACTCAGTCTGGATGAACCAGCCTCAGAAGCTGGGCAAAAAGCTCTACTTAGACAAGAGCAAGCAAAAATCATTCGGTTTGAGAGGCAAGCAGAAGAGTTCCTCAATGCAGTCTTTTACAGAAAAGGTTGGTTTCAGGGGAAGAATGGCACCTCTGACCTGCCCCTGTGCATGTAGTACTAGTGTCTCGAATACGGGCTGTTGGCGTTTTCAACATTCATTCACCCCTTGAATGTATTTAGTTTTAGAAAGGGGCAAAGAGAAAACTGTCTTCTCTCTGAGGGGCTGGGAGAGATACCTATTACAAGCCCTAAAACCACCCTGGGGCAGGAGCACCGGGTTTTTGGGGTTTTTTTGCATTTTGAGGGAGCAGTGTTCAATATTTGCCCAGCAGAATGGCCCCTTTAATCTAATGCAAGGGTGAGTGGGGAGTTTGATGGAAAAGAAGTGGTCTTTGGATCCATTCTAATACGGTCTCTGTCCTGCAGTCAACATTGTTAAAACAGCGGTTCTCTGATTGTGGTCTGTGGTGACCTTCCTAGTGATCCACACTATTAAATGCTTTGAGAACCATGTAGTGATCAGCACAGTGAGAGCTGAAAAATCACTATGGTAAGAGGTATTCAGATTCTGCTACTCTCCCTGGAAGGCTGGAAACTCACTTCCATATCCTCTGCCAACCTGGGAAATGGGAATCCGAGAGTTGCCTCTAAACATGTCTTGAATGTACTTCTCAGTATAACCCATGTGTGCAAATATCTGCCAAATCAATAATTCCACACTGGTTCTGGGGGGGAGGGGGTGATAATATAAGGCCTATGTTTAAAATAACCAAATAAGAAATTGCTGTAGCCAGTCAACCTCCTGCCCTTTAATAATCATCCTTTTAAGGCGTTTTAGATAATCATATTTTAGCCCCTCTTTTATGACTATTACTAAAGATGAATAAATACGAATTGCATATAAAAATCTATTGCATAAAATAGATAAGAACATAACATAAGAACATAAGAACGGCCATACTGGGTCAGACCAAAGGTCCATCTAGCCCAGCATCCTGTCTACCGACAGTGGCCAATGCCAGGTGCCCCGGAGTGAGTGAACCTAACAGGTATGATCGAGCGATCTCTCTCCTGCCATCCATCACCCCCCTCTGACAGACAGAGGCTAGGGACACAATTCATTACCCATCCCGGCTAATAGCCATTTATGGACTTAGCCTCCATGAATTTATCCAGCTCTCTTTTAAACTCTGTTATAGTCCTAGCCTTCACAGCCTCCTCAGGTAAGGAGTTCCACAGGTTGACTGTGCGCTGTGTGAAGAAGAACTTCCTTTTATTTGTTTTAAACCTGCTGCACGCCAATTTCATTGAGTGGCCCCTAGTTCTTCTATTTTGGGAACAAGTAAATAACTTTTCCTTATTTACTTCCTCCACACCACTCATAATTTTATATACCTCTATCATATCCCCCCTTAGTCTCCTCTTTTCCAAGCTAAAAAGTCCTAGCCTCTTTAATCGCTCTTCATATGGGACCCGTTCCAAACCCCTAATCATTTTAGTTGCCCTTCTCTGAACCTTTTCTAGTGCCAGTATATCCTTTTTGAGATGAGGAGACCACATTTGTACGCAGTATTCAAGATGTGGGCGCACCATGGATTTGTATAAGGGCAATAAGATATTCTCCAACTTATTCTCTATCCCTTTTTTAATGATTCCTAACATCCTGTTTGCTTTTTTGACTGCCGCTGCACACTGTATGTACAGTTGGGGTTATTTTTTCCAATGTGCATTACTTTACATTTATCCACATTAAATTTCATTTGCCATTTTGTTGCCCAATCACTTAGTTTAGTGAGATCTTTTTGAAGTTCTTCACAGTCTGCTTTGGTCCTTACTACTTTGAGCAGTTTAGTATCATCTGCAAACTTTGCCACATCACTGTTTACCCCTTCCTCCAAATCATTTATAATAAGTTGAATAGGATCGGTCCCAGGACTGACCCTTGGGGAACACCACTAGTTACCCCTCTCCATTCTGAAAAAGTTCCATTTATTCCTACCCTTTGTTCCCTGTCTTTTAACCAGTTTTCAATCCATGAGAAGATCTTCCCTCTTATCCCATGGCAGCTTAATTTACGTAAGAGCCTTTGGTGAGGGACCTTGTCAAAGGCTTTCTGGAAATCTAACTACACTATGTCCACCGGATCCCCCTTGTCCACATGTTTGCTGACCCCTTCAAAGAACTCTAATAGATTAGTAAGACACGATTTCCCTTTGCAGAAACCATGTTGACTTTTGCCCAACAATTTATGCTCTTCTATGTGTCTGACAATTTTATTCTTTACTATTGTTTCAACTAATTTTCCCGGTACGGACGTTAGACTGACTGGTCTGTAATTGCCAGGATCACCTCTAGAGCCCTTTTTAAATATTGGCGTTACATTAGCTATCTTCCAGTCACTGGGCACAGTAGCCGATTTAAAGGATAGGTTACAAACCCTCGTTAATAGTGCCGCAATTTCACATTTGAGTTCTTTCAGAACTCTTGGGTGAATGCCATCTGGTCCCGGTGACTTGTTACAGTTAAGTTTATCACTGAGTTCCAGAACCTCCTCTACTGATACTTCAATTTGTGACAATACCTCAGATTTGTCACCTACAAAAGATACGTCTTGTAGGATGATATGAAGGTTGGCTATTGCATTACTAAAGTCACAGTTGAGATAAAGTTTTAATTCCAAGCTCTTCTTTTCAGTGGCTTTGACTTTTTTGTTAAAGGCAAAAATTGCTTTTTGGGTTTAAATTTCTCATGGTTGTTCCCAATCCAGAAATGATTTAAAAGAATTAGCCTGGAGAAGATCTGTTAAACCCCTTCTGAGTTATATGGGTATAGAAACAGAGATTTTTTTCACTGCTTAAGAATTTTTTCAAGTGCTTTGCACTTGGATAAGTAAGATTGAATTGAAAACGTCGAATGTGGCATGTACATAGGTCTCAATGAAGAGTGAGCGCCCTCCTATTGTGAAAAAACAATTGGCTACTGAAAATAATGTGCGCTGCATGCACAATACATTTTTTTGGTAACAGATTTAAATAAGAGTGTGGATATCCAGATAGACACGTGAAAGGAGGATGCATTGAGATTAATTTACTGATATAGGGATTAGTACTTCCCTGCAGCTGACCTGTAGTTCCCTGATGCTGAACTGTTAGATCACAGAGGGGCTGCTCTAACTTACACCATTTCCATAAACTACTGCTGGACCTCCACACTAGTGAAGGATAGGTGTGGCAGAGCTCTGGAGCACCTGTGCTCTGCTATACTGAGGAGAGAGCGAGAGGCAGCTGACGCAGGACTTAGCTTCACTGGCTTTACACCCATAGGGAGTTCCCCTATGCACAGAAAATTTACCACTGTCAGTTTGTAGCTCATGCAGACTGAAGAATGAAGCTCTTTGTCTGTCTTGGCCTTTGTTTAGTGTGTGTTTGTGTTTGGTTTGTTTAGCTACATGATGGTAATAGCGTGCTTCCCTGCCTGGGCTTGGCGGGCTGCACTCCTCAGCCCCATGGCTTCTGCTGGGGGCTGCAGTTGGGCCCATGCGCCCCAGCCCCACAGTGTCCCAGGCTGGGGAGAGGACTGCAGCGGAGGCCGCACGCCTGAGCCCCATGGCTTCTGCTGGGGGCTGTAGCCGGGACTGGGCGTCCCTGCCTGATAGTGTCCTAGGCTTGGCAGGGGCTGCAGCCAGGGCCGTGCACCTCAGCCCCACAGCTTCCAGCAGGGGCTTCAGCCAGGCCGTCGACCCTGGCCCCACAGTGTGCTGGGCTTGGTGGGGGCTGCAGGAAGGGCCACACTCCCTGGCCCCACGGTGTGCTGGGCTTGGTGGGGGCTGCAGTAAGGGCCACGCTCCCTGGCCCCACGGTGTCCTGGGCTTGGTGGGGGCTGCAGGAAGGGCCGTGCTCCCTGGCCCCACGGTATGCTGGGCTTGGTGGGGCTCTGGTAAGGGCCGTGCTTCCTGGCCCCACAGTGTCCTGGGCTCGATGGGGGCTGCAGGAAGGGCCGTGCTCCCTGGCCCCACAGTGTCCTGGGCTTGGTGGGGCTCTAGTAAGGGCCGTGCTCCCTGGCCCCACAGTGTCCTGGGCTTGGTGGGGCTCTAGTAAGGGCCGTGCTCCCTGGCCCCACAGTGTCCTGGGCTTGGTGGGGGCTCTAGTAAGGGCCGTGCTCCCTGGCCCCACGGTGTCCTGGGCTTGGTGGGGCTCTAGTAAGGGCCGTGCTCCCTGGCCCCACGGTGTCCTGGGCTTGGTGGGGCTCTAGTAAGGGCCGTGCTCCCTGGCCCCACAGTGTCCTGGGCTCGATGGGGGCTGCAGGAAGGGCCGTGCTCCCTGGCCCCACAGTGTCCTGGGCTTGGTGGGGGCTCTAGTAAGGACCGTGCTCCCTAGCCCCACAGTGTCCTGGGCTTGGCGGGGGCTCTAGTAAGGGCCGTGCTCCCTGGCCCCACAGTGTCCTGGGCTTGGTGGGGCTCTAGTAAGGGCCGTGCTCCCTGGCCCCACGGTGTTCTGGGCTTGGTGGGGCTCTAGTAAGTTCCGTGCTCCCTGGCCCCACGGTGTCCTGGGCTTGGTGGGGCTCTAGTAAGGGCCGTGCTCCCTGGCCCCACAGTGTCCTGGGCTTGGTGGGGCTCTAGTAAGGGCCGCTCTCCCTGGCCCCACGGTGTCCTGGGCTTGGTGGGGCTCTAGTAAGGGCCGTGCTCCCTGGCCCCACGGTGTCCTGGGCTTGGTGGGGCTCTAGTAAGGGCCGTGCTCCCTGGCCCCACGGTGTCCTGGGCTTGGTGGGGCTCTAGTAAGGGCCGTGCTCCCTGGCCCCACAGTGTCCTGGGCTTGGTGGGGCTCTAGTAAGGGCCGTGCTCCCTGGCCCCACAGTGTCCTGGGCTTGGTGGGGCTCTAGTAAGGGCCACGCTCCCTGGCCCCACAGTGTCCTGGGCTTGGTGGGGCTCTAGTAAGGGCCGTGCTCCCTGGCCCCACAGTGTCCTGGGCTTGGTGGGGCTCTAGTAAGGGCCGTGCTCCCTGGCCCCACAGTGTCCTGGGCTTGGTGGGGCTCTAGTAAGGGCCGTGCTCCCTGGCCCCACAGTGTTCTGGGCTTGGTGGGGCTCTAGTAAGGGCCGTGCTCCCTGGCCCCACGGTGTCCTGGGCTTGGTGGGGCTCTAGTAAGGGCCGTGCTCCCTGGCCCCACAGTGTCCTGGGCTTGGTGGGGCTCTAGTAAGGGCCGTGCTCCCTGGCCCCACGGTGTCCTGGGCTTGGTGGGGCTCTAGTAAGGGCCGTGCTCCCTGGCCCCACGGTGTCCTGGGCTTGGTGGGGCTCTAGTAAGGGCCGTGCTCCCTGGCCCCACGGTGTCCTGGCCTTGGTGGGGCTCTAGTAAGGGCCGCGCTCCCTGGCCCCACGGTGTCCTGGGCTTGGTGGGGCTCTAGTAAGGGCCGTGCTCCCTGGCCCCACGGTGTCCTGGCCTTGGTGGGGCTCTAGTAAGGGCCGTGCTCCCTGGCCCCACGGTGTCCTGGGCTTGGTGGGGCTCTAGTAAGGGCCGTGCTCCCTGGCCCCACGGTGTCCTGGCCTTGGTGGGGCTCTAGTAAGGGCCGTGCTCCCTGGCCCCACAGTGTCCTGGGCTTGGTGGGGCTCTAGTAAGGGCCACGCTCCCTGGCCCCACAGTGTGCTGGGCTTGGTGGGGCTCTAGTAAGGGCCGTGCTCCCTGGCCCCACAGTGTCCTGGGCTTGGTGGGGCTCTAGTAAGGGCCGTGCTCCCTGGCCCCACGGTGTCCTGGGCTTGGTGGGGCTCTAGTAAGGGCCGTGCTCCCTAGCCCCACAGTGTCCTGGGCTTGGTGGGGCTCTAGTAAGGGCCGCGCTCCCTGGCCCCACGGTGTCCTGGGCTTGGCAGGCGCTGCGGACCAGCCCTGGCAACATCTCAGGCATGGCAGCGTTTGCAGTCCGGGCCATGTGCTCCAGCCCCATGGCTTTTGCCAAGGGCTGCAGCTGGGGCCATGCACCCCCTGCCCGGCGGCTGCTTTGGGGGCCATGTGTCTCCTTTGCAGCTTCCCAGGGCTATATGCCCCCCCTGCGGTGTCCTTGGGAGGTGCTATAGTTGGGGCTGCATCCCCAGCTGTGGCCACTGGAGCCGGGGCTGTCAGTTCCCCTGAATCTCCCAATGGGACTCCATTCCTCCCCCATCAAGCCCCCTCCCCCAATTATATTTAGTAAAGTAATGGACAGGTCAGTCTCCATGAATTTTTGTTTATTGCCCATGACCTGTTCCTGACTTCTACTAAAAATAACTGTGATAAGATCTTAGTCTTACTCATGAACTGTGCTTTAGACCGTCTAGGTGTAGTCTACCAGAGTCTGTAGTGTGTTTCTTTCTATTTGAGAAAATCTTTTGTTAGCTGTGTACTTTTATTGCAAACAATTTATTTAATTTTCTAATGATTAACCAATGGTACCCAAGAGAAGTTGGCTTCAAGAGGCAGTGCAGTTGCATCAGCAAGTTTCTGCTGCTTTCTGTTATGCTCAACTCTATTCTTTAGCATTTAAATTTGAGAATCGTTTGTAAAGTGCTTTGACTATATAAAGTGCTATGTACGTGCTGTGTGTTTTATTTGTATTTATCATTTATATTCAGTAGTTTGTGCTCTTCTGTCCTAATTCTTTGTCATGAGTTAAGGAGATTATCTTGAGCCATTCTACCTTGGAAGGCACATGACAGTCACTGTGCCTGTAAATCTGCAGGTTGCAGTGATGTGTGACTGCCCGTGGATGTTCTGTGTCTTCTCTCCTTATCTGAAAATGTTAATTGGTCCAGCTATAAGCTAAAGCCCATGTTGTGGGTATTCAACATCTGCATGTAACCACCTCTGTGAAATTTCCCCGGGCAGCTTTAATATTTTTGAAGAGTTCTGCATCCTTCCACGTGTACCTTGAGGGGATGTGTCAAAATATTTGTCGCCAGTATCTGGGTCTGAGATCTAGGCTTCGTAATTTTGACTCTTTTTACTCTTTTTGGACCTATCTTTCACATCCTTCAACAGGCCTTGATAAAACCTTGAGGAGAAAAAAGATCACATCTTAGATGAAAAGAGCCTTTGTACGTCCTCTGTGTTAAAATGTAAGCCTCATGAATCTATTTTGTCTGTTTCCTATATATTATGTACCTAAAATCTTAGTTACAACTCAGCCCAAGTTAAACTCCTGGTATGCCCTGGTCATAACAGGAAAACTTCCATGAAGAGCTAGTATAATGTACAGAAATATATTAAATATTTACATAAAACCTTTCAGAAGTTTGTCTATTATACCAGTATAAGAAACGTGATCATATAGTGAACTAGATTTCACAGAGAGTAAGATGTTGCTAGTATTATTTATTTAGGGTTAGATTGTGGCTTACATTCTTAAAGAGGAGAATTTAAATCATTAGTGATTTAAATCACTAGTCAGGAAGACTCGATTTAATCCTGGATTTCTACTTAAAAGTGCATTATTCTTCACAACTCAGAGATAGATGTATGTTTCATTTTTAGAAGGTCTAGTGTAGACGCGATAAATCGATCCCCGAGCACTCTTCCCATCGACTCCAGAACTCCACCGCCACGAGAGGCAGAAGCGGAGACGATGGGGGTGCAGCAGTGGTTGACTCGCTGCCGTGAGGACACCAAAGTAAGTCGACCTAAGATACATATTTGCGTAGCTGAAGTTATGTATCTTAGGTCGACCCTCCCCAGCGTAAATGTGGCCTGAGTTCCATCACATGTCTTGTGAGAGTTAGCTTGGTTCCTCCCACTTTTTTCAGAGTAGCTGCTGCAAAATGGTTGTAATGAAGTATTTTGCCATTTCAACATTAGCCTTTATTTCTGGAACACTGCAACTTTGTTATTAGCTTGGGACTCTCCTCTAAATAATTTCTTCCCATCTTGGATACATTTGCAGCACTGTCTGTGACCAAGCTGCGTCCTAGACATTTTAATTTTTTTCATTTCTAGCTTTTACTGCTGCTACTTGTAAGTATTCTGCTGTGTGTGCATTTCCTGATGTATCAATTGTTTCTGTAAGGACATTCCCTTCTGTTGTCACACAAGCACATACAACAGGATCACGGTGGACATTGCTCCACCCATCAAAACTCAGGTTAACAATTTCACCCTCTAGATCTTTTGCACACTGCTCAATTTCTCTTTCATACACTCTATCCAGCAATTTACCTGCACCATATGCTCTGGGTGGACTGTATCCTGGTCTTAATGACTGAACCATGTTAATGAGGTGTGGATCCTCAATCATACAGAAAGGAGAATTTGTTACATAAACAAACTGGGCAGTTTTTTTCATAGAATCTCAGGGTTGGAAAGGACCTCAGAAGATCATCTAGTCCAACCGCCTGCTCAGAGCAGGACCAATCCCCAATTAAATCAACAGATTTTTTGTCCCATAGCTCTAAATGGCCCCCTCAAGGATTGAACTCAACCCTGGGTTTAGCAGGTCAATGCTCAAACCACTGAGAGATTTCTCCACCTATCCTCCTTTTTGTAATCTGCTGGTTCATATCATAAACTTATGTATGGTTGTTTCTGGATGATGAAGTGTTTTTTCCTTTTTGCTACAGGTGCTATACTGTGGCTATGTGACATACATGATGTGACTGAAACGCTATCATTGTCAGATAACTCTGAAACTATAGAAAATGATGGTGATCTTGAAGGTAGATAGTCTTCAGAATCCTGTATGTTGAGGATGGATTCTCCTAAACAAAATAAGTCAATGCAGTAATTAATTATTATTGCCACACTGCTCATTTAGTATTACTCATTGCATTCACTGACACTCAGTACTACTTTAAAGGTGAAATTGTAAAAGGAAGATCTGCCTATTTCAGCTATTTATTTTTTATCGCAACTGCATCTAAAATGACAGTTCCATAGAGTAACAACTATATTTTTTGCTCAAACATGAGAATTCAAGAATAAACCAAAAGGAAGACAGGCAGTCCATTAGAAAGAGAGTTTAAATAAAACAGTTTACCAACCTGAAGATCCTGCATATTCAGACATGTTCCTTTTATCATCTTCAACGCAGTTTCCTCCCGAGAAGGAAAACTTCTCATGATGATTCAGGCAACCAGGCCTTGCATTTCTTTGTTGCGCTGTTTGCATTTTGTATGCATTCCTGCCTTACCCACAGATAGAGGATCTTCATTAAAATATTCCCAAACTGGGTCTCCTTTACAGCTTGCTGGCTTTATAAGCTTTTCATTCTAGCAAGAGAACAGTAGGGTAGATCTCAAATCAATGAAGGCTACACTCAAAAAGGCCTCAAGACTTCTGGAATATGCTGCTCAAACAGTTTCATTTTTGTTTGTACAGCCTAGACCTCCCTTCTCACATTTATCTCCAGATTACTTCTCCTTGTCCAGATCTATTCCGCTCCCACCAATCTTCTGTTCATTGAACTTTTTGAAACTTTACATTTAGAGAGAGGTAAGGGCAAATTGACTTTGTGTACACAAATTTGCAGAGGGACAATAGGGTTGAGGTCTGTTATTTCTCACCTCTCTATATTATTTATTTCTTTTAAAATATTTTATGCTGTTAACATCATGTTATCACAAATCCACAGTTTGAGAACTGCAAAACCTAAGCATCTCTGATGGTATCTTCTAGACTGAGCACTGAGTCCCTTTGGATAGATAGAAAGGTTATCCTAAATAATCTATACGGAAGCCCCTGAGACCCCATAGGATTGGGTTCCTTATCCATGAACCATTGGAACTCATTTACAAAAAATTTCATACATGAATATATTGTCTCATACTATAGAATTAGACATTATAATCCCTATTCCATGAAGAGATATCTTTGAGCTATAATGTATCTTAATTAAAACTGTCTTTAGATAGGTTTTTCCTATAAAAAAATCTGATTTAAATAAAAAAATCTGATTTTTATTTTTATTTTATTTTTTTTAAATAATTGATTTGTATCCACCCTGGTTCAAGCTCACATATTGGTATTTTAGAGACAAATAAAATGGCAGGTTCTTGCCCCATGAATCTTTTATTTTTAATACAAGAGATGACCAAAAAAAAAAAAATAGTGGAAGAGCAAGGCTTGCAACAGTATATTCATTGAAATATGCAGCACATAATATCCCCCTCTCCCTTTTCTTTAGAACAAAAACATTTTAACCTAGGCAGATAACTAAAAGAGATTGCCGCTATTAAGGGTAAATAAGCACTTACTGTTTTGTTTTTGCTCCATTTAAAGATTCATTACATTGGCTACAAGTGGGCCTTTTTTGAAATTTTAAAAACTTGTTATCGCACAGACTTATCTGAATATGACTTATGATAATGAAAATTGAGTCTTAAAAGCTTCAAAAATCACCAGAAGTACTTGTGTTTAATTTGGCCACAGAAAAGGAGGTGTCTGCGAGCTATTGCAGCAGGACTTCTTTGTTTCTCTGATGCAGTAGTTGTGGATCTGCTGCCTGTAGGAAGGGATAGAAAGAATCCTAGAGCGTCTCCTGGCTATTTAGCTGGAATTGCTTTGGAGTCTATGGCTCAGAGAAATAAGGCCCCACTCATGGGGATATTTATTGGGTACCAGTGTGCTTTTGGGGAAGTTACTCTGTTGGCTTTCCCTTCACCCTCTCCCCTGGTTCTTGTCACGTAGACGGAAAGCAGAAGACGAAAAGTCTGAAGCGCAAACAATGCAATGTGTATTGGGGTTAGTTTCCAAGCAAGCATATTCTGAAGCCCTTCACATCAAATGGGCTTATCTCTATACACCTATAGGGTCTGTTCCCCAGTGTTCCCTTCCCAGCTCTGATGCCGCAGAGCATTTAGCCCCTGACCCCCTTCCTAGCTCTGACACCGCAGACCATTGCCTGTGTCCTTGTTCCCCCCCTTTGCAAACATGATTCCAATTTCCCTCCTCACCACTTCCTGTTTGACCCCAGTTTATATGGTAATATTCTCAGCTAAACCTTACTAAAATTTAACTAACCCATCCTAACATATTGTAACATAATTCTCCAACCAAAGATATCTCACTACCCTAATTAATTTACAGCTAGCGAAATCAATTATCCAGCAGACAAAAACAATTAGAGAACTATTTAGATTATGCTCCCCACTTTTCTATTGTTAAAGATAAAACATACAAACATGAGGGTTTCACAACCATTGATAAGTGATTTCTTGCCAGGTTTTCTTTAAACATCCCAAGATCTGTTTCTTTATCTGGTGGTGATGGGCATCATCAGGACAGATCATCTTCCTATCAGCCCAGCACCACTTATTTCAGTGTGACTGGTTTGGAAGGTGAGGATGTGACCATAGACCTTCCACTTTATGGCTGTCCCTGTCCCAAAAGCCTGAGCCTAAGAACAAGGCCTCAGACTATCCAAGTGAGAGAAGGCCCATACAAAGATGGACTTTGACTTTGATTCTTTGTTTTTATACCCCTGTAACAAGCTAAGTGATAAAAATCCACCTAAGTTCTTAAAGTCTAGGCCTTTACATGCAGGCCTAAATATCTCTGTTCTAACATACTGCAGGTAAGTGACTCCACTCTTCCACTGTAAGCCTGTTGTGGGTTTTGTAACTAACTTCTGTTTAAAATTATTACTGTACATTCCCCTTCATGATTCTGATTCTCCTTCCACCCCCAAACCCTCTCAAAGGTCCATTTGGGATATACTTATTGAAAAAAAACAAGGTTAGGAAATATTACTTAAATCTTGTAGGATTATTGTTATATTGTGGGTCTGTCAGGGGTCGGCAACCTTTCAGAAGTGGGGTGCCGAGTCTTCATTTATTCACTCTAATTTAAGATTTTGTGTGCCAGTCATACATATTAATGTTTTTAGAAGGTCTCTTTCTAGAAGTCTCTAAGATACAACTAAACTATTGTATGTAAAGTAAATAAGGTTTTTTTAAAATGTTTAAGAAGCTTCATTTAAAATTAAATTAAATGCAGAGCCCCGGGCAGTGTGAGTGACACTTAAAATCAGCTCACATGCTGCTTTTGGCACTTGTCATAGGTTGCCTACCCCTGGTCTATGTTATAAATAGCAACACTTTGTTATTTAGGTATCTGAAGAATAAGTTGTCTCTCTTTGAAGGAAGTAGGGCATCTTTAAGAAAATCTAGAGAGTGAAATGTAATGTTTTGATTTCAAAGTTTTACTTGTAAAATTCTTCTTTTAAAAGAAAATCTCTGTTTACAGACAGTCCTGGGGTCTCTGACCCCAATATTCCCCTAGTGGCCCGGGAGATCATGCAGCGAATGATCCGACAGTTTGCTGCTGAATATACCTCAAAAAATAGCTCTACTCAGGACTCCAGCCAGCCCAATAGCACAAAGAACCAAAGCCTGCTGAAAGCATCTCTGGTCGCCTCCTCTCCCACGGCTGCAACTGCTCAGAACCCTGTGCTCAGCAAACTTCTCATGGCTGACCAAGACTCACCTCTGGACCTTACTGTCAGAAAGTCTCAGTCAGAACCTAGTGAACAAGGTATGACTATTACCAAACGGATCTTGCATTCAGTTCCGGTCTGCTAGAGGCATTGTCGGCACAAAGCGGGGAAGAATTAGAAGTGTAAACTGTTTAATTAAACACCCCCTAACGCAGTGAATAATGTTGTGACTGATTGGATGTGATGGAGTGAGAGAAGGAAGTTGCTGAAAAATTGTAGGCTATAAAAATCGACGTGCTTTTAATGCAGGAGGAGGCGGCGGGTTGACAAGGCTCCAAACCGGGGATGGGCGAACTTTTTGATAGGGTTCAAAATTGTGTGGAGGGCTGGGCAGAGAAGGCTGTGCCCCCCCAAACAGCCTGGACCCGCCCCCTATCCACCTCCTGATTGCCCCACTTAGAACCCCCAACCCATCCAATACCACCACCACCACCCCTTGTCCCCTGATCGCCCCCACCAGGACCCCACCCCCTATCTAAGAACCCCTGATCTTTGTCCCCGACTGCCCCCTCCCAAGATCCCTCCCCACCCCCTAATCATCCCCCAGGACACCCCCTATCCAACTCCCTGCTCCCTGACCTCTTTCTGCCCTGGCCCCGACCCCCTATCCGCCCCCCCACCCCCTGATAGGCCCCCTGGGACTCCCACACCCTATCCAACGCCCCTGTCCCCTGACTGCCTCCCGAGACCCTCTGCCTCTTATCCAATTCCCTGGCCCCTTTACCACACTGCCAGACCTGCTGCCACATGTCGGCACATGCAGCCTCCTCCTCTCCCCCCCTCCCCCCCTTACTCACACAGCACACTATGGCTGTGGGGGAGGGAGAACAGCGGAGGAGGGGCCAGAGCCTCCCAAGCCAGAGTTCAGGGATCGGTTAGGAGGAGCCCATGGGCTGTAGCTTGCCCACCCCTGCTCTAAACTCTCTGTAGCAACAAGGGTACTGTTCCAAGGAGAGCTATGCTATGAACTTGTGTAGTGTGTTTGTTTATATACCTGCTGATAAGGCAAGATCAGAGAGTTAGGAAGCTTTATGTATAATGTTATCTTATTGTATTTGGTCAGAACAGTAGTCCTCAATCATGTTTGGCTTGGATTAGAAGCAGTATTTTTTTGAAATGCTAGTTATTCTATGGCACATTGCTTGGTGAATGCAGGATAAAAAAATGGAACCCCTGAATTATACAATGGTTTCTTTGTTTATGTATGTAGCAGAAGTTTATTTTTGTACATAAAAATACTTTGCAGAGTACAGAGTGAATATCTTCCATGGTGCAGAGCTGCAGAACTCGTGTTAAATGGATAACCTTGCTTTCTGTCAAACTGCTTTTAAAGAACAAATTCTCCGAACAGCATTGTAGTATCTGAACATTTTGTCTCTTCTTTCCTGAAGCTGTATTGAAAAAAGGGGATCATTGTGTTGAATGCAGAAGAGCTTTTAATAGGACTGATATCATTCAGATAAACCCTTTGAACTTCATGAAACTATGTTAATAAAAGGTGTCTGAAATGATCGCATGAAAAATAGGGTATGCCTGTGTACCCCAAATTGGGAAAGGTTATTTTGAAAATCACTGCCTTTAAATACACCTGCTAAAAAGAATTCATGTTTAAAGCCTTTAGCTATTTTTATGTACAATTTAGTTTTGGGTTCTGCAGACATCTTTGTAATATTCACTGTGAGAGACACATTTATGGAGGTGTTGATGATAAGGTTAATTCTGTGTGGTGCCAACCCCCCCGTCCCCCCCCCCCCCCAAAAAAAAACAACCACCACAAAACACATTCTGGAAGCAGTTTCATGCACAAATATCATTAATGTCACTTACTTTAAATGGGCATGTCACTTAAGTTAAACATGGCAGCAGACAGCTGCTGTAATGACGGTTGTGGTAGTGCCAGTGCATTGTAAAGCTTATAAGGTTAACTAAAGTATTGAAGCATAAGCTTTCGTGGCCGACGAAGTGGGTATTAGCCCACGAAAGCTTATGCTTCAATACTTTAGTTAGTCTTTAAGGTGCCACAGGACTTTTACCTCTGCTATTCCAGACTAACATGGCTACCTCTCTGATTCTTATAAGGTTGTAACTCGGCCAACAGAAATTTGCTCTGGGCTAAATTTGCTATAAAAATCTCAATCATGTGAATGGATCTTCTTGCAAAATTATAGAGAAATGAGTTCAACTGTTCAGTTCCTTACAAGGTCCGTTTTCCTCCCAGTCCCTCTCCTAAAAGACCGTTACAGAGGGGTTTTGTCTTAGCTCCCATAATTACAGAATTGTGTGCTGAAAAACAAAAACGACCTATCAAGAAATACTTTATCTGCCAAGAAATAGAAAAACTTCAAGTGAATTTATAAATGTTCATGACATTTTAGTGTGTGCATGCATGTCGTAATTCCATAATTATTTGCAGTTATGTGAGTAATCCATATATGTATGTATTATATTTTACATTGATACATGACAGATAATGAATGTGGCAAAAAAAACCTTGATGTAATGATGTATTTAACAGACTCTCTTGGAGCAGTTCCAGTGGTGCCATTTTGGTATATCTTTGTTAGGGGGAAATTAGATTATTCACAACTATCCCCCTGCGGGTAAGAAAGGGGAATGCTCGGAGGATCCCCCTCACCCTCAAAGGCTCCTCATGTCCTGGTGACCCTCCACAGAGGAGAATTGGATGCGGCTTCCTTTGAAGCAGTAGGGTATGACTACCCTTAAAACACTGCAGTGTTGTAGCACTTCAGTGTAGACATGACTTACACTGATGGGAGGGGTTCTTCTGTCATTGCTGGTAATTCACTTCCCTGACAGGTGGGAGTAAGAGTTCCTCCATCGACCTAGCATTGTCTACACCAGGGAATAGGTCAGTATCGCGACATCTCTCGGGAGGTGAGGGGTGGGGATTTTTCACACCCCTGAGAAACACAGTTCTGCCGATGTAAATTCCTGGTGTAGACCAGCCCTTAGTATATTTGCTTGAGAAGGAATGTTATTTCACTACGTTACTGTACTTCTGTAAACACATTGTGTCTGGGTATTGCTACATTCAGAACTGGACATGTGTTTACTTACATTTGGATTGTCGCATTTCCAGAGTGTCTAGAACAATATGCTGAAAGAGGGGGGTTGGGAAAGAAAACAAAATAAATATATGTCACATGGGCAGTTTGAGACAACCTGTGACCTCCCCTGCATTTTAATATCTTTCTTCATGAACATAATAATTGATGGTACTTATTCAACCTAGAAATAGCATGGGTAAGTAGCTGTGGTAACTCTTCTCTTTGCCTTGCCCATAAGCCCGTGTTTCAGAGTTGCCAGTAATCTCAGGCACCTGGGCGTTCTCACTAAACATGTTGGTTTTTTTTACTACAAATGGCCATAGTCTCCCATTGTTTCCAATGGGACTGAGGCCAGGCTTTCCTTAGCAAAGATAGCTTCCCCATTCTCTGTGGTCTGGAAACTGGTCAGGAAACTTTTTAATGTGAGGAAATGTATGTGTATGTGAAGTGGGGGAGCAGAGCGGGGGATTGAGGTTGGAGGGACAAGAGACTATGGAGGGAGGCATGGTAGTCAGTGTAAATGAAGAAGAATGTGGTTGTAGCAGGAAACTGTTCTGGGGCATGGAGCATGTGGAGGGAGGCAGAAGAGTGAGGGGAATGAGAGGAAAGATTGACAGCTTTCCCACTAGGACACTTCCTCATGGAGTAGGAGAGAAAGGTAAAGTTGCACAGGGAGCAGTTGCATTTCTGGGTGTTCATTTGAGATTGAATTTCCAACCTGAAATTATCCCATGCAAATTCCCCATGGGCCTAGAAATCCAGAGTCAAACCAAAAACCAACGAATTTTTAACCGTTATTTTAAAGCCAATCTCATGATTTTTTCTTGATTTTGGAACCTCTTGTCTTTGGTGCTGCTGAAGTATGCATCTAACTGTTAATATTACCTAGTGCTCAAGTCCTTTTCCTCTCCTAGCAAAGAGAAATCAGTTCTGCCAAACTGCCAATCTGTAGTGACTGCAATGAGGACGAAAAGGAAGCCATCGTGTGTAACTAAATTGGGAAGTGATTCCACCTCTCCAGTGGTGAAAAGCCAGCGTGTTAAGCCATTGTACCATCTAGTCCCCCAACATGTTTATTTTACTAAAGAGAAATCACGGCTTGGTCCTGTTTCTTTTCCTCCTCAAGTGATTCTTGTGTCTCTACAGACGGAGTGCTTGATCTGTCCACTAAGAAAAGTCCGTGTGCTGGCAGCACCTCTCTGAGCCATTCTCCAGCCAGCTCCAGTACTGCAGGGAATGGGTAAGGGAAAGCAACTTATTACCATTTTTTAAAATCATTGATTTTATTTGATTTAGCATAAATTTATACCAGTTGCCTTCTGGTAACTGCTACCGATTAATTTTGGTTTTAACCTTTCGCAGTAATGAGTGTTCTATTATGGGCCTTTTGCAAAACAAAAACAAAAACCAACCTTCTTCCCACTTGCCAAATAAAAGCTGATTGTAAACCAGGACAGGATTTTAAAAAAAGATTAAATTTTAGAATTCAGTCCTGCTGGTTCTTTGGGCCAATTTATCTGACCAAAGATTTCCCCTCGTTTTCTTATTGGGTTCAGTGGCTAGCAGTGTGAGTGTAGGTCCAAACTCACTCTCCCCTTAAGATATGAAGACTGCCCTTCTGCAGTATATTTTAGGGATTGGAGCTTTTAACACAACAATCTGGAAAGTTCATTTTTGGGGTAAATGTTTTTTGGCTAATGAATGAAACTGAACTAGACTTTATTAGACGGGACTTATGTTTTTTATTTTATTTTTTGGGTACTTCTAGCACAAATTGCTGTCACAGCACAAAATGTTGAGCAGTTCAGAAGACATACAATGTGGGTCATCATTAGTTATTGTTGATACATGTTACGGAGAGGTAATTTGTAACTGCCTTATAGCATGAGAGAGTGTTTTTTTTTTTTTTTTGGACAAGCTTCTATTGGTGAAGGAGACTTGCTTTTGAGTTATACAACTTTTCTTCAAGTCTGGGAAAGGTACTCAGAGAGTGGCAGCTAAATACAAGATGGAACAGATTATTTAGCATAAGTAATTAACACACATTCTAAGAGACCATTCAAGGTGAAGTGGCCTGCTAACCACTCTGCAGTCACAGAACAAAAAAAGTGGGGTTAGTGGGTTACAGTGTCTTCATTAATGTGTCTAACAAAGTTATGAATTTGAGCTCCCAGACTTGTCTTTTGAAGGTGTAGTGCAGGTTTCCTCTGAGGGTGAGGATGGAGAGGTCAGTTATGGAGTGATCGTTTTATAAGAAGTGTTTGCCCACAGGTGAGAGGGTGTTTTTGCTTTAATCATTTGTCTGTGTGATTTCACTGGTGAGCATAGTAATTGTCTGGTTTCATGCACGTCGTTGTTGTGGGGGTATTGATCATAAAAGCAGTGGAGATATGTCTGCAAGTGTCTCATCTGTTGTTCTGGCAGAGTCTGGTGCTGCTTTGGAGTCGGTGTTTCCTGGTCTGGGAGGAGCTTGCTTCTGATGATGAGCATTCCTTTGGCGAGGTTGGGGGCGTTGCTTGAAGACCAGAAGAGGGGATTTGGGAAAGATTTCTCTTAGGGAGTGGTCCCCATGAAGTGTGGGTTATAATTGTTTAATGGGCCACCTCACCTGAATTGGTCTCTTAGAATGTGTTAACTATTTATGCTAAACAATCTCTTCTGCCTTGTATTTAGCTGTGACACTCTGAGTACCTTTTTCAGACCTGAAGAAGAGCTGTTCATAGCTCAAAAGCTTGTCTTTTTCCCTAACAGAAGTTTGTCAATAAAAGCTATTACCTCACCCACCTGGTCTCTCTAATATCCTGAGACCAAACAGGGCTACAACAATGCTAGCATTAGAGCAGCTTAAATGAGGCCACACAGAAAGTCAGTTTAAACAGCACTCTTGCATAAATTAGTTCCAGGTACTATAGAATATTCTATCAGCAGATCTAGTTTTAAGCTCCCGATTTCTCATGTTTATGGCTGTACATCTCTAGTGACCCTGCATGGTCAGATAGGAACCAGGCACTTGCACGGGGTGCTGGGCTGGGAGTCAAAGGGATTCAGGGTGTTAACAATGGGATTTTGCCGTGAGAACTTGCCATAGTGGAATATAGAAATAAGTTTTTTAGCTAGTTTGCCTAAAGAATACTTCATTGTTGGATTTAGCTTTATGAAAGTTGCTGGATTTTTAGTTACTAAAAAAACTAGTACTGGCAGCCATTGATGTGACTAACCTCCTAAACTGTATCTTTCGATGAAGGTTGCATTTACAAAGTGTTCCCTCTGAAAGACTTCTTATTAGGTATTAAAAGGAATACTCTCCAGTACTTGTACAGTTCCCCTTAGTAGTTTTCAATTGTTTTCGAACTCTAAAATAAATCTTTCCCAGCAACACGTCTGTTTCAATTCAGAAAAGATTATTTCTGTTCTCCTATTCTGAAGGCATCAGAAGCCAACATGGCTCTGACTGCCTGCTTCCTCGTCTGTGCGTCAAAAGGTATCCAGAAGACAGCATGTGGAGACTACAGGCCCCAGCATCCCATGCTATGTCCTGAGCAGAACTGTTGGAATCAAGAAGCATTGCATACTGACACCTATAGTTTTCTGCACATTTGTGTTGCAAATGAGGGTGACTGCAGTTTGCTCTGTTTAATGCAAATTAGCTCTGTCTCCTTAGCAAGCTGCCAATGCTATCTTAATTTGGGAAACATATGGGGCACCCTCAGGGGTGGTTTACTAGTTCATTGCTACAGAGCCAGCAGGGAGTGCACATTGTTTATCTGAAGGTCCATCCGAAATAGAAGCTGTATCTTCTTCAGTTCGTTGGGAGTGATGGATTTTATTCAGAATCCACATGGACTCTTGTTGACAGATTACAATAATTTTTAAGGCATGTCAGATTCTGGAGGGAGATGAGCAGTATACCTTTTAAGCACCATGTGGATTGCAAATGTCTGCTAAAAGGGAATAACATAAGAGATATTTAGAGGAAGGACAATCTAAAATGCAAGGTTCCAAAAGTATTAATTAGTGCAGCTTTTCTATAGCATTTCCTATCCTTGTATAAGACATTCTTGCTCTGAACCTGGATGTCTTCACACCACATTAATATCCCAGAGCTTCAAAATGCAATTGCTTCCTCCTGACATGCTTTTGCAGTCTCTTCTTTCAACTAATATCTGTCTTGAATATGGAAAGTTTTTAGGGTTTGTGTGTTTGTTTAGCTACTTTATTGTGCACCAATATAATTTGATATACAGTATTATAAAAATGGCCTTAAATAAACATTCCTTGCTACAGGAATGCTCTTTGGAAAAAAAGCTTTTAAAAATCAATGTTTTGATTTGATATTCTAAATTAACACTTTTATATTTTAAAAACACTGCTTTTCCTATTACTAACCCCTGATCTGGACTAAAATTTGTAGAACTTGAACCTGAATAACTGTTCTGGAGGTAAGAAAAGACCATTTCTTCCAGCCATGATCTATATCAAACAGAGAATCAGGAACATGTATTTATGCAGCTAGGAGTATTTAAAAAGAAGCAGTGTGGTAAGTCTGGTGTAATGTAGTGGTTTTTTTTTTTTGCTCTGCAATATCACAGTTCTTACATTTAGTGTTTAATGCAAGCTAAGGAAATTCCTTGGAGTTCTGCTAAGCATTTTTAGATTGAGGAGCTACTCTTGCTTGCATATGGTGTAAGCAAACAACTTCCAAGGTTTCCTCCAATGCGTAGATACTGCAGGTGGCTGTGGTTTTTGTGTGTTGAATATGTTGCATTTGGTATCACTTTTGTATCACTCTTTTATTACTGTACTTGTTTAGTGGTAACGTCACAATAGTAACCCAGTCGTGTATCGATCTATGAAGAGTGACTATTACTTTGTAATTGATAATTAAGGTGCTATTTTCAGACGCTTGCGCGCGAAGCCTTTTCTACTCCGAGAATTTGTGAACCCAACCAGACACCAGGCAGCAACTTTCATTTTTCTTTGCCCAAAAAGCTTCTCTTTTTTTTTTGCGAACAAGTTTTAAAACTGACTGATGCTGAGACTTAAAAAATAAAAAAATAAATAAAAAAATAAAAAAAATAGAGAAAAATAAATAACACAAAAAGTGATGTTACCCAAGCAAGGCCTTCTAATAAAGGAGTGGCCCCCTCACCCATCCCTCCCTACCTGTGCAAGTCCTGCTCACATCAGTTTCCTTCCATCCAATTAGGCGACCTGGGAGACCCAGCCAGCACCATCCAGAGGGACTTCGGAGTGGTGATGGGGTACCTCCAAGAAGCTTGCAAGATGGACCCAGGGAAGCTTATGGCCACTCCACATCTCTTAAAGTTCCACTGGCTCGATCACTACAGATTAGCGAAGAACTGCTGAGCAGAAACCAGTTTTCTACAGCTGCCAGCCATGGGCCATCTGGACTGCAGAATCATGGACAGCACTTAATATTATCCAGGGAGGCTTCTTGGGCAAAACCACACTATGAATTCAATTTCAGCCGCATGAAATTCAGGGGAAATGGTGCACTCAGCAACATCAGTGACCTTCCTTTTCTTACAGAAAACTCTGCCTTTCAAAAAATGGCACTTCATACTAAACAGGATGGGAAAAAGGATGTGAGCCATTCATCTCCTGTGGATTTAAAGATCCCACAAGTTCGAGGCATGGACCTTTCATGGGAGTCCCGCACTGGTGACCAGTACAGCTATAGCTCTTTGGTAATGGGTTCACAAACGGAGAGCGCGCTTAGTAAAAAGTTAAGGGCTATCCTTCCAAAACAAAACAGGAGAAGTTTGCTGGATGCTGGACCAGATTCCTGGGGCTCAGATGCTGAGCAGTCTACCTCTGGACAGCCATATCCCACCTCTGATCAAGAGGGAGATCCTGGCTCCAAGCAACCTAGGAAGAAAAGAGGGAGATACAGACAGTACAACAGCGAGATACTGGAGGAAGCAATCTCTGTGGTTATGAGTGGGAAAATGAGTGTCTCCAAAGCTCAGAGTATTTATGGGATTCCCCACAGTACACTGGAGTACAAAGTTAAAGAGAGGCTGGGCACTTTGAAAAACCCTCCAAAGAAAAAAATGAAATTAATGAGGTCGGAGGGGCAGGATGCTTCAATAAAGATGGAATTAGATCCCCAGGGAGAGGCAGCACAAAGTGCGACTGAATCAAAAGATGAGTAGGGATGTTGTAGAGTGCCAATTACTTTACCGACTGGGTGAGCACTACTGCATTGAGTGCACCTGTCTCCCCTCTGTTTACTGTGACCCTTGCTCCTTTGCAGTTTAGCATAGACTCATGTGGGCACAGGTGAAAGGTGAGCGCTGAATGTTGCATATTTGTAAATTTTCTGGCCCCGTATGACTCAGATTCACACCCCTCACCCCCCCCCCTTTTTTTTTTGCCTTTTGCATGTTTCTCTATTGTTCTATGGAGAATTGAGTTACCTCACAAAGAATGCAGACATGTGGAAGTAGACTCCTTGCCTGTGGAGCCTGGACTTTATATATTTGCCTTTCAAAACCAAGTCCATTTTGTGAAACTGATTCTCTCTAATGCCAGACATTTTTGATTGAGAATCAAACTATTTTTTATAATAATTTGAAAAGCTTCACAAATGCTTCTGAACTCTTTCTCCCCCTCCCCCTCCCCTTCTTGGATCCATTTGATTGAAGGATTAAGCTAACACAAGCTCTTTAGGAATGGCAAATCTCTTGAATGTGGAGATGGGTAATCAATTGGGTCTAATTAGGCTTCTGGTATTTTCTTTCTAAATTAATTTACCATTAGCAGTCTGCTTAGTGCTCACCCAGAGGGGAGGGATGGGGAAACGTACATACACTACCTTCGGAATACTTTGGTTAACTACTTTGTAACACTACCTTTGCTGTCATTTTGTTTGATATTTTATAAAGGTGAGATTTAGACTCACCTGTTTGAGGATGTAGCCTTATCTCACGGAAGACAAGCTCCTTTTAGTCAGGAGCAGTCAGGGTACACTAAATGATGTATTGGGGTATGCCTCATTTTAACAAAACTATGGTTCTTTGTAACCTGTCACTTTTTACAGACTTGATTCTGAGTTTACTAAACTGCGGTTCCAACAACTAGGTTAAATGACTCTAACTGGGGAGTGGGGTACGCATAACAAATTACTGTGATCTTGTGTAAAACAAAACAGTGATCTCATAACCTTTACAACCTCTCTAGTCTGCCCAAATATCCACATTAATGAAGGATCTGTGTTAATGTTCAGGGAAGAAATAAAAAGACAGGTAGCCTGATCTGATTTAGGCTCCACATCATATCTAGCTGTAATACTGTCAGGGTTGAACACCCAATGGGTGTTTCCTTTTTAAATACTACAGTTGCCAGTAGCAGGAAATGTTCTCGTATATCCTGCATTTCTTTGTTTTGCTTTTACCTGGTGTTGATTTGGTAGTGGTTTAGCACACACAAGTGTTAGCAGTTAAACCTCATATAAACACTCCATAAACCACAAGTCCAATCGTTTTTATTATGGTCATATTTTTATCATATAGTTTCAGGATACGTTTTGTACAATACTCTTGTCTTTGATAGTTTCTGCTGGAGTGATCAGTCACCAGATAAAGCTCACTGGACTTATTACAATATGACCAAATCAGAATTGCTGGTTCTTCAGGTGGAAACAATTTAGTCTTAAGTTAAACTTGTGCAAAAGGTTTGTAGGACCACCACTTCCTCAGTTGCACAACCAAAAGAAGTACTGGAATTTGTGTGTGAGCGTGCATTAAGCACTGTTGGTGATTGAAAGTGGATACTAAAAGTTCATGGGAAGATGGCCTCCGTAGCCCCAGGGCTACCGAATGAATTCTGGAGCAGTTAATTCAGTTAGTCTTCTTTTGTTCTTTTTTCCCCCAGCAACCCATTCTGTTCAAAGGTTAGGCACACCATTGCTGTCATTTGAAATATGCACTGCTCATTCTTGAGATGGACTGGGCTTTTGGCCCAGCCATGCTTTGTTTTTGTTTTTTACTTAATGTCAACCCTCTAAAGTCTGGTTCCTCTTAGAGATCTAGCTGCCATCTCACCATTTAAAGCAGTTTTAAGCTCAGTAGCAGTATATAAACTCTGCAATATAGTCCAGTTTATCTGGGGATTGCAATAAAAGTGCACTGTTAAATGTGTGATTTCATCTGCTGTTGGAGGTTCTAGTAGAAGGTTTGCTGCAAGCTAAAAATGTTAGACTTGCGTAGAGTTTTACTGTTCAGAGAGGTTTAACCTTTTGCGGTTGTCTTTATTTAAGTGGTGTACGAGTTGAGTTTATTGCAGTGCACGTGGAGTGCTCATTTACTCACCTCAATATTTTGTGTGTGTCTGTTTAAGTGGATGACAATCGTGCAGCAGAAGAATGGTGTGCCTACCCTTGAATGCTGCAGTTTAAAGAGAACTTGTCTTGCATCAGTTCAGACTGTAGGCTAAGAATTGTAAATAGATAGTGAAAAGTGAAGTACTCTGATTATTTGCTTTGGTTAGAAAGTGAATTTTTAAAAACAAACCAAACGCTTATCTTTCTCAGATTAAATGTCCTGAGACCTGAAGATTGTAATATTCATGTCTGCGAAGCTTTTAAACATTACACTTGAGATCTGTGATCATTTAATATTCAGGTAATTTTTCTTTTCTGAGAAGCTTTTGAACAACCATATTTCCTCCAAAGGTCTCTGTTTAAAAAGAAAAAAGGAAAAAAAAAAGTGTAGATTATTTTTTAAGCACTAATTGCATTACATTGGTAACTGCAATATAAAATAGCCATTATTGTTTTGTGAAGCATGGTTGAGATTAGTTAGTGGTCCCTTTTAAAATTTCATGAGCCTCTCAAAAAAATAAAAACAATTAAAAAAAAGCTGCTGAATATTCAAAAGATATATATTTTACCTTATTGTAGGTTTTGTAAATTTAGTCTGTAATATTCAGGTGCACCTTTTAATGTTAAATTTTGTTTCAAAGTCCCATCTGATGTATTTTCTCTGAGGTGATTGATCACATGACTGGTATCGCTCTAGTGCTGCAGTGATCCACTGATGTTAGAGTTCTTTCTTTCCCTACATATTCTTTACAGGCGCTTTCAGTGTAGCTAACTTTGTAGTATTTGGGATCATTTTAAATATATAATTGGAATTAATGTTTGTCCATTAGCATGCTTAATTTTCTGCTGACTAGCAGTTTGCATGGCCAGAATTCCCAGTTCACCATATTTTGGTGTGGGAAGATGTGGTTCACTGCTGTCTTTATAACAAAGGCTTTGTTTCTCATGTTATTTCTGATAAGTGGATGCTTATGTTATTTGGATCAGTTGGACAGGAGATAGGGCTTAGATCTTGTTCCTCCTGGTGCTTTTGTGGGAGCACAATGATAACAGAACACAGACAAACTGCTACCCTGTGAAAATCAAGGCGTCTGTAGGAGGTGGCCTTTCAGGTGTTCTCAGTCACTAGTTTTCTCTTGTTCCCAAGGGTATCCATCAGATATAGTCATTGGATTCAGCAGTATTGTATAGCACACTGATGTAGTTTTCACTTAGTTGAAAGAGGCTGATGACAGCAAGAAACTGTGAATCATATTTGTGGCAGTCTCTGAAAACTAGTTTTTCAGTCCAACGATCATGAAGGAGAATCCCTCTCCCTATTCCCATCCTAGAAAAGTAATGTTCTATTTTGTGTGTATAAAGTTTTAAGAATCAATTTTCATATTGTACTGAAGTTTAGATGTTGCTTGGTAAATCTTTGCTGCAGCATATAATGAAGATGTGGTAGGGGTCCTGATGTGGAGTTAATTATCGTACAGTTCTGGTGAGCAAGCCCGACATGTATGAAATGTATCCGTTTTTATTTGGACCTGTAAAATGTAAAAGTGCTTTTTTAGAACTCTAGTGACCTATTACAAATTATTACCTCACTTTCAGCCAGTTGGATCCTCATTCCACAATGTAGTAGGCATTCTTATTGTGGCTGTTACACTTGACTCCAGCTATAAAGAATGGAACATTCCAATTATATATTGTAGGAGCAGGTAGTATTTGGGCTTTTTTTTATTTTCCTGGTGTAGAGAGAGTCTTCAGAGCCCCATGCAGTCCATTAAAAGCTCAAGTCACAGCTTCCTTCAAAATCTCTCATTGCTGCTTCTGCAGTCATCAGATGACGTTCCTAAATAACAACACAAAATATGTGTTCTTACTTCTCACTGGTCCCAGGACCCAAACTTCGACTGGCCCATGCTGCTTGCTACTAGACCTGAAGTCCAGTCCTAATATTTCCCATCTCAGAACAGAAAAGATTCTTAATACATGTATATATTGGTGCCTCTTACGTGTGACAAATTCAGCTGCTCAGTCTTGATGTAACTATTATGTACCTTTTTGTTTGTGGTTCTTTCCTGAGCCGCATGCCCGAGGACAGTCCCGTCACACAAGAGGCAGCTGCACATATACATTTAGATTGTTTAGGAGCAGACAAAGAATGATTTGTGCAGTGGTCCTGGAACAGTTTGGATGGTAAGGGTGCTGAACATGGAAACCATGTCTTGGGGCTGTTTTTACTACTTCAAGCCAGGGGGTATGGCAGCACCCCAAAACCCCTAGTTCCAGCGTTTATGGTTTGTGCTGTGTTTCATGGCAGACCTGCATTTAAAGGAGTCTGTAAATATTTCCTTCAGTGAAGTACTAAACAGTAGGTTGGCTTCCTAAAGAAATTGATTAGGGTTTTGAGAAGATAACTGGCAAAATGATCTCCCAGTCCTGGGGTTTACTGAACTCTGTACAAGCCCTAATAACATATTCGTTCATATCAAATTGTTTTTCAGACTGTACTGAAAAGGATAGTTATACTGATGTCAGGTGGAAGGCAAAGTCCCAAGTCTTTCTGTTCAGTTTCTTTAGGATTAAGTCTGTCGTCTTGGCTGTCCTCGAATTTTAGGAGTGGTCGATGAATGTGGCCTGTGAGTGAAGGGAATGCTGTGCAATTCCCTTGTCTTACCCAAAATGTGTTACCAGAGCTAGAACATGGAGAGGTCTTTTTCTTTTCTTTTCTTTAAAATAAAGACAGACTCTTAACCCTTTGGTTTCAAGATGATGTACACTTATACTAGCTGCAAGTCCAAACTGTATGAAGGAGAATTTATTACACTGTACAGAAAGCTTTATTTGTCACAAAATGATTTTTGTTTTAAATTCTCTGCCAAAACATAGTGGTAACATTGGCACGTTACCTACATTTTTTTTATGGGTGTCAGGAATATCTTTGAGGTTTTCCTTAATAGAAATTTCAGCAGTGAGATTTATGCTGATTTAAGTAAACCCACTCCCCCCCCAAAATAAGATTATGTTGATTAATGCTAGTATACAAATTATATCTATCGAATTCTCTTTCTGTGACTAGTTTTGGTACTGTTAAGCTTTCCACTGCTTTTGAATTGTATTGAAAACTCGAAATTAGATCCTGCAGAAGCTTAAACATATGCACTGTTAGTTAGCTGTGAGTTCATTTGGAACTAGCCTATATTGTAATCACTATATTTACTCTTTAATTATGTAATATATAATTGCATTTTTCATCATATCTTGATGATCACTAAACAGAAATGGTGTAGACACAAAAATGATCCACAGATACACTACACATATACCAAAAAACCCCGCAAGCAGTTACATGCATACTTTCCAACATCTGTCTTTCACAGATTTGGGGTTTGATTTAGGCAAAATCTGTGTAGCAGTATTACAGCCGTCTTGGATTTCATGTCCTACAAAATTATACCCTTGCTCAGGTAATGTCCTGAAAACATTAATTTTAAAATAGCCTTATAGTAGCCTCATGAAAATTTCTTAGGCCAGTTGCAAAATCTATTTCTCACCCTTTTTACAATGATTAAGGATTTTTTTAAATTCTGCCCAAAAATTTCATTCTCTTTCTAAAAATATATTTTACTTGTCCCTATTGAATGGGTGAGTAGAATTTAGCAAGATTCTTAAGCTAATATATTTGTAGATATGTCTGTCTGGGTGAATATGATGGTGGCCGGGGTTAGGATACAGACAGATCAATCAGAAGAGAATTTTCTGTGGTCACTAGGCAAGTGAAATCAGATCTAGGGTATTTTCTCCACTCTAAAATAAGGAAGACACCACTAGAGTTACTAATACAGTTAATCAAATACTGGGTGCTACATCTCAAATGTTTTGGCAGGTGATATTTTTATGCTTGGTGGAAGCAAGGACAGTAAACTTTCCTGTCATTATCCAAGAACTTGTCTGACCTGTTGTACCATACTGGAAAAGGGACCCTTCAGCACTTTTGTGTGTTCTAGTACTAAAGTCTTAATTTATCTGGTCTTTAGAGTCTTAGATACTGTAAATGTCACCCTCTAGGATTATGATTAACCACGTTTCATATCCGATCACAAGTTCTCTTGAGGGATGAATCTGTCTTTAAAGAATACTACTACAATATTTTATATAATGTTCAGGCAACTTCTAAATGTATATGCTTGATATTTTAACGAATCATTTCCACAGACCATTTCAGGGCTTGAGATTTGGAATCTGGGGTAACTGGGAGGGAGGAGGGAAATTTCCCAAAATGAAAAATCATTTAAAATCATTGTGTAGTGTTCAGTTTGAAAAATATATCACTGGGAAAATGGGTAGGGATTCTCTCTCCCTTACACTTTCAGGGAACGAGCAGTGTTTAGAATCTTTTGGCTGAAATTCAAGCCTTTTTACCATGTAAATTTTTAATATAAACTCACTGACATGCTTTTTACGTCTGAGGACTGAAAATGGATCTTAATGTTTAAGTTGTGGAATGGTCTATTTCTTAAATAAAGTGGGGACATTTTAAAGAAAACTAACTAGATTAGAATACCAGCATTCGTGTGCTTAAGGAATTTTAGTATGTAATAGCAAAGTATTTGATTAAAAACCTAATCTTGAATTGCTAGTCTGTAATTAGGTGCATTCTAATTTAGCAGGTGACTATTCTTTACTTATTGATATGTGATGGGCTTTTTGCAAATAGAAACCTTTATCTGAGTCCCATGTGTTGCTTGTACTGATGGGATGTATGCTCACAGCAGCTTACTGCTGCTTTAAAAAGATGTATAAAATATGTTTGGAGTGTTTGCTCATAACTCTTTCTAACCTCCACTTGTTAAATTGTCAGACATTGGTATTTGATCAGTCCGCAATGTAAGTTAAACTAATGTTCTTAGGGATCCAGCTTGTACACACTGTTTAAAAACCCTCAGGGACAGTTTACACACTATCCTCACTCAATTCAGGTACTTGTACTCTCTTCTGAAACCTAGCAGTGACTTGTATTTTGTTTTGCTTTTCTTTTGACGTGCTAATAGCACACCTTTGATGAATGTCAACTTAAAACTCAGTTCAGGTATCCAGGTATAACTCAGCCAAACGGATTTTAAAGCTGCATATTACTCTCCAGCACACAGTGCCTCAGACACTTATAGTGGCATTCTGTATATTCAGTTACTACTGAGCAGATCGCATGGGGGTTCCTGTTAACTATGTATTGTAAGAAATTTCTCTCTATATATTCTATAATATGTGTTCTATTATATACATATATATTATATATGTAATCTTAAACTTATATATTTTAAAATGCCACTACTAGCCAGTGCAGCTAAAGTCAAATACATTCCCAGCTGCTTCTGTAAACCCTACGGAAGCATTTCCTTAATGTGGCTCTTGCTTCTCTTTCACTATAACTACTACTAAATTCAAGCACCGGTCCTTGGGTGTCTGACCTCTACATTCTAGTTATGCAATGTCTTTAGAGAATTCTGTGCACTGGCCACTGTGATGGAAACCAATGGGCCAGAAGTGCTTTGAGTTTATTAGTAATTGTTCTGCCAAAGTCGGTGTTGTATGACAAGCATGTAAACCTGTCAGATAATCAGCAGAGGTACAAGTTTATAATAATCTGTATAATCACTACTACATAACTGGAAAGACTAAGCCCCTGACCAGTGTCTCTTTTCTAATGCGGAGCACTAATTCAGAATGTGTTGGCACTTAATAGCTGTAGTGATGGGCCCGTCTGCTGTATCTGCACAGAGGAGAGGTAAAATTTTAAGAAAAAATCTGCTTCTCTGCACCTCTAGTTAGTCTGTCTGCAGTTGCAAGTCAGCAGCACCTCTGCTTTATTATTTGATACTTTACATCCGAAAAGAGTTCTCTTTCTATTTATGCGACCCATAGTCTTTGACGAGTATGGAAAATGGCATTTCTCTCTGACCTCTAGAAGTTCAAGTGTCATGGGAAAAAAAAAACAGGAACCCCCCTTTACTCTTATGGACCTCATTTCAATATACTGTTTACAGTTTGACGGAATTGTATAATTTAATATTTCTCTTGTACTGTAGTTTATATTTATTTACAGATTTTTTTGTACTGTGTGATTTGAACTTTTGTTCCTTGCTATGATCAACGTTTTATGTAGTAGAGCACTTATGATCACAAATTAAGGTTTTTGGTTTGATTGCACTACATTAATTTTTTTAATGCAGTTCTGATTTTTTGACTGGACTAAATAAGCTGTGTCTTAATGTATGTGATAAGTACTTTTAAATTTTTAATTCATGTGGTCCATTTATTTTTTTTTGCATTGTATGTCAGAAGCGCTAATTCTCTTGTTGTGCATGTGTAAGATTTTAATGGCTCCATTGTATTATTTGACCATGTCATTTTGGAAACACATTCCCAGCTATAATGTTGTGTATGGTAGTTTTCACTGGATGCTAGACTTTTCAAAACCACTATTCTTCTAATAAATTTTGTTGTGAAAAACTTGAAAAGGGTTGTAATTCTGTTGTTTCTAGTGTGTATCTTGAAGTGTCACAGGTACACAACCTATGGTGTTATAAAATGTAAGTTAACAAGAATAAAGAGATACAGAGGGGAAATAAAAATGTAAAGTAAATAATTACTGGTAGAGGGATCAAGGTTTGGAGTCTCCATCTGTTTTCTGTAGTAAATAGGATTCCTGATTAAACCTTTTAGCAGTTGAGTAGAGGATGCACGTGAAAGCTGAAATGCAATCTTGCAGAAGTGTCTATTCCCAAGATCTCCCTTACTCTCACTAGCTCTTCCTCACAGGTCACCTTAATTTTCTTTCATAGTAAATAATTTATCTAGTGAGGAGAGAGAATGGTCTCTTTGCAAAATGCTGTGGCTGGGCTTATTGAGGATTTACTACTAATGAATTAGGAGTAGACACTCTGATCATAAATGCCTAGATACAAATACCTGTTTTCTGCATGTGTGGTTTGACATGGCTTGCTGATATTTTCCCCCTGGAATGCGCACAGTTATGTAGTGACGCTGATGTGTCTTTGTTGTGTCTCTGGATTGCTTGTCAGATGGAATTGGACCAAAAGATCTGTTTGCTTGGCGGTTTGCTGTGCAGAAGTCAGCATTCGTGTTGCTCTCATCCTCCGAGCAGATATTGCTCCATAGAAGAGGAATGTCAGCAACTCTGATTAATACATGGAAAGCTTCCAGTAACAGTAATTGTGTGCCCGCTGGCATGGTTCTGTATTTGGTCCTGAGTAACATTCAGTAGAGTGGCACCCTGCTTCTGCTGCTCCTGACTTTTAGACCTTCTTTTAACCCATACTTTGTGTGCACCACTTTTAATGTTCTACATTATTGATGTTGGAAATGCTGACTAGTAAAAAGTAGGTTACTGCACAAGTTGTACAAATAGATGGAACCTACGTCATTTCAAGCTGTTTCTGCTAAAATTCCTTATTTGGACCTAGGTTGGGTGAAATCTCCTTGTCTTGTAGAAATTCAGTTAGTGCTATGGAAAATCGGATGCTCTGGATTTGTGTTCTGCCCCTTATCAACCAGAAGTTTCTTATTTATAGTTCACACTAGCTAAGCATGGATAATAAGGACCCACATTTGCTAACATTGCATTCAATAAAAAAAAAAATCCTGGAAAAATAACTGCTCCAGTGTGCACAACAGCCTGCTTTCAGTGGTTTACTAACCCTGGGACTAGGAAGTAAAAGAAAATGCAAAGGTTACATGACCATGTTAGACTAGCAGTTACTTTCCTAATAATCCTTTCACAATAAAATCAAAGTGCTTTGGATTGGAGGTGACACTTCATTTCAAGCCAGCAATAAGCCTCTTTATATAATTTAGAAACCTCAGTTTCTCTGTGCCTTGAAAACTAATAGTTTCTATATCTTTATGCATGACTGGTGCACCCCCTCACTGTAAAATATAGGTGCCAAGCCTTCTAAAGGGGATACGTTTGTCCCCGTTTGGGGTTCTTTAAAACATAAAGGATTGAAAGGTTTTAATCTTTTTAATGAAATAAATTTTTCTGGTGTAGGACTCAAGAATGTCAAGTCTTGTTTTGCTGGAGAACACATTGGGAGTTTCAGAGATGCAGATGGAGAGGTTTTGTACCCTTTAATTAAGAGTGAGGTGTAGACTCTTTCATGAAGGCTGCTATTTATTTACTTATACTACAGCAGTGACCAAAGTATGCCAGGCACTTAGTAAAATTTAGGCAGACACCATCCATGCCCTAAACTGGTTATACTGTAAAACTACAAGAGAAGAATACAAAACATATTAAATAAATGGCCAAATCCTAGTGGCTTCTACCTGGCTATCTGTGCATCTGATGAAGTGGGCTATAGCCCACGAAAGCTTACGCTGAAATAAACTAGCTAGTCTCTAAGGTGCTACAAGTATTCCTCGCTTTCTTTCCTTTCATGCAGGCATGATAGAAATGGGCCTTCAGGAGGGAGTTAGGCCCTGGTTCACCCAGGTACTTAAATATATGGCTACCTTTTAACCCATTAAGTTCAAAGGAACCCCTCGCCCTGTGTTAGCACATGCCTACGGTTAGGTACCTTGCTAAACTGTGACACTAATGACCAAAGAGGAGCAGCCCACAGACAAGCTGAGGAGTGGCATTTTATGCACCGAGGGGCAGCATGTAAGAAAGTGCCCATCTAACAAAGTGGGTATTCACCCACGAAAGTTTATGCTCCAATATGTCTGTTAGTCTATAAGGTGCCATTCAGTCTCCCTTCTGCTCCTTGTCCCCCAACTGCACTTTCTAGAGACACCCTATCCAGACCCCGGCTCCCGACATGCACTCGGGGACTCCCACGCTTATTCAACTTTTCCTGCCTCCTGACCACCCCCCACCAGAACCTCTGCCCTATCCAACTGCTCCCTGTCCTGACTGCTTTTGCAGACCCAGACTAACATGACTACCCGTCTGATATTTGAAACAAAAGGAAGTATTTCTTCACACAATGCACAGTCAACCCGTGGAACTCCTTGCCACAGGAGGTTGTGGAGGCCAAAACTATAACAGAGTTCGTAAAAGAACTAGATACATTCCTGGAGGATAGGTCCATCAATGGCTATTAGTAGGGCCCTACCAAATTCATGGCCATGAAAACCTCATCATGGACCGTGAAATCTGGTCTTCTCCCATGAAATCTGAACTCCTTTTGTGTGCTTTTACCGTATACTATTCATGTTCATGGGGAAGACCAGCATTTGTCAATTTGGGGAGCCTGACCGAAAAGGGACCTGCAGGGGAGGTCGCAAGGTTATTTTAGGGGGGTTCACGGAATTGCCACCCTTACTTCTATGCTGCCTTCAGATCTGGGTGGCTAGAGCGCCGCAGCTGTTGGCCAGGTACCATGTTATGAAGGCAGCGACCCGCCAGCAGCAGCACAGACAAGCGTGGCAATGCCATACTGTGCCATCCTTACTTCTGCGCTGCTGTTGACGGCGGCTCTGCCTTCAGAGCTGGGCTCCCGGCCAGTAGCCGCTGCTCTCCAGCCGCCCAGCTCTGAAGGCAGCACTGCCAGGAGCAGCATGGAAGTAAGGGTGGCACTACTGCAACCCTCCCTACAAGAACTTTGTGACCCTCCAACAACTCCTCTTTGGGCCAGGACCCCTGAAATTCCAGCACCGTGAAATTTCAGATTTAAATAGCTGAAGTCATGAAATATTTAAAACCCTATGACCGTGAAATTGACCAAAATGGACCATAAATTTGGTAGGGCCCTAGCTGTTAGCCAGGATGGGCAGGGATGGTGTCCCTAGCCTCTGTTTGCCAGGAGCTGGGAATGGGCAACAGGGGAGGGATCACTTGATGATTCCCTGTTCTGTTCTTTCCCTCTGGGGCACATTGGGCACTATTGGAAGACAGGATACTGGGCTAGAGGGACCTTTGGTCTGGCCCAGTTTGGCCGTTCTTATGTAATGGAACATCCCAGTTGCTGCCATTGCAGGGTGGCGATGGATGCTGCAGCTGGTGAGGGCGGATAAGTGAGGCAGGGTGAAGTATGTGGCTCCTTAGGCGGTTGAACCGGATGCAGTGGGAAAGGAGGAGGGATTCAAACTGGGGTGTGACAGCTTTTCAGCCAGCGGTTTCCCCAGCATGTGAAGTGAAGGAGGTTGGGATCACAGGGGAACCTGAACAAAGCCTGATATTAAAGGGGCTGAGTAAAAATTACTACCTCAAGCTCCTTTCCTGGCCTGGCTTTCCAAACTAACTAAGGCAACCTTTTAGTCCTGGGTATTTTTAGTAAAAGTCATGGACAGGTCATGGGCAGTAAACAAAAATTCATGGCCTGTGACCAGTCCATGACTTTTACTAAAATTTGGGTGGGGGGGCCATGGGCGATTTGGAGGGATGGTCTCGGGACATGGCTAGTGCTGGGGGGAGGGGGCGGTCTGGGGAGTGGGACCCCACAGGTGCTGGAGCGGGGCAGGCTGTGGCATGTGGCCCAGGACCCCCACTATTGCTTGGGGGAGGGGGTTGGGACCCCCCAGGTGCCTATTGTTGGAGGGGGGATGGGGATGGGCCATGGTGTGTAGCTGGGGAGTGGGACTCCTGCTGGCGCTGGGGGGTGGGAGGGGAACCAGACTGCGGCGCATGGCCCAGGATCCCCGCATGTGCTCGGGGAGACTTTGCGGGGCTGGAAGGAGTTCCCTACTCAGCTCCATGTCCCTGCAGCTCCTAGGCAGCGGAGGAGCCAGGGGGCTCTGCGCGCTGCTCCCCCGCCACAAGCACCGGCTACGCAGCTCCCACTGGCGGGAACCCATTGTGGGCAGTGCACAGAGCCCCTGACCTCTCCGCCACCTAGGAGCTGCAGAGCCATGCCAGTGGGAGCGGGCGAGCCCCCAAAGCCGAGGTAAGCGCCCCCTGCACCTCCCAACCCCTAGCCCCGAGCCTCCTCCCACACACTCAAACTGCTGCAGCTGCCAAAGTCACGGAAAGTCACAGACTCGCAGCCTTAGTCATAATCCTACCAAGTTCTCAGTTGTCCATGGTCTTCTACGAAAAATTGAATAGACAAGCCCTGAATTTCTAGTACCAGGGAGAGAAAACAAACACCCAGCATCTCATCCTTTTAGTCTGAAGGAACAAAGGAAAAATTTAACTTTTTCAAGCTGCCTTTGTCCATAATAAAGCATCAGAAGAGACATTTTATAGGGATACTCAATACACAGGAGCATTTGAAGAAATCATTTTAGTGGAACACTGATGAAATAAAAATCCCATATCTCTTAAATTCCCTTTTCTTCCCTGTTTCCCTATCTGCTGTTCAAAAAGTCTCTAGGGTGCTTACTTTGTGTCTGTTCTCTCCTTGCTGAGCTCTTCTTTCTTAGGGAATGATTTTGAAAGTAACTTTTTAAAAGCATAGAATCAGAGACTCTCAGGGCTGGAAGGGACCTCATGAGGTTCTAGTCCAACCCCCTGCTCAAAAAAGGACCAACCCCAACTAAATCATCCCAGCCAGGGCTTTGTCAAGCCTGACCTAAAAACCCTCTAAGGAAGGAGATTCCACCACCTCCCTAGGGAACCCATTCCAGTGCTTCACCACCCTCCTAGGGAAAATGTTTTTCCTAACCATCCTCTTTAGAACCCCCTTTCAGGTAGTTGAAAGCAGCTATCAAATCTCCCCTCAGTCTTCTCTTCTGTAAACTAAACAATCCCAGTTCTCTCAGCCTCTCCTCATAAGTCATGTGCTCCAGGCCCCTAATCATTTTTGTTGCCCTTCTCTGGACTCTTTCCAATTTTTCCACATCCTTGTAGTGTGGGGCCCAAAACTGGACCCAGTACTCCAGATGAGGCCTCACCAATGCCAGACAGAGGGGAATGATCACATCCCTCGATCTCATAGAATCATAGAATATTAGGGTTGGAAGGGACCTCTGGAGATCATCTAGTCCAAACCCCTGCTTAAAGGAGGACCAATCCCCAACTAAATCATTCCAGCCAAGGCTTTGTCAAGCCTGACCTTAAAAACCTCTAAGGAAGGTGATTCTACCACCTTCCTAGGTAACCCATTCCAGTGCTTCACCACCCTCCTAGTGAAAAAGTGTTTCCTAATATCCAACCTAAACCTTCCCAACTGCAACTTGAGACCATTACTCCTTGTTCTGTCATCTGCTACCACTGAGAACAGTCTAGATCCATCCTCTTTGGAACCCCCTTTCAGGTAGCTGAAAGCAGCTAACAAATCCCCCCTCAGTCTTCTCTTCTGTAGACTAAACAATCCCAGTTCTCTCAGCCTCTCCTCATACGTCATGCAGTGCTCATACGTCGTCATCTGGCAATGCCCCTACTTATACAGCCCAAAATGCCATTAGCCTTCTTGACAACAAGGACACACTGTTGACTTATATCCAGCTTCTCATCCACTGTAACCCCCAGGTCCTTTTCTGCAGAACTGCTGCCTAGCCACACAGACCCTAGCCTGTAGCAGTGCATGGGATTCTTCCGTCCTAAAATAATTATTAAACAGGTTTAGAAGGTGCCAGGACTTTGCAGTCAAGCTACTGATAGTTTTACCCAGCTCAAGAATTGGCACTAAAACATTTCTTCAGCTCGGGCAATCACATGAAAAATAGCAAAAGGGCTTGGTAGGTCTTGAAAAAAAATATAAAGTACAGCAGTCAATCCCAAAACTTGAAGGTGAGAGTTGGTGTCTTAAATGCAGGGAATATTTCACGGTTTAGAGGATTTCAATTGGATTCCTTTTTCTAGCCTCATGGAATCAACAACACCGCCAAATTGAAGAAAATGTCTAACACATTTTTTAAAAAGCCAAGTTACATAAATGCCATTTCCTCAAGTTCAAAGATTGTGGACATTAAAATGCAGCTCTGCATCTTCCCAAAGGACTGGCCAGAGTCTCTGACTCAAGAGTCTTCATTTGTTTCCTAATGAAATCTCTGGATTCTGAGGCTGCCTTTCTTGAAAGAATGGCTCTCTCTCAAACTCAAAGCTTTACTGCTTTACGTCACTGCCGAGCAGTTCACGAAGCAGGTTTCGACCTTCATTGTTAAACGTTAGTGGTGGGTTGTGTGAGGAGAGGATTGAGTCTATCGGGTGCACAGGTCAGCCAGCCATTTTCTCCTGTGACTTAATGCACGTGCGATGTCGTTTAAGATGTGGTCCTCATGTATCTGATGGATTCTCCTGCTGGGAACCTTGTTGTAACCTGAATCTAAAATGTTTCCATTTAGGATCAAATAATGCAACCGTAGTTTAGAATCCTGATGGGTTTTTCTTTGGCTGCACAATAAAACAGAAATGGTGACCATGTTCTTGTGTTTAGAGCGTATCTCTGCCTGCTGTAATCTAGCAATCCTTTGAATTTTTATTTGTTACTTACACTGTTCTTCCAAGGGGAGTGCATGGCGAGGTTTTTCTATCACACTGATTGGAGATATTGTCCTGTACAACCCAGCAGTGACTTCACACTTGTTGCATCCACTAACAAAACCCCACAATGGTGCTGGATCGAATTCTGATCGCAGAAGAGGCCGGTGGGATGGTTATGGCTAAAGTAGTGAGGAGGTGCTTTCTTTTCGTTTTTTGACCTATTTATAAAGCTCCGCACTGCTCTGTGTAGAAACATTGTTTCCTGCATAGTATCAAGCTGCACATTCCCAGAAAGGCATTTCCAGTCCCTACAACCATGTGACAAGTTCAGCTTGGAGTTCCTGCCCCCCTACGTTAGCAGTACACTGTTGTGACTGGACATCTCCTTTGTTCTGTTCAGCTTTTTATACTGTGCCCCTCACCTTTGTACCTGGGCGGAATTACTTCCAAACCTTTCAAGAGTGTAACAAACCACATTGGAGATACTGGCAGTGTTTTAAAATGTGATTTAACATTGACAACTGGCCTTGTAAAATGGCACTGGGGCATCTGTGTTTGTGTGAGTAATTTCCATAGCAAATGCCCTTTGTTTTTTGGATTTCTAGCGCTTCAGTCTCAGCCGGGGTTTTCTATCACAACCTTATTAATCAGTGATAATGTTTCCATATGGCAAATTAGATTCCTGGATACACACACTGAACCCCCTTGCTGGCAGTAGGTTTGCACTGGTGTAACTCAGGAAACAATTGGGTTAATGCACAAAAGGTAATAAGAGTTTACAGACTATTTAGATATGTTGGATGTATGCAAGCTGGCAGGACCTGGTGAAGTTGACCCTCGGGTACTTAAGGAACTAGCTGAAGCCATCTCAGAACTTTTAGTGATTATCCTTGAGAATTCAGGCAGGCCAAGTGAGGACCCAGGGAATTATAGGCCGGTCAGCCTAACTTCAATACAGTAAAACCCCGATTTAACGGACTTCGGATGCAACGGACAAAATTTAGGAGCAAGTCCAATGCATCCAAAATCTGTTAAATGGGGGCTGGCTGCCGGCTCCCGGCTGCCGCGGGGGTCCAGGCAGCGGGCGGGCTGCCTGACGGCTCCCCGCTGCCAGCCCGCCAGGGTCCTGGCTGCTGGGACCCGGGCGGGAGCCGTCAGCCAGCCCGCCTGGGTCCCGGCTGCTGGGACCCGGGCGGGAGCCGTCAGCCAGCCCGCCTGGGTCCCGGCTGCTGGCTGCCGCCCGGGTCCCAGCAGCCGGGACCTGGGCGGGCGGGCTGACAGCTGCCGCCCGGCTCCCCGCAGCGGGGACCCGGGCAGGCGGGCTGCTGGCTGCTGCCGGGCGGGCTGACTCCCGGCTCCCGGCCGTGATAAGTAAAACCTCTATATAATGGACTAATTCGGGTGAGGGGGTGTCCCTTAAAGCCAAAAGTCCTGTTATTTAATTATTTTAAAAAATTATTAAATAACGGACTTTTGGCTTTAACGGACACCCCCTCGCCCGAATTAGTCCGTTAAATCGAGGTTTCACTGTACCTGGGGGCTCCCCGGACGTGGCGACATCCCCCTCACTCAGCAGCTACGTGGAGGTGTGGCCCGGCAGCTCTGCCTGTAGGCACCGCCCCTGTAGCTCCCATTGGCCACAGTTCCCAGCCAATGGAAGCTGCAAAACCAGCTCTCTGGGCGGAGGCAGCACGCAGAGCTGCTTGGCCATGCCTCTGCCTAGCAGCTGAGTGAGGGGGATATCGCTGCTTCCGCGGAGCCCCCAGGTAAGCACTGCCCAGAGCCTGCCTCACCCTGTCTGTGCCCCAGCTCTCTCTACCCCCCAAACCCAAAGTCTGCTGCGGGGTAGGAGGCGTAGTGCCCCAAGACTGCCCCAGCAGTGGCTGGTGCGACTGGAGCTTCCTGAGCTGCTGCTGAGCCTGGCACACTGCCCACTGCAGAGGTCACAGAAAGTCACAGAATCCATGACCTCCATGACAAACTCGCAGCCTTACTCGTAAGCTGACTATTGAACGGATTTAGGGAAGGTGACAGGACTTGGCATTCAAGCTACTGATAGTTTTACCCAGCTCAAGGAATTGGCACTAAAACATTTCTTCAGCTCGGGCAATCACATTAAAAATAGCACAAGGACTTGGTAGCTCTTGAAAAAATATATAAAGCACAGAGGTTGATCTCAAGCAAAGTTACTGTAAGGTGGCTGCGCAACTGGTTGAAAAAGCGTTCTGACTTGGAGAATGGAGTAGAGTGTATAAATCGGCCGTCAACAAGCTTAGGTTTGAAATTAGAGGAAGGTTTCTAACCACCAGAGGAGTGAAATTCTGGAACAGCCTCCCAAGGAGAGCAGTGTGGGGCAAAAAACAAAGTGGCATTCAGTCTGAGCTTACTTGAGACGTTTATGGAGGGGATGGTATGATGAGATTACTTCCCATGGCATGTAGCCGATCTGCAACTGCTGCTAGTCAATACCCCCCAATGACCAGTGATGGGACACTAGATGGGGAGGGCTCTGAGTTACTACAGTGACTTCTTTCCCAGGTGTCTGGCTTCTGGGTCTTGCCCACATGCTCAGGGTCTAACTGATCGCCATATTTGGGGACAGGAAGGAATTTCCCCCCAGATCAGATTGGCAGAAACGCTGGGGGGGTGGGGTGGGGGTTCACCTTCCAATTCAGCATGAGGCATGTGTCCCTTACAGGCTTAAACTAGTGTTGATGGTGAATTTCTGTAACTTGAAGTTTTTAAGCCATGATTTGAGGACTTCGGTAGCTTAGCCAGAGGTTAGGGGTCTATCACCGCAGCAGGTGGGCGAGGTTCTGTGGCCAGCAATGTGCAGCAGTTCAGACTAGATGATCACCATGGTCCCTTCTGGCCTTCGTCAATGAGCGTGTTTTTAAAATGTCCCCGTGACACTTAGCGGGGAGGGGTTGCTGGCACTTTGGAGACCAGAATGAGAAATCAAAAGGACCTTAGCAAATAAGAGAATTGGTCTGAAACCAAAAGATGGAGCTCAATAAAGATGAGTGCAAAGTGCTACACTTAGGACGAAAACATCAGATATGTTACAAAATGAGGAATAAGTGGCTAGGTGACAGTACTGCTGACAAGGATCTGGAGGGTGATAGTGGATCATAAATGGAATATGATGCACCTGTGAAAAAGGTTTATATTGTTCTGGGGTGTATTAACAGGAGTGTCGTATTAGAGACTCAAGGGGGAGAGATGATATCTTTTATTGGACCAGCTTCTGTTGGTGAGAGACGAGCTTTCAATCTCACACTGCACTCTTTTTCAGTTCTGGGGAGTGTTGTATGTAAGATGCAGGAGGTAATTGTCCTGCTGTGTTTGGCACTGACAGGGGCTCATCTGAAGTTGTGTCCAGTCTTGGGCATCAGACTTTAGGAAAGATGTAGCCAGATTGGAGAGAGTCCAGAGGAGAGCAACAGAAATGATCAAAGGTTTAGAAGACCTAGCCTTTGAGGAAAGGTTAAAAAACTGGGCATGTTTAGTCTTGAGACAAGAAGACTGAGGGGGACCTGCTAACAATCCTCAAATCAGTTAAGGGCTGTTATAGAGGACGGTGACCAATAGTTCTCCATGTCCACCGAGGATAGGACTAGTAGTAATGGCCTTAATTGGCAGCGATGGAGATTTAAGTCAAATATTAGGAAAAACTTTATAACTCTAAGGGTGGCTAAGCTCTGGAACAGGCCCATGACTGGAGGTTTCTAAGAATTTGTTGGACAGACACCTGTCAGGGATGCTCTATGTTTACTTGGTTCTGCCTCCGCTCATGGCTGGGCTAGAAGACGCCTCCAGGTCCCTTCCAGCCCTACAGTTCTAAGACTCCGGCTCCCCTTTCTGCAGTTGTCGGCTTTACAGAGCACACCGGATTAAAAAGCAGTCAAAACTTGCCCTGGTTGAACTGTACCATCTTAATTGAACTGGTGTTCATGCCTCTGGGGACAATCTGGGTTTGTTTTAAGAGCTATTTTCTTTTATCTTAAAATTGATTTCTAATTGACTTGAGCCCAATGGAAATAAGCTTGGTGTAATGGGTTCCCCCTGAGGTGCCACCTGGAACTGGGGTCCCATGAAGCCTGCCTGTTCCACCTGCGTGGGCTCCCTCACCCCGACCTGCTAAGCCAGGCTTCAAGCTTCCTCCAGCACACACACAGACAGGGACAGATACTGAAATCATCACTGCATGGGAAGGCTTCAGCTCCCCCGCCCTCCGGAGTGTAAACCCAAAATTGTCTGGTCTTGTGACGCACAGAGAACTGGCCAATGTAAGCTCAGGAAATTCGCTCCCTCCCTCAGTGTGGACCAGGAAGATGGGCACAGCTTTTTGCCCCCCTAGTTATGAATTCCACAAACTGATTTTAGAGAAAACAAACCCAAGTGTATTAACTATAAAAGGTGGCTTGTAAGTGACTCTAAGGGAGAGCAAATAGATTGAAGCAGATTACCTAGCAATGAAACAAACAGGCAAGCTAAGCTAAATACTAAAGAAACTGGTTACAAGCAGTAATTACTCACCCTAGCTGTTGTTTTAGGCAGGTGGTAGAGGTTCTTGAAGACAAGTTGCTCTTACTTACCCCTTGAACTTGCAGGTATTTATTTCATAGGCCAGACACCTTCCCAGCCTGGGCTCAGTCCTTCTCTCCCCCCCCCCCCCCCCATTTGTCTTTGTTTCTTAGATATTCTCTGACATTCTGGGCGGGGATTCAGTGAAGAACCCAGATTATGGCCCTCCCCTGCCTTAATAGGTTTTACAGAGGGTCCCTTTGTTTTCCAGTGTGACACCCTCCCTCCCCAGGTGGAAAAGTACTGGGGTTCTATCATGGAGTCCAGTACCAGGTGACTTAATCACATGACCCTGCAGTGTCAAAGCACCATGAATCAAAGGTTGTTTGTGGCATTTCAGGACAGCTTCTCTGGAAGGTGGGAGATTGGCATCTTCAAAGACCTATTGTTCTTCCTAATGGTTCGTTGGCTGCTCCCCAGAGAGCCAGCCAGACTGATTGCATTGTCTGATGGGCGTTCCCCAGGTGCAAACACTTTTGTAATAGATGTACAGTTGATATTCTTAACGTTAGATAAAAAAATGATACAAACGGGATAATCCTATTCAGTGAATTGTAATTGTTCCAATGATCTCTCTCCTCCCTTAGCTTGCACAAAATATATCCGAGTTATGCTATAATTATAACAATATTTCTGTGAAGAATATGGGACACAGTATCACACTTGGCTTAATCCAAACTAACGTGTCCACGCAACCTCTTGCAACATAATCTGCTTAAAAATCACAACTTCCGTTAGAAATTGATGTAACGCTGCCCGTCGATTAGCCCATAGGGCTGGCTCTGACTCGGAACAGTGGCATGGTCTGTGGAGGTGTGAGTGACAGCATCAAAACTCAGCTTTTCCTAGCGGCAGAGGAAGGAGAGTTGTAGGAGTGTTTGAATGGCAAGAGTCACTAATGATGGCAAGGCTTTCTGCAAGAGCGAGGCTTTGCAATGTCTCCTGAACATGGGCAGACCCTGGATTCACCTGATCTGACGTTAGACCCCAGTAGTGAAAAGGCAGGTGTCCTGTAAAGGCGAGAGCTGGCACCGTGCCGTCGGCAGTTAGGCAGAAGACAGGGCCTTCAGGGTTCAGACACGTGGAATTCCCACGAAGGAGTTAAACGTGTTTGGCAGAAGAGATCCAGGAGCATTTGATGATCAGCCTGTGCTAACTGGCTGTCGTGTGCAGCGAGAAGGGAGGGGAATGTTCTCCTAGTTGGTAGCACCAGTGGAACTGCATGGTGAGAGAATCTCTGAAAACAGGTCTAGTAAATGCAGCTTTAGTGTTATTTTGGCTTCTTCATTCATCTTTCCCCTGCCAGTGGTGTGGAGTGGTTGGTCATATTCACTCCTTGGAGAGTTGGAGTCCCCTCAAGGTACAAGTTAGTGGGGAGGAATTCTGACTTGGTTTTGATGGCAAACTGGCAACAGATGTTTTTCTAGCTCACGTTTTCTTGTAAATTTTAAACGGAAATATTTTCTTGCTTTAATGAAAACTGCACAGAAATATAAAATAGATTCTAACCACAACATCTCATTACAAAGAGTAAGTTGCTAAAATCTAATATTCGTCATTTATTGGTATTACCATAACACAGAGGAGCCCTAGCCATGGAGCACAAGAAAACAAGGAGATGATTTTGGTCAGCATCATAGGCACTGGGTGGAGAGTGTGTGCTTTAAATATAATCGATCACAAAGAAAAGTACTTTAAGTGATGACAGCGCGTTTAGAACTGTTGAAGACACAGTTCATGCTTTAAATAGTTTACAGTCTACCCAGGCAACAATTGGACACTGAAACACCCTGGGACACTCGGGGGGAAGAGCTTACTTAGAGGGATGGGAGATGGCATTTTCTGGACAAGGATCCGGGTTTGTGAGCCTTGTGCTAGGTCCAGAGATAGGATTGGAGAGGGCAGGCACTCTTGGGCCGGTGAGCTGAGAAGGAAACTTCAGGGACAGGGGAGCAAAATCGGTAAGAAGTAAGGCTGAGGGTGGGAAGATAAAGAAGAGAGTTAGGGGGTAATAAGAAATGAGAGCAAAGATGTAGGTAGGATGAAGATGTGCGGAGCTTTCAAGGGGAGGATAAGAAGCTTGAACTTAATAGGGACTGAGGTATGTTAGGACCCAGGAAATGCTCCTCTTCAGTGGAATGCATGAGCAATTCCAAGATTTCCTAGAGATGCTTTTGTTTTAACCACTGTCTAACATACTACAGAATGAACCTGCAGTTGAACAACAGCTAAATGAATCCACATTTAAGCCATCAACTTGGAGTCAGTCTTATTCCCCAGGCATTCCAATGGGGAAATGCATTTCCCTTGTCTTAACCTACTTCCCAACCAGCAGCCCTTCTAATGGAGTATCAGAAAAGGTCGATTGCCCCGTGAAGGACAGCAGTCGGCTGGAGATACTGACAGATTTCTGAAACTGCTCATCCATACTTCAAAATATCTTCTTAGGCCGTAAATGTCAGCATTTGTAGGTAAAGAAGCTAAAGTTGAGGTTACAGAAGTGTTTCTGCTACAGTACAGCTTTGTCCAAAGCCCAGTTATCTAAAACTCTGTTATCTGAAATGGGGTCACATTCCCAACCGTCCGTTAATTACGACGAAGATCCCCACTATTCTCCAATCTTATTCAGCATGTCCCTCCTGACATTTGGATAATTGCCATTGTGCTGCTTGTATATTTAGCAGTCTAAGGTGCTGTAGCTAATTACTGCATCTGATCTTTTACACCTTTAGAGCAGACCCCTGCCTCACTTTTGCCTGTTTCTGCAAGATTCATGCGACTGGAACCTGTGAAGTTTCCCTAGGTTGGAGGGTGGCAGTGCTTCGTGCTGGGGTCGTCTGCACTAGAGATGTTGACACGCACCAGCATAAAGCGAGGCTCTCGTCCATGAGACGTACGCTGGTGTAGGCCCTGTGTGACCTTAGCACAGTGCAGCGCTGGAGAGGGTTTGTGCTGGGGTAACTACATTGGTGCAAAAATCCCTAATGAACACCAGCCATAAGGTCCCCATCCTGCCACTGAGCCCCTGCTGATTTCAGTGTCTGGGCATAGAGATCTGACGACAGGGTCTGGGCCGTAGTGCTTCGGTTCCCGATTTACCAGAGCCCAGAGCAGGCAGCGATGAGGTGGTTGGAGATGGGGAGTAGAGCTGTCTACACAATACCCCGTGTTCATGGGATCACTCGGACAGTGCATCCTCCTGCCTAGCAATGGGATTGTTCCCTGCATCTCCTTTTCTAGTGGCCTGTCTAGGTGCTTTTACATTTAAAAACGTGCAATGCTGTGAAAAGCCTTTGAAGAGCTCTGCACGGCTGGTGTGATTCACGAGCTGTCTTCTGGCTTTATAACATGCACCTCCCTGTAGTAGCTAGGTTCCACCATCTTCCAGAACGCCATGCTCAGCGCTGATGCTGTTCGAACCATCACACACAGGAGCACTGATGCTGGTTTCTTTTTCGCCCCTTAAAAGAAAAATCCCAAATGTCCTTGGTAATTAGAGAAATTAGTCAGGACAATTCTGAAAAGCCCTTGAAAGCCAGTACGTGGGGCAACATTGCAGCTTGATACATTTCCCCTGGTTTTAAAGACACGGCTCGATGGCAGGGGTTTTAATTAGCCCCAGCGAGGCTAATATTGGATGTGTCACAACTGGTGATAAAGCCCTGCACAGGAGTGGGGTGGAAGGGAGCAGAGACAGGAACACTGGAAAAACAGCATATTATGGATTGGGTTTGGATTGAGTTGTGTAAAAGATACATTGGTCTTTCCTGGCTTTGTTTGGATACAGGTGAGGAAGAAGGTTGCTTTCGATCTGTAATCCCACTACAAAATGAATACTCCGAAGGGTTAAAAGTCTGACCAGGGTTGGGTGCCTGTTTATCATTGTCCATCCTGAGTAAATTGATGAACAAGTGCAGTTTTCAAAAATCCCTACAACTTTTTTTCTTTCTGCTTTTAGTTTAAATGTGCACTTTATAAATCTCCAAAGCACGTCCCCAGGGACAGCAGAAATCCAGGGGCCTTGACAATTCAGTGGGCCTGTGGTCTTTTTCTGTAACTATTTTGCTTGTGCTCTGCAGCACTTAAGCTTTCAATGCAAGTTAAAAAAACATTCTCTCACTAGTTGTTGCAATGAATTTCTCCTGGTCTGCACTGCTCGCCTGTTTCCTCTGCAGTCCAACCGAATCCCTGCAGCACCAAGAGAGCTGTAAACTCCCCCACTCTTTTACTGGGGAGCATTGGGTTCTAAGCATCCGCTGAGCACTGAAATGTGTTACAACGAAACTGGTTCATCCAAAACAAACTTCATTCCAGGGACCTTGTATGTACTAGAAAAGCTGTACCAAAAAACCTCCCTCGTGGAGATGCCGCTTATACTGGGTGCAAAAGATTTCTTTTGTTGGTAGAACGGATGCCAGTTTCCCGAATGAAATAAGCTCTCCCCTGGTGCAAAAGGGCTTCCTTTGGTGGTGTCACTGCATCTACACTAGGGCTTTTGCCAGCATAGCTCTGTGGGTTAGCAGGGGGTTTTGTTCTGTTTTTTCACACTTCTAACTGCCGTAACTATGGGGGCAAAATATTTAAATGTGGACCAAACCGGAATCGCAACACAGGTTCCAATGACAATACTTGTAAATACCTTTAAAGTGCAGTAATGGGTCTTGGACTGATATATTGCTACAGAAATATTCAGGTCAGGTAGAGTAGTACTCCCGAGGCCTGAAAAATATCATCTGTTCCTTTCATTGGGTTCTAAAGAGAAACCTGCTGCACTACTCAGGTACAAAGCAGGGCTCCGATTTTAAGCAGATTTCTGTTGCCCTGTTGGTTGGATTGGTTGGATGTGCTCCCCTCCCTACCTTGGCAGGGTGTAATCCATTGTGTGTTCCTGCCCATCACAGCCATCTGCATGATCGCAGAAGAGGGAGGGGGAGAGTCTGCCCATTAAAATACTCAGCTGGATTTGATAAGTTTATAGCTATGTTTTGTTTCTTTTCAGGAACTATATAATCGTGGTGCTTAGAGTGGTCTGAAAGGAACAGAAACACTTAGCCTTGAACTTTTGTTCTGCTGCTGCTTCTTGTGCCTCTGAGGTACAAAACATATCTGTAAACTTATAATCTATCACACTGATGTTCTTAAAATGTGCTTAAAATAAAGAGACCCAGGCTTCATGTTCGGTAGAGAGACTCTTGGGGTGGGAAACCGGAATATTGCGGTGCCAGTGGACAGGTTTTTGGAGACCGGCTCTCCAGGTAGGTTGGTGTGAAACAGTCATACTCCTGCTCCTCCCCCGCCCCCCTTCTCTTTCTTCATGTCACATGCAGGATCAGGGCCGGCGACAGGGGGGTACAACGGGGGCCCCCTTAAATCCGGGGCGGGCCCGGTACACTGCTGTACCCCCTTGTCGCCGGCCAGGGGGGGGGGGCGGCGCGGGCGGCGGGAGGCCGGCCGGGGGGGGAGGAGGCCCGCGGGCGGCGGGAGACCGGCCGGGGGGGGGCCCCCCCCGCGGGCGGCGGGAGACCGGCCGGGGGGGGGGGGGGGGCCGCGGGCGGCGGGACACCGGCCGGGGGGGCCCCGCACGATCTGCGTACGGGACCCCCAAATTCCTGTCGCCGGCCCTGCGCAGGATCCTGGGTTCTCTCAACAAGAGGCTTCCCATAGTGATGCGCACCCTGTGTGCCAACCCCGAGGAGCAGGGTAACTCCATAAACAGGGACGACCAGGGCACACTGAGCTAAAGGAAGAGCCCCTCAGGGTGCACTGCGGATGGTCGGTTGTTCCCTCCCTGCCCTCCACGGCCATGCTCCACAGCCAGGCAGTCTCTAGTTATTACGGAGAAAGAAGTCAGTGCCTTTTATGCGCTGGATCATTTCTGTCTGCTCAGCCTTGTGGGATCCCCTGGATTTTGTGAGAGCCGGGGAAGGAAGGATGGTGAACTCTACACAACAGTGCAAACAAACGGCTCGCTGCATCCCGCTCTGCAAATAGCTGCAGAGCACAGCACATTTGGCTGAGCATTAATTGCTACACCGTGACTGTTGCATAGCAACAGCTGAATTTGTACAGCTGACAGCCGCTGCCCCTGGATTTCTCTGCCACCCTCAGTGAGAATCTGAAAAGAAGGGGCTGTCCCAGGGAAAGCTGGTAGGCGCTAAGAGCATCCGTGTCAGGCCAGGGAATCAACTAGGGCTACCGAGTGTGAAGTTGTGTACGCGGCAGTGGAACTGGAGCCGTAGGTGTAGCTGGGACAGCAGAGCAAGGCAGGGGGGCTGAGGTGGGGCAGACCAGTAAACCAGTGGAGGATGTGCAAGAAGGGGTCCTTAAAACATCTAGTTACAGCTCGGCGGGAGTGGCTTTAAGCTGGAGTGCCCAGCTTTGTAAAGAGAAGTGGTGCCTCGAACCGGTTAGGTATTTTCTGAAGGAGCTAAAGCAGTGGCTGAAGGAGACCCACTGAGTGGCATGGACTCCCTCTGTCAAAAGTCTTTGCTAAAGCTCCACATGAAACCCTGGTAAGGACTCTTGGTAGCCAGGGTGTGAGATGGTCTTGATATGAATTCAAAGCTGGCTGAGAAATGAGAAGTAAGAAGTAGCCGGTGGTTAATCCTGGGTTGCCCAGGGATCAGTTGTTTGAACTATAGTAAAGAGCTGGAGGAAGGGGTGAGGAGGATTGGAAAGGCTAGGACAGTTCAGCTGGGAAAAGAGACGATTAAGGAGGGATTGGTCTGACCCAGTCCGGCCGTTCTTATGTTCTTAAGGGGCGGGTTGTAAGACACTGACCTTGTAAATGAAATGACTCTGTGAAGTGGCTGAGAGTAGGGAGGAGAGTGAGGAGGATCTAAGAAAGTGAGATAACTAGGAAAGCTGATGTCGGATGAAATCCAGCCTAGACCCGCGCAGGGTCATGCAATCTGGGAAGAGTAGCGTGAGCGGCTTGCACATTGATTGGCCTCAGTATAACATCTCGAGGGGTGGGAGTGCAAATACCAAAATTGGCTTTGAATCCAGCACTTGCAGTCTGCTGGGAATGCTTGCACAGACTCCAGTGGGTTTTGGGTCAGACCCTGGAGAGATCACTCAAGACACCACCCCAGGGTTTAGTAGCTGTAGAAAAGGGACTAGGAACCCCCAAGTAACGGTGTGATTCTCACTGGGAAGTGCTCCCTAGAGCTTCCTCATGTAGACCAGACACTCCTCGTGTTAGCAATACACTATATTTTCTAACATGTCCAGTTACTAGCTTGACCTCTCCTTTCCCCGTCTCCTCCTCTTTGTGTGTCTGTCAGCTCTCCTCCAGTTCAGGAGTACTGCCTTCTTGTACCTCAGGAAGAGGCCACATGTATTGTGGGTGTTATTGCAAATATAACGGCAATAGAATGCTAGGATGTATTACAGGAAAGGTGTACGAATCATTGGACTGGAAGGGCCCTCGAGAGGTCATCTAGTTTAGTCCCCTGCACTCATGGCAGGATTAAGTATTCTCTAGACCATTCCTGACAGGTGTTTGTCCAACCTGCTCTTAAAAATCTCAAATGATGGAGATTCCACAACCTCCCTGGGCAATTTATTCCAGTGCTGAACCACCCTGAGACTTAGGAAGTGTTTCCTAATGTCCAACCTAAACCTCCCTTGTTGTAATTTAAGCCCATTGCATCTTGTCCTCTCCTCAGAGGTGAACAAGAACAATTTACCTCCCTCCTCCTTGTAACAGCTTTTTATGTACTTGAAAACTGTTCTCATGTCTCCTCTGTCTTCTCTTCTCCAGACTAAACAAACCCAGTTTTTTCAATCTTTCCTCATAGGTCAGGTTTTCTATCATTTGTGCTGCTCTTCTCTGGACACTGTTATTGTTCTCTGCCCTTCCCTCGAATCCCGCAGTGAGTGGTGACCACTCAACCCAGAACAGGATTCAGCTGGGAACTGTCAAAGAATAACTCATGGTGGCGGAGGGGTGGGGGCCTCTAAAGAGAGAGGATTAAAAAGACCAGGGCTGTTGATTTGGCATGAAAAGTGACTGAGGAAGAAGAGAGAAGCGAAGGGCATTATAATTATTTATGGTTATTACCGTGGAACCTAGGAGGACCAGTCAAAACCAGCTCCTGCCCTCGTCTGCTGACACTGTGGAGCATTATACAGGACTGACTTATGCACCCTTCTCTGCTCTGAAACCCGGCCGCGGCCTAGCAGCCTCACTACCTGACTGTTTCAGACAGGAGGCGGCCAAGAGCCCGGATCCCATTGAAATTGTGGGTGGAACTTGGGGAGTGACTCGGCCGGGCCGGGGGGGGGGGCTCGGCCATCCATTTTCCAGGGTCTGTTAACAATCCTGGGTAGTTGAGACACCGAGTCCCACGGCAGCACAGCCCCATAGCACCACGCAGGGATGGTTAGTCCGTAGTCACTGCCTCCCATCACCGACCTCGCTTCAAATCCCCTTAGAGGTCTCCTGGGCAGGTACTAGTCCAGCCAGTTTCACCCAGGCGCGCTCAGCTCTGTGTGATTGGGTTGTAGCTTGGGCCGTGGGGAGGGAAGGGGGAGAAATGTGGGGAGTCCAGGATAGCAACACACCCTGCCCTCCTGTGGGTGGATGCAAAGAGCAGGAACGGGGAACTAGTCTGGCTGTAATAATTCCCTGTCAAAGACTAGCACAAAGCCCTGGTTAATCCCAACTAGCTGCCTCTCTGCAGCAGGTAAGTCTGGTCACCCCCACCTTAGAGATGGCTGGAGACCAGAGGAGTGTGTAGGACGATGTTGGTCTAACCGGAGGGCCCCAGAAGTACGTGGTTCTTCAGCTGGGCTTGGCTGGCAGCCCTGACAATGGGCCAGCACATGGATTCAATGGGGGTAAAGCAGCAGTGGAGACCTCGCTGGTGGGGCCTGGTGTCGCAGAGGCTGGTGTTTGTCAGTTTGTTCATGGCCTCGCTCGGGTGCAGAACGGCCATGCTGGGAAATCTTCCCTTTCCGGTCGTTCGGATTGCTCCGTGCGCGCCCCTGGCTCATACCAAGGGCGCTGAGAGCGGTTGCCGTTTGAGAGGACGTACTTCCAAGGGGGAGGAGAAGGGTTTCGGTCGGTTTTACAACATCCATTCTCTGCCCTCTGCTTGACTGACTCTCTCTCTCTTTGTCTCTCTAGTGAGGATTCAGCGGAGACAATAGCAATAGACCCGAACAATCAGCCGAAGTCTCCCCTGGAAAAGTTTATGGTCAGACTGTGTACACATCACCAGAAGCAATTCATTCGTGTGCTAAACGACATATACACAGAAGTACAGCCCGGCTCCGAGGGCCGGCCGTCACCTGGACCCGAAAACATGGATGCAGCTACTTGCAGCTCTGGTTGTAGCCAGCAAAGCACTGAACATTGGAAGAAGTCTGCTCCCTGTTCTGAATTGAAGCCCCTTTCTTCCTCAGACTCAGAGCGAGACCCAGTGGGTCTTCATAGCCCTCGGTGTGCTGCCGCGCAGGCCTTGGAGCAACACGCAGAGCTGAAATCCGTGGACAGAAGGGAGGATTTCACCCCTGCTCTCAAAAGAGGCTTCTCTGAACTCTCCGCTACTAGAACTAGTTCTGTTAGTCCAAAGGAGAGTTCCGCCCAAGGATACCTCACCACTTCCAACTCTTCCTCGCTGCTCTTCCATCCTGGCACCAGGAGCCCAGAGGGACAAACCACTGGACAGGAGCAAGAGGCTGGTGTCAGAAAGTGTGAGGATGGCAAAGACCAGATCCAAGGCAAGACCTTGGCAGACAGCTACATTGCTGTAAACGTGGCCCATGTGAACGGCAGTGAGGACAGCTCAGATAGCTGCCTGGGCTCTCCGAAGAACTCTTCCAAAGCTTTACCAGAAGAGGGCTGGGATTCAGGGTTTCCAGCGAACGCTCCTAGACGTGCGGACAAGGAAAACGCTTTACAGTGCAGTTCCAAAGCATCTTTGCACCAGGATTTAGAAACAAACGAAGAAGATGCAAGACCAAAGCAAGAAAACCACCTCCATGCCCTGGGAAAGACGCGGGGGGGTTACCACCCGCATCCTGGGGACAAGAACCCCAGTGAGCGTTCCAAAGACGAATGGGTGGTCTCTGCACCAGTGCCAGGGATACACAAAGCCTCCAGTGGGCGCTCCCGAGCCAAGACCGGGTCCTCGTCCGTCAAAACGGCTCGGAAGAACAAGAGGGCGTCGGGGCTGAGAATAAATGACTATGACAACCAGTGTGACGTTGTCTACATCAGCCAGCCGATAACGGAATGCCACCTGGAGAGCCAGCGCTCAGTGGCGTCCCACCGGACCGCTCGGAAGAGCACCCGCGGGTACTATTTCAATGGTGAGTGCTGCGAGCTGCCAACCGTCCGCACGCTGGTGAAAGACAATGGCCCGGCACGGAGGATAGAAGCATTCGTGAGCGCTAAGCAGAGCCCGGCGCTCTCCAGGGGGGAGCCTTCGGAGGCAGCCCAAGCTGTGGGGAAAGAGGCTGACAAAAGAGCCTCCCTCCGGCTCCTGTCCAGAGGCGCCCCCCCCGGCAGAGACGCTCCCGAGAGAGCAGAAGAGGAGCCCAGCCAGGGCGGCTCGCCGACGCCAAGAGAAGCTGCTGACCCTGGGCCATTGCTGGCTCTGCTGGCTCCCCCCTCCCCTGACAATGCACCAGAAGGCGGCTCGGCCACCACCCAGCCTCTAGCCACCTGCCCCTCTGCTGCTGAAGGGAGCGAGGAGGGGATGTGCCAGCTGCTGGAAGAGCTGGAGGCTGATGTCCTTCAGCAAGCCAGCAGTGGAGCTGACCTCTCCGGGGACTGCGGGCCCACAGGAGACAGCAGCAGGGAGGCTGCAGATTCGATGCCTCTTTCTCCGCCAGAGGCTGCCAGCAGGGAGGCAGATTCTCCGCGCTCAGAAATAGAAGCTGTTCCAGCGCCTGCTGCCGGCCTGGACCCCACTCCTCCTCTGCAGCGTCCCACCACCATGGGCCAAGTGCTTCCTACCGAGGCAGACCCGGTGCACCACGCCGAGCCTCCTGCTGGAGTAGACCAGGAGCTGGCTGGGGCACTTCCTGGAGAGCCCCCAACTAGTACAGACCTGGATCTTCCTGCCACGCCCCCTGCCAGCATGGACCTGGAGTCTCCCATGCAGCCCCCGGCTAGCGTGGAGGCGGAGCCCCCGGCTAGCGTGGAGGCGGAGCTCCCGGCTAGCGTGGAGGCGGAGCTCCCGGCTAGCGTGGAGGCGGAGCCCCCGGCTAGCGTGGAGGCGGAGCCCCCGGCTAGCGTGGAGGCGGAGCCCCCGGCTAGCGTGGAGGCGGAGCCCCCGGCTAGCTGGCCATCTGCCGATGTGACCAAAAGCATTCCTGATGCCCCAGAAGCTGACGTAAGGGAGGTGCATGAAGGCCCACCTGAGCCAGGGGAGGCCATGCCGACTCTTGCAGAGCTCAGCGGAGTCTTGGCAGGCGAGACCGCACCAGATAGCAGCAGGCCATGTGAGAGCGAGAATGGCGAAATGCCACCGGGACCTGACACTTTAGAAGCAGATGGCAAAGGGACCGTCTTGTCCAAAGAAAACCCAGAGAAGAAGCAAAAGAAAGGCAGGAGAGTGCTCATAGCATCGGACCGGCGTCTCCGCAGTCAGCAATTCCAGCCACCCCTGGAAGGCAGTGCTGAAAAGTCTGGTTCTTCCACCTCTCTGCAACTTCCGTGTCTCCAGATTAAGCTTTCTAAAAGTCCTGGTGCAAAGCGTTTTAGGAGGGAGGTGCACCTTGATGGAGCAGTTTCCGTGTGCTTCCCGAAGGATTGCTTCCACAAAACCCTGCTGAAGAACATCCAGGGCCCCGGCCCCGGGAGTGCCCGGGAAAGAGAGCCCGCGCAGCGGGGAGGAGATGAAAATGGCATTACTACTAGGCAAACCTACAAAAGCATGCTGGCAAAAGAGGGTGCAGCGGAGAGAGAAGGGTCTTCAAAAGATGCCCCCCATGCTAATGCCAGCCACAGTAAGTCAGGGAAGATGCTTGAGATCTGTGTAGAGACTAATTCTGATAAGAGAAGTGTTCTCCTTCCTAGGGACAGTGGAACAGGTGTACAGGGTGCAGAGCAATCAGATGAGAAACCAGGGGATGTGGAGAACCCAGACAATGCTGTAGATGTTGGAAAGGTCCAGTATAAAGATCTGACTGATTCGCCTACAGGTCCCAGTAGTAAAAGTGGAAGCAAACACGTCCCATCAAAGACTTGGAAGCATAAAAAGTTGGCCCACCCAGTTTACAACTTGAGACACATCCCTACACCTGTGGACACTGCAAAAAAGAATATTCCAGGGAAAGACGTTTTGCAAGCAAGTCCAAACCAGAAGGAAGAACGCAGTTCAGGGAACCGAGACCCCATAGGTTTGGAGGAGGTGGACACAGTGGCTGAGGACAAACCAAAGTTTGTGGAGTGGTGTGCTGAGGAAGAGAATCAAGAACTTATCGCTGACTTTAATGCCCAGTATATGAAAGTTCAGAAAGGCTGGATTCAGCTGGAGAAAGAAGCACAACCAGCCCCCAAGGTAAAGAACAAAGCTGACAAGCTGAAGGAGATTTGGAAAAGCAAGAAAAGAACCCGGAAATGTAGAGCGTCTCTCGAAGTTCAAAAGCTTTCCCCTGTCCAGATGCTGTTTATGAAGGCCTTCAAATTGTCCAACATTTGCCGGTGGTTCTTGGAGACAACTGAAACCAGGTCACTAGTCATTGTGAAGAAACTCAATACCCGTCTCCCAGGAGATGTTCCCCCCATCAAGAACCCCCTGCAAAAGTATTGCTCTTCCAGCCTGTACCCCAGCTCGCTACAAGCCGAACGCTTGAAAAAACATCTCAAGAAATTTGCTGCAACTACCCCTGCTAAAAATAACTTGAAGAATCAAAAGTTATGGGCCAGGCTTCGGGAGAACGCTGACAGTATGGAGCCCAGGGAAGTCACCAGTCCCAACCAGATGTCTCCTTGTGAGGCCAGCTCAGAAGAAGCCGATGAAGACCGAAACATGCAGTCCCCTCCAAGTCTGCCAACGCAGGCCAGCACCAGGATCCTGCGGAAATACTCCAATCTGAGGGGCAAACTGCGGGCCCAGCACCGCCTGGCGAAGAGTGAGAGAAAGGGGGACGGCGCAGCTGATCATCCCGCCGTGGAAAATAAGCAAAGCCGGAAGAGCGTCTGCATCAACCCGCTGATGTCTCCAAAGCTGGCCTTGCAAGTCAAAGCAGATGTGTTTCCTGCTAAGTCCATGCCAGCGGAAGCAGCAACAAAGGGGAAAAAAGGGAAAAGCAGGTCCCAGGAGGACTCCTTGCCCAAAGCCGACCCTCAGCCGGGCAGAAAGAAGAGACCGCTGCGGGCGACTGGCACTGTGCCAGAGCCGTCCCGCTCCTCCAGCAAAGACAGGCTTCCCGCTAAGAAGGGTAGCAAAGTAAAACATTCCGAGGTTCCCCCGAAGGCTCCTGCTACCAGAAAGCAGGCTGCCCTGGAGAGAAGCAATAACCTCGAGAAAAAGGTGTCTTCAAAAGAGAAGAAAGTCCCCAAAAGGCAGCTTGGCAAAGGCCGACTCCCCATCCCGAAAGTCAAAGAGAACCCCACCAGGAGAGCTGCACCCCTGCCCAGCCAGGAGGGGCTCCCAAAATCTGCAAAGCCGAAACCCATGGGGGAGCCATCTACCAGGTCCCAGAAAGTAGCCGGTAAGAAGCCCAGCAGTGGGAAAACTCTGACAAGGTCTATGAAGAAAATGCAAGAGAGCAGCACATCCCAGGGCAAGCGAAAGTTAAGGGCAAAAGTTGACTGTTCACACAGCAAGCGAACTCGACTGGATGCAAAATAACAGCGAATGGTAGCCATGTAAAAACTGTTGTATAGTAGTAACCCTTGATCATGCATTAACTAAAGCTGCTTTTATAAGCTGTAGCAAGCCTTTCAAAATCCGCAGTTAAAGGCTGACACCCGTGATTTTAGGCATCGGAAGGTGTGCCTCAGACAGAGGAGAGCGGTCTGGTCTGTCTCTACTGTTGAGGAGAGAAGTTACTGCAATTTGAACGTTCCTTGGGTTTTAAGCTTGGAACCAGGCAGTTTTAGTTAAAGTACAGTGCCTTATTTATCATTTTTAAACAAATAAATAAAAAAGCTAGTCTGTGTGATTTAAAGGCTTGCATTTTATACTTGATGCACAAGCACTTGTACTGTAGCAGAGAGGAATCCACCTTCATGCACATAAAGTAGCTTTCAGCAGCCCTTTGCTGGGGGTGCACACAATCCCTTCCCGTCGCATTAAACATCCCGACTCTGTCTGGGAGTGACATTGGAAGCAAAACCAAAAGCATTTTTCTTCTAGGCAGAGAGGGACGGGGTAATTGGTCATGACTCCGTTCGTTAGCAGCAGGTGGGGGACTAGACACTTGGTAACTGTTTCAAGATATTAATTGTTGGCCACTTGTGTGTAATTTATGGTCTGTAGGGTTAGACAGCTATCTCTACTCTGCTGCTTCTGGAGGTAGCGGGGTGTGATCAAAACCGACGTGGCAAAGCGGTTACTGCTTGGAAGAGCGGCGCTAGACTTTCTGTAGCATCTACCGCTGTTTGCAGGCAGTGGGCTAAACTCAGCCTTGGGGCTCTCCAGTGTGTCAGGGATGAATTGGTCCCACTGCGCCTTCCTGGTGGGCAAGGCGCCCTCTCCAATCAGCATCCTGTTTCCTAGCACCTATCTGTGTTGATTTCGACTTTGTTGGACAGTAGCTTTTCACTAATAATCGGGTATTTCCTTCCTGTGAAAAGCCAGGGCAGATTTCCACTCCTTAGTTAGTCAGTCTGTGTGAAAGGGAAATTTTTAGCTTCCCCATGGTGTCTCTCTCCCCCCCCCCCAAACACCTGTCTTTTAAGGCAAAATTCTTAATGTTGTCTTTGAATAATGCTGAGATTTAAAGTATCTGATTCATTTTTTTTATTGACTCCAATCTCCTTTTCAAATAAAGTGAAGCTGTTTTGGTTCCTGCTAGTGTTGTGATGTGCTGTAGAGTCTAGGGTCGGCTAGTTCTCCTCGCCAGGCAGTGTGTACACGGGCATGCAAACAGACCCTTGAAGGTCTAATCAACACACACCATGCACTGCGTAAAGGTCAAGCAATAGTTCCAGTGGAGAAACACTAAGAGGAACAGCTGATGTACACAGGAAAACCCATTAGAAATGCACATTATCATATCCCCACAGCAGACATTGGCGATGGAGCTAATTGGGGTGGGGGTGGGGAGTTTTATATTGAAAATTTCCCCCCGCCCCTTGGGTAAGCAGCTGTAAGACGATGGCGTCTGCTCCCACTCTGTGCCTAAGTTTAAAAGCTCAAGGCCAGCCATTTTATTTCAAAAGCTCCACTTGCAGCGGGTACAAAAGAAAGGCTGTTTGCACAAGTTTCTAAGCAAACTTCCTTCCATTCACTAGGTTCAACACCTGAAATCTGATTGTGCGGGCTGTGAAATCTCCTGACCTTTGGAGAATAGCTTCCAGCCGCCATTGTCCTAGCGAGATCTGACTATACATGCATATCTTTGTTATAATAACCAGCTTAAACCAGTCCCCGCCCCCTGAGCGCTTTGCTGTCTACAGAGGAAAAGCATGTCTTTGGGCTGCCGTGCAGAGAAATCCATGTTCAGGGTTTCCGGTGAACCTCAAATACCAAAGCTCATTATTGGAGGCAGACAGTGGATAATTAATTGTCTTTAATCGCTTGCTGGATCCATTTAGCACAGGGGACGAAACTAAGCTGTGGAGACTCCACAGCGCTCTTCCCAGTGTCGTCCTTAGCTCCCCGTGTTCGGAGAGTGCCGTGTGCCGAGAGAGGTGGCACCCGCCCCAGGGGTGCGATAGCCCGAGCCCGGCCTCAGATGGGCTTGGAAATCGCTGAGCTTTGAAAAGCTGTTGGTTTTTAATCCTGCTGAATGAAGTCAATGCTGGAGAGTTGTGTTGTGGGTGCCAGGCCTGTCAGCCCTGTAGAGGGTAATGCGAAGGTATCTGTGACTTTCATGTTACCGTGCAGATGAACTCCGTCATTCCAAGAGAACAGATCTCACAGCACTGCAGGTGGAGGATCGGGCCTCAGGTGTGAAAAGGGAAAGCTGTATCGTTTGTTTTATTCTGATCTAGAATCTTGTTTTCTGTAGGCTAGGCTGCTATCACAAAGTGTGTGTGTGTGTGTGTGTGTGTGTGTGTGTGTGTGTGTCTACAGTGCCACTATCCCAACTTCATGCCAATAAAACCTTTACCCCTCCCTATCATTCTTCTTGTGTGTGCAGAGTGTAAAGACCAGTTGTTGGGTGTCTGTGGGTTTTTCAGAATTTTTCTCCTAGTCGTGTGTATCCTTCACACCCTGCAAGGCACCCTGGCCTATTTGAATGTCCAGCTTCAAGCTGGGGAGTGTGGGAAATAAGAGCAGAACAGGGAGCTGCAATAGCACTTCTGGGCCGTTTGCCTGTTCGGTCTCCACGGTTGACTGCACCCGCTTGTACCATGGCTGTGGGCTCTAGGGGGTGGTTCTAGCACTGACAGATCCTGGTTCTGCTCAGCTCGCTGCCTGCCCTGGAAGCCTTTGCACACGGACTCTTGGGGGCACTGCGTGACTTCTCCAGGGGCCTGGCTGCCTGACTGGTGGCGTGTCGGGACTAGTCTGACGGGGGCGAGAGACTGGCCAGTGGTGCTCAGCTGGGACACAGTCACTGGAGACAGAGGAGACACTTCCCAGGAGGCGACATTAAGAAAAGAAACTCGTCCCCTCTCCCCTGCAGCCCCCGCCTGACCTCCCCTTCTCATGAGACGGGTGAGTGTGCGAGGTTTAAACCGAGGGAGCCCGGGACGTGGAGCCCTGAGCCCTGCCAGGGGATCCAGCACTCCGGGCGGGGCCGAGGGTCAGATACAGGCGAGGAGCAGGGGGCAGAGCAGCTCCTAGAGCCTGTCGAAGGTGTGACCGGTAATGGCCTTGTCCCCCAGTGGGTAAGAAGTGCTTCAAGGAGGGGCCCACCCCCGCACCCAGGGACGGCTGTGCAAGGACTCCCGTTGCCTTTCATGGGATCTGGATTGAGCGAACGTGTTCATCAGGAGTTGTACGTGTCGTCGTCGGCGCGGGAGTGTTTAGCTCTGGCCTGTAGGGAACGGGGGGGGGGGGGGGGGGGCTAGTGGACTGTGTGTACCCACGGTTGGGGCTGTAGCAATCAGGAAAGAAGATGCCAAAGGAATTTCGGGTGCAAAGCAACCCCAAGTATTTATTTATTTCGGTGAGAGTGAGGCTGGACCGCGGTGGGTCAGGGCCCTGCCCCGTAGTCGGCGAGACGCGGAGCTCTCACTCCAACGGGCCCAGGGCTGTTCCAGGCCTACGGGGAGGCCGGGGTAGGCTGCACGGCCCCAGGAATCCGGAGGCTCCCGGGCCGGTGCCGGCCAGGGCCTGCCGCTGGCTTTCTCTCTGCGTTCACCCTACAGATGCTGCCCGGTTTGAGGGGCATGGGGACGACGTTCACGTTTACCGCAGCCGCCCCACGCTGGCTCGTTTGGGTAACCTCAGTGCTGACGCTGGGAGAGTCTGAGAATATAAACCCTCCCCCCACCAGCCGGGGTTCGCCCCCAGCCCCGGCTCGCTCTCCTCCGAACCCTGCGGTCACAAGCAAGCAGCCCAGAGCCCTCTGCTACCTTCCCAGATACAGCTCCTGCCTGGCCAGGTGGGCCTGGAGCCCGGTCTCTCTCCAGCGCCGGGACTGGAGCAGCCCATGTCTGCCGAGCGACTAGGCCCCTGGGAACCCTTCGCTCAGCTCAGAGTCAGGAGTTGGACTTCAGCAGCTCTCAGCGCACGGACTGAGCTGGGCCCTGTCACCCGGGAGGTGTCTGCGGAGCGGGGCCCGGAGCAGCCACAGCCTCCTGCTGTTCTTGTGGAAGGGAAGGCCAGCGAAGCCCTGGGCTCTCAGCCAGCACACCCAGGATGGGCTGTGGGGGGACCTGGCCTGCCAGGAAGTGGCCACGAGAGGACTCCAGGCCACCCAACGCTGTGGACCCTTCAGTCATGGCCTGCCTGGCCAAATGCGGTTCACCTTTGGGCAGAGACAGCTGGTCCCTGAGCTGCAGACAGTCCTTTGCCGGCACAGTCGCTGTCCACATGGGCTGCGTGCGGCAGCCAAACCTGTCCCCATTGCCATGGACTCCTGGCACGGCTCGGGGGTGACACACAGACCTGCGTGCTCCCCCGTCCGCCTCCCCTGGGTCGCTGGGCGCAACCTGACGTTTGTACCCGGAGCCACCAGTGTCCAAAGTGCAGGGCCGCCCTCGGCATTCGGCCGCCCTGGGCTCTGGCTTTCTCTGGTGATTCCGGGGAAGGGATGAATTAGAAACCGCCGGGTCTGTTTTTTCCTGTGTGGGCAGCCAGGCCTGCCCGTCTGAGCCTCCCCCGGCACAGGCCCGCCATGTCCTGTGGGGGCTGGAGATACGACGCGCCCCAGATGATGCTGGACAGAGCCTGTCTGCCTGTTGGTCATAAGGGACACATGCTACTCCTGTCTACACTGCGCGGCCGACCGCGAGCTTTCTGTAGCCACCAGCGCCCGATTCCTGCAGCATTCACCGAGTGAAGACACCAGGAGGCTGGAGCTGAGGCTCGTTACTGGATGACGATAAGCAGGGTGGTTTACTGCCTGCGTTCCAGGCCTGGCCTGTCTCTCTGACTCTCCTCTCGCGTCTGCTGGACGGCAACTCTCGGCTCCAGCGTCTTTCGCCCCACGTAGTGTCTTCCAGGAAGCGCCGTGCGCGGCGTGGTTTGCAGGGGGTGTGACGGGCGCTGGGCCGCATTGAGATTTGTCCTGGATGGTTACGTCAGACCCCAAACGCAGCTAGAGCGCCAAACTGCTTCCAACAGCTTCTCCGGGCTGGGAGATGGTCCCTGGGAGGGAGTTTCTCTCCTGGCGGGGGTGGGGTATCTGTGTGTACCCCTCCCCCCCGACACACACACTCGTACTCACCCCTCGAAGGTTATTTGCACTGACGATATTGCTCGGGTCAGACACCTCCCTCCCAGCCACTTCGGTGGTGCAGATCTAGCAGGGATTTTTGGAAAGAGCTGCCAGGCGCATGTTAACTGTTAGGACCAAACTTTCCCAACTGCCGGGTTTTGTCCTGGAAACCCCTGGAGGGAAAATCTTCTTTTCCAGCTGTTCCCTGGCGGTTAAATGTTCGATGGGATGGAGTCAGGGAGTAGCCGTGTTAGTCTTTATCCACAAAACAACTGAACACCCCAACACAGGCGTCTGCACACCCAAATGCAGACATCAGCACACTGCACACCTGCAGGGTCCATACACCGCACACCCGAACACAGGTGTCTGCACACCCGAATGCAGGGGTCCACACACCGCACACAGGCATTCACACACAGAACACCTGAACGCAGGCAACCGCACACCCAAACACAGGCGTCCACACACAGCACACCTGAACACAGGTGTCCGCACACCTGAATGCAGGGGTCCACACACCGCACACCCGAACACAGGCATTCACACACAGTACACCTGAACTCAGGCAACCGCACACCCAAACACAGGCGTCCACACACAGCACACCTGAACACAGGTGTCCGCACACCTGAACGCAGGCCCGGCCTCCCGGAGGCTGATGGTGCAGGTCTGTAGCAAGTCCCGGGTTTGTGCAGCTCGGAGCTCTGCAAACCAGGGATGGGTAGCTGAGCTTGGCAGGACGTCCCTGTGCTGCTCCTACGCTTCCCTTCAGGTTGTGACAGGAGTCACTGGGGCTGGGCTGGTCTCATTGTCTGCACTGTGGTCATCCCTAGGCATGGCAGGAGTCCCGGTCTCCCCCTCCTTCCCCTCCTTCCAGACGTCTGTCCCTTCCCTTTGCCCCGGGGGGCAGGGCCTTGGCTGTGTCTCTGGGCACCTTGGCAACTTCTGGGTCCTGGATTCTGAGAATTTGCGTGGCAAGGTTTTGACCCCATCAGCCCGGGGCCCCTCCGGGGTGGTTGGTTTCGAAGGGTCTGTGTGTACGAGTCCCTCGCGCTCTCTGATTGCGGGTGCTGGGGAAAGGAGCCAGGGACGAGCCGTTGACATTTGGAGCTGCTGAGAGGTTTCCTCCCGCTTGGCGTTCACAAAAACCAGGTTGTAAATAGTTGTAATATTGGTTTTGTCTCCATTCTGCAGCTCAGTTCCGTGTGCCGGGGGGGGGGGGGGGCACTGTCGCACACTGGACACAGCTCAGGGCCAGCCCCAGGCCACTGCCCTCTTCGGGGGGGATGATTTGTTTTTTAATGATGCAACATGAAAAAGTCGAAGCATTAAATGTTTTCCTTCATCTCGTCGTCATAACGCTCGGCGGGGCCGGGCTGCCTTGCGGGGCTGGCTGGGATCTGCGTCGGCGGGGGCACCATAAGCAATACGGTTCTTAGTAGTCAGTTCGAAATCAGTAAAACTGAGTGGGGAGGGGCGGGGGGCCTGGCTGCAGATTGGTTCGCCTTTGCCTGGGGACCTCGGCGCTTAGAACCACCCTTCGTGGGTCTGCCCCCTCTTGACCCTGCTGGTGGGGCTGGATCCGACCCAGGCTGGGGGGAAGGCAAGCTGGCAACGGGCTTGTTATTCCAGTGGCCATCTGAGTGGGGCAAAGGCCCTGGTTATTTTAGGAACCTCTTAAAAGGGCCGGGATAGACCAAGCTACGTATTAGCCTCTTGCAGGCCCTCTTAACGGATGTCCCCATCTCGTGTCTGCTCTTCCGGTTGTGAAAACACAATTCCACAGGCACAGAGGTGGGGACCTGCCCTCCGGGTTCGTGTGTTGTGCTGAGGTTCTTACGGCATTTAGCCAGACTTCCCCGTGACCTGCCCAGGGTGGCTCCCAAACGCTCCTGACTCTCTGCTGGTGGCTTTTGAGGACTTTTGTTTATAAATGTGGTTAGAATGTTTCACTCGTTTTGTTTGATGTATGTCTTGGTTCTAGCCCCCAGGCAGAGCAAAACCAGCCCCTAAGCCGTCTGCATTGGTGCGTATGAGTTAGGTTGGACTTCTAAGTTTTAGACAGTGAAATCTGGTGAAAGCTCCCAAACCTTTGTTTCCTGCTACTGGTTTTCTTGGTCACGTAGGACTCTCCCCTGCACCTCTCAAACGTCCTCCTCTGGGACGTTGCAGAAACTAGTCATTTTCCCTTTTAATGTGTTTTGTCAACTTTTAAATGTTAGTTTCTTTGTAATAAAAATGTTTTCCTGCATCTACATCTGCTGTCCTTGTAGAACTGGGTCGTTTCCCCAGGACCCTGATCTGACAAGTCCCCTGCTGCCCCGTCTGGTACTGTATGTCTGAGCCTAACCAATGTGAACTTTAGAAAAGAGCTGGGAGAACTGGAGGCTGTGACTGGAGCTCTGAGAATCTGGCTCGGTGGATCTGCATTTCCGTTCTGGGTATTCGGAAATACTTCAGCATGACGAGAGACCATGAAGTGTCTGCTGTGAATCGCGGGTCGGACGTGTTGAACAAGGTTTTCATTTGCTAATGTTTACATACCTCACCTGAAGAACCTTGGAACATGTATATAACAAAATAAAATTCTATTGAGTTGCTTTAAACCAATCCGTCTCGCTGTAAGAGCTGGGGTGACCAGAGCCGGGGCTGCAGTCTCTGAATAGTGACCGTGTGAACGCTGTGCTCCTGGGTTTTATTTCCTGACTGGGAGAAGTCCTGTTCTTGTTACTGGTTAAACTCCTTCACCATTCCCACCACCTTGTTTTCTTTTAGTCCTTAGACATTGTTGAGAACGACCCAACCAGCTTTCTAAAGGTCCTTATTTGATTGCAGCTTATTAAACTTCCCTTTGATATCGAAGCCTGCTTGGTGTGGTAACTGGGGGCAGAGCGAACGGCCCTGCTGGGTGTTAGTCTCTGACTCCTCGCAGCTGCAGAAAACAATCGCCAGAGCTCCCCTGCCCCTCCGGCCCGCCCTCGCCCCACTGTGTGGGGCTGGTTCCGTGGGGCCCAGCAGTGGCAGGTGATTTGCCAGCAAAGTCCGTCACCCCCGTGTGAGCGAGGCCTCCGTCCCGAGAAGGGGCCAGGCCCTGCCAGCGAAGGGGGAACGTTGCAGCTTCTCAACAGAGCACATGGGCGCGCGGGGGGGTTACGGACGCGGGAGCGAAAGGGTCCCTGGGCAGGGAAGGTGATCAGGGGACAGCCAGCGAGCCGAGTGGCTCTGGAATTGGGCCCAGGCAAGCTCCACCCCGACTGGTCTCTGCTCTGACCTGGGGGGGGGGGGCAGGTGTGTTCCCGCAGCCACAGACTGTGGGTGCAGCTGTGAGCAGCCCCCCGCGAGCCGCGCGGCCCTGCCTGCAGGACACTCCACTTCCAAGGGTTTTGCTATGGGGGCCCCCCCAGCCATTGGCATTCGCGCTCGACCCTGCCCAGGTCCCGGCTGGCCCTAGGCTCCTGCTCTCAGCTGCAGGGTCCTTCCCGGGTCATCTTCCTCGGCCCCTTGTGCACCTCGCCCCAGCCCCTTGCCCCCTCCACCCCCCAGCCCCTGCGGCGCTCACTGCATCGGGCTCTGGCTCCTGAGCCTTGGACCCACCCCTCCCCCCAGGTGAGGCTGCCCTCGGCTTCTGCTCCCAGCCCCTTCCCTCCCCCCCCCCCCCGTTTGCCTCTTGCCCTCAGCCACGCGCCCCGAGGAGGAGGGGTTGTTTGTCACCTGTGTCCCTGGAGCCTTTGGACTCTGGCTGTGCCCCCTCCTCACCCCCACCCCGTGCTCGTGGGACCCGCCTACCGGCCAGCCGTGCAAAGCACTGGGAACCAGGCAGCCTTCCCCATGGACCGCGGCATCCTGGGGGGACATAGGGCCTGTGGGGGGAGCCCAGCGCCAGCTCCAGGGGGTCCCAGGACAGGGGATGGGCCCGATGATGCTAGCAGGAAAGACGAGACCAGCCCGGGATCGCTGAAGGAATAAACGTCATGTTCACGTGGAAGACAAAGCGACACGATCACACAGCTTCTAACACAACACGGGCTCTGCTAGACACGCCCCGCGCGGCGCCTCCCCGGCCCCGCCACGTGCGACACACAAACAGGCAAACGAAGCCATTGTCCTCCGGCTGCGGCGGCAACCGACCCGAGCCGGCCGCTGGCTTGTCCTGAACGTAGAAAAATACTATAACCAACTGAAATACAAATATATATTAGAATCTGTAAGTATTCCGTAGAAAGAGATACTTTAGAGGTTAGCTTACAACGAGCAACAGAAACCACCCCAGCTGGGCGTCGGGCGAAACGGGGCCCGGCCAGGCGCAGCAGCAGGCAGCCGGCGGGTGTGGGGCAGGACGGGGGGGGGCCCATGGGTGGGCCAGTTGGTCTGGGGCAAAGCTCTTGAGACAACTTGCTGCAAACTGCCCCAGGGTGGGGAGAGGGATGGAGCTCAAAGGGCAGCTGGCAGCCCATGGGGTCTGGTACATTGGTGTAGAACTGTCGGGGGGGGGTGTCTCAATGGGCCGGGAACCATCCCCGCCCCCGCCCCAGGGTGAGGGGAGACCAGGTTGGGCGCTGAGGGCTGAAATGGGCATGCGTGCAAACGTGCAGCTCCAGGCGGCGCTTGCCTCAAACTGCTCCCGGAATCAGCGGTGTGGTCCCTGGTCCGGCTCCTATGTGTAGGGGCAGCCAGGTGGCTCTGCGTGCTGCCCCCGCCGCAAGCACCTGCTCCACAGCTCCCATTGGCTGGGAACTATAGTCAAGGGGAGCTGCAGGGTAGTGCATGGGGTGGGGGGGGGGGGCGGTGTGCAGCGCCCCCTGGCCGCACAGCCGCGTGGGAGCCGGAGCGGGCACATGCTGCTGCTTCCGGGAGTGGCTTGAGGTAAGCGCCGCTTGGAGCCTGCACCCCTGAGCCTCTCTCCATGCCCCGACCCCCCCCCGATCCCCCTCCCACAACCCAGCCCTGATCTCCCACCTGCCCTCCAAACGCCTCGGCCCCTGCCCGGAGCACCCTCCTGCACCCCAAACCCTTCAACTCCAGAGCCCTCACGTCCCCCACACCATGCCCCAACCCCCGCCCCAGCCCTGATCCCCCCCCCCCTCCGATCCCAGCCTGGAGCAGCCTCCTAGACCCCAAACCGCTCATCCGCCCAGCCCCATCTACACATCCAGCTGGAGCCTCTCCCGCCCCCCCCCCCCATGTCTGCAACCCCTCCGCCCCATCCCTGATCCCCTCTGAACCCCCTCGGCCCTCAGCCTGGCACAACCGCCTATATCCCAAACTCAGCCTCCACCCCCCCCCCAACCCAGCCAGAGCTGCCCCCCCAACCTCTTGCCCCCAGCCCAGAGCTCCCTCCTGCACCCCTTATTTCTGGCCCCACCCTGGAATCTGCACCCCCCCTCCCCAGCTCAGAGGCCTCCCCCCTCCCCTCACACCCAAAACCCTTGCCTCAGCCCAGAGGCCTAAACTCCTCATCCCTGGCTCCACCCCAGAGCGCCATAGGGGCCTTCACACCGAGCGGGTGCCAGCTGGTGCCACCAGCCTCACACGGCTGCCCTGGCCTGGGCCTCACGAGCACTGAGCTGCTGGACACCCCCCCCCCCCCGCCCCCGGCGGCCAGCCTGCTTGTTTGACTGCCTCCTCCAATGGGGTGCAGGGCGGAGGGTTGGAGCAACAGGCCACCCCCCCCCCCCCCAGCATGCAGGGACCCCCCCCCCCATGTCACACAAACACTCGAACAGTGACAGCCGGGGGGTGGGGGGCACCCAGCCTGCAGTGGCTGAGGGGAATGTGTCTCCCCCGCCCCCATGGCCCCCAGCGGCCGATGCTGCTTTGGTACTTGGCCCGGCCCGGGGAGGGGCTCCAGCAGCCATGGGCCCCACTGGTGCCAGCCGCGGGGAGGGGGCGGGAGAGTGGCCGTGCCCAACACTGCTATGCCCACGGGCGGGAAGGGCCTGGCTGGCTTCACGGCCCCCGCAGCAGGCCCTGCCTTTCCCTGGGGGCACGTGGCCCGGCTCGGCCCGGGGGTGGGGGCAGCGCCGGGGGCCTGGCACAGCAGGGGGGGGCTCAGGCCCCGTGGCGAGCCGGGGGGGGGGTGTCTCTGGCCACCACGGCGCCTGCGCTGGCCACAAACAGACCCTGCTGCCGTTACAGCCGACGTTGCGCTGCTGGGCCTGGGCTGGCCACCAGCCGGCCGCCGAGCCCCCAGGGTCAGAGCCCCTCGGTGGCCAGGCCCCCGGGGTCCTCGGGTGACCAGTGTGTCCCCCCCCGCCGGGAGGGGGTGCGGCGCCGCTGGCCCGGGCTGTACAAAGGGGAGACGGGACGGGGGTGGGCGGTCCCTGTGTCCTGCCCCCTGGACATAGACGTGGGGAGCTGCCGGTTAAACCCTTCCCCAGGGACACGGGGGGGTTGTGCCGGCTCTGGCTCGCTGCCAGGGCAGCTCCCTGCTCCCGGCGGGGCCCGGATCCCGCCTGCCGGCCATGCGGGAGAGGGACAGCGAGGCCGGCTGCGGGCGGGCCAGACGGACAGTCCCGGCTCCTGGGCGGAGCCTCCAGCAGCTCCGCCCCTTTGTCTCTAGCGGCGTTCTCCTCGGCGGGCCCCGGCTCTGCTGCCTCCCGCCCCGGCGGCTACATGCACCGGGCGCAGCCGCACTTGCTGGCTCGCTCCACCTCCTCCACGAAGGAGGAGCCGTCGCTGCACTCGAAGGTGAACTTCCTCCGCCTGAGGCGCAGCTCCGTGCAGCAGCCCTGGCCCGGGCAGGCCCCCCGGCACTCCACCCAGGAGACGGGGCGCGTGGTCTGGCAGATGGCGTAGCCCCGCTGCACCTGGGCGTGGTCCCGCACCAGCTCGCCCCGGCACGCCGACTCTGCGGGGGCAGGAGGAGAGAGGCCGTCAGACCCCGGGGCACCGCGTGCGCAGAGCAGCCTGGCACCTCACCCCCTGCCCGGCGCGCTGGCGGCCGGACACACGGGGCCCAGCCCTGGATGGCTGCTCCGTGGTACCTGCTGGCTGTGAGACTCCGGGCCGGGCCCAGCCGGGGCTTGAGCACTGGGGAGGAGCCCACGAGACAGGATCTGGCACCAAACGCCACCGTGAACCTGCTCCAGGGACGTGGGGCCAGACGTCCCCCCCCGGGGAGCTGCACCGCGCCCGGCAGGGCTACACCCGGGAGCCCCTGGGCCTGCTGGCCCCATGGTGGCACCTCTCAGCGGGAGGGACCGGCTCGGCCAGCACAGTCCCGCGCGGGGCCAGGCACTGACCTTGCTCGCACCGCTGGCCGGTGTAGCCGCTCTGGCACTGGCAGGACGCCTCCCCCCGGTCCGAGGGCTGGCAGTGCCCGTGCACACACTGCAGGCTGGTGCAGGGGGTGGGGAGCTCCCCCGGCTGGTTGCACAGGGCGCCTCGGTACCCGTCGCGGCACTGGCAGCTGTAGGAGAGCGGGTCGAGGGGCACACAGTCCCCGTGGACACACCTGCGGGAGGGAGCAGAGACAGGACCCTGGGCAGAGCCGGGGGGGGGGGTATGGGGCGCCCGGGGGGCCAGGCCTGCCTGGCAGGGACCAGCTCTGCTGTCTGCCAGGGGCCCTATCCCAGGGGTTTACCCGCCGTGACGGTGCCCACGGGGCAGCACCGGGCAGCAGAGGATGTGATGCTGCCCCCCCTTCCCCCCCCCCGGGTGGTACCAACCCTGTCATGTCAACCCCAGCTATGCAGAAGATCTGAGCTGCCTCGACACACCCCCCCCCCCTCCCCCAGGCAGGCTGCTCCCGGTCTGCTCCGTCCCTGGCACCGATCCCGCCAGGCCCAGCGTGGACTCGGCCACAGGGGCTGGTGAACTGCCCCCAGCCCCAGCCATGCCAGACCCAGCCCTACATCGGGGCTTGTGCAAGGGGCACCTGGCAGCACCAGCGGGTATGTGGCACGGCACAGATATGCAGCATGTGCCCGTGGCCCTGTACCCTGCTCATTCCTCCCCCCCCCCCCCCCCAGCTCGGTCGGTGCCCCTCACTCCCGACCCGCAAAATTTCGTTGGGGTGGGTCCTGCTTTGAGCAGGGGGCTGGACTAGACCCTCCTGAGGTCCCGTCAACCCTGAGAGTCTAGGATTCAAACTGACTTGGGGTTCCAGCCCCGGTTCCTGGAAGGGCCCCTGCGCGGTGCCAGCTGGGTCCCTGCTTTGTTGCTGGTGCCACGCGGGGCCAGCGTCGGCGCCGGGGGAGGGGGGCCGACTCACTTGTGGCCCTGGCAGGGACTGGGGCCCGGCTGGTCGCAGTGGGGCCCTGCCCAGCCGGGCTCGCAGTGGCAGACGGGGCCGTGGGCCGCGTCGGGCTGGCACACGCCGTGCAGACAGTACAGCTTGCGGCAGGGCTCACAGCCGGGCACCACCCCCGGCTTCATCTGGGTCTTGGTGAAGTCCTGCAGCTCGTGGTTGATGTAGAGGTTGCGGATGCAGCCGTGGAAGCTGGTCCCGTTGAGGATCTGCCAGAGGCGGAAGGCGGCCGAGTTCACGTCCACGGGCATGCCTGGCACAGAGGGGCGGGCGTGAGGCGGGCAGGGGGCACCAGACTCCCACCCCTCCGTCCCGCAGGCAGCCAGGGACCTGCCCCCTGCGCCCCACACACCCCACAGCCCCTCCCTCCTGGGCCCAGCCCAGCCGCCCCCCAAACCGTGCCACCCACCGTGCCCTGCCCCCGCCCGCCTCCCCGACGGCTCCGGCACCTACAAGCTCCCCGGCTGAGCCCAGCTCCGGCTCTACCCCCGGCCAGCCCCGGGACCCCCCCAGCCTGGCGCCCCGGGGCCCCGCTCCGGGACCCACCTCCCACATAGAGCGGCGCCTCGCTGCTCAGCGTGTGGGGCTTGCCGAAGCCGTCCATGGTGGTGGGGCTGCCCCCGTCGATGGAGAGATTCACCATCCGCTCGAAGGTCACCAGCTCGACCGTGTGGAACTGCCCGTCGTTGATCGTCTCCGCGCTGGGGGCCGGGGCCAGGCCTGGGGTTAGGGACTGAGCCCCCTGCCCACCCCCTCGCTGTCCGGCCCCACACCGACCCCCCAGCCCCCTGCCCACCGCCTCGCTGCCCAGCCCCACACCGGCCCCCGAGACCCCTGCCCACCCCCTCGCTGTCCGGCCCCATCCCCACCCCCCCACCCCCCTGCCCACCCCCTCGCTGTCCGGCCCCACACCGACCCCCCAGCCCCCTGCCCACCCCCTCGCTGCCCAGCCCCACACCGACCCCCCAGCCCCCCGGGGATAGCGACTGAGCCCAGTGCCCACCCCCTCGCTGCCCAGCCCCACACCGACCCCCCAGCCCCCTGCCCACCCCCTCGCTGTCCGGCCCCACACCAACCCCCCAGCCCCCTGCCCACCCCCTCGCTGCCCAGCCCCACACCGGCCCCCCAGACCCCTGCCCACCGCCTCACTGTCCGGCCCCACACCGACCCCCCAGCCCCCTGCCCACCCCCTCGCTGCCCAGCCCCACACCGACCCCCCAGACCCCTGCCCACCCCCTCGCTGTCCGGCCCCACACCGACCCCCCCAGACCCCTGCCCACCGCCTCGCTGCCCAGCCCCACACCCACCCCCACACCCCCCTGCCCACCGCCTTGCTGCCCAGCCCCCCTGCCCACCGCCTCGCTGCCCAGCCCCACACCGACCTCCCAGCCCCCTGGGGATAGCGACTGAGCCCAGTCCCCCCCCTCGCTGCCCAGCCCCACACCGACCCCCCCCCAGCCCCCTGGGGATAGGGACTGAACCCCCTGCCCACCGCCTCGCTGCCCGGCCCCACACCGACCCCTCCCAGCCCCCTGGGGATAGCGACTGAGCCCAGTCCCCCCGCCCGCTGCCCAGCCCCACACCGACCCCCCAGCCCCCTGGGGATAGCGACTGAGCCAGTCCCCCCCCTCGCTGCCCAGCCCCACACCGACCCCCCCCAGCCCCCTGGGGATAGGGACTGAACCCCCTGCCCACCGCCTCGCTGCCCGGCCCCACACCGACCCCTCCCAGCCCCCTGGGGATAGCGACTGAGCCCAGTCCCCCCGCCCGCTGCCCAGCCCCACACCGACCCCCCAGCCCCCTGGGGATAGCGACTGAGCCCAGTCCCCCCCTCGCTGCCCAGCCCCACACCGACCCCCCCCCCAGCCCCCTGGGGATAGGGACTGAGCCCAGTCCCCCCGCCCGCTGCCCAGCCCCACACCGACCCCCCAGCCCCCCGGGGATAGTGACTGAGCCCAGTGCCCACCGCCTCGCTGCCCAGCCCCACACCGACCCCCCCCCAGCCCCCTGGGGATAGCGACTGAGCTCAGTCCCCCCCCCCCCCTCGCTGCCCAGCCCCACACCGACCCCCCCCAACCCCCTGGGGATAGCGACTGAGCTCAGTCCCCCCCCCCTCGCTGCCCAGCCCCACACCGACCACCCCCCCAGCCCCCTGGGGATAGCGACTGAGCCCAGTGCTCAGCTGTCGAGGGGGGCAGTTGCACTGAGCTGGGGGGGGGGCGGCGCAGCCTTGTCTACTTGGGGAACCTCCCCGCCAGGCTGCGCCCATCAGTGTCACTCCAGCCGGCTCTGCTGTGGGGCAGGTGGGACGGTGCCATGCCGGGAAGAACCCTCTCCGGCCGCCTGGCGCTGCGGGGGGCCCGGGGCAGGGCGAGGGGCGCGGTGCCCAGCAGGTTACACCAGGGTCCTGCAGGGGGGTCGGGGGCGTCCAGCGCACTGACAGGAGCTGGCGCTTCAGGGCTGGTCCCCGCAGGGGGGGGGCGGGGGGGGCGCGGCGCAGCCGGTACCTGTAGATGGCCGAGCTGGGGGAGCTGCCGGGGTCGTAGCTGACCCGCACGTGGCCCTGGTACAGCTCCACAGCCATGTGGTCCCGGTCCCCGTTGTAGAGCAGAATCCCATTGTCCTCGGCCGTGGAGACCTGGGGGGGGCAGGGGGGTCACGCTCGGTGCCACAGCCCAGCATCCAGCCTGGCATCCAGCCCCCCCCCCCGCCTGGCACCCAGCCCCCCCCCGCACCCCGCCTGGCATCCAGCCCCCCCCGCCTGGCACCCAGCCCCCCCCTGCACCCCGCCTGGCATCCAGCCCCCCCCCGCCTGGCACCCAGTCCCCCCCCTGCACCCCGCCTGGCATCCAGCCCCCCCCCCCCGCCTGGCACCCAGCCCCCCCCCTGCACCCCGCCTGGCACCCAGCCCCCCCGCCTCCCACCTGGCACCCAGCCCCGCCCCCGCCTGGCACCCAGCCCCCCCTGCACCCTGCCTGGCACCCAGCCCCCCCTGCACCCTGCCTGGCACCCAGCCCCCCCCCCCGCCTCCCACCTGGCACCCAGCCCCGCCCCCCTGCACCCCGCCTGGCACCTAGCCCCCCCCCTGCCTGGCACCCAGCCCCCCCCCCGCCTCCCACCTGGCACCCAGCCCCGCCCCCCTGCACCCCGCCTGGCACCTAGCCCCCCCCCTGCCTGGCACCCAGCCCCCCCCCGCCTCCCACCTGGCACCCAGCCCCCCCCTGCACCCCGCCTGGCATCCAGCCCCCCCCCCGCCTGGCACCCAGCCCCCCCCGCCTCCCACCTGGCACCCAGCCCCGCCCCCGCCTGGCACCCAGCCCCCCCTAGCACCCCCCCTGCCTGGCACCCAGCCCCCCCCCCACCTGGCACCCAGCCCCCCCCGCCTCCCACCTGGCACCCAGCCCCGCCCCCCTGCACCCCACCTGGCACCCAGCCCCGCCCCCCTGCACCTCGCCTGGCACCCAGCCCTGCCCAGTGCCCGCCTCCCTGCACCCTGCCAGGCCCCCACCTCCAGCCCTCAGCCTCACCTCCTGGCAGGGTCTGGGGTCTGCGCTGCCCCTGCTCCCCCCACGGGGACCGTACCTGCAGCGTGATGTTGGCCCGCGGCCAGTTGTGCAGGTCGGTGAATTGCAGGTACGTGTCCCGGTCCACAAAGTTCACACTCAGCAGCTTCTCGCACCTGGGCCCCCCGAAGCCGGGGAGGCAGCGGCACACGGCTCGGCTGCCCAGCTCCGCGCACGCGGCCCCGTTCTGGCACTCGGCCCGCGCGCAGGGCCCCGGCGGGGCGCGAGCCGGCATCTCGCACAGCTGCCCACTGGGGAGAGAGACCGGCCGGCACCGCGGTGAGGAGCCCGCTCCCCGGGGGCTGGGGTCAGGGCCTGGAGACCCGGATCAGGCGCCCCATAGCGGGTGCAGCAAACCCCAAAGAGCCAGGCGAAGGCAGGACCGGGCCCCCACTCAGCTGCACCGGGGCAGGACCCACGCGGCGCCTCTGCCTGGCTCTGGTGGGTGAGGAGGGGCCCAGGCTGGGCAGGGGCGGGGGACAGAGGGAGACCAGCGGGCAGCCGGCTCCGCGACTCGGCCTCACCTGTAGCCCGGCGGGCAGAGGCAGGAGTAGCCGTTCCCCTCGTCCCGGCACTGGGCGTGGTGCTGGCACCGGTGGTCGCGGCAGGCGTCGGCGTCCAGGCTGCAGTTGTCCCCCCCGTAGCCGGGGGCGCACGCACACCTGGGGGGAGGGGAACCTCGCTCAGAGCCGCCCAGGCGCCGTCCCGCTGCTGGGGGGGGAGGGGGGCTGTTCCCCCGAAACGCGCCTCAGGGACGGTGTCTCGTGCGGCTCCAACAGGCCCAGAGACCCATCTGGCCCCTCAGTCCCGCTCCGGGCCCCTGCTCTGCCCTCTGCGGCCCGGGGGAGGGGCAGCCCCAGCCCTACGGCGAATGGGGCCCCAATTCAGACACTGCCGGTGACAGGTGCTGCCCCTCCCCCATGCTGGGGACTGGGGTCCCCGGGCTCAGGCCCACGAACGGAGCCTGTGCCCAGGTACACAGACAGGGCCCGGGGGGTTAACCCTTCGTGGGCGGGTACTCACCGGGGCCCCTCGGCGGTGACGATGCACTGGGCACCGTGCTGGCAGGGGCTGAGCTCCGCGGCGCAGGGATCCACCCGCTCCTCGCAGGCCCGTCCTGGACAAGGGAGGGGAGAGGCCAGGTTCAGCTGGGGGGCCGCAGCCCTCTGCTCCCAGAGCCCCACGGACCCGTCCCAGCCTGCCGCCCGCGCTGCCCCAGGGCCACCGCATCCCCGCTGGGGCCTGGGAGCTTCCCCCAGGGCCACAGGGAGCAGGCAGGGGGTGTGGGCAGGCGCCTGGCGCAGGGATCCCCAGCCTGGCAGAGACGGTCCCCAGGCCATGTGCCCTCCAGGCTGTCCCCCCCCCCCCCCCCGGTGCCCATTCAGATCCGGGGCGGGAGATGCTGCCGGGGCGCACGTTGAACTGTCCCTCTGGCCCAAGCAACGGGCCCCCGCCCTGGGGCCTGCGCCCGCCTCCTACAGCCAGGGGCTGGGACATCGGGCTCCAGTGAGCAGCGGCTGGGGCTCAGCCTAGCTCGGGGTACGCCCGCCGGCAGCAGACGGGTGTGCATGGGGCCAGAGCGAGCATTCTCCTCCTGGGTCAGGACAGCGGCCAGTTCCCAGGTGGGCTGGCCCCTGGCGGCCCGTGGGCTGCCCGGCCCGGGGAGGGTCCCTCCTGCCCCGTACCTGTGTAGTGGGGCTGGCACAGACAGGTGTAGTTTCCGAGGCCAGGCAGGCAGGTGCCCCCGTTGGCACAGGCCTGGTCCCGGCAGGCGTCGGGGATGGCGCTGCAGGTCGGCCCCTCGAATCCTGCTGCACAAAGACACCTGCCAGGCGGGCAGGAAAAGGGCCCACGGTTAACGACCCAGTCCCAGCCACCCGGCTGACCCCATGGCTGGGTGAAGGGACCGTCACCGAGTCTGTGTGCCCCCCCAAAACACTGTGCTCCTGCCCTGCTAGCGCCGCAGCTGTTGTCAGCTGACACCACCTCCCCACACCCGCTTTCCCAGGGGGCACTGCCCGGGGCAGGCAATGGAGCCAGCAATGCCTGGGGGGGCAGCGGCAGCACCTCCTGTCCAAGGGAGCCTGCCCCCTTTGACACCACATCCCCGGGGGACCCGACAGGCCCGAGGAAACACCCCAAGGCAGTGAACGAGCTGGGGCTATGTCACGTTACTGAAATGATCTGGGATCCTATAGATCACCGGTGCCATCAAGGTCCTATGGGGCACCAAATCTTATGTAAGGGGGCCCTATAAGGTGTCTACGACCAGGTTATGGAGCGCGGATTATGAATATGCCATTGGGACGTGTGTATCTTTTTTGTAGTTAAAGTTGTGAATATTGGCTCTACAGTGTCTGTATCTCAACTTTATGCTCTGACAAGCTGCTCTTAGCTCTGCCTGGCCTGGCCTGGCCATCGGCTACACAATGGACTCTGGGAGCTTGGAAAGCTCCAATCCACAGGAGAAGTCTAGCCAGGGACATGCCAGGTCGATGGCCACCACCTGTGAATCCTGAGTCCTGCCTGGTCATGTGGTCTGCCCATGTGACTCCAGAACCCCATGGGGCTGGACTTTTCACAGCAGGAACAAAGAGGGTCTTGCACCTGGGAAAGACTATAAATAAAGCTGCTACAGCCCCTCCGTCTTTGTCTTCTACCTCCAGTCCTGCTCCTACCTCTGGAGGAACTTTTGCTACAAAGGGAAGCGCTGAAAAAAGGACTGAAGGACCCGTCCCAGCTGGGGATGTTTGTTCTCCAGAGACTTGATTCGAACCTGCAGTTTATTCTACCACTGATGCAAACCTGAACCAAGAACTTTGCCATCACTGCATGTAATTGATTTCTTTTAACCATTCCTAACCCTCACCTAGACCTTTCCCCTTGTATAATAAACCTTTAGATTTTAGATTCTAAAGGATTGGCAACAGTGTGATTTGTGGGAAGATCTGATTTGTATATTGACCTGGGTCTGGGGCCTGATTCTTTGGAATTGGGGAGAACCGTTTTCTTTATTTGGGGGATTGGTTTTCATAACCATTGGTCCCCAGGACAGGTGGCTGCTGCTGGTGATACTGGGAGTCTGGAGTGTCTAAGGGAATTGCTTGTGTGACTTGTGGTTAGCCAGGGGGGTGAGACCAAAGTCTTTTCTGTTTGGCTGGTTTGGTGCCTCAGAGGTGGAGAATTCCCAGCCTTGGGCTGCAGTCGCCCTGCTTGGAGCAATTTGTCCCGACTTGGCCCCTCAGTGGGGTCCCGCCAGGAACAGCCCTCACAGGCTAGAACCAGCAGCACCCACCAGCCCCTGGCTGGCCCTGCCCAGAGCCTCCGGCAGCCCGGCGCAGCGCCCGCTTGGTGAGCTCTGCAAGCCCTGGGGTCAGGTGCCCGCCCAGCCGCAGGGGGTTAAGCGCAAGGTCTCCTCCTCGCTCCCAGCCCCTCAGAGACACTGATCACTGCTGGGAGCCGGACTCCCAGCCCAGCCCCGTGGCAGGTCCCCAGTGTGTCTGCTCCGTCCCCGAGAAGAACCCCAGCCATGGGACCCTGTACGGGGCACTGCCCAGCCCTGCGTGGGCGCCCAGTGCCATCCCCCCAGTGCCCCATCTCCAGGGGTCCCACAGCCGTAACCCCCCCCGGCTCGCACTCACATGAACCCAGCTCCCTCCGGTCCCAAGGGGAACCCCAGCCATGGGACCCTGTGCGGGGCACTGCCCAGCCCTGCGTGGGTGCCCAGTGCCACCCCCCCGGTGCCCCATCTCCAGGGATCCCACAGCCGTAACCCCCCCCGGCTCGCACTCACGTGAACCCAGCTCCCTCCGGCTCTGGGGGCTGGCAGGTCCCGCCGTTCGCACAGGGGCTACTGGAGCAGCTGTCCACGGGCTCCTCACAGTCCTTGCCCTGGGGACGGAGAGCTCAGAGCTAGGAGCTGTGGGCACTGCCAGTCCTGTGGGGAGCGGCCCCAGCCAGGCAGGATCGGGGGCAGCAGCTGAGCCCAGCAGGCAGGGGGTGCCAGTCCCCCACTCTCCGAGTTGGGCTGTTGGCAGAGCCCTGGGCACTCAGCTGTTTTGCTGCCCGTGACTTGCAGTGGGAGGCAGCGAAGGAATGCCCCGTCCACCCGCCCAGGGGCTGGCAGACCCCCCCCCCCCCCCCCGCTCACCTTGTACCCGCTGGGGCAGGTGCAGCGGTAGGCGGCCAGCGGGTCCGTGCGGCAGGTACCTCGATTCTGGCACGGGCTGGAGAGGCAGGGGTCACACTTGGCCTGGAGGCTCAGGGCCGGTGGACCTGGTGCGGGGGAAGGGCGCAGACAGTCATGAGGGAGGGTCCCCGGAGCCCATGGGCAGCACCGGACCGTGCAGGGCCCTGGCTGGGCCACGCAGGGACGCGTTCGACCCCCGGTACCGAGCGCAGCAGACAGGCCCTGGAGCACTCGGACGCCGGCTGCCATGGGCCGGGGGGGGGGGGGGGAGGAGCAGGGGGTTTCGGATCAGCAGGGTCTCAGGCCAGCCTGACCTCTGGCCCCCCACAATCCAGGCCAGGCCCCCTTCGTCCAGCCCCGAGCTCCTGGGACTTCTGAGAGCCGCCAGGGCTGGAGAACTTGCTCCCTTTCGAACAGCCGTTGTGGGCTGTGTCAGGTCGTCCCCCGGCCCCCGTCATCTTGGCTGCAGACCGAACACGCCCAGGTTTTAGCCTTTGCTCCGGGGATCGACCCCCATAGCGCCGCTGCTGCTCCCCTGGGGTCTCCGCTGGTTGTGGCCAGCTCGCCCTGGGGCTAGTGACGGCGGTTGGGGGCCTCCAGGGCACGGCGTGGAAACGCTGCCCCCAGGCCGATGGCCGTTCAGTGAGCAGCCAGCTCCTGCCCTGGCCCCGGTGGGGGTCTGGTTCGGATGGCAGTGCCGTAGGCCCCAGGCACCGGCAGCCCATCCAACGGGAGCTCTGGCTAGGCTGAGCGGCTCCGTTTCAATCCCTGCCGATCCTGGGGGAAGGGGGGCAGCGCCAGGAGGGGGGAGGGTCCCTGGGCTGAAGCCCCAAGTGGTCAAGCCGGGCCTGCTGTACTCCAGTCTGCCTGGGCTGGAGGCAGAGCAGGGCCCGGACTGTGCAGGGGGTCAGCTGGGCTGCTCGGCAGGGTCCCTCCTGGCCCTAGAGTCTCTGACTCTCACAGCAGCCCCAGGAGGCTGGTCGGGATCAGCAGCAGGAAACTGAGGCACAGGGTGGGGGAGGGGCTTTGCCACATAGAGGAGGTGTCTTAAAGCTGGGCACCCGGGTGACAGCTCTGCATGGGACCCACCATGGCAGTGACCTCCCCCCCCCCCGGCCCATTCCCTCTGGGTGGCTGGGTGCTGAGCGGGCCCCTCACCTTGGCACTCAAACTTCTTGGCCGGGGTGGTGAGCAGCAGTTTGCCTTCCATGTCGGGTGGGCCGGCGCAGCGGGCGATGCCCGGCTCCTTGTAGCCCGTTTTCACCCAGCCCGAGAGCCAGCGCAGGCGGCAGTCACAGGACAGGGGGTTGGCCCCGATAGCGCTGCACAGGAGAGATGAACGAAGGGGGGTGAGCGGGCCCGGGCCCTGCTCCCTTCGCAGGGAACCTCGGACCGAGCGCTGGGGGGGGGGCACCCCTGGGCTTGCCGGGGGCATGGGAGACATACGGGCACCAGGCTGGCCCCACCCACGAGTGGCGCCGAGCAGGGCCCAACACCATCATGCTCTCAGCAGCCCCTAGGAATGGCCCCAACCTGCAGATCCGAGGTGAGGGGCGGCCCTGTGCAGACTCTGGGCTGGACGGGGGCGGGGGAGGCTGCCAGCTAGTCTGTCCTCCAGCAACGGGCAAGCACAGACCTCACCGAAGCTGACGGGCTCGCTAACCACCCTTCCTTCAGGCTAAATGAGGGAGCAATTAAATGCTCCATTGTTTAGAGATAATTGAAACCCTGGAAGCCACCACCCATGGCAGCCTAAGGCCTGGGCAGGGCGAGGCGGAGCGGTGTCGGTGTGCGTCCGGGAGCACAAGGCCCAGGGTGTCTGGAGCAGGGGGAGCTCTTGGAGCTGCCGCCGACCGGGGTCTGTCTCCGAAATGCAGCAGGAAGGCTCCATTCCTTTTGGTGGCCAAATCCGTTCCAGGCGTCCGGCGGTGGCGGCGTTTCGGCAGCGGCTCCAGCAGGTACATGTTTGGTTTTCGTGTCTTTCTTCTGGTGGCACCTTTCCCCACCCCACCCCCCGCTGCCCCTGCTGCTGCTACCTGGCTCCGCCCCTGTTATCAGCCCCAAACCCGGGCTGAGCCAGGCGTAACGCGGGCAGGGAGCCGGGGCATGGCGGGGGCAGCCTCGGCCAGTGGAGCCTGCCAGGCTTCAGAGAGAAGCTGGACCCCGGCCCCGGATGTGGCCTGGTGGCGCTGACCCCCTGGCAGTGACTGTCTCCTGGCCTTTGGGGCCGGTCTGCGGGGAGCCCAGCCAGCGGGGCCTTCCCGGGGCAGCCAGGCGCAGGGAGCTACTCACAGGTGGGACAAGGAGGTGACGTCGGCGAAGACGCCCTCTGGCAGGCTGGAGATGTCGTTGCCGTGCAGAGACCTGCGGGAACGAGAGGCTCTGAGCCCCGGGGCGCCGGCAGCTTGGGATCAAGGCTGATGCCAACACAGGCCTGGAGTTTGCCACTGGGGCAGAGCCAGGCACGCGCCCGCCCAGCGCGGGGCCCGGAGGGACACCCAGGCAGCTTAGACACTCGGGTACATCAACCTGCTATCAGCGGGGACAGCTGGGTGGAGGCGGACAAGTTCCCTGGCACTGCACCGCCTCCGCCCGGCACCTCCGCCAGCCCCCCGTTCCCTGGCACTGCACCGCCTCCGCCCGGCACCTCCGCCAGCCCCCCGTTCCCTGGCACTGCACCACCTCCGCCCGGCACCTCCGCCAGCCCCCCGTTCCCTGGCACTGCACCACCTCCGCCCGGCACCTCCGCCAGCCCCCCATTCCCTGGCACTGCACCGCCTCCGCCCGGCACCTTCGCCAGCCCCCCGTTCCCTGGCACTGCACCGCCTCCGCCCGGCACCTCCGCCAGCCCCCCGTTCCCTGGCACTGCACCACCTCCGCCAGCCCCCCGTTCCCTGGCACTTCACTGCCTTCGCCAGCCCCCCGTTCCCTGGCACTGCACCGCCTCCGCCCGGCACCTTCGCCAGCCCCCCGTTCCCTGGCACTGCACCGCCTCCGCCCGGCACCTTCGCCAGCCCCCCGTTCCCTGGCACTGCACCACCTCCGCCCGGCACCTCCGCCAGCCCCCCGTTCCCTGGCACTGCACCGCCTCCGCCCGGCACCTTCGCCAGCCCCCCGTTCCCTGGCACTGCACCACCTTCGCCAGCCCCCCGTTCCCTGGCACTTCACTGCCTTCGCCAGCCCCCCGTTCCCTGGCACTGCACCACCTCCGCCAGCCCCCCGTTCCCTGGCACTGCACCACCTCTGCCCGGCACCTTCGCCAGCCCCCCGTTCCCTGGCACTGCACCACCTCCGCCAGCCCCCCGTTCCCTGGCACTGCACCGCCTCCGCCCGGCACCTTCACCAGCCCCCCGTTCCCTGGCACTGCACCACCTCCGCCCGGCACCTTCGCCAGCCCCCCGTTCCCTGGCACTGCACCGCCTCCGCCCGGCACCTTCGCCAGCCCCCCGTTCCCTGGCACTGCACCACCTTCGCCAGCCCCCCGTTCCCTGGCACTTCACTGCCTTCGCCAGCCCCCCGTTCCCTGGCACTGCACCGCCTCCGCCCGGCACCTTCGCCAGCCCCCTGCCGCTGAGCTGAGCTGGGACCAGGGCCGGCGACAGGGGGGTACAACGGGTACAGCTGTACCGGGCCCCGGACTTAAGGGGGGGCCCTTAAATCCGGGGCGGGCCCGGTACGCGGCTGTACCCCCTTGTCGCCGAGCCTTCGAGCAAGGCGCGGCTCTGGGCAGCGCTCATCAGCCCCCTCCCCCGGCACCCAGCAGCCTCCCCCCGCTCCCCTTTGCTTCTCCCGGCCGGGCCACGCGGCCAGAGCACATGCGGGGGTTGGGCCCCGCGGGCGGCGGGAGACTGGCTGGGGGGGGGGGAGACCGGCCGGGGGGGGGCCCTGCGGGCGGCGGGAGACCAGCTGGGGGGGTGAGACCGGTATGGGGGGGGCCGCGGGTGGCGGGAGACTGGCCGGGGGGGGGGGGAGACCGGCCGGGGGGGGGGCCCTGCGGGCGGCGGGAGACCAGCTGGGGGGGTGAGAACGGTGAGGGGGGGGGCCGCGGGTGGCGGGAGACTGGCCGGGGGGGGGGGGAGACCGGCCGGGGGGGGGCCCTGCGGGCGGCGGGAGACCAGCTGGGGGGGTGAGACCGGTGAGGGGGGGGGGCACGGGCGGCGGGAGACCGTCCGGGGGGGGCCCCCACACGATCTGCGTACGGGGCCCCAAAATTCCTGTTGCCGGCCCTGGCTGGGACACGTCCTCACGCTGTCCCCTCCCTGCTCAGCACGTCTCCAAATCAGACCACTGGCCGTGCCCCAGGGGTGCCCTCTGGCCTCGTGCTGCGAGCAGGGCCGGCCCCGCCCTGGCCTGGGGACGTACTTACAGCAGCCGGAGCGCCCGGAGCCCTTGGAAGGCCAGTGGGGGGATGCACTGCAGGGTGTTGTAGCTGAGGATCCTGGGGAGGAAGCAACACGCTGTCACGTCCCTGTGGGCACCATGTGCCCAGTGCCACCAGTGACGGTTCTTGGCCCCGGCTCACTGGATGGCACTGCCCACAGGCCTTGTCGTCGTCCCCCCCCTCCGCCCAGGACTTACAGGGTGGTGAGCTGACTCATGTTGGTGAAGGAGGAGTTGCTCAGGGAGCCGATCTTGTTGTTGCTCAGGTCCCTGGAAAACAGGAGGGTGTCACAGCTGGGGTGGGGCTGGGGGGTTTCACAGCCCACGGCGGGCGCAGGACACGGGGGGTGCAGCCCCAGGGGCTGGGGCAGGGGTGGGAACATGCTGTGGTGTGAGCCCCCTGGTGCTTTACAGGTGGGGAGATGCCTCGGGGCCCGGGGCCGGAGGAAGCTATTTCCTGGGGCGGTTTAACCCCGTGCCGCGTGATTAATGCGTGCGGCCAGCGCTCCCGGCACGGGCGAGTCTCCCGGCCATGGGGGTTTCTCGTGATGCCCCAGCTGCCAAGTCAGGCACTGAACTGAGCGTTCACTTGGCAACGGCAGTTTCCCGAGCTCTGGGTTGCAAAGCTTGGAAACGTGACCTGCCCCTGCCGGCACCGGGAGGCAAAGGAAAGGCCCCCAGACGTACGTGCTGCTTGCCCTGGTGGGTGCTAAGCCGGTGTCGGGACTGGGGTTTTTGCATGGGGGCAGGCGCAGGCCCTAGGGAGGAGAGTGGGGAGCTCCGTGGGAGGAGAGCGGGGGCACTGCCCGGCCTTCCCGGGGCGAGTCTCTGCCAGCCCAGCCCCTGGGACCCCAGCGCCGGGCGGAGGTGGCAGCGGAGTGGGGTCGGATACTCACACCAGCTGCAGGGCTCTGAAGGACGAGAGCTCCCCGGGGACCAGCGTGAACTGGTTGCCGTCCAGGTACCTATGGGACAGAACAAAGTCCCGTCACCGAGCGGGGCCGGGCTCAGGCGGCCAGCGCGCAGGCAGGGAAAGAACAGGGCTCACGTGCGGGGTGCAGCCCAGTTCGGCCCTGGGGTCCGCGTGTGCAGAGACCCCCGACACTGTGGGGTGGGGAGAGTGCACAACGGGGGGGGGGGGGGTGTGCACGCAAAGGGGCAGGGCAAGGTGCTCCGTTTTGTGGGTGCAGGAAGCTGGCCCCTGGCATTGTGGTGCAGACGGGCGCAGAGGGCTGGTGCCGGTTCGGGGGGGGGGGAAGAAGTCCGACCCAGGGCTGCGAAGTGGCAGCAGGCGAGCTCAGGGCCCCAGTGTGGCGTGAGCGCCCGGCAATAGGCGTCCCCACCCAGAGGACAGCCGGCGCTAACCGGGGTCTGTTCTCGTCCCGTTAAATGATGGGGAATGGGGGGGGGGGCGCAGGAAGAGACGCTAACGGGACAGTGAACAATTAAGTCCACCCCCCCCACACTTTAACATACAGCCTCCGTTAGCTGCGTTTCTCCCCCCCCCCCCCTGTCTCCTGGCGAGTGCGTCACATACGTGGTCGCCCCGTGGCACACAACGTGGCGCTCCCCGGACACGCTCCTTGGAGCAGCGCAAACAGCTTCATCTGGCCTGGGCGTCCCCACAGCCACCTCACCCACGTGCCCAGCCGTGCCCCGGGACACCAGGGATCACGTTCCCACCGCTGTGCTCTCACAGGCCGTGGCGGCGGGGGAATCCCTTCGGCTCGGGGGTACCGAATCCGAGACTCTCAGGGTTGAAGGGACCTCAGGAGGTTCTAGCCCAATCACCTGCTCAAAGCAGGACCAACCCCAACTAAATCATCCCAGCCAGGGCTTTGTCAAGCCTGACCTTAAAAACCTCTAAGGAAGGAGATTCCACCCCCTCCCTAGGGAACCCATTCCAGTGCTTCACCACCCTCCTAGGAAAATAGTGTTTCCTAATATCCAACCTAAACCTCCCCCACTGCAACTTGAGACCATTACTCCTTGTTCTGTCATCTGGTACCACTGAGAACAGTCTAGATCCATCCTCTTTGGAACCCCCTTTCAGGTAGTTGAAAGCAGCTATCAAATCTCCCCTCAGTCTTCTCTTCTGTAGACTAAACAATCCCAGTTCTCTCAGCCTCTCCTCATAAGTCACGCGCTCCAGGCCCCTAATCATTTTTGTTGCCCTTCTCTGGACTCTTTACAAAGATATGAATAAATTGGAATTTGGGACCCAAAACTGGACACACTACTCCAGATGAGGCCTCACCAATGTCGAATAGAGGGGAACAATCACGTCCCTGGATCTGCTGGCAATGTTCCTACTTATACAGCCCAAAATGCCATTAGCCTTCTTGGCAACAAGGACGCACTGTTGACTCGTATCCATCCCCGTCACGACACTGCTGGTGCCAGCCCACTGGCTGGGCCGGAGCTGGGGTGGCACCCTTTCCTGGGGCGGGAATTCACACCTCCAGCTCCGCACCGACACCTACTCCACAGCCAGGCTCCATTCGGGCCACCGAAGCCAGTGGGGTCCCTCTGGGTTTACACCAGTGTAACTGAGGGCAGAGTTTGCACCACCGTGCGACACACGCAGCTCTGGGCTCATCCCCGGGTGGATCAGCCCGCCTGAGTGTGCAAGGTGTCACCGGGGACTCTGGGGAGGGGGGGGGCGGCTGCAGCTGGAGGGCCCGGCTGTTCCGTGACTTCCACCGCCTCCCAGCTGCTGCTGGGAAATGTGTCCCGCTTGCCCTGTGTCGAGCAGGCCCCTCCCCGGGAGCCGAGGCCTGGGGTGGGCGGTGAGAGCCCTGGGTACTCACAGCTCAGTGACGTTCTTGGGGATCCCCTTGGGCAGGGACTTGAGGTGTTTGTTGCTGCAGCGAACGACGGTGTCCAGGCAGGTGCACTCCTCAGGGCACTGTGGCTGTGGGACGCAGCCCGTCTCCTCCAGGCCTGCAGAGGAGGGGGGCATAGCAAGTAACGGGCCAGTCTAGCTCCAGGCTCTCGCCCCGTCCTGGGGCCACAGATTCCTACACTCCAAGGCCACAAGAGCTCCTAGAGCAGGCTCTAGACAAACATCGTCCCATGCTGGAGAATCCACCCGCCCCCGGGTCACTTCTTCCAACAATTACTTCCCCTCCCTGGCACAGTTCCACGCCCGATCCGTGTCTCGCTCTAGCTTCCAGCCCCTGGGCCGCATTAGCCCTTCCTCTCCCACCACCCGGTACCTGCTCCCCGGGGCGATACCTGGGGCTGTAATCAAGTCACCCCTTCGCCGTCTCTCTGAGCAGGCGGGGGTCCGGCTCTACGGGGCAGGTTTCCCTTAGACTGCGCCCTTCATTAAAACCGAACCAAGGCTAAAAATCAAAGTAATTCCGTCCCTCCCTCCCCAGCCCGAGTTCACCCACGCCCTCCGCCACCTGCCTGCTGGATCGCCCGCCTGGCCCCGTCCCAGCCACGCTCTGGGCAGAGCTAGGACCCAGAGGCTGGTCTTGGGTGGCAGCGGGGCCCTGGGGGACCCTCGTCGGCCGCCCCCGCTCAGCCCCCTGGCGCCTGTGAGTTACCTTCCTCACACCTGAAGTCGGGGAAGGCCACGTCCTGGAGCGGGATCTGCCGCAGGAACTCGGGGTTCTGGCACCGCGGGTTTCCCGTCACGATCTTCCTCCTCCGCAACCAGTCGCCCAGCCAGGCCAGGTGGCAGTTACAGTCGAAGGGATTGGCCAGCAGGTTCCTGCGCAGCAGAGGGGGGAGCGCGGGGCTAATGTGGGGGCAGCAGGGCCAGGCACCCGGAGTCCCCGCGGCTCCCAGCTCCCGAGCCAGCGGCACCTGGCCCGAGCCTCAAGAGGGCGCGTCTGTGACCTTATGAGTGTCATATAATCTCTCACTGAACGGTGACGGGGCCGGGAGGAGTGAACGGCCTCCCAGACTGACCCAGAGCCGGGTCAGGAAGAGATGGAAAGGAGCAGAGCTGTGAAATGCAGCCGGCAGGTTGGAGAGAGAAGGGGAGCCGTGTGCTCGGGGATGGGGTGTCAGCGAACCAGTCTTGTCTCTTGCTAGGGCTGGATTCACAGATCAAAACGGGGCATTAACACTTCGGGAGACCCCGGAGTGAAATCGGGAGAGTGTCTCTGGGTCTCGGTGAGGTCGTGGTTCTGGATCTGACCCGCTCACGGATAAACGACCTGGGCTAATTGCCAGGATGTTGGGGAGGAGGGAAGTTCAGTCGATTGTTTTCTCAGGCCAAGGGGCTGCTGGAAATGTATCAAAACCCTGGGACAGGATCCTCCTTCATCTCCCATCCGCTTTGGGGCTCAGGGGGGAACCCTGAGCCACAGGGACTGAGATCCCCCGTCACTGACTGGAGTCACCCGAACCTGGACATTGGACTAGAACCTGTGGACTGTTTCTGAAAGGACTTTCGGAACTAGAACTCCCCGTCCCTGCGAGGTGTCTGGACCTCGAGAACTGGATCCAGTCTGTCTGTGCAGTGATCTTACAGCCAACTCCCGCTCGGCTCTTTTGATTTTAGTTCGGTTCACAAGAACCGGCTGTAACTGTGTCTTGGGTAAGATCTAAGTTATCCTTGGACTGGGTCCGGGGCTTGGTCCTTTGGGGCTGGAAGAACCTTTTCTTCTCTATGAAGGAACCATCATCCTCTCTGCCGTGTGTCTGGCTGAGGCCGGGCACTTTAAGGGGCCTGCGTTGTCTGGACGTCTGAGGAACCGGGGAGGGATCCCGAGGCTGTTTGGGGCTGGCTGGTAAATCTCAGGATTTTGTCTGCCCTGGTTTGCAGTTCACCCTGAGTGAGCTCAGCTGGCTCCCACATCCTTAAAGCATCCCCCACCCCAGAGCCCAGGGCCGTCAGCCCGGCGGGGAGAGGGAGGGAAGGGTCCCGGGCCGGGCGACTCACAGCGTGGAGAGCGACTGCAGGGTGTCGAAGGCGCCGGGCGCGATGGTGCTGATCTGGTTGTCGTAGAGCGAGAGCAGGCGCACGCTGCGCAGTCCCGTGAAGCTGTCGTTGTGGATGCAGCTGATGCGGTTGTTTCGCAGCATCCTGGGAGGGAGGAGCAGAGGGGGGTTAACAGCACCGCGAGTGACGCCCTGGCCTGGCTCCCTGTCGCCTCGCACTGCAGTGAGACTCGGCCCCGCCCTGCCAGGGGCACGTTCACAAGGCACAATGCACACGCCCCCCCCAGGAGCAGCTCCGGGGACTCAGGCCAGCTCCACTCACAGGGCCCAACCCCCCCCCCCCCCCGAGATCCGGGCAGGCTCCACTCACAGGGCCCAACCCCCCCCCCCCCCCCGAGATCCGGGCAGGCTCCACTCACAGGGCCCAACCCCCCCCCCCGAGATCCGGGCAGGCTCCACTCACAGGGCCCAACCCCCCCCCCCCCCCCCGAGATCCGGGCAGGCTCCACTCACAGGGCCCAACCCCCCCCCCCCGAGATCCGGGCAGGCTCCACTCACAGGGCCCAACCCCCCCCCCCCGAGATCCGGGCAGGCTCCACTCACAGGGCCCAACCCCCCCCCCCCAAGATCCGGGCAGGCTCCACTCACAGGGCCCAACCCCCCCCCCCCGAGATCCGGGCAGGCTCCACTCACAGGGCCCACAGCCCCCCCCCCCCCCCGAGATCCGGGCAGGCTCCACTCACAGGGCCCAACCCCCCCCCCCCCCCCGAGATCCGGGCAGGCTCCACTCACAGGGCCCAACCCCCCCCCTGAGATCCGGGCAGGCTCCACTCACAGGTTCCAACCCCCCCCCCCCGAGATCTGGGCAGGCTCCACTCACAGGGCCCACCCCCCCCCCCAAGATCCGGGAAGGCTCCACTCACAGGGCCCAACCCCCCCCCCCCCCGAGATCGGGGAGGCTCCACTCACAGGGCCCAACCCCCCCCCCCCCCCCCCGAGATCGGGGAGGCTCCACTCACAGCGTCCGCAGCCCCACCAGGCCCCGGAACATGCTGCCGCGCACCGACTCCAGCTGATTGGCCGTCAGGTGCAGGTCGGTGACGGACGCTGCCCCCTCGAAGGCCCCGTCCTCGATCTCCGTCACCTTGTTGTTGCTCAGGTTGCTGGGGAGAGAGGGGAGCGGCAGGCTGGGCCTACGTGGGGGCGGGAGGATGCAGCCCCCCCGAGAGCCCCCTGTGCACTGCGGGTCTTCACCTGCAGGGTCCCACCCCTCTGTGCCCCCGTCCGGCCCTATGGAACGTGGGAACGGCCCGGCCCCAGCTGCCCTCTCCAGCGGGCCCCGCACCAGCTGCTACAGAGAAGGTCCAGGGCACCAGCTAGTGGTCTGGGGGGGCCGAGGGGGGGGTTGCCCCTGGCCGTCAGAGGCTGGCCTGTGCTCTGGACTGGGAGATTTACTGTAACTCCGGCTGTTCTCACGAGCCACAGAAATGCTCAGTCCTGCTCAGCTCGTGGCCTCAGTGACACCTTGTGTCAGTGAGTTCCGCAGGTTAACAGCCCATTGGCGGCTTTTCCCTCCCCCTGCCCACGTCCCGCCGCCCGGCTCCTGTGGGCGGCATCTCCCGCGCCTTCACCGTGGCCACGAGGCCTCGCCGGGGTTGGACTCACATTTTTTTCAGGTGTGGGAGTGTTTTGAAGAGCCCTGTGGCCTCCAGGACGGAGATCTCGTTGTTGTTCAGGCGTCTGTGGGGTGGGGGTGGGGGGAAGAGGAGAACAAAGACGCTAAGGGTGGGACCCAGACCGTTCTCGACCCCACCCCGAGGAATAAAGGAAGCCGCCCCCCCCGTAGCGCCCCCTCAGGTGTGAGGTGTGACGCACACCGAACCAGGCTGCTCCGGCGAGGTGAGTGCGACGGACAGACCCGGGGCCGGGTGTGCGCGGGGAGCCGCCGGGGGGGGGGTCCTTACAGCTCTGCCGTGGCCTGCGGGACGCGCCCTGGGAGCTTGGTGAGTCTCAGGTTGGCGCATTCGACCACGTTGGCCTCGCAGCGACACTTCGGGGGACAGCTCACGTCGCTGCCGCACTCGCTGTTCAGCTGCCGACCCTCCGAGCCTGCCACGAGAGACACTGGGGAGGGCCAGGAAGCCACCCTGCTGGGGGGGGGGCACCAGGCTGTGGGGGAGGGGATGCCGTGGCTGGGATGGGGTCTGAGCTGGGGGGGAGGGGATGCCGGGGCTGGGCCGGGGTCCAGGCTGGGGGGGAGAGGATGCCGGGGATGGGATGGGGTCTGAGCTGGGGGGGAGAGGATGCCGGGGATGGGACGGGGTCCAGGCTGGGGGGAGGGGATGCCGGGGCTGGGCCAGGGTCCGGGCTGGGGGGAAGAGGATGCTGGGGCTGGGCCGGGCACTGGGCTCTGTGGGGAGGGGATGCCGGGGCTGGGCCGGGGGCTGGGCTGGGGGGAAGAGGATGCCGGGGCTGGGCCGGGGTCCAGGCTGGGGGGGAGGGGATGCCGGGGCTGGGCCGGGTTCTGGGCTGGGGGAGGGGGCAGTGCTGGGGTTTCGGAGCAGATGCCCATTTCCCTGCAGAGATTGGGGGTTCAGGGCCACCCCTGCCCCACGTAGGGGGTGAGGCCCCAGCCCCAGAGATCCCCCAACGGCAGCCCCCAGCTGCTCTCTGCTAGAGGCCCAGCCAGTGCCTGGCAGCCGGGCGTGGGGAGAGGCCACGGCTGGTTTTCTTCTCTTATTCGACCTCCATCCCAGCCCCTGTGCCCGCACCGCGCCGGTGTGTGGGGCTGTGTAGGGCAGTGTGTGGGGCGGTGTGTGGGGCAGTGTGTGGGCCGGTGTGGGAGGGGCTGTGTAGGACAGTGTGTGGGGCGGTGTGGGTGGGTGTTGTGGGGGGGCTGTGCGGGGCAGTGTGTGGGGCAGTGTGTGGGGCGGTGTGTGGGGCATTGTGTGGGGCTGTGTAGGGCAGTGTGTGTGTGGGTGTTGTGGGGGTGTTGTGGGGGGGCTGTGTGGGGCAGTGTGTAGGGCGGTGTGTGTGGCGGTGTGGGGGTGGGTGGGGGGGAGGTTGTGGGGCAGTGTGTGGGGGTGGCTATGTAGGACAGTGTGTAGGACAGTGTGTAGAACAGTGTGTAGGACAGTGTGTGGGGCGGTGTGTGGGGCAGTGTGTGGGGCAGTGTGTGGGGGTGGCTATGTAGAACAGTGTGTAGAACAGTGTGTAGAACAGTGTGTAGGGCGGTGTGTGGGGCGGTGTGTGGGGCAGTGTGTGGGGGTGGCTATGTAGAACAGTGTGTAGGACAGTGTGTAGAACAGTGTGTAGGACAGTGTGTGAGGCGGTGTGTGGGGCGGTGTGTGGGGCAGTGTGTGGGGGTGGCTATGTAGAACAGTGTGTAGGACAGTGTGTAGGACAGTGTGTGGGGCGGTGTGTGGGGCAGTGTGTGGGGCTGTGTAGGGCGGTGTGTGTGTGGGTGTTGTGGGGGTGTTTTGGGGGGGCTGTGTGGGGCAGTGTGTAGGGCGGTGTGTGTGGCGGTGTGTTGGGGGGTGGGGGGGAGGTTGTGGGGGTGGCTATGTAGAACAGTGTTGTGATGAAGTGGGAGTACTGTGTGTGTGTGCCTCAGTTTCCCCTATGCATTTCTTAAGTGTCTATGTGAAGGGATAGGGGCTAACGCTGGAAGCAAGGAGGCAACGCCCTCCCCTCTGTGCATCCCTGGAAGCTGTAACCTGACCCCAGGTGGGGGAGGGGGGTCAGCTGAACCTGTTGAAGGGAAGCCCGGGAAACCAAACAAAGAGACAAAGGAGCTGGAAGTGGCTAGAGGGGGGTTTTGAGTCGGTCTGGGTCTGGGTCGAGCTGGGAGAGGCAGAGAAGCCAACTCGCTCTATGGCCCCAAGATGGATCCAGCTGAGGGCTCACGCTCGCTGTATGGTCTGTGATTAGAAGTCATCGAATAAACCTGGGGAAGAAGCAGGAGCCCAGAATCTGGGTCTCACCTCCTGGCACCCCAGAAAGGCCTGACTGAGGGACCCTATTTGGACTGAGAAGCTGGGAGTTGGATGGTTCCTGACATCTCAAATAAACCGTCTATTCTGCTGGCTGGCTGAGAGTCACGTCTGACTGTGGATTTGGGGTGCAGAACCCATGGGCTCCCCCAGGACCCCGCCCAGGCGGGCTTGCTGGGGGAAGCACACGGAGGGGCAGAAGGTGCTGAATGCTCCGAGGTCAGACCCAGGAAGGTGGAAGTGGGGACCCCTGAAGCTCCTGGCCTGGGAAACAGGCTGTGTACGGAGAAGGGGCCCTTCCCCCGGAGTCCGGTCTGGCTTCCTAGGGAGCGGTTCCAGACCATCGCCTGGGCGCTCCGGGACAAGTGTGTAGGACAGTGTGTGGGACAGTGTGTGGGGCGGTGTGTGGGGCAATGTGTAGGGCGATGTGTGTGTGGGTGTTGTGGGGGGGCTGTGTAGGACAGTGTGTAGGGCGGTGTGTGTGGCGGTGTGTGAGGGGGGGTGGGGGGGAGGTTGTGGGGGGGTTAAGGGGGTTGCTATGTAGAACAGTGTGTAGGACAGTGTGTGGGGCAGTGTGTGGGGTGGTGTGAGGCTGTGGGGGGGGGGCTGTGTAAGACAGTGTGTGGGGCGGTGTGGGGGGTGGTGTGGGGGGAGTTGTGGGGGGGCCTCTGTGGGGTGCGGGGGGACAGGCGTGTTAGGGCCTTTGACTGCTTAGCAAAAGGCCATTCCCGGCCGGTGGAGCTGGAGCCTGGGGGGCCGCAGCGGGGGGCAGTGTCTGTGCCGGGCCATGGGGGGCCTGCGTGGCCCCCTGGGGACCCGTCCCCCCGGCCGGTCCTTACCTGGGATGAAGTACTGCTCTTGGGCTGCCGAGAGAAAGGCAGGACACGTTAGCGGGGCAGCCCGGTGCCGGGGCCCACGTGGGATTGGGGGACGCCTGGGCACAGCCGGCCGAGCTCGGGCAAGTCTCCCCAGCCCCGTGCCTCGGTTTCCCCTCCTCCCTTGCTGTCTATGTGGACTGGGGGCAGGGCAGGGCGTGAGGCGGGGTCTCTGCAGGGCTCCCGGGGGCAGCGCCAGCGGCTGGGCGGACGGACGCTCGGTTCCCCAGGGAAGGGCTCGGGGCTGGGCGAGCGGGAGCCTGGTCCTGCCCCCCGGCTCGTCCCTCTGCCAGCTCGGCACACGCGGGGCCGGGGCGAGGATCTATCCTGCCCTAGGCGAAACTTCCACCCTGCGCACCCCCCACCCCGGCCCGGGGACCCCTGCGGCAGCTCCCCCCTGGATCCTGCGGCGCCCCCCCTGTGGCAGCTCCCTGCCCGGGGAGCCTCCCCCTCCGCCCTGTGGCACCCCCCCTGCGGCAGCCCCCCTCCCCTCGCGGCAGCTCCCTGCCCCCCTCCATCGCCCCCCCCCCCCACTTCTCCCGAATCCCAGGCTTGCGGCACCAATCAGCTGTTTGAGGAGAAGCAGAGGGGGCAGCCTGCTCCGGGGAGGGGGCAGAGCGGAGGTGAGCGGGGGCGGGGAGCAGTTCCCCAGCAGCCCCCCCCCGTTACTTGCTGCGGGCGCCCCCCCAAACCCATTTGCCCCAGCTCACCTCCACTCCACTGCCCCCCCGAGCGCGTTTCGCTGCCCCCAACCCCGCCCTAGTGGCTGCCCCGCCCTGAGCACACAGGGGCACCGAGATCCTGGGGGCCCCGCTGCCTTCCCCGGGTCTAACAGCAGCTCCCCGGCGGCAGGGGGAGCGGGGAGGCCCCGGGCGGGGGACGGACTCACCGGAGCAGCGGAACTTCTTGCTCTTGATGTGGCCGATGCGCTTGTTGGCCAGGCGGCGCGGGCTGGCGCAGCGGGCACCGCTGGTCTCAATGGGGTTGGCGCGCAGGAAGTCCGCCAGCCAGCGCAGGTGGCAGTCGCAGATGAAGGGGTTCTGCGCCAGGTGCCTGGGGGGGACGCAGAGGGGCGGGGGGTGAGCTCAGCATGACTGTCCAGGCCCGGAGCTGGGGGGCCGGCCCCACGTGGGCCAGGCGGGGAACCCAGCAGGGGGGCAGTGACTCCGTGGGTAAATTACAGGCACTGGGGCCTGCGGAGCCGATCCTCCCCCCCAGCCAGCCCCCCATGCTGCCCCATTGAGCCCTGCTGGGGGCCTGCAGCACATGGTATTGGGACCCCCGCCCCCTCCCCAGTTCCAGGGTTTTCTCCCGTCTCAGCCCCGGGGGAGCCCAGGATCCAGAGGGTGTGAGGCCCCTTTGCGCAGCCCCCCCCCGAACCGGAGCCTGCCTGTGCCCCCCGGCCCGGCACTCACAGGGTCTGGATGGCCCGCAGGGGGGCGAAGGTGCCCTTGGCCAGGCCCTGCAGCTTGTTGTCGTAGAGCGAGAGCAGCGAGAGGCTGGGCAGGTCCCCGAAGGTGTCCGGACGGAGGCAGTTGATCTTGTTGGCGTTGATGAGCCTGGGGGGGAGCGAGACGTCACACGGAGATGGGGTCCCCCCGCCCCCCCCCCGCCCCCCACAGCCGCCGCCGGGGCCTTACAGAAGCTGCAGCGCGTGGAGTCCCCCGAAGACGCCCCGGGGCAGGTCGGTGATCTTGTTCCCGTACAGCACACTGGGAAAGACAGAGCCGGTCGCTCGCACGCAGCCCCCGGCCCGGCCAACGGGGATCCCACATCCGCCCCCGCGCGACCCACTCCGGGCACGGGTCACCCCACGCCACAGGGCCCCAGGCCTCAGGCCTGGCCAGGGATCTTACCTCCGCCGCCAAACCAGACCCACCTCCCAGGCGGCAGCCGAGCCGCGCACCACACAGGGCTCTTCATCCTCCCTCCAGAGAGGTCAGGGGGCTGTGAGGAGGAAGTGGGGGGGGCGGTGCTGCGGGGTCCCAGGGCAGGGGGCTGCGGGTCGGGAGTGAGGGGCATTGGCGGGGCTGCTGGAGGTGGGATTCCCCCATACGATCCCGGGGCTCTGGACGCGCTGAGGCCCTTGGCCGGGGGCCGGGGATTGGGGGGGCCCTTGGCCGGGGGCCCGGGTGGGGACTCACAGCGAGTTCAGCGAGCGCAGCCCCTGGAAGGCGTCAGGCGCGATCTCCGCGATCTGGTTGTTGCTCAGGTCTCTGCAAGGCAAGGGGGACGTGCCCAGCGTCGTCCTTCCCTCCCCAGCCCCACGGCGGGGGTGGGCACAGGGAGCGACTCCCCGGGGCTGGCCAGAATCCCACTGCTCCCCCCAGCACCCCATGGAGGGGTCAGGTCCTTGCTCCGCCGCCCCCACTGGGTGGGGGGTGGGGGTCAGGGGCTGTGGGGTGGCTGGGCGGGTGCCCCGGAAGGTCCTGGGGGCAGAGGGGCAGGAGAAGGGACACTTCACCCCAAGTCCTGTCTGGCTTCCCAGGAAGCCGTTCCAGACCATCGCCCGGGCGCGCCGTGACACCCGGGTCCTGCCCAAGGGAACCAGCCATAGAGCTGCTAACGAAGGCAAACGAGGCCTTGCTTCCAGTGTTAGCGGGTGTACCCTGCCCTAGCTGCACAGCCCCACCCTGTCTTGTCCTCTGCTGCCATGGGGCTGTCCGGGGGCCCCACAGCTCCCCAGTACCCCGCTCCGGCTAGAAATCTCCTCGGGTACGGGGTACTGGGGGTCCTGCCCGGGGCGCATGTGGACACCCTGGCCAGGCCCGAAGAACACGCCCAGCGGCGCAGCCGGCAGCACCTACCAGTGTCGGAGGGGGGGGGGGGCCTGGCTGGTCCATCCTGGGGCCCGGATTTGCTGTTGGCGGGTGTGACATTATGAGTGTATTGGACTCTCACTGACAGGTGACAGGGCCAGAAAGAGTTAATGAACTGCACTGACCGGACCCACGCCCAACTTTAAGGATTGCTTAGCGGGAATGTAAATGAGCAGAGCTGTGAAATGCAGCTGGCATGGTCCCAGATGTTTATTCAGGTCTTGGGATGTCAGCAAACAAGTCCTCTCTATTCCTTGGGCTTTGATTCACAGATCAGACAGGAGTATTGGGGTTTAGGAAGACCCCGGAGTGAAATGGGGAGAGTGTCTCTGGGTCTCGGTGAGGTCGTGGTTCTGGATCTGACCCGCTCACGGATAAATGACCTGGGCTAATTGCCAGGATGTTGGGGAGGAGGGAAGTTCAGTCGATTGTTTTCTCAGGCCAAGGGGCTGCTGGAAATGTATCAAAACCCTGGGACAGGATCCTCCTTCATCTCCCATCCGCTTTGGGGCTCCAGGGGGAACCCTGAGCCACAGGGACTGAGATCCCCCGTCACTGACTGGAGTCACCCGAACCTGGACATTGGACTAGAACCTGTGGACTGTTTCTGAAAGGACTTTTGACAACTACCAGCTCACCTCTGCTCTGCAGCTAACCCCCCGGACCTGAATCCGGTCTGGGTGTCTACTGGTCTCTTAACCAACACTCTCACTTTTCTTTCTTAATAAACGTTAGCTTAGTTCACAAGGATTGACTCTCAGGGTGTATTGTGGGTCAGATCTAGGTTCTCATTGGACCTGGGTCCGGGGCTTGGTCCCTGGGGGTCGGGAGAAGCCCGATGAAGTAAGATTCTCAGTAATCCTCCCTGGATCTGACAGGTGTGTCTGGGGGGAGGCCGGGCACTCTAAGGGGAACTCCGTGGGTTGGACTGTAGTGACCAGTGAGGTGCTATAGAGGCTGTTTGGGGCTGGATCAGCATCTGGGGTTTGTCTGCCCCGTTCTGTTTGCAGTTCACCCTCATTGAGTGACCTCAGCCGGCTCCCACAGGCAGCACCGTCACAGGGGGTCTGAGGGCCGGGCTCACCCCACAGGCACCCTAAGCCCCATTGGCACCTGCTGCGTGAGCCCGGGGCAGAGGGTCCCAGTGCCAGGGGTCTCTGCCCTGCCCACTGGGGGAGATGGGGCAGAGGGTGTGGGGGGCAGTGCTGGGCACGCCCAGGTCAGGTTCGGGGCACTTACATCCGCCGCAGCTTCTTGTAGGGCAAAAAGGCCCCAGGGGGGACGGATCTGATCCCGTTCAGCTCCAGGCGTCTGCGGGGAGACAGAAAATGAACCAAACCTGCCGGTCCCCCGGCCGCCTACTGCAGCCCGTCCTCTCCCTGCAGGGGGCGCTGTGGGGGGAGCTCCCAGCCCCTCCTCTCCCTGCAGGGGGCGCTGTGGGGGGAGCTCCCAGCCCCTCCTCTCCCTGCAGGGGGCACTGTGGGGGGAGCTCCCAGCCCCTCCTCTCCCTGCAGGGGGCGCTGTGGGGGGCAGGGTGGGGCGCTGGCTGTGGGGGGGCTCCCAGCCCCTCCTCTCCCTGCAGGGGGCGCTGTGGGGGGCAGGGTGGGGCGCTGGCTGTGGGGGGAGCTCCCAGCCCCTCCTCTCCCTGCAGGGGGTGCTGTGGGGGGCAGGGTGGGGCGCGGGCTGTGGGGGGAGCTCCCAGCCCCTCCTCTCCCTGCAGGGGGCGCTGTGGGGGGCAGGGTGGGGCGCTGGCTGGGGGGGGGGGGGCAGCGTGGGCTCGCCCTGGGCCGGCCCAGCTGGAGTTCCCGAGGGAGATTCGCTCTAGTTCCAGTTGGGGCGCAGTCCGGGGTGGGGGAGGCAGACGAGCAGGGTCACCGGCTCCCCCCCCAGCGCTCGGTCAGCCGGGCGCCCAGGGCCACACGCAGGGTGCCACGGGCCTGGCACGGCCGCGCCCATCGGGAGCCGGCCCCCTGTGCTCCTAGCAGGGGAGCAGGATGCTCGGTGCCCGGCGGGCATGGGCAGATCGGCTCCCTTCGCCTCCCCCCCCGCAGAGCCGCCCCCGCCCCCTGGCGCACTCACATCTCGGTCATGCCCTCGGGCAGGTTGGCGGGGATGGCGGTCAGCCCCTTGCCGCGGCAGTCCACCACGCTGCTGCTGCAGGAGCACATGGCGGGGCAGGAGCCGGACGAGAGGCTGCAGAGCTGGGCGCGGGCGGCGTCCGTTTGTCCTGCCGGGGGAGCAGAGCAGCGGCCGAGTGAGACGGGGGCACGGCCTGGGGCGGGGGCAGGGACCTCGAGGGCGCGGCTGGTGCTGGGCGGAGACCCGGCATCGCCCCCACCTCACGCCCCCAAAGAGCCTGTTTGGTTCCCCAGGGCACCAGCCCCTGCCCCGTGGCAGCCCGGAGCAGGGGCCCCCGCAGCCCAGACCCCCCCCCCAGCAGGCTCCCACTGGCATCCTAGACCCCCCCGGAGGCAGGATCCCCCCACAGCCCAGATCCCCCTAGGCAGTCTTCCCCCTCCCCAGCCCAGACTCCACCCAGGGAGGACCCCCCCTTGGCATCCTACACCCCCCCAGGCAGGCCCCCCCCACAGCCCAACCCCCCCCAGGGAGGACCCCCCTCTTGGCATCCTAGCCCCCCCAGGCACGACCCCCCCACAACCCAGACCCCCCCCCCGGCAGGGCCCCCGGCCACGGCAGCCCCCTCACCGGCGCAGCTGAACTGGGTCTTGTGCAGCTGGGGCAGGCGGGTGCCGCGCAGCGGGGGGGGGCCGGCGCACTGGGTGAAGAGCCCGATGGCGGGACGCTGGCGCAGCCACTGCCCGAGCCAGGCCAGGCGGCAGTCGCAGAAGAGCTGGTTGGAATGGAGCCGGCTGGAGGGGCAGAGGGTCAGTGTCGGGGTCCTGCCCCCAGGGCCCACGGCCTCAGACACCCCGGTTCAGCCCCCAGTGCCCCTGAGCCCACTGCCCAAGACCCCCAGGTCCAGCCCCCCTCGGGCCCACGGCCACAGAACCCCAGGTCCAGCCCCCCAGGGCCCATAGCCCAAGACCCCCAGGTCCAGCCCCCCAAGGCCCATAGCCCAAGACCCCCAGGGCCCACGGCCCCAGAACCCCTGGTGCAGCGCCCCCCAGAGCCAATGACCCCAACCCCCCTTCATGGCTTCAGGGGCGTGTGGGGAGGGGAGGTGGGGGAGGTGCTGCAGGCGGCACTGGACCATGGGAACAAAGGGGGGGGCGAAAGCTTCTGCAACGCTCTGGGCTGGAGGGAGCAGCAGGGCCCCCCCGGCCGGCTCCCACCGTACCCAGCCCCCCCGCCGCCCCCGAGACCGCCAGCCCCCACAGGTGCTGGGACTGGGGGGGGGTCCACCATGTCCAGGGGTTCCAGGCTGGTTCGATGGCTCTCAGCCCCCCCGTACACACACCTCCAGCGCCTGCCGCCCCCTCCCCCCGCCCTGTGCGCCCCCCCCCTCCCCCCGCACTCACAAGGTCCGGAGTCTGGGCATGTGGTTGAAGCTGGACACGGGGATGGTGCTGATGTTGTTGTTGTTCAGTGTCCTGATGGGGATGGAGATGGGTCAAGACCCCTCCCTGCCGGGACAGACCAGCCAGAGTCCCCCCCCACCTCCCCCCCCCCCCCCCGCCGGGACAGACCAGCCAGAGCCTCCCCCCCCCCATCTCCCTCCCGCCGGGACAGACCAGCCAGAGCACCCCCCTCCCCCCGCGGAGAGCCCCGGGCCTGCCCCACTTACAGAACCTCCAGGACCCACGGAGAGCCCCGGACCCGCCCCACTTACAGAACCTCCAGGCCCCGCAGCGCGCGGAAGGCCCCGTCCTCGATACAGCTGATCTGGTTCTTGTCCAGCTGCCTGCACAACAAAAGGGAACCTAGTTTTGAGGAACAGACTCCAGGCCCCGGGACAGTCTGCAGAGCCCCCACCCATCTCCCCCTCCACTGGGACAGACCGGCACCTTGAGCCGGGCCGAGGAATGTCAGGGCCCAGAACAGCCACAATAGGGAGCTGCAGGTCAGGAGTGAGGGACACCGGCAGAGCTGGGGGGTGCCCAGGGCCGGGATGGCAGGGGGCTGCGGGTCGGGAGTGAGGGACACCGGCAGAGCTGGGGGGTGCCCAGGGCCGGGCTGGCAGGGGGCTGCGGGTTGGGAGCGAGGGACACCGGCAGAGCTGGGGGGTGCCCAGGGCCGGGCTGGCAGGGGGCTGCGGGTCGGGAGCGAGGGACACTGGCAGAGCTGGGGGGTGCCCAGGGCCAGGATGGCAGGGGGCTGCGGGTCGGGAGTGAGGGACACCGGCAGAGCTGGGGGGTGCCCAGGGCCAGGATGGCAGGGGGCTGCGGGTCGGGAGCGAGGGACACTGGCAGAGCTGGGGGGTGCCCAGGGCCGGGATGGCAGGGGGCTGCGGGTCGGGAGCGAGGGACACCGGCAGAGCTGGGGGGTGCCCAGGGACGGGATGGCAGGGGGCTGCGGGTCGGGAGTGAGGGACACCGGCAGAGCTGGGGGGTGCCCAGGACCGGGATGGCAGGGGGCTGCGGGTCGGGAGCGAGGGACACCGGCAGAGCTGGGGGGTGCCCAGGGACGGGATGGCAGGGGGCTGCGGGTCGGGAGCGAGGGACACCGGCAGAGCTGGGGGGTGCCCAGGGCCGGGATGGCAGGGGGCTGCGGGTCGGGAGCGAGGGACACCGGCAGAGCTGGGGGGTGCCCAGGGCCGGGATGGCAGGGGGCTGCGGGTCGGGAGCGAGGGGCACCGGCAGAGCTGGGGGGTGCCCAGGGACGGGATGGCAGGGGGCTGCGGGTTGGGAGCGAGGGGCACAACAATCATCATTTGTTATCTAAGTGCCCCAAACGCCCCAGGCACTCTCCACACACAGGGTAAGCGCTAGGCCCTGTCCGGTGGAGCGCCCGCTGGGGACCTAGCGCTGCGGGGGGGGTGGTGTCTACACAGTATCTGCTCTCATGGGGTTCCCTCCTGGCCCGAGCTAAGCAGATCTCCCCCCAGGTGTTCCCAGGGCAGGGCCGGGGTCCCTGGGCTCCATGGCTGTGAGCTCTCCTGGGCTGAGCCCCTCATTGCCCCGCTGGGGGGATCGTCCTGCCCCCCGGCCGGCCCCGCGGGTCACTCACAGGTTCTTCAGGTCAGTGGCTCCGCGGAAGGCTTTCCTCGGCACGGCCTGGAGGAGGTTCTCGCTCAGGTCCCTGGGGAGAGAAAATGCGGGTGGCGAAATCAGCGAAGCCCCCAAAGTGACGTCCCCTCCCTGGGAGCGGGGCAGGCGCCGGGGGAACCGGGACGTGCCGGGTCAGCTCAGTGCCCCTGGCTGCTATCGCCCGGCCCGGGAGGAAGCACCCAGCATTAGTCTCTGAACCCACAACACCTGGGTCGGGGAATTTGGGGCTTCCCGGGTGACCCCCAGACTGACGCAGGGGCTCCCCCAGGACTCTCCGGGCCTGTGAAATGGCATTACGCTGCCCTACGCCCCAGTGCGGGCACTGGCAGGCCCATGGCAGAATTCGTCCCTCCACTGGCTCCCGTCGACACTGCAGCGCTCCAGGGTGGGCTCCACCTCCGCTGGGGGGGGTCACATGCAGGTAACCCACCTCCCACGGGAAGAACTCTGTCCACCCAGCGCTGAGAGACGGAGTGTGGGGGAGTCCGGTCCCTGCACCCCACTTCCCGCCATTCCCCGGGACTCAGCCAGCCGGGAGAACAGGAGGTTTATTAGGGACGACAGGAACAATCCAACTCCCGCGGTCAGGTCCTTCTGGGGGGCAGGAAGATTAAACCCCAGACCTGGGGACTCCCTCCTCTTCCCCAGCCAACTCCAAACTCCTCCAGCGTCTCCTCCCTTCCCCCGGATCCTCCTCCAGCCTTTGTCCAGGTTCCCAGGCAGAAGGTGTCCCCCGAACTCCCCACCCCCGGGGCTCAGGTTACAGGCTCAGGTATCTTCCCTCCAGGGAAGTCTCCCATCCCCAACTCAGACAGGCCCAGTGAACCTCTCGGGTCAAATCTGCCCCCTCCCTGCCACGGGAGAACCCCTCCCACACGGGAAGTCTCTGAACCGCAGTGCTTCTGCTGCAGTGTTTCCAGTGTAGACGCGGCCTGCGTCTCCGCTCCGGTTTGTGCTGGATGGGAACGGCAGGGCACCCGGCAGGCCCTGCAGCTCCGCCATACCCAGCGCCGCGGCTCTAAGTCACTGCCCGGGAGGCACAGGTGGAACTGGGTCTTTCTTTACTTTGCCACTACAGGCGCCTCCCACGTAATTACCCACCCCTGGCTGCCAGTGACACGCAGAGCCCGCGTGGCCAGGCGCGCCAGACTCAAGCGTGAGCCCACTCGCTGCATTGGCAAGGCCTCTCCGGCCCCCGATTTCCCAGCATCCCCTGGGCTGGCTGCCGGGGCCGAAGGCTGGGCTAAAAGTCACATCACAAAATGCTCTGTGGACACCAAATCAGGTTTGCAGACGATCCCCAACCGTACCTCCAGCCTGCAGAGGGCAGCAGAGCGCTGCCCTTGGCTGGGTTCCTTACACTGTGTACTGTCTGGTACCACCATTGACCAAGCTTTAGGGGGCTGTAGAGCTCCTACAGTCTCCGGTGTTGTGTCCAGACACTCCTCCGTACTCTGGAGAGACCTGTTCCAGCTGCCGCACCCACTGTCCTACCACGAAGTATAAATCATCAGTGGTGACCACCCCCCACAAGCACAGACCTGACTGGAGATCTCTCCACGGAGTCTCTGCAGACACCTCCCTATCGGGCCCATCGCTGGGCTCCTCCGTCCTACACTAATGTCCCCCCAGCCCCGTGGGCAGGGCTAACTCGGCCACTGCCGCTCCGGCCCGACTGAGGGGGACGGGGAGGGCTGTCCTCACTGCAGAGCACAGGGAGAAGGGGGCTCCCCAGGGCAACAGAGCTCATGCCCATTGCAATCAGTGGAGAGTCCCCTGGACTCTGGGTCCATCCCATTCAGGGCTCGGGACAGACACCGGCGAATGGCCCCGGGGCGGGAGCTGCTATCCTGGCTGGCAGAGGCACCAGGACCGGGTGGACAGAGCCGTGGGCAGCCCGTGGCATCGCCAGCACAATGGCCAAGAGCTGTCCCGTACGACGGAGGCCAAAGCACACGGACCCCCGCCCAGTCACTGAATCCTCGCAGGCTCGGCGCTGAACCACAGACCTGGCGGGGGCCCGACGGGCGAGAGCCAGGGACCCCGGGGAGCAAAGGGGGGACGCGCAGGCCCAGTGCTGACCACGGAGAACAGAGAAATAGGATTGGTCCCTCGCCAGGCTCCTCAGACCACGTCCTGCCACACGACGGCCCGATCCCCACGTCAGGCCCCCAGCAGGGCACCTGTTCCCGCAGCTGGCATCGCCGGAGACGCTTCGTTTTTGAGGCTCTGTGCTGCAGTCGCAGGCCAGCGATGGGACCCCACGGGATGGTCACGTGTCTGATCTGCGCTGGGAGGTGGGTGCTCTGCTGGCGGGAGCCGCCGCGCCCGGGACAGGGTCGTTCTCTGCTCTCCTCCAGAGCGGCGCCCAAGGACACTGTGAGGGGTTAAGGGTGGCAGGAGACCTTTGCCGGGATTACATCACCAAGTGGCAGCCGGGTCTCTGGGGCGTTCCTCACCAGCACGGAGAAAACAGAACAGCCTCCACACTGCACCAAAGATCCCCGGCCCCCGTCACCCAGGGACATGTGGTCAGGATCCTAATAAATAATAATAATCCTCCCCCTTCCCATCTGCCCTGGGGAAACTGAGGCACAGAGCAGGGCAGGGCCTAAGAGAACCCAGGGGTCTTAGCTGAAAATCCACTGCTCTGCGTCCCGTCCCATGCTGCCCCTGCCCAGTCCGTGCTGCACACGCTGACACTTCCCCACCCAGGAGACCCAAGGACAGGTTCAGGACCCGTCCTCCCACAGTCCTGATCCCTTGTGGCTGGGCCTGGCGACCCTTGGCAGGCAGCCCTTTAAATCCAAACCAAAGAGGAGACCTGGAGCAGTGTCCCTGCAGTGGCCCCCTGGGACGGAGCAGGAATACTGTGTGTGCCTCAGTTTCCCCTATGCATTTCTTGAGCGTCTATGTGAAGGGATAAGGATGTGTAGCTGATGCAAAGCAGAGCCTCTCTGCAGGTGTCCATACCTGAAGCTGTAATCTGACCCCAAGTGGGGGAGGGAGGTCACCTGACCTGGCTGAGCCGGGTGGGGGGGGGAGGAGGGGCTGGAGAGAGGGAGTTTCAGTTTGGAGTCTGCAGCTGGGTGGGCAGAATGGAGGCAGGCCCAGGCAGGGTCTGGCCTCCCTTGGGCCCCCAAAATGGATCCAGCTGAGGGGTTCGGGTGCCTACAAGCTCGGTGTTAGCCCATGTACCTGTCGACGAATAAACCTGTTTTACTGGCTGGCTGAGAGTCACGTTTGACTGTGGATTTGGGGTGCAGAATCCACGGGCTCCCTCAGGACTCCGCCCAGGCGGGCTCGCTGGGGGAAGCGCACGGAGGGGCAGACGGTGCTGAATGCTCCAAGGTCAGAACCAGGAAGGTGTAAACGGGGACCTCTAAGCTCCTAGCCTTGGAGACAGGCTGTGTACGGAGAGGGGACACTTCCCCCAGAGTCCTGACTGGCGTCCTAGGGAGCAAGTTCCAGACCCTCGCCCGGGCGCTCCGTGACACCCCCGCAGCCACTCCCAGCCCAACCATCTGCAGGGGAGCGGGTCCCAGAAGAAGTCGGGGGGGGGGGGATTACAGCTGTGATCTCACCAGCCCCTCGAGCTCCCCCGAGTGGCTCCACAGGTCTCTGCTGCCCCAGGCTCAGTCAGGGGAGACGGACAGATGGACGGCCCCGCGCTGTACGTCAGAGAGAGCCAGCGTGGCTGGGCCCAGGCCCCGAGCAGCCAGTGACTTGGAAAGTCGTTGACACGGATGACTGTCCCAGGGAAGAGGGGAACGGGCAACGGGGTCATCTGCAGCCTCCCGGGCTGGCGGCCAGGACGAACGCTGGTCCGGGATGGCTAAGGGCAGGGCGGAGCCGTGTGGGGCCGGGGCAGGGCGCGTCCGAATGGTTCTGGATGGGACGCGTTAAGAAAACCAGCCCGACGGGGAGCCTGATTGGCCTGCACTGTCCCTAGGCCATGTGACCCAGGATCCCCGCCAGTCATCCAAGCTGTGCACAGAGAGAGGGGCATTCTGCCTCAGTTTCCCCATCAGTATGACAGGCACAATGGTCCTGCCCTGAGGTTGAATTTGCAAAGGGCCTTGCCAGGCACCGCTTCCCTGGGACTGGAGGCAGCAGCAGAGAGGGGCAGGCGGCCTCGGTCCCCCGGCAGGGATGCAAGGGGAAAGACTGGCCTTCAGCTCCGAGAGCCAATCCAGGGTCCGCAAGGGGGCAAACCCAGCGTGGGGGATGTGGGGCCAGAGCAGAGGGGCCCTGCCCCAGAGCAGCCAGGCAGCTCTCAGGGAGGGCAGGATCCTGGGGCAGCGGCAGGGGAGTCAGAGGAAAAAGCTCTATTGACACATCAGAGCCCTCTGGAGAGCCGGGCCGGGGACTCGCGCCAGCCGCCCAGGGCAGGGGGAGTTTAGGGGTTTCTAGCGCGGAGCGCTGCCGTGCAGTTCATGCTCTGCCCAGGCGGTGGCGCTGACAGGCTGTCCTGGAGCTGCAGGAGCCCCCCTGTCAAAGCTCAATAAAGTGAATGACTTCACCCCCCCCCCCAAAGAAGAGCCGGGGGGGCTCGTCTCTCTCTGCCCTCGGTCCAATCAACGACAGAGCCCCAGGGGTCACCCCCCAGCTCCCTTAGGCAGTCTGTTCCATTGTCCTACTCTTATTACAGTTGCGACGTTTTTCCTGAGTTTTAATCTAAATCTGCTGGGCTGTAGTCCCAACGTGTCGCCTCTTGTCACGCCCTGTGTGGCGAGAGAGAGTAACTTTTCTCCATCTTTTTGATGGTAGCCTGTCAAGTATTTGAAGGCTCTCATGTCCCCCCTCAATCTCTTCACTTCCAAACTAAACATACCCAGTTCCGTCATCCTTTGCTTATAGGGCTTGCATTCTATCCCTTTGATCATCTTTGTCGCTTGCCTTTGGATCCTTTCTAGTTTCTCTGCATCCTTTCTATATATTGATGACCAGCTGAGGCCTAACTGGCTCAGAGTAGAGTGGTACTCCTCTCCTGTAACTTGCACACTGTGCCTCTGTTAATGCAACCTAAAATTGCATTTGCGGGTTGCTTTTTTTTGTGTGGTAATAGCATCACATTGACAACTTATGTTGAGGTTGATTCACCACAAGTCCCAGATCCTTCACAGCAGGGCTGCAGCTAAGCCAGTTCTCCTCCATTCTGTATTTGTGCATTTGGTTTTTCTTCCCCAAGTGTAGCACCGTACATTTGTCTTTGCTGATTTTTATTTTGTCCATAGCCCAGTTCTCTAATTTATCAAAATCCCTCTGAATTTTAGTTCTGACCCTCCGTGTTGGCCAACCTCCCCTTTCCCCCCAGGTTTGTCTCATCTGGAAATTTGATCATTCTGCTCTCTTCCTACATCCCGGTCGTTAACAAAGATGTTTAACAACACTGGACCCAGAACACATCCCTGTGGAACCCCACTTGAGATCTTCCTCCAATTTGACATCATTCCATTCATAGTTTTTTTGTTTGCCATTGTTTAACCAATTCTGTGTGTACTTAATGGTAGTTCTGCCAAGGCTGATTTCTCCAGCTTACTTATCAGAATGTCCTGGGACCGTGTCAAAGAAGTCCAGGTATATTCTATCCACTGCATTCCCCTTATCCACCAAGCCAGTTACCCTGTCAGAGAAGTCCAGGTATATTCTATCCACTGCATTCCCCTTATCCACCAAGCCAGTTACCCTGTCAGAGAAGTCCAGGTATATTCTATCCACAGCATTCCCTCACCCGCTTTGTCTCCCTCCCTTTGATGTTTTCCAGACCTTCTCCGCCCCACCCCAGGACATGGAACAGGGTCCTGCGGGAAACTGAGTCCCCATGATGGTCAGAAGGGGAAATACCCCTGTGACCGGCCCCCGGGGCCTCTGTCCTAGGCTTTTGCTCATGGCTGGGGGAGCAGCCGGGATCTCGACTGTTTGCTCCTGGGGGGATAATCCACTAAAATCCCCTGGGAGCCCCAGGAAGAACCCAGCCGGCTTTCTGAGGGGGACCCAAGTCAGGTGCTGCCTCCCTGAGGAGCCCCATTCCTCAGGCACACACAGGTTTCCCCCCCCCCTCCGAAAACTGGCTGTTCTGCAAGGGAAACCCAAGTAGTGGCCGGCAGGCTGGTGTAGCCCCTTAGACACTGGTAGGGGTCAGGATTGTCAACCCCCGCCCTGCCCGCCGGTGCTGGCAACCTGAGGTATCGCTGCTGAGCGGGAGGGCAGGAAACCTGACGAACTCCCGAACCCAGGCCCCCTGTCTGGTCTCAGCCCCGGCCGGAGGAACCCAAAGTACGAGACGCCGACAAGGGGACCGATCCTGCCTGTAAACCCCACTGGGGAAACCCGTCCCCCAGACCTGCGCCCATCGGCTCCTCCCTCCCCTGCCCGCCCACCTGGCATCTGCTGCTTTAAGGCTGCAAGTCCAGAGTTCCCGGGGGTCTGGCAGGACCCAGAAGGATGGGGCCTGATTCTGAGGGGCCCCCGGGCGTTGCTGCGGCACGTGCGCTACACAACCGCTCTATCGGAAACGCCTTTGAAGGGCACTTGGCCGGCAGCTGTCTGGGGAAGGGGAGCAGCAGCCCCCCTGCTCTGGCCACCAGAGAGCTGTGACAATTCACTGCCCTGAACATCCGGCTAATCCCCCGCGCCGGCTGGGTGGGCAGCGAAACCTCCCAGCGAGACTCTGGCGGGGGGGGGGGGGGTAGGGGGGAGCTGCAGCCTGGCCCTGGCGGCTCTGCCACAAGATCTTCGATCTGGGGGGAGAATCCCCCCCCCCCACGGCTGGGCGAACCCACATGGACACCGGGGGTCCTGTCTGCACATGCCCCATCCCACACTCAGCCCAGGATCGTCTCACCAGCGCCACCCCCCCCCCCCAGTGCCAGGCACACAAAGCTACCTGCCTCCCTCCCCCGGGCAGCAGGAGACACCCCGCTGAGCCCGCGTCCCCCAGGGAGTTCTGGGGGGTCAGGACTCTCAGAGACGGCTGGGACTCAGGCTCCCCCCTTGCACTGCCCTGGGGACGACAGCGCGTCCTGCCCGGCGCTGGCCCTGGCAAGACCAGAGCTGGGCCGTATCCTGGGCTGGCCTCGGCGCTGAGCTGCCGGCCCAAGGAGGCTGCCCCGTTCCCTCACTGCTGGCCTGCGGCCCCAGGATGAAGCCCTGGCGCTGCCCGGCTCCAGGGCAGATCTTGGCAGGGGCCTCGGGGGGGAAGCCTGAAGGGAAGGGCCAGCGGAGAATTGTTCACGAGCACGCGGTCCCAGCGGGGAGCCCACTCCAGCAGACAAAGCCAGCAGGGCTAATCTCCGGCCCCCACTGGCAGGGCCGTTACCACGCTCCAGCTCAGGGCTAATCCTGCCTTCACACTTGAACCGCATTGAGCCTTGTTTGGAGAGCGGGCGCCGTGCCGCCGGCGGGATGAGAGCCGGGCGCAGCGGGGAGGGAATTGCTGCCTGCGAGCCGAGAGACCCGGCTCCAACTGCGAGACGTCTCCTTGCGGCAGGGAGTTCCCAGCGCTGGGCAGCTGGGCCTGGCGGGCTCCCTTCCCCCTCCCCTTCATCAGGGTCCAGCCCCCCAGCGGGGTACATCAGTGTCGCAGCTCAATGGAGAGCCCCCCCGGCACACGCTGAACCCGCCAGCGTCTCCCACCCCTCCCGAGCCGCGCGACGGCTGCAATTAGCACCGAGGCCGCACTGGCAATTGTGCGAGGCCGTTTCAAGCTGCTGGTCTCCCTCTGTACCTGGGGGGGATGCAGGCAACAGCTGGCAGGCAGGGCTGGGTGGGGGCGGGGCTGGAAGCAAGCCCCTTCTCGGGGACCCCGCAGGGGCCAGGCAGAGGTGCTAACCCCAGCCACCCCAGCACGCTCAGCATCTGCAAAGCACCCTCGCTCCATCCGCCTCCGCCTGCTCTGGAAAGGTGACAGACCAGGCCTCCCCCTGCCTGATTCCAAACACAGCGGGACGGTCACCTGATCCCTTTGTTCTCCAGCCCCTTTAGCTAGCACCTTGCAGGGGGAAGGGCCCGGACGTCGGCCACTCCCTTACACTGGTCCTTTGCAACAATCTCAGTCCTTATCCCACCCAGAGACGTCAGAAATGCAGAGGGGAAACTGAGGCACTCACCCAGTCTCCAGAGAGAACATTAAGAACATTCCCCCCCCGTCACAGCCTGGCGTCCTGGTGACTGCACATCCCACATTGCAACGCGCCATCCTAGTGATCGCTCTTGCACGTGCACAATTAAAGCGACTGCACGGGCACCTTCATGGTGAGTGTTCTGCACTCACAGCAGCACTCTGGGCGTGTCATGGCTGCACGCGTCTGAAAATCCAAGTCTGCCCGTTTCTGTAGCTAGCTGCGGGCCAACCCGGCTTCGTAACATCGTAACCCGGCTCGGTCCGTGCACGCTGAGGGCTGACACGTCAGGGAGAGCAGAGCACAAGAAGCAGGGAGCAGATCCCATGAGCAGCACTGCTTCCAAACGGATCGCTGCCAGAGCCCCCCATTCACTGCCCCCCGGCCTGCCGGCCCATGACACCAAGGGTCCCTCCCTGGAGCCGCTCCCATGCTCTGTGTAAGACAAGAGGCCGCAGGCTACACCAAACCCAGGCGAGTGGGAGCACATAGGGATTACAAATGAGAACCTCCCAAGAACCCCAAAAGGCTGCTCCCTAAAACGGAGAGGCAGGATTCACCCCCTGGCCCTAGGCTGGCTGGCTGCAGAACTGCCTCCTTGGACACCTCACCCCAGGGATTGTGTGAATACTCCACCCCCTCCCAGAGCATCCCCAGAGCCTAGCACAAAGCAATCGCTCCAGCACTGCCCTGCCGGACCGCGGTCCAGCCGCTGCAGCCGCCGGCACAGACAGAAATGCCAGGGGATGTTAGAGGCTGACGTACGGCTCTTCACCATGGACCACCAGCCGGGTTTCACGCCAGGGCCGCTCAGCACAGACCTCTGCCACTTGAGCTAGTGGGGAAACTCCCTTCGCTGGCGGCGCTGCGCTGGGCAGCCCAGCCCCACGCTCTGCGAGGGCCTGGCACTGAGCTGGCACAGCACCTACGGACGCCACGCTCCGCAGCGCTGCAAACCAGGCCCCTGAGCTCTGCAGAGACAGCACCAGGAGCTGCCAAGTCTCAGCGCAGCCCTGAAACTCCGGCCGGACGCAGTGACAGCGCAGCAGGGCTTAGCACGGAGTTCGAGAGGATGCCAGAGACTTCACCCGACACTCAGACCCCTCACCACCCTCTCAGCAACACAGACCCCCCTCCGGCCTGGGCACAGAGATGACTCCTCCCGGCAGGCTTTGTACGCCATGGCCCCACCAAATCTCGATGCTCGGGTGACACCCTCCTCCCCTGCCCACACAATGTTCACGGAGCAGAGAGTTCTCCGGCTTCCCCGGGCATTAGACCGTGTGGGGCCGCTGCTGGTCCTGCCCCCGCTACAGTGTGAGTCCGCACGGGCCCCGGTACGCCACACGCGCTGGCTCTCCGCACAACAGTGCAAACCCACCAGCCGCTACCCAAACCCGTCAAACAGAGGCCAGGATGGGAGCGACACCGGACAGCAAGAACTCGGCCAGGCTCCAGCTCCTCTCCCAGGTGCAGTCACGGTGCCCGTTCCACAGCGAGGTCTGCCAGGCTGGTGACCGCAGGCAGGAACGCAGGGCTGGGAAGTTCCCGGGCACATGGATTAGCCTGCGAGTGTCCCGGCGGTCCTGGGGGGTGAGCTGACCTGCGGTGGGAGCCATGCCGGGCTGTGGCTCTGAGACCCCCATCGCCAGCACTCCGTACTGAGGAGCCCAGGCGGGTCACAGGCACCGGGCACCAGGCCTCAGGGAGCCCCCCAGTTCTCTCCTGTCCCCGCTCCTCGGAGGTGTAAATGGAAAAGCAACAGCCCTTCCCGCGGAGCCAGCGCTGAGTCCCGTGGGGGGGACCTGCCGCTCGCCTCAGTGAGTCAGCCCCTGGCTTTGTGCCCTGGCCCGGCTCACAGGCTCTGGGGCTTTTAATTGCTAATAAGTGTGAAGCCGGCCCGCTCGCCCATCCGCACTCAAGGCGGGTGAGAATGAATTCGAGCGGAGCTGAGAATTGGGTCCCAGCTGGCCCCAGGTTCTTTCCTCGGGACGGGAGTGGGGGGGTAAGAAAAAGACTCAACACCGGGACTATCCCTATAAAATCAGGACATCTGGTCACCCTACCCCAGCAGGGCAGGGGCGGGGACTGGGCCAGGGTCTCTGAAAATGAATTCCCTCCCCGGACTCCCTGGCAAGGGGAGAATGGAGCCGTTCGGGGTGGGGGCGGGGGGGCGTCTGCAGTTGGTTTGTTTCTCCACAGTCTGTTTCCCGGTACGGCCCAGGCTCTAGGACACGGGGACCCCCGAGCGAGCTCCTGGCTCACTGCAGATCCCGGGAGCGCTGCCCTGGGCCCCCCACCAGACCCCCCCCCCGCTCAGTGACGCCACCCCGGGGCTGAGGCCAGGAGCAGTGGGGTGGGGTGGACATTTCCCCTCAGGCGAGGAGCAGAGCAGGACCTGGCTGGCTCTGATCCCCCAGCACCGCAGGCCTGGAGCTCTGCCAGAGCCGGGAACGGGCCCTAGGCCTGCGATGCCAAACGGGGCGGAGAGCAGGAGCCAAACCCGGAGGGTGGGCGAGAAGGGCTGTGTGGGGGGGGGGGGGGGCTGGCCCCTGGGTTGGGACACAGTCCGGCTGGGGCTGGCATCACCGTCCAGGAAGGGAAAACCCACAGTCCTGCCTGCCCAGGGCCTGAACGCACCCGGGACAGCCCAGCCTGGCCCTGCCCTGCTAATCAGCCCCCCAGGTAGCCGAAGGGTGGGGCCCAGCTGAGGGGGGGGGGTTAAAGCCACAAATGGGACGGAGGCCCGGCCTGTTCCAGCCCCCCCCCCTCGATGGAGGGGCCACCCAAGCCTGCGCCATGCAAACAGCTCTCACCTTCTGTCGCTTATCAATCATTCACCGGGGGGGGGGGGGAATCTCCATTGTGCCGGGGGGGGGTGTAAATATCTAACATCATCTTGGAGCCAGTGTCGGGACCGAGGTGTGAACGCGGGTTTGACAGAGCTGCTGTGGCCCACCGGAGTCATTAGCCTGGTAAAAGCCAGCGGAGCTGGCTGCAGAAATCCCCCCCAGCCCTGCCCAGGCAGCGCCAGCCACGTGGGGGGCGGCTGGGGGCATTTTATTCCTGCTGCTGGAACGCAACCACCCCCGTCCTGAGCACAAGGGGTCGCGGGACGCCCCCGACTCCGCTCTGTGCTCCAGGGACCGGCACCGGATCTGTCTGGGCGTGTCTCGCTGTGCTCACTGCACTCTATGCCATGCTGCTATTGTCCCCAGGGTCCCCTCGTTCGGGGGGGCGCCGGGGCGGTTCCTTACACAATACAGCCACACACACGGCATGTGGGGGGAGCCTGCGGGGTTTGCTCTCCTGCCAGTGCGCGGGGTGAGCATTCAATGCAAATCCCCAGTGTGCTACGGGGAGAACCTGGGGAAGAGACTGTAAGTAACCATCCCGAGACTGGGACCCGATTCCTCCCCCTCCGCATGCCATCACCGAACCTCTGCGCCGCGCTCGGGGAATCCAACACACACGGGAAGTCAGGTCCCCCCCATCCACGTTCCAGTTGATCACCCAGCCCCTTTGGTGATGTCCCAGTCACACGGTAACCGCTGCGGGGACTTCACACGGCAAGATCGGAAATGAAATAGAAATGACGCACCTTCCCTGCCCCCACACTGCCCCACAGAAACCTGCTCCAGCCTGCAGCCAATCCAGCCAACTGAATATATTCAATCCAGATATATTTGAATATGTAGAAAAACATCCAAAAATATTGAATAAACTTCCATTTGTATTCCATTGTTTAACAGTGCGATTAGTCGCCTTTCATTTTCTTGGGTTAATTGTGTGCGTTAACTGCAATTAATCAACAGCCATATTCAACTGTTTGACTTTGAGTAGAAGTCAGTTTTAAAGCAGTGTTTGTTCGCCCCAGTTAAGGGAATGAGCTACTGGACGCTCTCTTTAGGGGAGCAGTGAGCTTCCTCACTTTGGTGACTGTCCCAGCTGAGGGCAGATGGTTGCGGGAGATTCGGGTGTGGGCGTGTGGGGCTCACCCTGCCAACAGGAACTGGGCAGTGCCAGGCAAGGTGTGACAACATGCTTGTAGGCTGGCTGTTAGTATCAGGGCTGTGAGCCTGGCAGGAAGCATTCCAGGCACCCAAGGCGGATGACACAACCTCTTATTGATCTGGGTTGAAGCCCAAAGTTTCACCCCCCCCAACACGAACACCCCCATGGGACGACAGTTCCCACCCACAAGGACTTTTCTGAGTCCATCAGGTTTTTGATTTGGCTCCAGAGACGGTGGATCATGCTGTCCGCAGGGCTCAGTCCCGGGCCGCACAGAAGTCGATGTTGATTACGTCAGTACAGATAGTTACCAGCCAGGCTGATCCGATCAAAACCACGATACCGGGGACGTCTGACAAGACCAATGGTCCATGAAACCATTTGAACTGGCCTTAATTCGCACATCCCACATCAGTGTTCCCATCAGTGTTTGCCCAGGATCCGTGTCAGACTTACTGGGCCAATAAACCTTGCTGAGAATCCAGCAGACTCCACATCATCTAACCCCCTCCGATAGCATAGCTCAGCAACACGCCAGAGTTAACACCTTCCTGGAGCATCTCCAGAGGCAATGAGTGATGTGCAGAAAGGGCCAGGGGCTGGCCAGAGGCGGTTGCTAAGAGACAGAGGATGCCCAGAGGGAGCAAGACAAGCGAGAACAGCACAGGAGCGTCTATGACGCTGGTTGGGACGGATCCCAGCTCCGGTCAGAGCCTCCCGGAGGGAGCAGAGGTTTTGCTCCGCACTATCTCGGACGAGCATTTCAGGCCACAGCTCCCTCCTCCAGCCCAAATCCGACGCTTCATGGGCAGCTCCTCCCTGGTTCTGCCGCAAACACATGAAGGGCAAAGCAGGCAGGGAGAGGAGCCGCCACAGACAGTCCGTGAATCAGCTGCAGGGGGGGGGGGGGAGGTGCCCTGGCACCGCCAGTCTGGCTGGGGTTCGCTCCCCAGGGGCCCGGGCATCAGCGGAGCGCTCTCAGTGTGATGCCCCCGCTAGGGACGGGAGACCCAGCACATGCCACGCAGCAAGGTGCTGCGCTAAGGCAGAGCCCAGCGATGCGAACCCCTGGCACACGGGACTCCGTGCAGAACACGACTAGCCCCTTGGTGCTCCAGCGGGCCCAGGCTGAGACCCCTTCTGGGCGTGAGCCCAGAGACAGGCCTAACCCAGCCCCACACAACCCACTTCCCCCCCCCTGAAACCTGAGCACTGTGAGAAGAACCCAGCCTGGGCAATTGCCACCAATCGTCTGAGCCCCAGCCCCCGGGAACAACCTGAGCCCAACCCCGGACCCCCTCGGAGCCGCGTCCCAGCCCCTGGGGCTGTCGCCAGGCTGTGGGGAGAGAGGCAGCAGCCCTGGGAGGATATCTGGAACACGAGGGTTTACAACCAGATCTATGGCTGGTGCAACCCCCCTGACTCCGTGCAGCTGCCCCAGCAGGCCTGGGGTGGGTCCAGAATTATCCGCTCGGAGAGCTGGGCCCCCGCTCGCCCAGGCCCACCCAAGGGGGCCTCCAGATGGGCTCAGGGCAATGGGCTCGTGTCCCTGGCGAGAAGCAGGCCCCGGCTGGGGGCTCCGGCGAGAGGGAAGCTAATATTTGCTTTCTCTCAGGTTAGGCCTTGGAGCAGTGGGATGTCGGGGGTCATCACCTGCCCGGCTCCCGGGAGCCTCCTCCGTCCTCTTCCCGCCGCTCTGTCGTCTCAATATTTGTGCCAGGAAATGAGAGCTGGGCGCCGGGGCCCAGGCAGGTCACAGACACAAAGTCTGCGGGCGGTCGAGGGGCCGGTGCCCATCCCCCACGGCAGCTAGGAGGGAGGAAGGCCCCCAGATCCCCTTTCACTGCAGACGCCAGCTCCCCCCCGCTCACAAGACCCTCCATGTCTGCGCCTCGCTCTGAGCCCTCCCGAGCTCCTCTACTGCTCCAGCGCCAGGTCCCACCATCCAGCCCCCGCAGCTGGGAACAGTCGCCCTGCGTCTCCGTCGCACCGACTCGCCATCTGGCTTCCACCGCCTCGGCTGCTCCCACTCAGCTGTGTCAGCAGAGCCGTGGCAAGGCGTCTGGAGACACGGCGGGGCTAGATCACAGCTGCGACATGCATGTACACGATTGATGGGGGCTCCACGTCTGGGGGGCGCCCAACCGGAGACCACCCCCCGCTTTAAATTCTGCAGCCATCTCCCGCCCCTGCCGCCCCAGGACACAAGAACATCACCAGACACGCAGCTAATGCAAACAACTCCTCTGCGCTCCAGGGCCCCGGCCACGAAAACGCCGAACTGTGCAGAGAAGCCAAAAGACACGCTCAACGCCGGCTGGCACCCAGCACCGCGCCCAGGGCTCCGCCGAGCCCCCCAGCACCCAGCACCGCGCCCAGCTGAGAGGGGAAGAGAATTTTAACCCCTTGCTGTTTGTTTAACACCATTTAACTCTAAAGCCTAAGAACTCATAGGAGAAAGGACATCTCTGTTACAATCTCAACCCAGCCCCCCCATTCACAGTTGAGTCCCTCCAGGAGCCCGGCAGAGCCAGGGCAGCACAGGACTTCACATTCCAGAGACTCCTTTATGGTCATCGACCACAGAAAATATCATTGGAAAACCTTTAACAAATCCAACACAGCAAAGCAACCTTTGGGGCCTCTTTATCCATCAGAACAAAGCAACTCAGGACACAAACCCAACTTTAAAATGCCCCTGGAGGTCAACGTTAGCTAATGAATCCCTGCAGCCTTCCAAGAGATGGGTCAGGCCTCTTCCCCCATTGCACAGCTGGGGAAATCGAGGCACGGAAAGCAGAAGGATCTCTCCCCAGGTCACGCAGCAAGTTGGTGGCTGAGCCAGGATCAGGAAACAGCAGGTCCTGGCTCCTAGGCCTGTGGTCAATCCACTAGGCCAAGATTTGTTCAAGGAAACCAAGAGACACCAGATCCCGCAGGGGTCCCACCCAGGCCGGTAGGGCAGGGCTATTCCCCAGGCCTAGAGCTGGCAAGGGCACCGTGCTGCCAGGGGGGTTGCTCCACCCCCTCCCCATCCCCGGGCTCCGCGGCTGACACGGGAGCTGGGGGAGCCTGACAAACGACTGGGGAGGGCCCAGGACTCCCAGCCCATTGCAAGGCCTCTATTGTGCCTGACCTCCAACCAAATCCCCAGGCCCTTGTTTCCCTGGAGACACCTGAAGGCCGACGTCTCCTAGCAACTGGGAACAAAGGCTCCTGGGAAACGCACATGCAGCATTTCCTCGGTGAGCTGCTGGGTCCCGCGATGGCTCCGGCTCCGGCCCGCGAAGCCCAGGGAGGGATCCAAGCCGCCAGCGCGGTCCCTGCTTTAAGAAAAACACACCCAAAGTGGGACCGAAGCCTGGGGGGAGGGGGGAGCCGGTGAGAGCCTGTAATCCACAGACTATTTAATAACACAGATGCTCCAGCAGACTCCAGCCGCGGCGGAGGTTTAATGCCAGACATCTATGTCTAGGTGTCTAAGTGGGGATGAGCAGGGATGATCATTAATTGAACCCAGCTAAGAATCTGGGGAACAAATTCCCTTCTTCCTAGCCCAAGCCCCTCCACGACAGGTTTTCAGCACCTGTCCCACACACATGCACGGCCACTGCCAGACACACACTCCCTTACACACATGGTACGAGTGCACTTCGCAGGCCTCTGGTGAACTCTCTCTCCGGCTGGCAGTTGGCACTGAGATGGCACTGCCCTGCCCAAAGAATCAGAATCAGAGACGTGGAGGACTGGAAGGACCTCAGTGGGTCACTGTTCGGCCCCCAAAGCAGGGCTATGTAATAACGAGACCGTCCCTGGCAGGTGTGTGTCCAACCTGTTCTCCAATGAGGGAGACTCTACAACCTCCCTGGACGATTTACTCCAGTGCTGCCCCACCCTGACGGTTAGGAAGTGTTTCCTAATGTCCAACCTGAACCGTCCTTGCTGCAATTTAAGCCCATTGCATCTTGTCCTGTCCTCAGAGACTAACGAGAACAGTTTACCTCCCTCCTCCTGTAACCTTTATGTACTTGAAAACGATTAGTCCTCGTCCTCCCCCGTCTGCTTCTCCAGCCCAACGGCTTTGTTCCAGCATAACCAGCTGCGATGCTATCGAGCCGGGCGAGTGTGAAACAGGCACATTTTCCTCCCCTTTCAGTCGTTATTCACTGGACTCATTCCAGCTCCGCCACATGATGCGTGTGAGCGCCGGGCTGGCCTGTGCCGTGCAGGTCAGACCGGTCCCTTCCGGCCTCGTCATCTAGGAATCCATTCAATGGAGCCACTTCCTCTGGAGCGCGTCTGTCCAGCCACCGGCTTAGGAGCAGTCTGGCCCCAGAGCACAACATGCGCCTGGCCGCGGAGGACATCCGTGTCTGGGTGGTAACGACATCCCTTACTCCTCTGTGTCACTGCCGGCCCCACCTCCCCGCTGTGCCGCCCGGGAGGCTCTGCCCACAGCCAGGACGGGAGCTGCAGCCCGTCTGCTGCTGGGTAGATGGAGTTTTGCAGAAGAGGGAGCCGGGGTTCAGTTAATGGGCAAAAACACGACGGCACCAGGCAGATTCTGCACAAGGCTCAACGGGGCGGCACAGACCGTGTGAGTGGTCAGCACAGCCGGTCAGCGATGCCAAGGGAGGAGCAGACAGAGCGCAAAGGAGGGAAGAATGGAGAGCGGAGGAGGAGCAGACAGCGAGGTAGGAGGGGAGCCAGGCCAGCGCAGTCCCTAAGGCCAAGGGAAGGAGAGTATCTGCGGGAAAGGGAGCAATCAGTCACAGGGACGCGTGAGAGAAACACCGTTCGGAGGGAGCCCAGCTTCCAAGGCTGCTCCTGTGATTAAAGGCACTGCACTTGGAGCCAGGGAGCCTCAGTTCCCGGCTCTGACACAGACGCTCTGTATAACCTAGGGCAAATCCCCGCATCTCTCTGGCCTCAGTTCCCACCTGCGAACTAGGGGTAATAATTCATCCTTTCAGCGGCGCGTCTCTCCAGCCCAAATGCTCTGCCGGGCAGGACTCTGTGGAATAGACGGCGGCCACGAGGACGCAGCCCTGAACTCAGACGGCGTCTCCAGACACCACTGTCATCCCAGGATTAATACCCCAGCAAGCGTGATGTGGGCGCAGAACTCCTGAGTTAGGCACCTCGTCCCACACTCGGCACGCACCGCACACGGCAGGAAACCAGCCGGAAGGAAGGGGTCAGAGGGATTGTTTAACAATTGTGCTGGGTTTATTTCTTGCATCTCCCTGCACAGGGCTTCGCACTCACTTAGCCCCAGGATTCGAACTGCCCAGGTGTCACGTTACTGAAATAATGTGGGATCCTATAGATCACTGGTGCAACCAAGTCCTATAGTGGCACCAAATCCTATGTAAAGGGGGTCATAATAGGTGTCTATGACCGGGTTATGGATTGCTGATTATGAATATGCCATTGGTCTGTGTGTATCAGTTTTGTAGTTGAAGTGATGAATATTGGCTCTGGACTGTCTGTCTGTCCAAACATTGTGCTCTGTTGGGGGGGGGACATTCCAGAGTATTGGGCGTCAGCTTGGCTTGAGCTGCCTGATGGCCCATTAAAGGACCATCAACTACACAATTAACTTTGTAGATGCCTAGCCACACCCGAGCTTCTCCAGGAATGTGACCTGCCTGGTCAGAAACTGAATCTTGGAGAGTCTGGTAATTGGACCAGGTGGCTATAAACCTCCATTTTGCAATTGGACTCTGCATAAGAAGGAGGGGGGGTCTTCACCCACAGGAGGAAGTCTATAAAACCTGGGAGACACTTCCTCCATTTTGCCTTCTACCTCCAGTCTTCAGCCTGCCTTGTTTCCAGCTCTGGATGGAACTTTGCTACACAGGGGAACTCTGGCCAAAGGATGCTGACCGATCCCTGGAGGGGATGCTTTCCAGAGACTGTGATTTGAACCTGCAGTTATTCTATCTTTGCTGCAAGCCTGAACCAAGAGATTTGCCATTACTGCATGTAATTGATTTCTCTTAACCATTCCTAACCCTCACCTAGACCTTTCTCCTTGTATAATAAACCTTTAGATTTTAGATTCTAAAGGATTGGCAACAGCGTGATTTGTGGGAAGATCTGATTTGTATATTGACCTGGGTCTGGGGCCTGATTCTTTGGAATTGGGGAGAACCGTTTTCGATATTTGGGGGATTGGTTTTCATAACCATTGATCCCCAGGACAGGTGGCTGCTGATGGTGATACTGGGAACCTGGAGTGTCTAAGGGGATTGCTTGTGTGACTTGTGGTTAGCCAGTGGGGTGAAACCAAAGTCTTTTCTGTTTGGCTGGTTTGGTTTACCTTAGTGTGGAAAACCCCAGCTTTGGGCTGTAGTTGCCCTTTGGAAGCAATCTGTCCTGATCTGACACTCACAGTTGGATCCCACCAGGAACAGCACCGTCACACCAGGTCTGCCTAGGGGTGGGAGGGAAATCATCACAGCGGTTTTATTTGTGGGGTGTGATAATATCCAGAGCCACAGAGCATCAGGCAGTGGGAGAGAGAGCACAGGTCTGGCCCCAGTGGCTGTGCTGTACTGGGGATTGGTATTTATATTATGGTCACACTCTAATGCCCGAATCGGAACTGGCCTAGACGCTGCAACAAACCCATCGTCAGCCCCAGCCCCAGCCCCGAAGAGCTCCACACCTCACCGGGCCCGAATCCCCCCCTGGTGGAATGTATGGAGACAAATTTGCCATCTGGAGGACACAGGCGGCGGGGGGAGGAGACGTTTCCTCGGAGAGGCCATTTCCAAAGGGGCTGTTTGAAGCAGCTGCTGGGTTTGGCTTGTTAGGAGCGTTCTCGATGGTGAGAGATCAGTGGGCAGGTGAAGTTTAATCAGCAGGCTCTGCAAATTCCCCTGGCTGCCAGCTGCCTGGGCATACGTAATGAGCTGTCTCTCCATTTCCTAGACGCAAATGACTGAAGGGAAGGAATCTGAACTGAAGAAAACCGAGGGGAGGTGTTTCTATTCTGCTAGGGACATGGAGACACAAAGGATTTGCTCTCTTTGTCTAACTCGGTGGGTGGAACAGTGACTAGGTGGGCAGAGGTTCTGTAATGGCTGGGAGGAGCTGACCGGGGATTTGGAGAGACAAAGGAGTTCTTTCGGGTGGATTCAGCATTGCTCCCCCAGCATCAGGAAAATTCAGCTTCTACTTTTGTCGATTGTCTTGTGAGCTGAAATTATCCCTTGGAATGAGACGGGAACTCCAGGGGCGATTAGGAGCCGTTTCAACGCTGCAAACGATGGTACAAAACACGAGGGTTCGTGGGCGCTCGTTGGACGTGGAGCTGAACTGAAAACTGGAGCCAACTACTCATTTATTTTTTGCCTCAGAGCTGGATCCAAATCCAAACGTTCTGACCAGCGTAGAAGAATCCTAATCACCCACTCCTTATTATTAACCGTTCGTTATCGGCAGTGCCCGCAATGCACTAGGTACTTTCCAGCCATGAACGAATGCACAGGCCCTGCCCCAAATCACTTCCCAATTCCAGAAGAACAGACAGAGAGAGGACAAGGAAAGCGGGTGGGATCTCTGAAGCTATGTCTACAAGACGGCTCAGAATCGCAGAACTGCAGGAAGGGACCTCGAGACGTCGCTAGTCCAGCCCCTGCACTCATGGCAGGGCTACATAATAACTAGATCATCCCAGACAGGTGTTTGTCCACCCTGCTCTCCAATGACCGAGACTCCACAACCTCCCTGGGCGATTTACTCCAGTGCTGACCTGGCCTGACAGACAGGAAGTGTTTCCTAACGTCCAACTTGACCCGTCCTTGCTGGAATTTAAGCCCCTTGCTTCTCGCCTAGCCTCAGGGGTTAACGAGAACAATTTACCTCCCTCCTTGTAATGACCATTTGTGTTCTTGTTCTTATGTCAGCATAACTCAGGGGGGTGAATAAACCCCTCGCCTCAGCCATAGGCACAGAGTCCGTGGGTGCTCCGGGGCTCTGGAGCACCCATGGGGAAAAATTAGCTCCCCACTCCGCCCCAGCTCACCTCCACCTCCTCCCCTGAGTGTGCCCCACGCCCTGTTCTCCCCCCTAGCTCCCAGCACTTGCACCGCGGGAGGGAGAACAAGGCATGCTCAGAGAAGGAGGCGGGGCCGGGGATTTTGGGGAAGGGGTTGAATGGGGGCACAGGGAAGGGGTGGAGTTGGGGCAGGGACTTTGGGGAAGGGGTTGAATGGGGGCACAGGGAAGGGGCGGAGTTGAGCGGGGACTTTGGAGAAGGGGTTGAATGGGGGCACAGGGAAGGGGCGGGGTTGAGCGGGGACTTTGGGGAAGGGGTTGAATGGGGGCACAGGGAAGGGGCGGAGTTGAGCGGGGACTTTGGGGAAGGGGTTGAATGGGGGCACAGGGAAGGGGCGGAGTTGAGCGGGGACTTTGGGGAAGGGGTTGAATGGGGGCACAGGGAAGGGGCGGAGTTGAGCGGGGACTTTGGGGAAGGGGTTGAATGGGGGCACAGGGAAGGGGCGGAGTTGAGCGGGGACTTTGGGGAAGGAATTGAATGGGGGCACAGGGAAAGGGCGGAGTTGGGGCAGGGACTTTGGGGAAGGGGTTGAATGGGGGCACAGGGAAGGGGCGGAGTTGAGCGGGGACTTTGGGGAAGGAGTTGAATGGGGGCACAGGGAAGGGGCGGAGTTGGGGCAGGGACTTTGGGGAAGGGGTTGAATGGAGGCACAGGGAAGGGGCGGAGTTGAGCGGGGACTTTGGGGAAGGGGTTGAATGGGGGCACAGCGAAGGGGCGGGGTTGAGCGGGGACTTTGGGGAAGGAGTTGAATGGGGGCACAGGGAAGGGGCGGAGTTGAGTGGGGACTTTGGGGAAGGGGTTGAATGGGGGCACAAGGAAGGGGTGAGGTTGAGCGGGGACTTTGGAGAAGGGGTTGAATGGGGGCACAGGGAAGGGGCGGGGTTGAGCGGGGACTTTGGGGGAGGAGTTGAATGAGGGCACAGGGAAGGGGCGGGGTTGAGCGGGGACTTTGGGGAAGGGGTTGAATGGGGGCACAGGGAAGGGGCGGAGTTGGGGCAGGGACTTTGGGGAAGGGGTTGAATGGAGGCACAGGGAAGGGGCGGAGTTGGGGCAGGGACTTTGGGGAAGGGGTTGAATGGAGGCACAGGGAAGGGGCGGAGTTGAGCGGGGACTTTGGGGAAGGGGTTGAATGGGGGCACAGGGAAGGGGCGGAGTTGAGCGGGGACTTTGGGGAAGGGGTTGAATGGAGGCACAGGGAAGGGGCGGAGTTGAGCGGGGACTTTGGGGAAGGGGTTGAATGGGGGCACAGGGAAGGGGCGGGGTTGAGCGGGGACTTTGGGGAAGGGGTTGAATGGGGGCACAGGGAAGGGGCGGAGTTGGGGCAGGGACTTTGGGGAAGGGGTTGAATGGGGGCACAGGGAAGGGGCGGAGTTGGGGCAGGGACTTTGGGGAAGGAGTTGAATGGGGGCACAGGGAAGAGGCGGAGTTGAGCGGGGACTTTGGGGAAGGGGTTGAATGGGGGCACAGGGAAGGGGCGGAGTTGAGTGGGGACTTTGGGGAAGGGGTTGAATGGGGGCACAAGGAAGGGGTGAGGTTGAGCAGGGACTTTGGAGAAGGGGTTGAATGGGGGCACAGGGAAGGGGCGGGGTTGAGCGGGGACTTTGAGGGAGGAGTTGAATGAGGGCACAGGGAAGGGGCGGGGTTGAGCGGGGACTTTGGGGAAGGGGTTGAATGGGGGCACAGGGAAGGGGTGAGGTTGAGTGGGTACTTTGGAGAAGGGGTTGAATGGGGGCACAGGGAAGGGGTGGAGTTGGGGCAGGGACTTTGGGGAAGGGGTTGAATGGGGGCACAGGGAAGGGGCGGAGTTGAGCAGGGACTTTGGGGAAGGGGTTGAATGGGGGCACAGGGAAGGGGCGGAGTTGGGGCAGGGACTTTGGGGAAGGAGTTGAATGGGGGCACACGGAAGGGGCGGAGTTGGGGCAGGGCTGGGGACAGGGGAGTGTGAGCGCCCACCGGTGCCAGGGAAAGTTGGCGCCTATGCCCTCAGCAACACAAGTGACCCTGGGCGTGCTTAGAGCGGCTAGGTTAGAGAGCTCACATGGCCTGGGTGAAGCCGCACCCCAAGAAAAGCAGGCAAGGGGGCAGTTGGCTACAGCAGGGGACACAGGGCCCAAGCCTGCACCTTGCTGAGGAAATCCTGGGGGCTAATGAAGACCTAAAGACTCAAGGCTGTGGAGCATGAATTACACCATTGTGTGGGAGGGCGGGGCAGGGAAGGGGGATCTCCACACAGCCGACTCAGCCGCGCGGTCTCTTTTCTGATGCACCGAATGGATAATGGACCAAAACAAACCCCCAGAGCCAAACGCCCCCAGACGCAGGGAGGGTCCAGATTTGGGCCCATCTCTGCCCGAAGCCTGACTCCTGGATGGCTGCCAATCTCTGGGGCCCACGTCTCCAGAGCCTGTCCCATCGCGGTCAGGCTGGTGGGGCTCCTGTCTGGGGTCTCTGCTTTCTCCTCCAGGCCCGGCCGCAGTGCTCCCCTCGGTCTGCGAGGTTCCTCCCTCCGGCCCTGGCTCTCCGGGCGCTGCCCGACGCCCTGCTGGGGAGGGCCTGGCTGTGCCAGCTTGGCCTTTTCCTAGGTAACCTCCCCACCTATTAGTGGCTCGTTTGTCTCCCTGCATTTCCTTAGAGCTGTCACCAGCCCACAGTGAGTCTTTGTTCCTCTGGGGCCTGTGCGGAGCCCTCCCCCTCTGGACTCAGACCCCGGGGGTGAGGGGGGGGGTTGCATTCTCAGAGCCTAACGCCACAGCCCCCCCACCCAGCAGAGGGGACTCAACCCCCTCCTCCCCCTGATTGGTATTCGGTGAACACCTTCCGGCCAGGCTCCCTCTGCCACACTGCCTGGCTCCTTCCCTGGCAGAGGGGCCTTTGTCGGGGCGCAGAGGGGGTGCAGCACCTGGCGTGCGAGCCCGACGGCCCCCCCGGCACAGGGCAGCATCGGTTGCAGAGGGAGAGGCTACGGTGGTGGCACACCACACCAGGCGACCTGCGCCGGGCACCGCTCCAGAGAGAACAGCAAGGACCACAAACCAGGCTAAGGAGAACCCGGCCTAGTCCCCCTCCGCAGCTCAGCCATCGGACCCCGGAACAGGGTTCAGGGACCCCAGTCCTCCAGGGCTTTCGGGTCCCAGGGCAGGGCCCAGCTGGTGGCTCAGACTGGTCCACCCACGCCCCCGGCCCTCAGCAAACAACAAATAGGAACCCACACCCCATGGAGTCAGGCCAGTACGGGGTTGGCCTGGTCTGCCCTGCCCCCTTCAGAGAGGGGGGAGTCCGGTGCACCTGCGCAAAGGGAGTGTCCCCTGCTACCACAGCGCGCACATGGAGAACCCCAATTCCTGTGAGTGAAGAGCCCAGCCCCCGCCAGGCCCAGGCTATGGGCGCTCGAGGGATCTGGCGTGCCTATAGACCTGGGCACAATGGCAGGTCGCCTCCGGCCATGCAGCATGCACCCAACGAGGACTGTGGCTCCCCTGGGATCTGGGGGAAATCCCTCACCCCCCCTCTGGGGGGCAGCGATGGGGGGCACCCTAGTGTAGAAAGGACTCAGGCATCCTGACCAGAGTCACGGGCACACGCCAGTCCCTGGTTTACCACAGCACTCCCAGCATTGCTCCCATGGGTGGGGCCGCAGCGGGGACGAGGCCATGGGGGGCTGCCCCAGACACAGGGCAGGTAAGCTCCAGTGCTTTACACACTGGTCTCTGGGGCCACTGGGGAATCCGCTCCCTGCTCAGCCCGTGTGCAAAGCCAGCCTGGGGCGGAGGGCAGGGCAGTGGAGAATCGGGCCCCAGGAAACCAAAGTGTAGCTAGAGGCGCCGCCAGGCCGGCAGCCAGTGTCCTGAGCTGAGCAATAACTTCATTTGACAAGCCTCCCTCGGTCTGTGTTTCGGGGGCGCAGGGAAGGGGGCTGGGACTAAACACACCAAACGCAGGGGCAGAGACTCAACCCAGGCTGACGACTGTCAGGCGGATTTGAACAAGCTGTCCCCGTGGGCGGTTCTGCAGCCTCCTGCCGAGGTGGTGATGAGATCAGAGATCAGCGGGGCACCATCCGGGGCAAGGGGGTCCGTGTGAGCATGACCCTGCCTCTGGGCTGCGGGGGGGGGTCAGTGCAGGCGGGGTCTGTAAATCAGACGGCGCCCCGCTGACGTCAGCGATGCCCACACTGGTGTGGGGCCGGCGTCAGACCAGAGGCGCGTTCTCCGAGCCGAACGGGCAGGGAACGAGTCCATGACAGGCTGTTCGGGGCGAGGCTTGGAGACGAGGCAGGGCTGGCGCTGGTCACGTCTAGTGCCTGGGCTCCCCTTCGAGGGAATGAGACAGGCAGGGGGGACGGCGCCGGGGCTCCCCGCGGCCCAGCTCTGTTCCTCCCCGGAGCCCGGGTGAGGTGAGCACCTCACACGGCAGCTCTTCGGGTCCCTGCTCCAGACAGATGCGGAGGCCAGGCAGACGCTGCTCCCCGTCACCACCTCTGGCCCTGCCAACGCCCCTCCACCCTGACCCGCGGCGCCCCGCCTCTTCACTGCCTGGCCTCCAGGCCTCCCTTCTGGCTGGCCAGGTGTCACGGACACCAGGCTCTGGCCGTTCTCAGCCCCTTGGACAGCCCTGACCATGGGCTGATGCCCCTCCAGGGCAGGGGGGCAAACCTTTAGGCCCGAGGGCCACATCGGGGTTCAAAATTGTACAGAGGGCCAGGTAGGGAAGGCTGTGCCTCCCCAAACTGCCTGGCCCCTCCCCCTAGCTGACCCCACCCACTTCCCACCCCGACTGCCCCCCTCAAAATCCCCAACCCATCCAAACCCCCCTGCCCCGCTCCTTGGCCCCCAACTGACTCCTCCAAACCCCCCTGCTCCTAACCACCACCCCTGGGATCCCACCCCCTATTTAACCCCCTGCTCCTTATGCCCTGACCGCCCCCTCCAGAGACACCCCCCCAACTCCATTTCTGTCCCAACCAGCCCTTCCGCAGCACAGGGGTCATGTACGAGGGAAGACAGGGGCCAGGGTCACGGGGGTGGGGGGGCGATGGGGGTATCAGAGCGGCACAGAAACCTCCAGCAGGGCCCACCCTGCATGCCCAAGCCGCCTGCTGAGCACAGGGGAGACGCACTGCGGAGGAGGCAGCAACCCGGCAGTAACGGAGCCCTGAGGCTGGAGGGGACGGCTGGACGGTAAATGACAGAGCTGGAAACGGGAACGGTCTCTCAGGACCCATCCCACTGATTTCCCCCGGGTCAGCGCAGGCGGGTCCCCGTCCCGTCGCTGTTAAATCACCCCAATGCCAGGCCTTCCCGCACGTCTGCGGGGCGCTCGGGTTACTGGAGACAGGTTATTTCACTGTAAATCGCAAATCAACCATTTGGACGCGTACACCAAGTGGGGGCCGCGGGCAGGGGCAGGGCAGGACGGTGGGAACCCAAACCTTGGGGCTGTGTTTAAAGTCTGGACCCCAGCCCTGCGCTGAGCCATGTGTGCTCCCGGCTCTCGGCTGGATGGCACTGGTGCCCCCTAGGGAACTGGGGAGCCTGCCCCATTCTCTGCAGAGGAGCCCTCACTGCTCGGGACTCACAGGCTGCAGCCCACCTGAGCGGCCTGTCCTTCGCTCCCTTCCTCGGCAGGCTCACCCAGCCACCCTCGCCGCTCTACCCCTCCCCACCAGCGCAGTCCGGGAGCACCTCTGCTGCTCTCTGGGGACCGGTTCCTTCCCAGGCTGGGGGGCTCAGAGGAACGAATGCAAGAGCCCCACCTCCCCCCGGGTAAGGCCGCATCACACAGCGCTGCTGGCTTGGCTGGCCCCCGAACCGCCTGGGAGTTTTGCTACTGACTCACTGGTAGCAGGAGCAGATCCCTAGTGTGGCCGGCTGATGTGCTCAGCCACGTCCCGTTGGCTCCCGGTAATCCACACCCTCTTGGCTGGCACAGCGCTGCGGTGAACCGTTGGGAAGACTGGTCCATATTCTGTCTGCTCTCGGGCCTGTGCGGCTCCAGGCCGGTGGACTAACCGAGCCGCCCACTCTCGGCAGAGCTGACGGCGTCTTTTGCTTGCTCCTGCTGACCTGTACACGGAGGCCGACATTTCCACCGTGACGGGGAGGCTGGCGGCCCACGTCAGACACCAGGAGGGGGCCCAGTTCCTGGGCGCTGGCCTCCAACACCCCCAACAAATCAAGCCCACAAGATGTCTCAGGTTCACCCCGAAACTCAGGAACATGCTGGTCTGTCCCCATCCTACGTCTTCTCCCACTGACCCGCAGTTCACAGCTCCCTTCGGCAGCGTCCTCCGACAGAGCCGTTCTGTCTCCCAGCCATCACGGAACCATCTGCTGCTGGATTGCTAGCGGCATCTGACCATATTGCTCTCCTCCTCCCCGGGCCCTTTGCTTGCTTCTCCTCTGAACAGCCTCTTATTTATAGTCGTTCTTAACACCTCTGGCTACCAGTTTTCCATCCCACGCACCTGCCTCCCTGACACTGTTCTGCCATATTTAGCCACCACCATACGTTCTCGCTCTGCTGTTGTGGCCTTTCCCCATCTCTCTCTCTATCACGTGCCTGGTGGCAGCTGATAGAGGGAAGCAATTTCTGGAGAGAGGTTTAAAGGCAGGGTGGGGAAGCCGAGGAAGAAGAAATCCAGGCCAGTTCTAAGAAATATCCCACAACCCTTCCCAGTGCAGGGCTCTGGGAGGTAGGGGCCTGGGCCAGTCACTGAAGACACTGGAGAAACACTCACGGGCCTGGAATCAGGCGCTCTCCGAAAAGCTGGGGAGACGCCTACGGCGCCCCTTTCCCCTCCTTTCCTTCCTGCCTGCCGGACGTGTGCTGGGAGCCGAGAACCGTGGGCCTGGGGAGCGAATGTAAATGTGTTCAGCTGTGCGGAGCCGAGAGCTCCCCGCCAGCCCGAGAGCCGGGGTCACCTTCCTGCCTTGGTAATTTTCCTTGACGGAAAGAAAGATCCATTTTTAACAGCTCTGCATTTCGCGGGAGACACCGTCCTCCCGACTGCATTAGGAGGGGGAACCGGAGGCCTTTGTTCTTCCATCCAGTGCTGACAGTTTAATTAAAGCCAGTTTGTGACGGGGTCAGCGGGGTCGCGCGTTCTCCAGCAAAATGTCAGCTCGCCCCGTTTCCAGCCCATTCATGAGTTAGCCCCTGGTTCCGGCAGAGATGTAAACAAGGGAGCACAACACACTGCCTGCCTAGCCCTTCCTGCCAGCTATTCCACAGCCCTCTAGCCCCGGATCCTTCCCTGCCTCACACCTTGGCACGGACACACCATCAGCAGCGGCTTTGTCCCCACATGCAGCTGGGGCTGGGGAGAGACAAGGCAGGGGACAAAGGCAAAGTACAGCACCATGCGCAGCAAGGCACCCCTCAGCCCACGGCGAGCTCCGTTCACATCAATTCAGGACACGAGCCGCTAGACATAGGGGATAGGATAGGATACAGGGATAGGGCCCTCTGTATCCCTATCCCCTCTGTATCCCTATCCCCTCTGTATCCCTATCCCCTCTGTATCCCTATCCCTCTGTATCCCTATCCCCTCTGTATCCCTATCCCCTCTGTATCCCTATCCCTCTGTATCCCTATCCCTCTGTATCCCTATCCCCTCTGTATCCCTATCCCCTCTGTATCCTATCCTATCCCCTCTGTATCCCTATCCTATCCCCTCTGTATCCTATCCTATCCCCTCTGTATCCTATCCTATCCCCTCTGTATCCTATTGTCACGGAGCGCCCGAGCGATAGTCTGGAACCGCTCCCTAGGAAGCCAGACCGGACTCCGGGTGGAGGGCCCCTTCTCCGTACACAGCCTGTTTCCCAGGCCAGGAGCTTCAGGGGTCCCCACTTCCACCTTCCTGGGTCTGTCCTCGGAGCATTCAGCACCTTCTGCCCCTCCGTGTGCTTCCCCCAGCAAGCCCGCCTGGGCGGGGTCCTGGGGGAGCCCATGGGTTCTGCACCCCAAATCCACAGTCAATGTGACTCTCAGCCAGCCAGCAGAATAGACGGTTTATTTGAGATGTCAGGAACCATCCAACTCACAGCTTCTCAGTCCAAACAGGGTCCATCCAGTTAGGCCTTTCTGGGGTGCCAGGAGGTGAGACCCAGATTCTGGGCTCCTGCTTCTTCCCCAGGTTTATTCGATGACTTTCATCTGGTCCAGCACAGACCATGCAGCGAAAGAGCGTGAGCCCTCCGCTGGATCCATCGAAGAGGAGCGAAGCCAGAGAGCAAAATGGCTTCTCTCCCTCTTTCCAGCTAGCCCCAGACCCAGACTGACTCAAAACCCCTCTCTCCACTTCCTGCTCCTTTGTTCCTTTCCCGGGCTTCAGGTGTTACGTGACCTCCCTCCCCCACCTGGGGTCAGGTTACAGCTTCCAGGGATGCACAGAGGGGAGGGCGTTGCCTCCTTGCTTCCAGCGTTAGCCCCTATCCCTTCACATAGACACTTAAGGAATGCATAGGGGAAACTGAGGCACACACACACAGTACTCCCACTTCGTCACACATCTCCCCTTTTCGAGAACGAACTGAGCAGTGGTCACTTTAGCCAGTGACCTGGGGAAGTTCGACCTCACCAATGGTTCATGGGTGCCCCATTATCTTTCCCACTCCTTGGTAGGAGTCACAACCGGCCCTGGATTAGCACCTCCCTTGGGGCACAGAGAGCCCTTTGTCACCCTTATTCCCAGACCACCTTGTCTGGGTCACTCTCCTTCCCTAGCTCTGAGATTGGGGCAGCTAGGTAGCTAACCTGGGGTACACCCCGCCGGTGGTACCCCACTATCTCGAGAGAGGCCTGGAGACCGGCCAGTCTCTGATTCCCTCCACCTCTTGCTGAACAATTCCCAGGCTGTGAGCTCTCTCCAGTTTGCAAGGGGGGAAAGGGAACATCTCTGTCCCACTCCGCCCCAGGGCTTTGCTAACAGGCAGGCAGGTATTTTGCTTCCATCTGCCAGTCAGGTCAGTTGATTTCAATGACCATCTTCCTCTCAGCCTATTGGTTCCCTGGATTTAAATTCAAACCCTCCGCTGTTACAGGAGCAGGGTTTGCATCCTGCCCCCCCAACAGGATTTCACAGGCAATATCCTGCAGATCCCCAGCAGCCTGCCAGCCTGACCCCTCCTGTGTTTGCACAGGGGTCTGGGCTCTAGGCAGGACGAATATCTTCCTCCCTGTGACCCTCACCCAGGTCACACCGCCCCCCAGCATCCGGTGACACTGCACCATCGGGGCCAAACAACACTTCTCCCCATCCCAGGGCTTTGCTACCCCAGAACTGTCTTCCCATTCACCACTTCTCTCTGCTCCCTCTGGGTGTCCACACGACTTGAACCCAGGGGACTCCACACAGACATACAGGTCGGGGACAGGGGTGGGAGTCTGTCCACCACCCCACCCATCTGGCGAATGGCGTCCTCAGCCTTGGAACCCAGCGGGGAGCTAGACACCAGGGCTTGTCCGCAGGGTTCCCCTGGTTCGAATTGCCAGCCTGCTCAACAGCAGTGAGGTGGACGTTCCCTTCCCCCCATCCCTTACCCAGGGACCCCAATTTAGTAATGAGGCTCCCTGCGGAACTGGCATCCAGGGGTCTATCCCCACTCACCCTTCGGAAGTCCCTTGGGTCCCTTGGCATCACCATTCCCAGTCCACACTGCTGCTTCTCCTGCAGCACTTCCAGGCCCTTGTCGCCTCTCACAGTCCAATGTCTTTCTTGGACTCTGCTCCACTCTCCTCAGTCTCCGGTCCCCGGATGGGGAACCCAATCGTGAAGACCCCTGTCTGGTCCGGGACAGGAGTCTTGGGGATGCACCATGACCACTCCAGTTGCTCCCAGATTCTCCTGCAACCCCATCCTGGATCAGGAATCTTGCAACTGTCTCCGAGCAGCCAAATCCTCCAGCTTCTCCTAGCTGCACGATTAACTTGTGCTTCACAAAGCACAGGGTCACGAAGTCTCATCACTTCGCTCTGGACTCACAGGCCTGTGTGCTCTTTGCCCCACAGTGTCCAGGGGGAACTCCCTTGTGTGCCAGCTCTTTCCAGGTCACCGCCTCTTTGCCAGGGTTGAGCATCTGCTCCTGCGCCCCTGGGACCGCTCACTGCAAACCCCAGGGGTACCCTGATACTGCAAAAATCCTTCTCCCTTCTAGGGCCAAGCCACATGCTTCTCCGCCCCTGACTGCTCCTTGCAGTTTTCAGGGGGGCCCTGGATCTGCAACAGTCCTTCTCTCTGGTCACACACTCTCAGGGGTTAAGCTGCAGCTTTTCCACCCCCTGTAACTGGCATTCTCTGGGCCTTCAACATGCCTGCTCCCCAGCGATCCCACAGTCACTTACTGCAGGGTGCGCCGTCCACGGGGTCCACGGGATGCCGCACATCCCACCGCTGCCACCAGTTGTCACGGAGCGCCCGAGCGATAGTCTGGAACCGCTCCCTAGGAAGCCAGACCGGACTCCGGGTGAAGGGCCCCTTCTCCGTACACAGACTGTTTCCCAGGCCAGGAGCTTCAGGGGTCCCCACTTCCACCTTCCTGGGTCTGTCCTCGGAGCATTCAGCACCTTCTGCCCCTCCGTGTGCTTCCCCCAGCAAGCCCGCCTGGGCGGGGTCCTGGGGGAGCCCATGGGTTCTGCACCCCAAATCCACAGTCAATGTGACTCTCAGCCAGCCAGCAGAATAGACGGTTTATTTGAGATGTCAGGAACCATCCAACTCACAGCTTCTCAGTCCAAACAGGGTCCATCCAGTTAGGCCTTTCTGGGGTGCCAGGAGGTGAGACCCAGATTCTGGGCTCCTGCTTCTTCCCCAGGTTTATTCGATGACTTTCATCTGGTCCAGCACAGACCATGCAGCGAAAGAGCGTGAGCCCTCCGCTGGATCCATCGAAGAGGAGCGAAGCCAGAGAGCAAAATGGCTTCTCTCCCTCTTTCCAGCTAGCCCCAGACCCAGACTGACTCAAAACCCCTCTCTCCACTTCCTGCTCCTTTGTTCCTTTCCCGGGCTTCAGGTGTTACGTGACCTCCCTCCCCCACCTGGGGTCAGGTTACAGCTTCCAGGGATGCACAGAGGGGAGGGCGTTGCCTCCTTGCTTCCAGCGTTAGCCCCTATCCCTTCACATAGACACTTAAGGAATGCATAGGGGAAACTGAGGCACACACACACAGTACTCCCACTTCGTCACACCTATCCCTATCCCTCTGTATCCTATCCTATCCCTCTGTATCCTATCCTATCCCCTCTGTATCCTATCCTATCCCCTCTGTATCCCTATCCCCTCTGTATCCCTATCCCCTCTGTATCCCTATCCCCTCTGTATCCTATCCTATCCCCTCTGTATCCTATCCTATCCCCTCTGTATCCCTATCCCCTCTGTATCCCTATCCCCTCTGTATCCTATCCTATCCCCTCTGTATCCTATCCTATCCCCTCTGTATCCTATCCTATCCCCTCTGTATCCTATCCTATCCCTCTGTATCCTATCCTATCCCCTCTGTATCCTATCCTATCCCCTCTGTATCCCTATCCTATCCCCTCTGTATCCTATCCTATCCCCTCTGTATCCTATCCTATCCCCTCTGTATCCCTATCCCCTCTGTATCCCTATCCCCTCTGTATCCTATCCTATCCCCTCTGTATCCTATCCTATCCCCTCTGTATCCTATCCTATCCCCTCTGTATCCTATCCTATCCCTCTGTATCCTATCCTATCCCCTCTGTATCCTATCCTATCCCCTCTGTATCCCTATCCTATCCCCTCTGTATCCTATCCTATCCCTCTGTATCCTATCCTATCCCCTCTGTATCCTATCCTATCCCCTCTGTATCCTATCCCTATCCCTCTGTATCCTATCCTATCCCCTCTGTATCCTATCCTATCCCCTCTGTATCCTATCCTATCCCCTCTGTATCCCTATCCTATCCCCTCTGTATCCTATCCTATCCCTCTGTATCCTATCCTATCCCCTCTGTATCCTATCCTATCCCCTCTGTATCCTATCCCTATCCCTCTGTATCCTATCCTATCCCCTCTGTATCCTATCCTATCCCCTCTGTATCCTATCCTATCCCTCTGTATCCTATCCTATCCCCTCTCTATCCTATCCTATCCCCTCTGTATCCTATCCTATCCCTCTGTATCCTATCCTATCCCCTCTGTATCCTATCCTATCCCCTCTGTATCCCTATCCTATCCCCTCTGTATCCCTATCCTATCCCCTCTGTATCCCTATCCTATCCCCTCTGTATCCTATCCTATCCCCTCTGTATCCCTATCCTATCCCCTCTGTATCCTATCCTATCCCCTCTGTATCCTATCCTATCCCTCTGTATCCTATCCTATCCCCTCTGTATCCTATCCTATCCCCTCTGTATCCTATCCTATCCCTCTGTATCCTATCCTATCCCCTCTGTATCCTATCCTATCCCCTCTGTATCCCTATCCTATCCCCTCTGTATCCTATCCTATCCCCTCTGTATCCTATCCTATCCCCTCTGTATCCCTATCCCCTCTGTATCCCTATCCCCTCTGTATCCCTATCCCCTCTGTATCCCTATCCCCTCTGTATCCTATCCTATCCCCTCTGTATCCCTATCCCCTCTGTATCCCTATCCCCTCCGGCCTGCACAGACATGGAGCACGGACCGTGCCCACGCTCCCAGTCACCGCCGCAGGGCACAGGACAGGGCCAGTGGGCAGCAATGGCAGAGTAAATCCAGAGCAATTGAACAAACTGATAGCGCAGAGGAACTGCGCTGACACCAGTGGAGAGAAGCAGAATCCGGCCCAGTGTCTCTGGGATCAGGATCACAGCACTGCAGACACCCCCCAGGTCCTTCCTGGAATATCCTTCAATCCTCGGAGCTCCATGGTTACTGCCGGAACGAAGGGACCAGCTCCGAACGAGGAGAGCAACTGTTATGAAACACACCCTACAGCAAGAAAGTGTTTGGCGTCACACACCCCTTCCTCCTGCACATCCCCCGCAGCACTTCACAAAGCCAAGGATTAGACGCGGGACATGCAACAGCTCTCTAGTCAACTCGCCTGTGCTCCCAGGCATAGGGCTGAGGATCCAAATGCCAGCACAGAGACTGGGGAGTTAGCAGCAGGGGGAGCCGTTTGGACCATCGAGGAGCAGCTGGGAGAGCTGAAAAATCAGGATCCAGGCAAAGTCACAGTATTTCAGAGTCCTGGCAACGGCTATTCCCCCCAGGGAAGGGCTAAAACACCCTCAGAACCAACCAACCAAACCAGAACAGGGAGGCCACAGCAGAAACAGGCCACGGGTTAGGAGCTACCCACTGCCACACAAAGCCAGGTCGGAAAGGATCTCCAGCTGTCCCTGCCCCCCATGTGCGTCTCTCCTGCCCCCCTCTTTGTCCGGAGTGCGGACACGTACATCTTAGAGCAGGAGCTGACCAAGGCAGGGATGGTCCCTTCCCAGCTGTCTGCACAGCTCCGTGCAGCATGGACTAGAAATAATCACACCATAGAAAGAGACGGGGAGGGAGCTGTGGGAGCTCTCCCCATGCGGGCCACCCCACGGCTGTACCCCTCTGACGGGGAGGGAGCTGTGGGAGCTCTCCCCATGCGGGTCACCCCACGGCTGTACCTCTCTGACGGGGAGGGAGCTGTGGGAGCTCTCCCCACACGGGCCACCCCACGGCTGTACCCCTCTGACGGGGAGGGAGCTGTGGGAGCTCTCCCCATGCGGGTCACCCCACGGCTGTACCTCTCTGACGGGGAGGGAGCTGTGGGAGCTCTCCCCACGCGGGCCACCCCACGGCTGTACCCCTCTGACGGGGAGGGAGCTGTGGGAGCTCTCCCCATGCGGGTCACCCCACGGCTGTACCCCTCTGACGGGGAGGGAGCTGTGGGAGCTCTCCCCACGCGGGCCACCCCACGGCTGTACCCCTCTGACGGGGAGGGAGCTGTGGGAGCTCTCCCCACGCGGGCCACCCCACGGCTGTACCCCTCTGACGGGGAGGGAGCTGTGGGAGCTCTCCCCACGCGGGCCACCCCACGGCTGTACCCCTCTGACGGGGAGGGAGCTGTGGGAGCTCTCCCCACGCGGGCCACCCACGGCTGTACCCCTCTGATGGGATTTGATTTCAGAGCCGGGTATTAAACCCGGCACCGATTAAAATGAAAATCGTCACCTTTTACACTCATTACTTGAACTGGTTTTTCTTTTTCTGGAATAGGAGCCTTTGGAGCCGGCCCGTCCTGATGCTCCACCACCGCAGAGCTGAGACCAAGAGAAGTGCCAAGCCATAATTAATTGGCGGGGTGCGTGATCAGCTGCCATTGCCCATGCCAATGCTGGGCGCCGATCCACCGTTTCACGCACGCCAAGCTGGAAGCCCAGGCTGGTTTTAACCCTTTACAATACATTTGTGAACGGACGCTTGGGACCAGCTCTCTGGCGGGCGAATGAGCTTATTCCAGACCCGCTGGCTGTGCCAACACAGACGCACTACAGAGGTGGTGAGACGTCTGTCTAGGTGGCCCTCAGCCCCAAGTGTCACAGCTCACTCTTTCATGGGCTCTATCCTCACACACCCCGGTGAGACAGGAGCTACTATCACCGCTTCACAGCTGGGAATTGAGAGACAGGCTAGAGGAAGTGACTCGCCTGAGGTCTCACAGCCAGCCTGGGCCCCAGACCCGTGCCCTGTCCACTAGCCCACTCTTCCCACTCACACAAAGTCCAAACCATTCAACCTGCTAAGGAGATCACTGGGTCAGCAGCACCAAAAGCTCTAGTCTAGGACCGCACTGTGACTCACCCGTCCTCGAGCCCCCCGCTTCTAGAGACAGCCACCTTGCGTTCAAGCCAGTCTCCTGCCCAGAATCCTAATAGCATCTGGTGTTTACATTTGCCGTGGAAGTTGGATGGAGACAAGGGGATGATCATTAGTTAGAATTTGTAATTGCTTCGTTAAAAGACTTTCCCCCCAGTCACTCACAATGGCCAAACCGCCCAGACAACCACAGCCTGGGGACAAAGCAACCTGCCAGAAGAAAATGAAGAACAGTTTAAAGAGCACAAACCCTTCCCCAGGCAGAGTTTTTACCCTCAAAAATGAGCCATGCCAGACGGGGAGTCCCCTAGGGCTACTGACATTACGTGGGAGACACCCTGATGGCTGGACAGCGGGCCGGACGGACAGATAGACGCAAGAGAGACGCAAGGGCTCTGGTCATGTAAGGCCAGACTCCTCTCCCTCGAACTCAGTCCCCTGACTCCCGTCTAACCTGCTCATCATGGCTGCAATTCCGATCACGCCGGGGAAAAGCATCAGCGAGGCCTCATCACAGCTCCGGTTCTCCAGCCCCCCAACAGCCCCGGCCTGGCTGGATCCTGGTCTTAGCATTACGGGGACTCACTGTCCGTCTGGGCACTTACCCAGCACACTGGGCCGCGGCGTCTGACCCGCGCTGCCTCTGTTTTGTCTGCACCTGTGGCATGGGGGGTTACTCCAGTCAGAGCCGGGGTAAGAGGGGCTCTCAGGCTGGGGAGACGGGGGGTCGAGCCCAGAGTCTGCGCTCTGCACGGCGGGGAAGGGGCCCCAGGATGGACTGACCCCCGGGAGATCCGCAGCCCCGACACTCGCGCGGGAAGAGGATCCGGGCTGGGGGATCCAAGCTCACGGCGTTTCCGCGGTAGAGGAGCTGATGGGAGCTCGGCTGCTGACCAATGGCAAAGCGCCAGATCCAGTCAGCGGGCGCCATGGCAACGGCTGCCTCAGAAACGGGCCCTTTTCAGGGTGCTTGGCACAGGCCCCCCCGTCTCTCGTCCTTTTCTCTCGCACACAAAACAGAGGAAACCATCTTCCAGCCACTTCCCCTCGCCCCCTCCCCCGGCCTCCGCACCTGGCGGGGAGCAGGGCCCGGCCTGGGCTGAGAAATGGCCTGACACATTTTCTCCCCGTCCCGGGGGGAGCCCCTAACAACAGGGGCCAGCGCCGTGCTCTGAGCGAGGCAGGCTGCCCCTTGGCGGGACCCCCTGCCCGGCAGGCCCCCTCCAACGCAGGCCGGAGCAGCCCTGGGCGCCGAGGGGCAGGAATCCACCTGCCAAGGGCCGGGTCAGACCCTTTGGGCTCTCCAGGGCGCGATGCCGGGGGAAAGCCGGCTCAGGGCTAGGCAGCTCCCGCTTCGTCTGAGCCAGAACAGCCACCCCGACCCCCAGCGTCCCACCACCACCACGGGAGCCTGGCAAATCAAACCCAGTGCCGGGGGGTTCCTCGCCAGGCTCAGCGCCCCAGGGCCCCAGCCCTTCCCGTGGCTCCCACCTGTGTCCCATCCCCCCACACTTTGATGATACAAGGGCCTTTTTCCTTCCACTGAAAGGCTGGGCCGGCCCTGCCTCGGATCCAGATCCTTCCTGAGGCGCTAATTAGGGACTGGAGGTTACGCTGCCTTTGCATTCATTATTGTTTTATTAGCAGCTGCCTCCTTGCTTTCACCTTCCCCCCATCTTCCCCGCCTCCCCTGGGGCCAGGCACACTTCACAGGCCAACAAAGCAAGAGCCTGCAGGTCGGGGATGGAAGGGGCTGAAGAGATCGTTAAGGAGACACCAAGCCTCAGTTCTCTCGGGGCCAGCAGGCCCTCCCAGGCTGCAGGCCTCCTACCCAGAGAGGAGAGCGGTGCAGACAGCGCGGCTGTGTCCCCCCAGTCCTCCAGCACCCCGGAACGAGGCTGACGGTGCAGGCAGAGGGGTTAGATAGCTGCCCAGCCCAGCACCCGGTGACATCTGTCCCTTCCCCTCTCTGTGCACACACAGAACAGAAGTGGGGAAAGGAACCACGACAGATTTAGCTCCCGCCCCCGCCCCCCAGCGTCCACCCAAAAGGGGCCCTGAGAACTTCTCCCCACGAGAGGTTCCAGCTCCGTCCTGCCCCAGCTCTTGGCAGGCGCTGGATGCACACACCGCTGTCTCCATCGATCACATGCTGCCTTCTCAGCCGGTCCCTCCCTGCAAGAGGCAAAGGCTCTCCGGGAAGATTCACACGACGACCCGTGCTAGAAATTCCATTCGCAATCCTCAGAGCTCAGGAACAGGCTCCAGACAAGTCGCGCGACCCAGAGACACGCGGCACCAACACGCCGTGGGTCCTGGGAAAGGAGGAGCACAATGGAGACCGCCTGGATTCCAAGACAGCGTGCACTGAGCCGGGACAGCGCTCCCAGCACTTCCAGTCCACAGCACCCAGCATCGGCGTCTCCTGCAGCTCGCTCCCCTCACAAAAGGGCTTCATCCTACCCCCCATGGAAATACTCCCCAGGCGCTATCCGAGCTCCCGTCACTGCCGGGGAAAGCGTCCCTACCAAACCGTTCCATGACAGCCCGGAGTCCAATACCTCAGCCCTCTCCTCCCAGTTCCTCTCCACCGCCACGCTTCTCCAAGGCCCAAAGAGACGCTGGCTTCCAACACAGCTGCCTTGCTAGCCAGCCACAACACGTCACGCCCGCAAACCAGCTCCTAGCACGCCAGCTGGAGTTCAGCATGGCGGCACAAATTGAAAACCAGCAGCCCGACCTCCGGGAGCAAGTCTAGCTCTGATGCAATCAACATAGCAGCTCGGATGTCCGGTCCGTGCAGCCCCGACGCTTCCCACAGCGCTACCAGAATCACCAAGTTGGGCTTTGCTGCTGCTCACGGTTTGCATTTGGGATCTCCAAGCTATGGGTAATTCCACCCCTGCTTAGGGCTCGCCAGAATGGTTCATCTCTCATAGACAGGAGGGCAAATCCAAAGCAGCGCTGTCCAAGTCAATGGGGTTACAAGCGAGGTTCGAATCAGGCCCACAAGGGATCCAAAGGAAAGACATCGGAAAGGTCTGGGAGAAACCAGAGCTCCCAGCCTCACTTCATGATTAAAAGTGTCACATTTCAAGGTCTCTGGGACTCCAGCTGGACAAGGCCCTGGGGCATTTGTGTTCCTTTAAATTTCACAGTAGCACTGACAACCCTGCGTGTCCCAATCCCCCCACTGCTCAGCCAGCCCGAATAGGAAGCAGTTTGCTGGGCACTGCTCTTTTCTTTAATAAGAGTTAACAGCCTTGAAAGATGCTGATCCAGCTGCTCTTCCATGGCTGATTTCTCTTCATACTGCAGACGTCCGGTAGTGAATTTACGTCACTCCCATTAAACCTGTTTCCTCGCATCCCAATTAGTTCCTTTCTGATAAAACCCAGCTAACTCCAATACAGCAGCCGAGTACTCTGGCTCTAACCCCGAGAACTCGGCTGCATTCCCACACGGAGAGCTTGCTGCGCCGGCACACCCGGCTCTGTGCGGCCAGCCAGGGCCCCTCGGTATCTGAGCCGTCCATAGGCAGAGGCTGGACCTGGAGTGATTCGAAAGGTACTCACAGTCGCGACAGGGCCTGGTTGTTCTGGAAGAGAAGCTCCGGCAGCGTGTGCAGCTGGTTCCGATTCAGCCGTCTGGGGAAAGGGAGAGAAAGGGTTGCAGGGAGTCACATTTCAGAGAGGAAGGCGATGATCCCAGCCCAACAAGGAGCCCCAGAGCCCAGCTCTGAACCCCTGGGACCGGAGCCAGGGATGGCTCCAGGGAAGGGGAAGGAGCCAGCGGCCGGAAAGGTCAAGGTTTGCTGCCCAGGCCCATACAGGGTCTCTCTCCTAGACGTTAGCCTTCCCCGAACTACAGCGTTACTGGGCCAAACTCAGGCCCAGTACCGAGGGGACCGGGCACATACCGGGGCAGTGCCAGGCCCTGCCAGCCCAGGGAGACCAGTGGGCTGCTCCAAATCCCCCCACGTGATAGCACAGCCACTGCCCCCACCCCCAGCAGCTCGCGGGACCACCGACCCCGCTGCTGTCTGCGCGATAGCGGCCATTCCCCTCTTCCCCGCAGCCCCCAGGCACTCACAGCCGCTCCAGCTCCTTCATGTCATCAAACGCTCCCCGCTCCACCGCGCTGATCTGGTTTTCCATCAGCTGCCTGGAAGAGGGAGGCAGAGGGAACGGGTCAGAGCCGAGAGGCACCGGGGGCAGCGCAGAAGCCCCCACACAGCAGCCTGGGGACCTGGGCAGGGCATGCTCACTCCAGGGGGGCATGGCCCATTTCGGGGGGGGGGGCAAGGCCTTGCCATGCTCCCTTGGAGCTGGGGTCACCTTCATAGGAACCCCAGCCACCTCCCGCCAGCGTCACCGGGAGCTAGCCGGGGAAAGGGCTGCTCTGGTCAGACATCTACCGGCGCCCCAGTGAGCCCGCTCCTGGTCACCCGCCAGCCCCAGCCACGGAGCCGGGCTCCCGGGTCACTGAGCCACGGAGCCGCTACACCACACGGACCCTCCTTGGCACCGTGGGGGCGTTTAGAGCCTCCGAGGTGCACGACAGAGCTCAGGACGGCTCCCCCCCCCCATTTCCATGCCTGTGGGGCATGCAGGCCTTGTCTGCAGTGAGCTAGCCGGAGAGCGAGGGGCCAAGTCCCTCCAGGATACGGGGGGGGCAGCAGACCCAGCCCCTTCCCCGGGGGGTGGCCCAGTCAGTCGCGTGGGGCAGGACCCCCAGACACACGCTCACTGTTTCTTGTCCCCGCCATCCCCTCGGTCCCTTTCATCCCAGCCCCCTTTACCCTCTGAGGAGTCGCCCGCCTCCCAGCCCCAAGGAGGCCAATGGCCCCCCTTTAAACCAGGTCTCCCACAGCAGGGGCCCTATAGTGAGCCTGGGCTCCCCTTCAACTGGATTTAGCAGCACCAGCCTCCCAAGGCAGAGTCCCATAGGGCAGCCCTGGCCCGGTCAGGCCTCTCCCCCAGGCAGTGCTGCGCCCCAGGCCGGCCCGGCAGCCCCCCCCGGTCCCAGACCCTGCTGCAGAGGGGGCGAGCGCTCGGGGACTCACAGGACACGCAGCTGCTTCAAGCCCGAGAAGTCGTTCCTGTTGATCCGGGTGATGTTGTTCCCGTTCAGCTCCCTGCGGAGAGACGACGGGGGGGGGGGGGGTCAGCAAAGGGGGGGGTGGAAGGCAGGGTCGGAGCCTTGGGCTCCCACAGCCAGTGCGGGGGCCGGGCACGGGGAAGGCTGAGGCTCCCCCAGAGGCAGGTGACAGACATCTCCATGGACCCAGAATCAGGCAGCCAGCCCACGTTCCCGTCTCTGACTCCGGCCAGCACCAGCTGCTGTCCAGGAAGGGGCGAGGACCCCTCCAAAGGGCCAGTCGTTAATGGTCGGCTAACGCCCCGAAGCAGGAGGGTTTAGGGCCCTTCTCAACACCCCGGCTGTTATTCTGGCTTTGGATGTTCCCGCTGTGACGGGTCGGACCCTTGGGAAGCCACCTGATGTGCTGAGATACCCCTGAGTCCACCTGTTCTGCCAGCCGGGGCCCCCTTAACCCATCGCACTGAGCCAGGCTCTGAAACCCTCCTCGAACCCCACACAGACCGGGCCAACCCCAGCTGCAGATCAGCTCTGGGAGGACTCAAGTCAGGGACTTGCTCCAGCACCCAGCTGTGCCCCCCCTCCCCCCGGAGCGCAGACCCAAAGATCGATTATGAAATTCGCCCCCTCCCTCAAGGTGGAGAGAGGTGTGCACGCTCCCCCCCCCGTTAGAAATGACAGAAACGGGGGGTAATAAACAGAAGAAATGTTATGAACTACACGAGGCCGATGATAGGTGGTAAAAGGGTAACAGAGAGAACACGCAGCTGAAACAAACCCGCACACGCAGATGAAACAAACCCGCACACGCAGCTGAACCAAACCCGCACACGCAGCTGAAACAAACCCGCACACGCAAATGAACCAAACCCGCACAGGCAGATGAACCAAACCCGCACACGCAGATGAACCAAACCCGCACACGCAGATGAACCAAACCCGCACACGCAGCTGAAACAAACCCGCACACGCAGCTGAAACAAACCCGCACACGCAAATGAAACAAACCCGCACAGGCAGATGAACCAAACCCGCACACGCAGCTGAAACAAACCCGCACACGCAAATGAAACAAACCCGCACACGCAGCTGAAACAAACCCACACACGCAAATGAAACAAACCCGCACACGCAGCTGAAACAAACCCGCACACACAAATGAACCAAACCCGCACACGCAAATGAACCAAACCCGCACACGCAGCTGAAACAAACCCGCACACGCAGCTGAAACAAACCCGCACACGCAGCTGAAACAAACCCGCACACGCAAATGAACCAAACCCGCACACGCAGCTGAAACAAACCCGCACACGCAGCTGAAACAAACCCGCACACGCAAATGAAACAAACCCGCACGCGCAGATGAAACAAACCCGCACACGCAGATGAAACAAACCCGCACACGCAAATGAAACAAACCCGCACACGCAGATGAAACAAACCCGCACGCGCACATGAAACAAACCCGCACGCGCACATGAAACAAACCCGCACACGCAGATGAAACAAACCCGCACACGCAAATGAAACAAACCCGCACACGCAAATGAAACAAACCCGCACACGCAGCTGAAACAAACCCGCACACGCAAATGAAACAAACCCGCACGCGCAAATGAAACAAACCCGCACACGCAAATGAAACAAACCCGCACACGCAGATGAAACAAACCCGCACACGCAGATGAACCAAACCCGCACACACAAATGAAACAAACCCGCACACGCAAATGAAACAAACCCGCACACGCAGATGAAACAAACCCGCACGCGCAGATGAAACAAACCCGCACACACAAATGAAACAAACCCGCACACGCACATGAAACAAACCCGCACACGCAGATGAAACAAACCCGCACACGCAAATGAAACAAACCCGCACACGCAAATGAAACAAACCCGCACACGCAAATGAAACAAACCCGCACACGCACATGAAACAAACCCGCACGCGCAGATGAAACAAACCCGCACGCGCAGATGAAAAAAAACCCGCACACGCAAATGAAACAAACCCGCACGCGCACATGAAACAAACCCGCACACGCAGATGAAACAAACCCGCACGCACAGATGAAACAAACCCGCACACGCAAATGAAACAAACCCGCACACGCAGGCAGTTTCACTGCAGACATTGGTTACAAGGAATATTCCCCCGAGATATCGGTGCAGCAGTTTGCAAAGTCTGGGTGGTTCAGAGTTCCCCGCGATTCCTTTTCAGACGGGCCCGGCTCAGTCTGGACTCCCCCTTGCCTTCTCGGGCAGACGGACCATGGAGAGGAGGAGGAGTCCCATTTGCCTTCCTACCCACCCTTCAGTAGGATTTACATAAGGCAGGATCCTTTGGTTCCCAAACTTGACCGACCCCCCCTTCCCCCCCTAAAGACCCAAATACACGGAGCCGCGTCTCTCTCTGAACTCCTCTGAATGAGCAGGGAGGCCCCGCAAGCTGCCTGGCCGCAGCTGAGAGCCAGGTTAACACCACGGCACAAACCTCACCATGCTGTCCGCTTCCCCCGGCTGTCCTGGGACAAGCCTCTCCCAGGTGAGCGGCCTGGACCCCTGGAACGTCTGCCCTGGAGGCTGGCAGACACCGCCAGGGCTTTCCAGTCAATGGAAGCATTTCCCCCCACGCACACACTGCAGGTCGTTGGGAGCCCTGGGCTCCCCCCCCACGGACCCGTCCCACTGCCCCAGGCTCGGGTTCATGCTATCAAAGCAGCTCCCAGAAACTGCGTTGAAAGTTTCCCACGCAGGAGACACCGACACAAGCCCCACTGTTCCTTCCCTCCGAGCCAGCCAGAGCTCCGGGGGGAGCTGCAGTCCTGCCTTGCCGGGGGCTCAGCCCCTCTCCCCCTGCTGACTCATTCCCAGGTGTCAGGAGGGTGTGGGAACGAGGGGTGTCCGGAGCAGAGCAGGGGAGTGTTCGGTCTCAGCACCACCCCGAGAGCAGCACCTGTGACTGGAACCAGGGGGCTACACAGACAGGCTGGTGGGAAAGGCCTTCTGCATGCAAATGATACTGCCACACCCCCCTCGGCAGGGCCTGCCTGTGGGTAGAGGGACACGTCCCACCCTAAGGCAGCCCCACCATCAGGAGCGGTAGGTGTGCAGCTAACGCCAGGAGGGGGCCCTTTAAACAGGCCCATTGGGGGTTAGGAGGACTGGGAAGGCAGAGACGGCCACAGTGGAGACACCCCCACCCAACTCCAGGCGAACCTCCCAGGCTCCCTGCACTCCTGGGGAACCCCACAGGAACCCGGCTCCCCGGCTACTCCCCCCTCCCTGCTAGTCCAGGCGGGATCGGATGAGCCACACCTGCCCCACTGCAAGCAGTGACCTGCAGGGCGGTAACTCCGGCTAGTAATCCAGGGCAGAGCCCCCCCAGGTACAGCAGCAGGGGGGGGGTGACGGAGGAGGAATGCTCTGTTCCTCTGGCTACTGTGGGAAGGGGCCAGACCTGAAGCTGTAACCTGACTGCAGGGGGGAAGGGAGGTCACCTGACCTGCCTGGGGAAGGAGAGACAAAGGAAAGACGGGGTGCGGCTGGAGAGGGTGACTTTCAGTTTTGGGAGTCGGAAGCTGGCTGGGGAGAAGGGAGGCAGAACGAGACAGGGTCTGGCCTCCCTGTGCCCCCAAAATGGACCCAGCGGAGGGGTCGCGTTCGCTCTACATAGATTACGTTCCTGTCATCGAATAAACCTCTGTTCTGCTGGCTGGCTGAGAGTCACGTCTGACTGTGGATTTGGGGTGCAGAATCCATGGGCTCCCCCAGGACCCCGCCCGGGCGGGTTCGCTGGGGGAAGCACACGGAGGGGCAGAAGGTGCTGAATGCTCCGAGGACAGACCCAGGAAGGTGTAAGAAGGAACCTCTAAAGCTCCTAGCCTTGGAGACAGGCTGTGTACGGAGAGGGGACGTTTTCCCTCGGAGTCCTAACTGGCTTCATAGGGAGCAAGTTCCAGACCATCGCCTGGGCACTCTGTGACAGGGGGACGTCTACATAGCCCCCAGCAGTTAGTGCCGAGCCGGGTACGTACCGCAGGGCCCGCACGATCTCGGACCGGGCACGTACCGGGGGGCCCGTGCTATCTCGGACCGGGCACGTACCGCGGGGCCCCCGCGATCTCGGACTGGGCACGTACCGCGGGGCCCGCGCGATCTCGGACGGGGCACGTACCACGGGGCCCGCGCGATCTTGGACCGGGCACGTACCGCGGGGCCCCCGCGATCTCGGACCGGGCACGTACCACGGGGCCCGCGCGATCTCGGACGGGGCACGTACCACGGGGCCCGCGCGATCTCGGACCGGGCACGTACCACGGGGCCCGCGCGATCTCGGACCGGGCACGTACCACGGGGCCCGCGCGATCTCGGACCGGGCACGTACCGTGGGGCCCGTGTGTCACGTTACTGAAATAATTGGGTACCATATAGATCATTGGGGTACCAAATATTATGTGAAGGGGTCATAACAGGTGTCTATGACCAGGTTATGGAGGGCGGATTATGAATATGCCATTGATGTGTGTGTATCTTTGTACTTCAAGTTTATGCTGGGTTTCTGGGTGGAATCTCAGGCAAGCTGGTGTTAACTTGAATGGCCTGCCTGATGGCCCATTAAGGGGCCATTAACTGCACAATTAACTCTGTCCACACCCGAGGAGCCTCCCCAGGAATGGGACATGCCTGGGCAAAAACTGAATCATTGAGAGTCTGGTGATTGGACCATGTGACTGTGGACCTGCAGTTTGCAACCAGACTCTGCATAAAGAGGAGGAGGGTCTTCGCCCACAGGAGGAAGTCTATAAAGCCTGGAAGAACGTCCTCCATTTGGTCTTCTACCTCCAGCCTTCAGCCTCACTTGTTTCCAGCTTTGGATGGAACTTTGCTTCTCAGGGGAACTCTGGACAAAGGTGCTGACCCATCTCTGCAGGGGATGCTTTCCAAAGACTTTGATTGAAACCTGCAGTTTATTCTACAGCTGCAAGACTGAACCAAGAGATGTGCCATCACTGCATGTAATTGATTTCTTTTAACCTTTCCTAACCCTCACCTAGACCTTTTTCCTGATACAATAAACCTTTAGATTTTAGATTCTAAAGGATTGGCAATAGCGGGATTTGTGGGAAGATCTAATTTGTAGATTGACCTGGGTCTGGGGCCTGATTCTTTGGAATTGGGGAGAACCGTTTTCTTTATTTGGGGGATTGGTTTTCATAACCATTGGTCCCCAGGACAGGTGGCTGCTGGTGGTGATACTGGGAATCTGGAGTGACTTAAGGGGATTGCTTGTGTGACTTGTGGTTAGCCAGTGGGGTGAGACCAAAGTCTTTTCTGTTTGACTGGTTTGGTTTACCTTAGTGTGAAGAAACCCCAGCTTTGGGCTGTAGTTGCCCCTTTGGAAGCAATCTGTCCTGATCTGACACTCACAGTTGGATCCCACCAGGAACAGCACCGTCACACCGTGCGATCTCGGACCGGGCACGTACCGCGTGGCCCATGCGATCTCGGACCGGGCACGTACCGTGGGGACTGAGCACGTACCGTGGGGCCCCCCGAGACACCGCCCAGCCTTGCTCTTCCTTGTCCTTCCTAGCGCTGAAGGCCAGAGGCAGCCATTGTGGTCCTCTTGCCTAACCTCCCGTATAACACAGGCCAGAGACTCTCCCCCCCACCCCCAGCCCGTCCTGCCTCGGCCCAGGACCGGTGGCTCTGCTGGGACACCGTTCCGAAATGCCTGTTTCATATGAAGACGTCAGGTGATGGCAAAGGCCCCACATCCCTTGGTCCAGTCAGCTCCGGTGAATGAGCCCTTTGGGAGCAGGTCCACCCTGCGGTTTATTGCCTTACGGGGCTCTGCAGCTGATGGCTTCATTAGTTCCTTGGGGGTTTGCTGGATTTTGCCACCACCATTTGCAGGGTTTGGGGGCTGGGCTCGCCCTGGAAACGCTGAAAGAGAATTAGCTAGACAGGGTCACAATCAAACCGACTCCCCCGTGACTGGATTAGTGGGGAAAGCAGCGCAGGGCAAGACGCAGACAGGGCAATCCGATCGTCTGTCATTCCTGGCAGTGCCCACCCACGACAGAGCTGGCACACACTTGGCTCTTGCCCCCCTGCTCACCCGCTCACTTTCGCTTTCTTGCTGCACTGCCCGCTCGCAGGCCACGCAATGGCACCGGATCCGGGGGTGGAATGAAAAACCTGCACTGGCTTGTGGAAGTGGAGGCATCGGCGCGTGCCAGTGCAGAGTGCGTGCACCAGCGTCCGGGGCGGCCGTCTCAGAGCCACGCTGTGAGAGCTCCGGTGCTGGATCCGTCACCGCGATCTGCGATTTCAGAGCCCCGCGGCCTGAAAAATTCACTTCTCTTTTCCGGATCTACCCGTCCCTCCCGTCTCTGTCCCTCGGGGCTCTGCTCTCTGGAGCCGCGTTCACATCCAGAATTCATGCCGGGAAAGGGAATCTCGGCAAGGCCTCGGGGAGCCTGAAATGGCCCCGGCCACAGGCCAGATCTGGGCCAGATCCGCAGGTGCTGTAACTCAGCCTGGGGGGTGCAAGAGAACTCCCTGATTTACACCCCCGCGGGGTCTTTGTCCCCCACAATTTATCTTTTAATTTAAAGCAATACTGTGAACTTAACAGCCCCGTTCTCGACACGCCCCAGCCTGGGTTACCAAGGGGCCCAACGCGGCATCACTGGACAGAGAGACCCAGGCGGCTCGTCTGCCTTTGCTTTAGAGTCAGCTGCACTTTCCGAGAGGTGGCCGTGTTACTCACTTCAGACTGAGAGTCCTGGGGCACCTTAACGACTCTCTCACTGTTTCCTGCTACTCCAGCTCTTTGGGGCAGGGACTTTTTGTTCTGTGTTTGTCCAGTGCCCGGCCGCTGGGGTCCTACAAATACTAAATAATAACACCCCTGCTGGACAGACTCTGAACTGTCCCACCGTACAACACCACCCCTCTACTGCAAATGGGGATTCTCTCTCAGCTCCTGTAATTTCGGAGCCAGAGGGGCCAGGTACTGCCGTTGGTGAGAATTGCAGCGAGGCCATGCCAAGGGCTGGGCATGCGGTCTGGAGAAGCAGCAGACAGACAAGAGTCTAAATAACAACCATGTTTTAAGTGACTGCACAGGCCGACTGATTACAATCGCTGACGAGTCTCGTCCCGGGCGCTGTCTCAGTTGCACCGCCCCGGGGGAAACAACGCGGCAGCATGTTTCAGACAAACATACGTATCTGAAAGGGTGAAATGAACCAGGGTCGGGTCAGACTTTCCCAGGAAACCACTGCTGCTGCCTGGTGTGAAAAGCGGCCGCCCGAGGCCAATCCTAGGGACTTGAATGTCTCTGACCGGCGTGGGGACAATGGATTCTCCACTACCAGCCTCAGCTCCAGTCAATACAAACGCAACAGAGTTTTTTAAACTAATATTTTTCCAGCCTGCAATTCCCTGGGGAGAGAGGCACAGCGTTGCCATGGTGACGTATAGCCAGCATCTGCCTTGGAAGGAGCTGAAGGGAGACATTGGAATAGAATTGCAAATTTACTCAGACCTGAGGAGGACTCCAAGGGAATCCAGAGAGAGCCCTGCCCATTGCCCTGCCCCTCCGCAGAGCCGCCCGCCCGCGAGCTGGGGCTTGGGAGCAGAGCCGTGCCCGGGGCTTGCTCCGCGGTCTCCTATTCCGCCCATCGAGGCCCCCCGAAGAGAGGCAGCCCAGTGCTGCTGGCGTCTCCCACAGTACCCCCTTGGCAGACACCGCTGAGCGGAGCCTCCCTCCTCTTGGGCAGTAAATATCCCCGGTGGCAATTCACTGCATCTCCCTCGCTCCCATTCGGGGCATACCCCTTAGTCCAGCCAGCGGGGCCAGTACTGGAGGATCCTTGGCTGCTGGCTCCGGCATACGATCCTGCAAGCCCTTCGGAACGGGGAACGTTCCTCCTTCAAGCTCTCCCACGCCAGCCCCGACGCTGGCAACCCCAGCTCCCCCCACCCAGCCGTGGAGGTAGGTGCTGATCCCAAACGAACCAGGCCTCACTCTGTGGCGAGGTCCCTGGGAGCAGTGCTGCCATAACACACCCTGACGTGGTACCGCACCAGGCCCTGGAACGACGATGAATCGCCAGGGCACACCTGGAATGGCAGAACAGCCGCCTGGCCGTAACGAACCGGGGAATCCCCATGGAGCCCGGCTGGTTCTTGGCCCCTGGCTAGTTCCGATTTATCAGTGACCTGGGGGAAAACATGGAACCAGTGCTGAGAAAGTCTCAGAGACGCGCCGACGGGGAAAGTGGTACAGAACGCAGAGGTCACTGCTACACTGGGTGCAAACAGTGTGTCTTCGAATGGGGCTAAATGCAAAGCCAGAGGTAGGAATGAAGAACGCAGCCACACTTATGGGATGGGGGGTCAGCCCTGGGAAGCAGCGACTCTGACAAAGATTTGGGGGGGATGCTGGATAATCAGCTGACCAGAGCTCCCAGTGTGATGCATCCTGGGCTGTATAAATAGGGGAACCTCGAGGAGGAGCAGAGAGACGACTGCACCTCTGGACCCCGGCACTGGTGCGACCGCTGCTGGGGTCCTGCGTCCTGTTCTGGGGCCCCCAACTGGAGAAGACGTTAAAGAAGAGCCACAAGAATGACTGCAGGGTTGAGAAGTGCAGCGGGGGATTCGCGGCGCTCACGCTCGGTACTGGACAAAGGGAAGGTGAAGGGGCGGGGTTGAGAAGTGCAGCGGGGGATTTGCGGCGCTCACGCTCGGTACTGGACAAAGGGAAGGTGAAGGGGCGGGGTTGAGAAGTGCAGCGGGGGATTCGCGGGGCTCACTCTCGGTACTGGACAAAGGGAAGGTGAAGGGGCGGGGTTGAGAAGTGCAGCGGGGGATTCGCGACGCTCACGCTCGGTACTGGACAAAGGGAAGGTGAAGGGGCGGGGTTGAGAAGTGCAGCGGGGGATTCGCGGCGCTCACGCTCGGTACTGGACAAAGGGAAGGTGAAGGGGTGGGGTTGAGAAGTGCAGCGGGGGATTCGCGGCGCTCACGCTCGGTACTGGACAAAGGGAAGGTGAAGGGGCGGGGTTGAGAAGTGCAGCGGGAGACTCGCGGCGCTCACGCTCGGTACTGGACAAAGGGAAGGTGAAGGGGCGGGGTTGAGAAGTGCAGCGGGAGACTCGCGGCGCTCACGCTCGGTACTGGACAAAGGGAAGGTGAAGGGGCGGGGTTGAGAAGTGCAGCGGGAGACTCGCGGCGCTCACGCTCGGTACTGGACAAAGGGAAGGTGAAGGGGCGGGGTTGAGAAGTGCAGCGGGGGATTCGCGGCGCTCACGCTCGGTACTGGACAAAGGGAAGGTGAAGGGGCGGGGTTGAGAAGTGCAGCGGGGGATTCGCGGGGCTCACGCTCGGTACTGGACAAAGGGAAGGTGAAGGGGTGGGGTTGAGAAGTGCAGCGGGGGATTCGCGGCGCTCACGCTCGGTACTGGACAAAGGGAAGGTGAAGAGGCGGGGTTGAGAAGTGCAGCGGGGGATTCGCGGCGCTCACGCTCGGTACTGGACAAAGGGAAGGTGAAGGGGTGGGGTTGAGAAGTGCAGCGGGGGATTCGCGGCGCTCACACTCGGTACTGGACAAAGGGAAGGTGAAGGGGCGGGGTTGAGAAGTGCAGCGGGGGATTCGCGGCGCTCACGCTCGGTACTGGACAAAGGGAAGGTGAAGGGGCGGGGTTGAGAAGTGCAGCGGGGGATTCGCGGGGCTCACTCTCGGTACTGGACAAAGGGAAGGTGAAGGGGTGGGGTTGAGAAGTGCAGCGGGGGATTCGCGGCGCTCACGCTCGGTACTGGACAAAGGGAAGGTGAAGGGGCGGGGTTGAGAAGTGCAGCGGGGGATTCGCGGGGCTCACTCTCGGTACTGGACAAAGGGAAGGTGAAGGGGTGGGGTTGAGAAGTGCAGCGGGGGATTCGCGGGGCTCATGCTCGGTACTGGACAAAGGGAAGGTGAAGGGGCGGGGTTGAGAAGTGCAGCGGGGGATTCGCGGCGCTCACGCTCGGTACTGGACAAAGGGAAGGTGAAGGGGCGGGGTTGAGAAGTGCAGCGGGGGATTCGCGGCGCTCACGCTCGGTACTGGACAAAGGGAAGGTGAAGGGGTGACCTGCTCACCCACTATACGGTTTCGTTCAGACCCAGGGGCTGAAGCTCAGAAGAGAATTTCAGGCAGAAATACGGGGTGAGGGGCATTGCCCGGGAGAGCCGACCACGGTCCACCATGGGGAGGGGCTGAATCGGGACTGGCTGTTTTTCTGGAAGTTATGCTCTAGTTCAACCCCAGCTACTGGACTTGAAAGAGGAATGGACTCCGGGCCGGTCTCCGGCCTGTCCTAGGCAGGAGCTCAGCGTCGGTTATCACAGGGGGCCCTTCTGGCCTTAAAAGCCACCAAGCTCTGTCATGGCCTCCCACGTCAGCGTCTGGCCCCTCTGAACTGACAGCTCAACACCCCAAAACCAAGAGCAAATACAGAACTCGGGCAGGAGCGACTCAACTACCCCTGGCGCTCGGACAGCAGCGATCTGACTCTTGGGCTCTCTGGCCAGCGGCCAGCACCCCGCGGGGACAGGAGAGGTGTGGCTTTCTGCAGAAGGAAAAGGAAACATCCCGTCTGCCCAGCCCCCGGGGAGCTCCCAAAGCAGTGAAACGCAGCCAGGCTGGGGCTGCCGGCCCAGACCGGGTCCTGCAGCCGTCCTGCTGTGCTGACACTCAGCCAGCCCTGCCATTCCTGTCCTCTCGCATTCGTCTCCGGAGCCCGACTCAGAGCCCACTCGACCCGCCAGTCCCGTGCGGGATGAAGAGGCTCTGAGGCGGCCTGAACGCTGCCCTCCTGCCTAGGCAGGATCCTAGAGCCCTGCCCGGCACAGCCCTGGCAATGAGCGGCTGTGCCGTTGGACAGAGCAACGTGACCAACGTCCACCTGACCCGTTCTGGCCTTTTCAGCCCCTTTGTCTGTGCTCACGGACTCCAGACTTACGGCCAGAAGGGCCACTCGTGATCCTGGCAGGCTCCGGTGCCCAGGTCTCGTATTCCCCCATAAAAGAGGAGCAACGTGTACGGGTGACACCCCACTGTGCTCAGCCACAACCCCACTGTGGCAGGCTGCACTGCACACTGCGCTGGGCTGCACTGCACACCACCCTGGGCTGCACTGCACACTGCGCTGGGCTGCACTGCACACCGCCCTGGGCTGCACTGCACACTGCGCTGGGCTGCACTGCACACCGCCCTGGGCTGCACTGCACACCACGCTGGGCTGCACTGCTCGCCGCCCTGGGCTTCACTGCACACCGCCCTGGGCTGCACACCGCCCTGGGCTGCACTGCACACCGCCCTGGGCTGCACTGCACACCGCCCTGGGCTGCACACCACGCTGGGCTGCACTGCACACCGCCCTGGGCTGCACTGCACACCGCCCTGGGCAGCACTGCACACCACGCTGGGCTTCACTGCACACCGCCCTGGGCTACACTGCACACCGCCCTGGGCTGCACTGCACACCACGCTGGGCTGCACTGCACACCGCCCTGGGCTTCACTGCACACCACGCTGGGCTTCACTGCACACCGCGCTGGGCTGTACTGCACACCACGCTGGGCTACACTGCACACCGCCCTGGGCTGCACTGCACACCACCCTGGGCTGCACTGCACACCACCCTGGGCTGCACTGCACACCACCCTGGGCTTCACTGCACACTGCCCTGGGCTGCACTGCACACTGCCCTGGGTTCCTGCACACTGCGCTGGGCTGCACTGCACACTGCCCTGGGCTTCACTGCACACCGCGCTGGGCTACACTGCACACCGCCCTGGGCTGCACTGCACACCGCCCTGGGCTGCACTGCACACCTTGCTGGGCTGCACTGCACACCGCCCTGGGCTGCACTGCACACCTCCCTGGGCTTCACTGCACACCACGCTGGGCTGCACTGCACACCTCGCTGGGCTGCACTGCACAGCATGCTGGGCTGCACTGCACACCACACTGGGATTCCCGGGTACTAGCTGCGCCACTGGGAACATTTCGCAAAGGAAAGACACCCCGGGACAAAGTGCCCCTGCTGCCCAGCACTCGCTCCGCGAAGGCTGCCGACCCGCGAGAGCCACACGGGCGCCGGCCCTGGGCTGCGACACGAGGGGGCGAATCCCCCGACCCGCCCATGGGGCAGAGAGGGGAACGGCTCAGACTGGCTGGGCGAAGGGGGGTCTGGGAGACACACTCAGGGCTGGTCTCAGGTGCTGACCATCTGCAGCCCCCAGGGAGCTCACGATTTAGGATGATTTGTAGCCTGGTCGGGCCCAGGACCCTGCTGAGCCAGACGTTGAACAGAGAAAAACCTGGTCCCTGCCCACGGGAGGCTTGGGAAAGTGAGACCCGAAGAGCCCCGGGAACGTCCCACCGGCCAGGGAGACGGAACGGAGCCGCTGCCCGAACGCCCGTCCCTAGCCCCACTTCACAGGATTAGACACACGGCTACCCAGGGCGTAGAAATACACCCGGCCTCCACAAGAGAGGCACGGCTCCCCGCTCCCCCACAGTCCCCCCTTCGCTCCTCCACAGTCCCCAGCCCCCCCTCTGCTCCCCCACAACCCGCCCCCCCTCTCCCCTCCCCCGCAACCCCACCCTCTTTCCCCTCCCCCACAGTCCCCCCTCTCCGCTCCCCCGCAACCCCACCCCCCTCTGCTCCCCCGCAGCCCCTTTCCCCTCTCCGCTCCCCCGCAACCCACCCCCTCTTCCCTCCCCCACAGCTCCCCTCTCCACTCCCCCGCAACCCCAGACCTCCCTCTGCTCCCCCACAGCCCCACCCCCTCTGCTCCCCCACAGCCCCAGCCCCCTCTGCTCCCCCGCAGCCCCACCCCCCTCTTCCCTCCCCCACAACCCCACTGCCTCTTCCCTCCCCCACAGCTCCCCTCTCCACTCCCCCGCAACCCCAGACCCCCCTCTGCTCCCCCGCAGCCCCACCCCCTCTCCCCTCCCCCACAACTCCACCCCCTTTCCCCTCTCCGCTCCCCCGCAACCCACCCCCTCTTCCCTCCCCCACAGCTCCCCTCTCCACTCCCCCGCAACCCCAGACCCCCCTCTGCTCCCCCACAACCCGCCTCCCCTCCCCCGCAACCCCACCCTCTTTCCCCTCCCCCACAGTCCCCCCTCTCCGCTCCCCCGCAACCCCACCCCCCTCTGCTCCCCCGCAGCCCCACGCCCTCTCCCCTCCCCCGCAACTCCACCCCCTTTCCCCTCTCCACTCCCCCGCAACCCACCCCCTCTTCCCTCCCCCACAGCTCCCCTCTCCACTCCCCCGCAACCCCAGACCCCCCTCTGCTCCCCCACAGCCCCACCCCCTCTGCTCCCCCACAGCCCCAGCCCCCTCTTCCCTCCCCCACAACCCCACCGCCTCTTCCCTCCCCCACAGCTCCCCTCTCCACTCCCCCGCATCCCCAGACCCCCCTCTGCTCCCCCGCAGCCCCACCCCCTCTCCCCTCCCCCACAGTCCCCCCTCTCCGCTCCCCCGCAACCCCACCCCCCTCTCCCCTCCCCCACAGTCCCCCCTCTCTGCTCCCCCGCAGCCCCAGCCCCCCTCTCCCCTCCCCCACAGTCCCCCCCTCTGCTCCCCCGCAGCCCCAGCCCCCCTCTCCACTCCCGCGCAGTCCCAGCCCCTCTCAGCTGGGGCCAGACCAGATGGCAGACGGCCAAGAAAGAAAGCTGGGGAGAATTCACAACCCTGCCAGGGAAACGGCAAGTCACCGGCACTGCCTCCAGCTCCGCTGCCTCCAGCTCCGGCATCAGATCCTAGAGCCAGGTGAGGCTCAGGGCTCCCCGGACAGAACAAAGGGACCAATGGTCCGTGAAACGCCGGGACACGCAGGACAGGAGGCCGCAGCCTGGCTCCCGACAGGACAGCCGGGGAGCAAATACCCGAAGGGCTCCCTGGACTCCAGGGCTATTTGCCTTGAGCCAGGCTGGAGCCATCCGGCCTAGTGCGTTACCCGCTAATTAAACCCCATGTTTCCATTGATGACAGGAAGCAGGCGCCGATCTGAAGGTGCAGTGCACTGGGGGGGAGTGCCCCCCCCGACCCACACATCAGGGCCTCCCTGCCTCATCTTCCCCCGCCACTCGCAGGGCACCCCCAGCACTCTCCTCGAGCTGCGCCAGCTGGGCCCCCCGGGGCTCTGCCTAGCTGCACCCCACCATGGACCCCTCCAAACTCAGCCCTAGCGGCTGGCGGCGCCATTCACTGCCAACGGGTCCCCTGGGAGTGCCGGCAGGTGCTCCCCCCCCCCCTGCAAAAAGGGAGGTGGAGGGGCATAGGGCCAAATTCACAGCTGGAAAAGCAGGTGCAGCTCCACCGAGCCCAGGGGCTTGTATTCGCTCAGCCCAGCACTTCACGTGGCCCATGCACTCGATTTGGGGCTGGCTCCTGGCTTCTCTTGGCCCAGTGTGTGGAAAACGTACGTAAGGGGCTCAGACCCCACAGCCCGGGGGAGGAGCTGGGCAGGCGGGCGACGCTGGCGAAGAATTGGCATTTTCCCACAATGCCCACTCTCTGCCCCACAAGGCTCCGGGGAGGTGCAGGAGATCTGTGCACCGCGGGGCCCCACTGGGGGCGGGGAATGGGGCAGGCCTGTCCCCCCGTTAATACGGCTCCCGGGTATCAATGCCACGTGCCCCAGGCGCGTCAGGAATCCGGCCCCATTGGGCTAGGCTGCCCCATGGCGTGTACAGCTGCAGTGAGTGGGCTCCACGTACCGAGGAGCCGAGGGAGACGTCTGGCTGCAGAGAACCCCAAGCCTAGTGCCTGGGGCCGGGAAAAACCCCCAACGGCGCCGGTGAGAGATGAGAGCTCCCAGCCCAGCCCCCGGGCTCCAGACATGCCAACAGGCTCGGTGCAAAGGAAGAGCCCCCTGCACGTGACCGGCCCCGGGGCAGAGGGGGACAGACTCCAAGCTCTTGACACCGGACGGGGTCCATGGGGGTTCCCTGCTGGTGCCAGCTCCGGTCACCGTGAGGAACGTCTCCCAAGGTATCTTTCCAGCTCAGGAGTCAGAGCCCCGGGTGGGAGAACGTCTCTCGCCCCTGAACGGACGGGGAAGCGGGAGCAGTGGAGGGGCACTGAACCGGCCACTCCCAGAGGAGTCAGAGCCCCGGGTGGGAGAACGTCTCTCGCCCCTGAACGGACGGGGGAAGCAGGAGCAGTGGAGAGGCACTGAACCGGCCACTCCCAGAGGAGTCAGAGCCCCGGGTGGGAGAACGTCTCTCGCCCCTGAACAGACGGGGAAGCGGGAGCAGTGGAGGGGCACTGAACCGGCCACTCCCAGAGGAGTCAGAGCCCCGGGTGGGAGAACGTCTCTCGCCCCTGAACAGACGGGGAAGCGGGAGCAGTGGAGGGGCACTGAACCGGCCACTCCCAGACATGCCAGGGGCGCGCCGCTCGGGGCTGTCAGCCTCACCCGCTGCCCGTGCTCCGAGGGCACTGAGGGGCGGGGGGCTCGGGAACAAATGCTGTGGGTCCTGCCGAGCTCCCAGAGGGACAAGCCTGGGGCTGTGGCCGGCCCGAGTGTCTGTGCAAACCCAGCCCTGTGCCCCCGGCCCAAAGGCTTAGTAAAGGCTGGTTCGGTTATTAGAGCGTCTCTGTGTTCACAGCTCAGAGCCGCCCTGTCACTGCGCGGCGTAATCCTCACTGCTCCGAGACCCGCACAGCCAGAGAAGAGAAAATCCCCGGAAGGAGGCGCCCTGCAGTGCCCCTGACACACGCCGGGCGCTGGCAGGGCCCCGGGGCTGCGCTCACACCGGGGCAGGCGCGGGAGGCTGGCTGCCCTTCCTGACACGCCCCTGGCCGGATGAGGCTCAGTCCCAGTCAATGAACTGGTCTGGGGAAGGACTGGTACTGAGGGCGCCGTTCCAGCCCGGGTCTCAGAGACCGTCTCCATCCGGCCTGGCTGAGCCCGGCTAGCCCGGGTCCTGTCTTCTAACCGGCGGGCACCAGGAACCCCGGAGGGAACGAACAGAGCAGGGAATCGTCGAGTGACGTCCACTCCCAGCTCCTGGCAAACAGAGGCCAGGGACACCCCGAGCCTGGGGCTGTGTCCCTGCCCATCCCGGCTAACAGCCATTCCTGGAATTGTCCTCCATGAATGTATCAAATTCTTTTCTGAACCCTGTTATGCTTTTGGCCTTCAACACCCCCTGGCAAGGAGTTCCCCAGGTTGACTGTGTGCTGTGTGAAGTACGTCCTTGTGTTTGTCTTACAGGTGCTGTCTATTCATTTCACTGGCTGACCCTGGATCCTGTGTCAGGAGAAGGGGTAAATAACACTTCCCTGTGCACTCTCTCCACTCCAGTCAGGATTTTATAGACCTTGATCATACCCCCCTTTTCCAAGCTGATCAGTCCCAGCCTCTTCGACCTCTCCCCAGACCAGAGCTGTCCATCCCCCTGCGCAGTTTTGTTGCCTTCTCTGTGCTTTTTCCAATTCTAAGATCTCTCTTTTGAGGTGGGGCCACCCAACCTGACTGCCGTGCCCGCGCAGTGGGATCTCTGTGATATTTTCTGGTTTATTATCTATTCCTGTCCTAATGGATCCTAACATCCGAGGAGCTTCCTCTGGCTGCTGCTGCACACGGAGCAGATGTTCTTAGAGAACAAACCATGATGATTCCCAGCTCTCTTTCCTGAGCGGTAACAGCTCATTTAGACTCTTCATATCGTCTGTACAGGGGGGATGATGGTTTCCAATGTGCATTGCTTTGCATTATCAACAGTGAATTTCATCTGCCATTTTGTTGCCTAGTCACCCAGTTCTGTGAGATCCTTTTGTAACTCTTCAGTCTCCCTGGGACCTCACTATCTCCAGTAGTTTTCTATCATCTGCAAATTTTGCCACCTCACTATTTACCCCTTTTGCCAGATCGTTTATGAAGATGTTGAACAGGACTAGGCCCTGTACGGGCCCCTGGGGACACCACTATCTACCACTCTCCATTCTGAAAACTGACCATGGATTCCCACCCTTTGTTTCCGATATTTTAACCAATTACCGATCCACGAGAGAACCTTCCCTCTTACCCCAGGACAGTTTACATTCTTAAGAGCCTTTGCTGAGGGACCTTGTCAAAGGCTTCCTGAAAATCGAAGTACACTACGTCCACTGGATCCCCTTGTCGATCCCCGTAAAGAATTCTAGTGGATTGGGGAGGCGGGATTTCCCTTTACAAAATCACGTGGACTCTTCCCCGACACATTATGTCCATCGACGGGTCTGACACTTTTGTTCTTTACTATGGTTTTGACCTGTTTTCCTGGCACTGAAGTTGGACTTACTGGCCTGGAATTGCTGGGATCCTTTTGTAAAAGATTGCTGGGAGACTTTTGTAAAAAGGTCCCGTAGACACCCCGGGCAAGCGGGGGCAGCTCTCTGCAGCCATTCACACTCCAACCCCTCCACACACAGCTCATGCCCTTCCTTTGTCCCTGCCGCAGAGCAGAGCCGGTAACACCAAAGCCTGGCACAGTCACCCACCCCACTGCAGAGTCTGGGAAAGACTCCAACGGCCCCTCCTGCTCACACTTAAATCCCTAGAGCCATTCCCCGGCTATCCAGGGAGCTGACTCTGCCCCTGAGCTGCTGAGCTCCCAGACAGGTGGGAAGTCACAGGGAAGCACGCAACCCAGCCGTAGTCACAGGTGCCATGCAGCCCGGAAAGAGTCACGATCCCAGAGTAACTAGACATTAATGGTAAAATGATAACAAACATGACACTTATGCCACTGCCATCATTAGGTTCCAGGGTCATCACTCCATTCTGAGGTGTGTGGATAGTTCCCAGCTCCCAGAGCTGCTCTTTCCCATGGCCTGCAGACTCCACAGCCCAGCCCTGCATCGGGACCACAATCCCAAGGGCTAGACATGTAATATGGATCTTATGCCAAAGCTGTATTCTGGGGCCAGAGACGTGAGCCTCCCACCCCCAGCCCAGACTCTGTGCATGGAGACAGGGTGCTGACAGGCCAGGGTGGTGTCTGCCATGTGCAATGCAGAGAACATTAACTAACGCAGCCATGTCTCCTGTCACTTCCGCTGGTGGCCGTGGAACCCGGGGGCAGCCCCGAGACACCCATTTCCTGAGAGCCTGGCACCCTGAGCTGATGCACAAGAATGAGGGGTCACCAAATGAAATGAATAGGACACAGGCAGCAGGTTTAAAACAAACAAATGGAAGTATTTCTTCACCCAACACAGTCAACCTGTGGAACTCCTTGCCTGGGGATGTTGTGAAGGCCAAGACTATGGGTATGTCTTCACTACCGGACGAATTGGCGGGTAGCCATCGATCTTCTGGCGATCGATTTCTCACGTCTTGTGAAGACGTGAGAAATCGATTGCTCGCGGCGCCCCCATCGACTCCGGAACTCCAGCTCGCCGGGAGGTGCAAGCTGGAGTCGACGGGGGAGCGCGCCGCCGGGACGAGCAGTAAGTCGGCTGCAGATACGCAAACTTCAGCTACGTGATTCACATCTCTAAACGGCGTATCTGCCGTTGATCTCCCCTCCCCCCCCCCTCCCCCGTAGTGGAGACCAGCCCTAAGACAGGGTTCAAAAAAGAACTAGAGAAGTTCACGGAGGACCGGTCCAACAACGGCTCTTAACCAGGATGGGCAGGGATGGTGGCCCTAGTCTCTGTTTGCCAGACGCTGGGAGTGGGCAACAGGGGTTCACTGCATGGTTCCCTGTCCTGTTCATCCCCTCCGGGGCACCTGGCACTGGCCCCTGTCAGAGGACAGGACACTGGGCTGGATGGACCTTTGCTCTGACCCAGTCTGGCCGCTCTCATGTTTCACCCGCTTTACAAATCTCCCGGCCACGCTTGCCGCACTCGTCCTCCGCAGAGCCCCAGGGCAGGGCTCACCCGCCTGCTGCATACAAATGACGCCTCATCTCTGCCGGGAACAGACTTGGCTCCCCTGGGGGGGCTGCTTGGCCCCGGCTGAGGGGGGATGCCGGGCAGGCCGTAGGCTGGAGGCAGGTAACAGGCGCCAGCTGCCCCCACCCAGCGGGGTTTGGATCCTGGGCAGGGGCCCAGCCCTGGAACCTCGACCAGAGCAGAGGAGCTGCGAGCGCCCAGGGCGGCTCCGCGGAGCAGGGGGAACCAGCTGGGCCCATATTTGGGGCTTTTTCTTATACAGGCTCCTACCCCCCCCCCATCCCGATTGTTCCCACTCCCTGTCTGGTCACCCCACTGGTCGGGCTGGGGGTCCCCAGAGAGCGGGGGGTGGGGGGCAGACTGAGCCCGGCTCACAACCCCCAGCAGACCCCGCCTGGCCCCTTCCCCCCCAGTGCTGTCCCGGTAGCGCCCCGCAGAGCACCCAGGACGCGGGAGAAGCGGGGCGGGCCCCGGGCTCAACTCCCCGGGGACAAAGGGCGACAGTGGCTCGCCGGGGCTCGCCCCGCTGCCGAGCCCCCTGTCCTGCCCGCGGAGCCCGGCGCCCGGGGATGCTCCAGGCGGGGAGCGCCCGGCAGGCGGGAGGGGGCCGGACCCTTGCCCCGGGTTTTGCCGTTACCGGCCGGGCAGCCCCCGTCCCCGGCTCCCCTATTGTCCCCGGGGCGCGGGGGTCCCACGCGGGGCGCCCCCAGCTCGCTGCCGCCCGCCCCTGGGCTGGGGGTCCCCGAAGCGAGTGGGGGGGGATGCGCCCCGGTGGATCGGGGGGGCGGCGGAGTAGGAGCCGCGTGGGTCTCTGGGGAGCTCGTGACCCTCATCCCGGGGGGGACCGCGCCGGGAGGGGGCGTGGGACGGACCCCCGAGCCAGCCGCCCCAGGCGGGCTCCGCAGGACACGGCAGCCGGGGGGGTCCCGCTCCGACTCCATCCCCCCCCCCCCCCCCGCTCCGTAACAAAGACAATTGGAGCCTGGCTCCCCCCGCCCCCTTTGTGCGCCCCGCGCCGGGACCGTCACCCGCGGGGGTCCCCGCAACCCGGCCCGCCCCACGCCCGCGGGTCCCCGCAACCCGGCCCGCCCCGCGCCCGCGGGTCCCCGCAACCCGGCCCGCCCCACGCCCGCGGGTCCCCGCAACCCGGCCCGCCCCGCGCCCGCGGGTCCCCGCAACCCGGCCCGCCCCGCGCCCGGGGGTCCCCGCAACCCGGCCCGCCCCACGCCCGGGGGGAGCCCAGCCCGGCCCGGCCCGCCCCGCGCCCGGGGTCCCCGGGGGGTCGCACTCACAGGCGCTCCGTGCCGCGGGGGACGGTCTTGGGGACCCCTCGGAGCCCCGCGCCGTGGCAGTCCACGGTGGTGCCGCTGCAGGTGCAGGGCGCGGGGCAGCCGCCGGCCCGCACCCCGCACGCGGCCGCCCAGGCCAGCAGCCAGGCGCCGACCCGCAGCCACCTGCCCCGCGGAGCCATCCCGGGCCCGTCTCCAGCCCGCGCCGGCTGCGTCTGAGCGCCGGGCTCGGTGCGGGGAGGGGCGCGAGCTCCGCGCCCCCCCCCCCCCCCCGCCCATCCATCAACCGCAGACACAACCCCCGGCCCCAGCCGGCTCCGCCCCCGCGCCAGCCCCTCGCCCCGCCGCGCACAAAGGCCGGCCGGGGGGGCTCGCGGCGGGGAGGGGGCCCCGGGGGATCGGGGCCGCCGGGGGCGCCCGCGGCTGAGCGGGGTGCAGGGGCGGAGCGGAGGGGGCGGGTTGGCCGCACCCCCTGGGGTTCATGGCCTGTGCCCTGGAATGGCCCCGCTGGGCACAGGGCGCCGGAGGGTCCTGACCCGACCCCGCCAGCCTGGGACCCGCCTCAGCTCTGCCAGGAGCCGCCCGTGCCCAGCCGGAGGCCCCAGGCAGCGCCCGGCTGAGCAGAGGCTCCGGGGGCTCAGGCAGGGCCGGGCCGTGTCCCCCTCTTGCCCAATGGTGCTGGTGGCTCCGGAGTCCGCCCAGCGCACAGTCCAGAGCGAAGGGAGCCTCCGGCGGGCACCCAGCCGAGGGGCCAGTGGCTCCCAGGGAGCCCAAGTCCCGTCAGAAGCAGTTGGACGGGCTGCAGCGGGGAGACGTGTCCAGACGGCTCAGGACCAAAGGACAGAGCAGCCGCACTGGACTCCGGCCCCTGGACTAGCTGGCTCAAGTCCTTGTCTAGCCCCATCACCTCGGTATCTGAGACCTGCCCAACGCCCAGCCACGAATGGATCTGTCCTCATGCCCCCGGGGGCCAGGGCCGGGCTGTGAGCCTCACCGCACAGTAGGGTGACCAGACAGCAAGTGTGAAAAATCGGGATGGGGGTGGGGGGTAATAGAAGCCTATAAAACAAAAAGACCCCAAAATCGGGACTGTCCCTATAAAATCGGGACATCTGGTCACCCTACCGCACAGACGGCACCAAGACCCAGAGGTGCAGAGGCTCATAAGAGCGGCCACACTGGGTCAGACCAAAGGTCCATCCGGCCCAGTGTCCTGTCCTCCAACCGGGCCCAGTGCCAGGTGCCCCGGAGGAAACGAACAACAGGGAATCATGCAGTGATCCATTCCCAGCTCCTGGCAGACCGAGGCCAGGGACACCACCCCTGCCCATCCTGGCTAACAGCCATTGCTGGACCTGTCCTCCATGAACGTATCTAGTTCTTTTCCGAACCCTGTTATACTTTTGGCCTTTCCAACACCCCCTGGCAAGGAGTTCCTGGGATACGCGATACACCAGTAGGAGTGTGCTGCTACAGCTGGTTATTTGGAGAGGAGTGATCACAGGAGGGGCCTGGTCTGGGAGCTGGGAACTGTGGTAGAAAGCGACCCTGAGACATAAGCCCTTGTATCAGAGGCCCAGTGTGAGGCCTGAGGCCTGAACTAAAGTAGTGGTCAGGCTTTGCCGACGTGGAGCAAAGTTCCACTACAGAACCCGGCAGGAACAGGGCTGGTCTTGCGGAGACACGTGGCTGGGAATTGCTCGGTACAGGACACTCCTGCAAACGCATTCCAGAAAGACGGGACCCCAGGACCGGTCGGAGCGTGCTCCCCAGAGAGGAGAGGGACACCCGACCCGTCTTAGAGATCCCCTCAGGGTGACAGTAGGAGGGACCCCAGGACCGGTCGGAGCGTGCTCCCCAGAGAGGAGAGGGACACCCGACCCGTCTTAGAGATCCGCTCAGGGTGACAGTAGGAGGGACCCCAGGACCGGTCGGAGCGTGCTCCCCAGAGAGGAGAGGGACACCCGACCCGTCTTAGAGATCCGCTCAGGGTGACAGTAGGAGGGACCCCAGGACCGGTCGGAGCGTGCTCCCCAGAGAGGAGAGGGACACCCGACCCGTCTTAGAGATCCGCTCAGGGTGACAGTAGGAGGGATAGTGGTGTTTTGATTGAACCAGCGGGTACAAGGTGATGGGTGGGAGCTAGCCACGGCGTGGGGGGGTCTATTCTCCCTGCCCCCCAGGACCCGACGGAGGGGTCCTGGTTGTACTCACAAGCTCTGGTTTGGGCCGTGTTCCTGTCGTCCCTGGCACAGCCAGCCAGCCCGGCTCCCCTTCCTCATCGTCAGCCGCCGTCACCGGAATCCAGGCCCTTCATTTCCTGGGTGCCCGGAGAAGCACCAGGAGCCAGTCCCCTGCGTCTGCTCCATCCTGGGACGGGCTCCCCAGAGCGAGGGATGGGACCACGGGCAAGCCTGGCGCGGGAAGGAAGGGCGCCCTGCCAAGGGGATGGGTGCAGTGGGGGTGCTGTGCCCTGGGGAGCCCCATCGCTCCCTGGCAGGGCTGGATCTGGCTAACACCAAACGAAGGGAGCAGCCCAGGGGTCCCCCTTGCCCAAGGGAGCCCCAGAAATGCGCCCGCTGCTGAGTAACAAGAAGCACCAGCGGCATCTAGTGGTTGATGTTCCTCCCAGCTCACGCTCCCAGGAAAGGGTAGCGGGCAGCAGCGGGGAGAGTGTTCTGCTGGGCCCTGGCCAGAGGCTGCCCGTCGCAGAGACCTGGGCAGGACCCGGACCCCTGTCTGCTGGGTCCAGGCCCTGAGACCCAGGCACCCAGGACTACAGGGCAGGGGGTGACATCCCCTCACTGCTCCGAACCCCTCCCCCATGACAGAGCCGGAGGTGGAGTCTCAGGGCAGGGGCTGAAGGGGGCTTCCTTTGGCTCCATTCCTGACACTATCCCTCTCTGACCCCAGCTCCAATTCCTGCCTCCTGCTCTGACCAATAGGCCTGACTGTCCCGCTTTACAACCTCCCACGGCCCAGCCAGCCACGAGCCCGTCTCTTGCTGCCCTGCAATGGTGTCTTCGCCTGGGACCTCGATGCAGCTCCTAGCACCTCGTGTATCCACTCGGCCCAGGAGGGGCCGCGTCCAGCCCCCGGCCCCCTGCACAGAGATGCCACACGGCTCAGGTAAGCCAGGCTGGCCTGTGCTTAGTGACCTCCAGGCACGCTGGGCTACGGACCAAACCGGCCTGTGCCCCGGTCCTTTGGCTCCAGGCAGAGCCAGGTTCCAGGGAGCTCGGCTGCGGTGGCTTTGGGGCATCAGGAACTCCCAGGGGTAGTTGCCGCAGAGAGCTCTTTGCCGATCGTGCACAGGGGCCGGGGTTGCAGGTTTGTCCAGCCTGGCCCAGTGCACTTGGGAACTCCAGGGGGCTGATCTCGATATGAGCAATCCCAGGAAGAACTCCCCCGTCTCTCCCCGTGTCCACTCAATGCCGGGCTGCGGGGAGGGAGCTGGCTCCTGGGATGAGCCTGGCCAGATAGGAGCAAGCTGCCCCCAGGGGCAGGAGTGGTGGGTTTTAATTCTTCTCCTTTCATGCCGGAGGGTCTGAGCGGGATGGGCACACCACCATCCTCTGTAAATTACTTAACTGAATCCTGCCCCCTTGTCCCCATCTCCCCGCCCCTTCCCCTCCCTCTGCGCCCTGCTGGGACCGGCTGGGCTTCCCGGGGCTATGGGGCAGTACAGGCAGGGGCTTTACTGGTAACTGAAAGCCCTGGGGGAAGCAGACCCTGGCCCCTTGGCAGTGGAAGGTCTGAAACGCCGCTCACTGGGATGCGTGCGAAAGGGGAAAAGTCCTTTGCAAGTTGCTCTGAGATTCAGATGCACCAGGCGGGGGCTGGGCCAGCCCTCAGGCTGCCTCCTCCTCCCCCAGCAAGGCACAGCCCCAGCGTGAAGTCACGGAAGAGAAGGGGGGGGGGGCTGGGAAAGGGGGGAGGAAATTAATCAGCTGGAGGCCAGAACTCTGTATCCTAATTACAAGCCTGCTCCTCCTCCCATTGAAACCAGTGGCAAAGCTAACGTCAGGTCAGGCCCAGCCAGCTCAGCTACTGCCAAGCAGTGAGGGACTCAGTCCCCTTGGCCCCCCAGCATGGCCCTGGGCCCCCAGGTGGGGAGGAGAGACCTGAGCACTCCAGTTCGGCCCAATGCCTGAGGGGTTTGCACTAAAATCAGCCCCCATTTAGTTTCTGGTGAGAGGTGCCACCGCAGGCCCCAGCGCCGGCGGAGCGTAGTGCTGGGCACAGCTGGATCAGCCCCGGAATTAAACTCCCAGAAACCCTGGACATCTTCTCCCTCCGGAGGCTCAGAGCAGGATGGAGACTGACAGGCTCCGTGATGGGGTCCTGCCGATGAGCTGCCAGCCAGCCAGCGGGATCCCAGCCAAGGCTCCGAATTCCAGGGGAACACAGCCTCGAGCTGTCTGCATCTATCTTCAAACACAACCTAGCAGCCCCAGCACAAAATCTAATGCCCATTACCAAGGGGATGAGGAAAAAAACCTGGCCACGTATTCAAAATGATCCCTTGTTCCAGGCAAACGACGCTGTAAAAATGATTGTATAGATAGACTCCTGTCTCCAATCCACGCCAGGCAGCCAGTGCTGGGGTGCAACATAGCAACTGTTTGACAGCTCCCAGCACATCACATGACCATAGAAGAGATTAAATGAACAGCACACCTCAAATTGAAACCAGGGTAAAGTGATTCAAGGCAATTTAAATAATTGATTTAAATGAGGTTGAGGTTTGTAAAACTAATTTGACGATCGGGGCTGTTGAAAACGTAGATTAAAATGCATTATGAAGTAAATGATAAATGCCGGGGTCCCCGTCCACCCCCACAGTGCAACTCTGGGCTGGGTGTCTCATCTGAATTTACAAAACTACTATTGGCAAAAACCAAAATACTGGACATGAAGGCCGCAATTCCTGGAACTCTCCTCTCGACTAGCCCCGCGGACTCCCAGGCCAGGGCTCGTCTGGAAGCGGAAGCTTGTGCGTAAGTGTTGGCAGCATCAGTGGCTAAATCTGCATTTTCATTAAAAACTTCTCTTTGATGCATAAAATCGTTGTCACTTTGACACCAAAATGTGTCAGGGTTAACACTGCAAAGGGCGTTCCATTTCCAATACATGACTAACGTCCCCCGGGCTCCTAGGAGCAGAGAGCGGAAGTCTCAGACTTGGGAGCCAGCTCTCTTGCAGGGTGGAGGATCACTGTATGGGAAGGGAGTGTTGGTTGCAAATGGTACCCAGGCTGCCTGCTTATCCAGTGTGTGTCTGAGCTCTCCTCACAACAGGGACACTAAAGAGGCCCTGGGCTGGTCTTTACAGCCCAGAGGAACATTTGAAGCGTGAAGGTTCTTGGCAGAAAAAAAAAAGACAGTAACATTTTGGATCTAGAAACAATCAGGAAACTAATTAGCAAAACAAGCACAAAATACCCACGTCAGCGACTGAAGACAATGAAATGGGCAGAAAGCAAAGAACAAGCAGCGTACACATTCAAAACAAGAGATTTACATGAAAAACTTGGATTTTCAGCCACCCGGATTCAAAGGGGCGGGTGCTGATGGAGGCCAGCTGAAGAAACACTCCATCAGCACGTGTGGGGGACCCCGTTGCTTGCAGGAAACCTTTAAAGACCCCAGATGGGTCTTCACGTTGCCTCTAGGGATGGTGTCTCTAGGCTGTCTGCCAGAGGCTGGGAATGGCGGGATGGATCACTTGGTGATTCCGTTCAGTTCAATCCCTCTGGGGCACTTGGCATCGGCCCCTGTCGGAGGACAGGATTCTGGGCTTGGGGGATCTTTGGTCTCCCTCCCAGCCTGGCCGTTCTGCTGTGCCTCCTCCATCCTGCAGGGTCAGTGCTGCCTGAGTCACCCTGCCGTTCCTCGGAGCTGTGCCCACCTGCTTGACTTGTCAGAGCCCATGAGATGAGATGAAGGGACTGGCTTGGTAAACAGCTACCCCCTCCTCACCCCCATAGCAAACACCCCTCCCCCAAATCCGCACTGACAGCAGGAGGAGACCCAAGGAAGCAGAGAACAAGCCACTGGGTGTGGAGCATTAACAAGCCTTTAATATGGGAACTCCCCGTTGAGGCGTGGGGAGGAGACGCTAGACTGACACTCGTACATCGCAGATATAAATAAGGACAAAGATTAAAAACACCACCGAACGCCCGGGCTCGCGGGGGCCGCTTCGACGGCAGTGCCACTCCTAGCAGATGGGGCACTGGGCACAGCCCCGGCTAGGCCAGGGATCCTCCATAGCTACTACAGCCTGTGTCCATAAGTGACGAGTTGGCACCCAGTGGGTTTCTTGCAGCTCCAATGGGCTCTGGCCCCAGAGGGCACAGGACGGAGGGTGCTGCCAGCGAGGGGGGAGGGGGGCAATCCCTCGTGTCCTGCACTGAAATCCCCACGGAGGAAGTCCCATTCTGTGGACTCTGGGGACAGCGAGGAGTAACCCAGTTAACAGCCAGGCCTGAGCTCTGCCCTTCCTTCCCTGGGGAGCTAGGAGACGGGCAATGCCCTGCAGCTGGCCTTGCTAAGCTGGAGGGAAGCAGTAACTGGGCCCCGGGCCTGGCCTGCACTGGAGTAGCACCAAGCCCCAGTGCAGGGGCTGCCCCCAGACCACGCTGGCTCTTCGGTCGGTCTCTGGCACCGTGGAGTGTTTGAGCGGGTGGGGTGCAGGCAGGAGGGTTGTGCTTCCCCAGGGTCGCCATCCAGGGCGGTCACACACAGCTCTGTCCTCACAGGCCTGGTGCCCAGCATCACAGCTGCTCTCGTTCTCTGGGGCAGCACCTCCCAGCGCTTGCTCCAGCCCCCCATCCACACAGTGCAATAACCGTTCGCTCGGCTGCTGCCCGGCTGGTATCGTCTGCCCCGCAGCGGATCTGGGTGCAGGCTGTTTACAAACAGGTTCCCGGCGGGGCTCTGTGTGGGGCCCATCGCCACCAGCACTACGAGCCCCGGGTCTATGGGCACAGAACACACAAGCCCTGTCCTGACTCCCTGGCCCAGGCTGTCTCTCTGGACTCTGCCCCGGCAGGCTGGTCGAGAAGCTCCTAGCTGGGATTCAGCTGTTCCCAAGAGCAGACTGGATCCCTGGGGCCAAGTGCAGCAGCCCCCGTTGGCTGGCCCAGGACCGGGACAGGGACAAGGCTCCAGACCTGGCGGAACTGAGCCAGGCCAGTCAGGATCCCAAGGCCACATGTCCACTGTCTGGGGGAGGGGCTGGCCAGGGAGCCCCAGAAGGAAGGGTCCGATGGAGGAGGGCATGCTGGGAACCCCGGTATTCAAGGAGCACCCCATTGATTAGAAACGAGGGCGGGACTGGCCCCCCTCACTTCGGTACCGCACCCAGAGCGGGGGGGCTGGCGAGCCGGGCAGGGCTGACGCTGTTCAGCAGGGAAGGTCAGAGACAAACTCTCCGAGCTGGAGAAGGAGGCGAAGCACAAAGACACAGCCTGTCCGTGAGCCTGTACGCCAGACAGCCCGTCCCGCAAGGCCATTTGAAGGGGAGCCAACCCCCCCTCTTCCCCGGAGCGGTCTGCGAACGTGAAGCAGTTTGGAACCTTTATTAATCAAGTGACTCACTGCTCCATTGAAGCGGGGAGGCTGGAGGAGGGGAGTTAACACAAATCCAGTAATTGACTCTGTCAGGGGGTTCAGGGATCCAAAGAGGGGACTGGGAGTCCGGCCATCCCCACCTCTGCCACTGCGCGTGGTGTCTGGGGGAAGTCATGAGCCTGTTGTGTGGCGGAGAGCCTAGCTCAGTCCCCTACCTCCACTAGCACTGCCCTGCCCACTAGGCCACGCTGCTTCTCTGACACTGGACCAACAGGGCAGGACGCAGGGGCTGGGGGCCTGCCCGCACAGCTCCGCCCCTTGCTGAGACCTGGCTCTGATCACACCTGATGTCACCCATCCTCAGCCCTGGAGAATCTGCCAGGGAAGGGGCTCTACCCCGCGGGCTCTGGAGGATTAGAAGACAATTCTAATTGGATTTCACTGATTATTTGCTCCATCTAGAAGGGCTGAGAAGTGTTTAGCTGGCTCCCCTACTGATTAAATCTTTAGTCACAGTGGTGATCTCGAGCTCCCAAACAGACATGTGGCCGAGGTATCAGCTTAGCAGAGCACTTCAGCTTAATGAGCCAGACAGCTGCCAGCCACCAGCTGCGAGGGGCTGATTCTGGGTCTAGGTGATTTCATCCCGGTTCTGCAGCCGTGAGCCGAGATCCAGTCTCCTCCCGCTCCTCGGGACAGCTCGCTGTCTGATTGGTCAGGCAGTCTGAAGGTGGATGTGATCAGCATACTGGTGACAATCCACAGCCTTTGGTACCACTGGCAGAGGGAGGTACGTATCCCAGGGCACTGGGCCTGGCAAACCTACCTCCCGCCATCACCTGGTAAGCTGCCGCTCGCTTCCAGCACCCACTCGCCCTGAACACCTGCCATGTGGACTCTCCCTGGCTGCCATGGCCACCTGCTTCTGAACGACCCGTCTGCCCGCCCCCATCCCCTTTCGCATTCGAGAGCTTCTGCCTGGCTCGGCACCCCCTCGCTAGAGACTGTGAGAGCCCATGAGCTGCCCCCACTTGTCCTCCAGAGACCGCGAGCCTGGAGACAAGCGGAGACAGGCACGGTGCTGTGGCCAGGCTGAATGTGTCCGGCAGATGGAGACGGACCTTCCAATGCCTCCACAGTCTTGGCGCTCAGCCCTGATGCAAAGGGAGGTGGAAACAATCCACTGCAGACATGCTGAATCCTGCCCTCCAGCACCTCCCCGGCATGAGACCTGGCCCTGCCGTAAACAAGCACTTCAGAGGGTCCTCACAGTTCCCCTCTATTACGTCTGACCTTTAACTACAGACCCACAGTCAGGTCCCTGGGCTGGTTTCACTGGGCGCCTTCTACAGGAGCAGGGACTGCGGCTAAGGGGCTCTGTTAACATCAAGAGGACGCGTTTATTCTGGAGTCTGCTTCTTCGCCATTTGACATTAAGATGTCACCCCCCAATTCCCCTCATACTGCTCCATTCTCCCCACACACACGCCCCCACAGCTGCCCCGGGGAGGACATGGCCAAGCCAGGCATGCCGCCTGTCAGGAATGCAGAAATGACCCCTTGGGGTTGGGGATTTGGGATCCTGCAGCCGCCCTCCCCCTCACTGATACCCGCCTGGAGAGACTATTTACAGAGCTAGCTGCCGGGACGCGACTGACCGTTCTGGTGGTTGATGGGAGGCAGGGGGTAAAAACAAGACAAAGGTGTTAAAAGCTCAGGGAGCGAGAACCCGGAGCACAGAACCAAACCAGTGAATACAAAGCTCCTGCCTTCTTCCGACAGGCTCTCCAGCCCTTCCTCAGAGCCAGGCTCAGCCACACCCCGCAGGTGCTTGGTTAGCTAGTGGTTTGCCCATATTAACATAAAAAAGTCAGAGTCCTCACTGTTCTCGCAGGCCACCGGTGAGCTGGGTTAAGGGGTCACCGGAGGAGGCGGCACTGAGTCCTCTCACAACTTGAGACGCAGCAGGCGTTCTTCACAGCTTACGCGTCCAGACTGGTGCCTGGCTGCTCAGAGGGACGGCTCCTTGGTGGGAGGCGCGTGGGCCTGCAGATGTCTGCGGGAGTCCTGGGCCAGAGGAATTACAGCTGTTAATTCCCCCCGAAATGCATCGTGGGGTGGCCCCAGTGGCGGGCGAGCGGAAGACCCTGGGTCTCCCAGCTATTCAGGGTCTCCTGCGAGCTGGCACACTATGACCTACGGGGTCAGGAACTGGTCACCCTCCTTTCTCCTCCCCTAGGACCCGCCAAGCCGCCACCCATCTCCTAGCAGGCCTCAGCTCTCCCACCACCCGCTGCTGCTGCGTGTCACTCCGCCCCTCCCCCTTACACCCACTGCCAGCCCAGCGGGTTTCGGACAGCACTGTCCTGGGAAGTGCCAGGCTGGGGCTACATTCAGCACTGGGAGCTGGGCTGAACTCCCTTCCCGGGGCCAGGCCCTAGAGCAAGCCAGGACTTTAACCAGCACACTCCAAAGTGCCACCCGCCAGCACCTCGTCCGCTCCCTGTGGGCGACACTCCCGCCCTGAGTTCCAAAGGGGCCAAGCACACAGCAGGCTGCAGCAACCCTCATCTTGAATCCAGAGAGACAGACCCCAGTGTGCAATGATCCAAGCCCCTTAAACCGAAGTGGAGCATTGCATGCTGGGACCTGTCAGTCCCATATTCAGGACGAAGGCGATGGGCTGTGAGGGGTTTACACTGGAGCGGGATGGAGACCAGCGTGTGTGTGTGTGGGGGGGTACCTTGGGTGTGCAGAATCTCTCACCTCTTTCCTGCCCTCGGGCAATTTCAACCTTGCTCGGGTCCCGTGAGTTGCTGGAGATTCGGGAGGCCTCTGTAACTGGACATATGTAAATGGTGAGAGAGAGGCAGAAGGATCAGAGGGAGCAGAGATGGGCTGGGGGATAAATGACACTCTAAGATCTTCCTGGCAAGCAGACCGTGCTAAGTAGAGGGTTATTCTCTTACCCAAATCCCATTTCACCCCGACTGCCGCAGGACCCCCTCTCCCCCCCCTCCCGTCCCCGAAGTACAGTGATCTCCTGTACAGGGAGTAGACTGCCTTTGCCTTAAACTGCTGCTTAGTCTAGATTAACCCACCCAAGAGACCTGAGCCTGGCACTGAAGGAGTGAGAGGAAAGATGCAGGGCTGGCCTGGAGGCCAACAGGAAAACAACCTGAATTCAAATGGGAGGGTTCAGAGAAGGGTTCATTGAGGATGATCCAGGGACGGAGAGCGAGCCCAGTGCAGGCTGAGCGGGGATCAGCCGCTATCTATCAACACCTGCGGGGAAACAGCTGGGAAGGAGAAGAGCTGCTGCAGCTAAGGACACTGTTGGCACCGGAAGAGATGGAGTGAGGTGGGAATGAGAAGTTGTTTCTAGCCCCCACAGGGAAGCAATCTGGAGCAGTGGAGCAAAGAACCTGCTAGCTTAAGATGGAGCTCGACAAGTCAATGATGGGGACAATCTGACAGGCTTCCCTGCGGACCCCGTGGCCAGGAGGTCCTGTGCTCCTAACATGAATCTTCAGCCCAGTCCCTCAGAGAGCGCCACGGCAAAGATCCAGGGGAAGTGGGAGGAGCAGCGTTAGGAGGAGTGTGAGAGAATGGGATAAATGACGGAGGGCAGAGGAGCCAGGAGAGAACATCCACCGCCCGGGTGAGAACCAGCACTGAACTCCAGGGCTGTCTCTATCCCCGGCCATGGGCTGTCCCCCAAAGAGCATCTTCTGGCCTCCGGTCTGCTTGCAGACAGGTCATCCACAGACCCACAGTCCAGCAGAGCACAGCCAACGCGTCACCTCCCCTCCAGGCAGTGTAACGAGACGGCTTTTCTGTAGCCAGGCTGGAGGCCTGAACCAAAGCCGCCTTCTGCAGCCAGACGGAAGCAGCAGCCCTTAGCTGTAGCCTGGAGTCACATCCTCACCTTCCATCTAAATGTATTGAAAAGATTCACCCCAGGCTGTGAGGGGGGGACTCGCCCGATAGCTCCCACTGGCACCAGATAAAGAAACAGATCTCAAGATGGGGAAAGAAAACTTCAGTGACACCATCCTGTCTGGCAAGAAACGGCTCCTCACTAGAGAATGTTGTGGAATCCTCACTGGATGATCAGTCATGACAGTTTCCTATTGTTTGACGTGTGATCTCTGCCTGGTTTGTAATTGTTTCTGTCTGTGGCATAATTAATATTGCTAAGTGTAAATCAGTGAAGGTGGTGGGGTTTGATTGGTTAGGTAATTTTGTTATGATTGGTTAGTAAAATTATACTAAGATAATTGGTTAAGGTATAACTAAGCACGACTCAAAATTTCATTATAAAAACTGGGGTCCAAGAAAGAAATAAGGAGAGAAAGAAGATCAGAAGTGACAGACGCAGAAGGAAGGAGGAAAAAGGCTGGAAAAAGACCAAAGGAGACAAGGAACCCTGAGGAGAAGAACTCACCTCCAAGACCCAGCCTGAGAGAAGAGCTGCCAGGACTTTTCTGCACGGTGAGGTGCAGCAGCTAAGATCCAGAGACTGACCTTGCCTGTCCTAGACAGGGGAAGCCGGCTGGCCTGTCCCAGGATTGGGGAGCAGGACACTGTGCTTAGCTTGTGTATTCTGCTTGTTTGGGAATTGTCAATCAATAGAGGAGAAGAATATTACTGTGGGAGGCTCTTTCAGTGGCTAAGGATCCTGCCGACCCGCAGGAAGATGTGCCCTGAGCCCTAGGAATTGGGGAAGGGGGGCTGAATAAATTAACAGGGTTGCACCTTGAGCCCTAGGAACTGGGTCAAGGTGTGTGTCCCTAGAGTGTGGAAGGGAGAGAGAAATTTGTGCAGGTAACAGCAGCACACACCGCCCCAGGCACTGCTCTTACCAGGTGGAGGTTCTCTTTGCTGGCTCCCTCGGATTCCGGGGTGGAGTCCCTGCTTTTCCTTTCCAAGATCAGTGGGTTCCCCAGCATCCTCCGCTGAGTTAGAAAGAAGAGAGGGTTGTTGGTAAGTGCTGGGAGAGGCCTTAAGGGGGAGGAGAGGGCTGGGACAGGAGGAGGATTCTGGGTTGAATTCACAGCCACACATGGCCAGCAGCTGAATGTTGGGAAAAGAAGCACAAAGACTTCCCGCAAGCAGGACCAACCTGCAATCTGACTCAACAAGGTTTGCTCAAAGGAAGGTGTGCATGGCACCTCCGCCCAGCACTTCCCCCTCCGGCAGTGGCAGGGCCGGGGGTAAAGCAGGACAGCGCTTTCTCTTCCCCCGCTGGGTTTACTTATCAGGATTTTGGGGGTAGGCCTCGGGGCAGGCCCCAGGAGCGCTCCTCCACAAAGAGAGACTAATTTACAAACACAAACCTTTCCCTGCCCCCTTGCTGGGGTTGGGGGTGGGTGGGTGTTAATCTGGTTATAGGCCCCGGGGTGTCAGTCCTTCCCCTAAACAGGCATTCAGCTCTCCTCTCCCCCTCTCACCAGAGGAGGGGTTTGGAAAGGTCTCCAGCAGCCCTTAATAGGATCCAGGTGTCCTGAACTGACTGAGGTAACCCCTTCTCAGCTGGTGGGCAAAAGGGTCTTTATCATTCTAGGGCTAACACACCTGTCCTCCACCACTCTCTTGCAGCCGTCAGACTGACTTTGCCACAGAAGGATGCAAGACACTTGCTTCACTTTGCATGGGCACAGACACTGGGCCTGAGACTAGAATGGGCCCGTTTAGCCTGACATCCTGTCTCGACAGTGGCTGACGAGCAGTCCAGAGGAGGGTGTGAAACACCCCCAGGGAACAGAGGGAGTTACCGACCGGATGCCCTGGCACAGGATGTTTCTGTCCTCACTCCAACATCACTGTTACCCTTTCTAACCCACCTGCAGACACGCTGACTATCTGGAGAAGCAGCTACTCCCATATCTTACTAGCTATGGCAGCCTGGGGCAGAGAGTCCACAGCTGGTTACGCATGGCGTAGAAAGGTCGGATCTGTTTTACATTTAAACTAAAGCTCAGGGAAACTTCTCGACTATCCGAGCAGCAGATCATGGAACAGACGCCTCGGGAGGTCACAGACGCTACTTCGCTGGTGTCTCCAAAGGAGGCTGGAGTCCTCTCTCTGGGATGGTTAGACCCAACAAATCCCGAATCTCGGCCGGGGCTCAGATTAGCTCCAAGTTTCTCAGCGACCAGCCTGTGAACCAGGGCAGGTCCCCGAGATCTCCCTGACACAGGTTAGGAAGGCAGCAAGCCGGTCCCTGGTGTCACAAAGGTTGAGAGACACTGGACTAGGTGACCCTTGTAACTGATTCTACAGGCGTTGTCTCCCAATATCCCTGCTCTGCCATTACGCAGGGTAAGTCGAGAAGAGTCTGTTTTCTCTGCACCATTCTGTGTTTCGTACACCTCTCCAGGCCTCCCTCGTCAGTAACCGTCCCAGGTTCCTCAGTCCCTCCAGAGCCAGTCCCTGTTCCTGGGCCCCTTCTAGAGCTGGGGTGACCTGTACGCACAGGCAGTTGCCCAGGGCTGATGCAGAGAATCCGTTTGTTTTCTATCCCTTTTCTCAGGCACCTCAACGCTCGGTTTACTCTTCTGACCAATGCACCTGAGCAGGGGGCTTCACTGAGCCGGACCATCCCACCATGCTGCAAAGAGCCAGGCCTGAGAGAAGATTTGGGAGCTGCCCGAAGCATAGGAGAGGGCAGGCGACAGGGCCAAAGCCCCGCAGCAGACAGCACTCGGACGGGGAGCTACGGGTACCTTAATGAGGCCGCTGAAGGAACGGGAACGGATGCGCCTCTGGACCGGGGGTGTGGGTGCATCGGACCCAGGCGTGAGCGTGCCGGGATGCTTATGGAACTAGAGAGAACACGCAGCATGTTAGGTGTTAAACCAACAACGACTCTATCTTCCAGACACCCCCCTCCCCCGCTACCCGGCTCAGCTCCGGGGCACAGCCCCCAGCCCCCCATCTGCCTCCGCCGGCGCTCCCTCGGACCAGCCCGGGCCCGCTCAGCTCTACCTGCCGGATGAGCTTTTTCTTCTTGGCAGAGTCTGGCATGCTGTGGACGTGGTGGAAAAGCTCCTTCAGCGCAGCTTCCGTGCGCTGCTGCGTCTCCTCCCGGTGGGAAGGATCCAGCCTGCTCCGCTTCTGAGACTTCAGGGGCTGGAGTTCCTTGGACCCAGCAGATGTCAACAAATCCAAGTCGTCCTGGGAAAGTTCAGAGGGGCCCGGTCATGTTCCCACGTCACTCCCTGCCCTGGATCCAGAGAGCGACGTGTCCCAAACCAGCCACTACGGCTGAGCCGTGCCAACTGCCGGGCAAGACTTGGGCACACCCCATTCTCACGGCTGTGCACCGACGGTGCACCAACAAACCCATCAGAGCTGCGCCAAGCATGGTGACTTCCACGGGCTTCTCCTGCCCCTGGACACCATAGGACAGCAGCTCCCCATGCTGAGAAGGGCTTGGTGTAGCTTTCCCTTCAGCGCATCATTCCAGTTCCCTCAGCTAGCTGGGGAAGGGCTGCTTTGCTGGGTCTCTTTTCCCATCTAGTGGAGGGTCTGAGAGCTCCAAGCCCCCATTGCTGCAGCAGCTTGTGCTGCCCCCGGCCCAAGAATGGTCTGACCCACGCGGTTAATGTGAATTGCTCAGCTTGGTTTGGATGCAGCAGCCCAGCGAATAAATATCTAGTTGCTACACATCCTGTGCCTGGGGACCAATAATAGGCCTGGTGTCCCGACTCCATCTCCTCCCTCCTGTAAAGGGCTGATTTCCCCAGTGCCATCACCCGGGGATCCTGAGCCATGGTCCCGTGGCAGCTCCCCCTCCCGTCTCTGGGCAGAGCCTGTTCTTGGCACCGTTCCTGTTTTCAGCTTCTTTCACTTGTAACCCCCTGCACAGCACCAAAGTGACCCGCTTTCCTCCCAGCACCTGTCTCTCCCCGGGGGCAGCCGCTCATCTGCGGGCCTCACCTTTGAAGTGTGCGCTCTGGACCCCCGGTAGTGCAGCCTGGCACATTCTCGAACGTATGCCGGAGCCTGGCAGGGAGCAGAGATGAAAGCGGTTATTTCCCATGGGCCCGGACCACCCTGCTCACCCCACCAGCCCCTCTGCACTCACAGGAACCAGTGGCTTCACTAGTGCTTTGCTCTGTCCAATGCAGTAACAGTGACTGTGGTACAGTGCACCTCTGCTGAGACACGAAACCAGCCTCAGTGGAATAGAGTCCGGCCAGCCCAGCGTCCCCTGGAAAGGGGTTCAGATGCTGTCTCCATATGCAAACACCCCCAGCCGCGGGCACCCCGAGCCACAGCCTGACCCACAGGAGGAAACGCTCACCTGGAGAGGCCTTGCAGAGAGAAAAGGGGCATGCAGAGAACGGTAGCCCTGGGCCTTGGAGACCCTTGGCATGGCTGGCGAGTGTGCTGGATGGCCAAGAGACAGCCTGCCCCGAGTAGAGCCCCTCAGCACCGTCCCACTGACCCACCCTGCACCTGGAGACCACAGCGCTGGGCCTCTCCTCTGGTCACCAGCTCAGCCCCGGCGCTGGGAGAGGCATGAACATCTGTGAGACCGGGACACAGATTCAACTCCTCCCAGCACGCACCGCAGGACAGGGACCCAAAGATCCCCAGAAATGGCCCTTGTGAACATCCCCTCCGACACAAACATGCTTCGGAGCCTGCCCCAGCCAGTGCCTGCAGTGGCCTGCAGAGGGTGCTGTTACACTGCCCTGAAGACCTGTGCACTTCGCTTCTGCTGGGTCCCTGGCTTGGCACTTCTCAGTTCCCCCCTCGGGGGACCCTGCGAGCCCTCCGTGAAGGGGGTGGGGAAGCGCCAGGGAGAGCCCGTGCCCCCTGCGAGCCCTCCGGGAAGGGGGTGGGGAAGCGCCAGGGAGAGCCCGTGGGGCGCACTGACCTTGAAGAGTTTCTGCGAGTGTTTGATCATGAAGGCCACGCCGTCATTCAGCTTTGTGATATGCTCCTGCAGGTCGTTTGCTGTCACCTGATGAGGGACGAAGCCCAGGCAGGAGCATTAGAAGGGGAGGAGGCTGGGTGCGCTGACCGACTTCCCGGGGAAGTTCCTGTCCCTCTGCTCAGGCCTCTACTGCTCTGGACACAGCTCCAAAGCCGGTGCCAGGAGGCCAGCCCAAGCTCTCAGGGGGCTGCACTTCAGAGCAGAAGTTGAGCAGCAGACACAGGCCACAAGGCAGTTCTGAGAACCAGCAGGAGTTTGGTGACTTTTCAGACGTATTGAACAAGAGGGAGCTTGTCACTCCTATGGCAGGCAGCTCCCAACACAGCTTTGCCAAGGCCCCTGAATCTGCACTGGGAGCCCCACCCACTCTCCCACTCCCTATGTCCCCCCCACAGCCTGGCCAGCCCCCTCCAGTGCTGACCCACAGCCCCGTCTATTGTAATCCCGAGTCCCTCCCAGCTCTGCCAGTGTCCTGCAGTAGAACCCCGCTGCTGCTACCTGCTGCTTACGTTTCTGGGCCACAGGATGTGGGGTGCAAACATGAGAGCCAGGTTGTGGGCAGACATCTTGTTCTTGTCCTGTTTCTTGGCCGTCTGGTAGAGCAGGTCCAGCAGCAGCTTGAGCAGGTTGCGATTGGGCGGGGGGAGGATCAGGAAGAGCAGCTGCAGGGCTTCGATCTGCCGCTCCTTATCCGGCGTGCTGGTCTTGTTCCCCTTGTCGTCAAACTGCATCAGGCCTGCAAGCCAAGCCGCAGGAGCTGAAGCCACCTGGAGCCTCTCAGGTCTCCGCAACCAGGAAGCGAGGAACCAGGAAGCGAGGTCCATACTGACCAGTTACCCTCCCCCCATACACTGTGCTGCTCCTGACATGCCTACCCTGGCTCCACCACTTCTGGGTTCCCTTCCCAAACTGAGCAGAACCCTCCACATTCCCCAGGTGGTCAAGTTTAACTCCTGTCCCCGGGGCTGAAGAGTTCACAGGAGAAACACCCTGGGGGTCATTCACCTTGGAGTCCCTCCCCGTCACAAGACCCAGGTCCTGAAAGAGACGAACCTCCCAGTGGGTGGCCCATGGACACGAGCTGCTCCCACTCCCCGTGTCAATCACTGCCCCCGTTGCCTACTCACCTGCGATTTTGAGGTGGGCTTGGAAGTGCTTGTGTGTCAGCAGGGGCTCTGGTAATTCACCCAGGAACATCTTCAGCAGAGAGGCCACGTCGTTGGAGTGAAACTCCCCCGATTCCAGGTCAATATCGGCCCCGCTGTTCAGGGCATCTTTCAGGATCTGCTGCCTGAAGCTGTTCCCCGGCACCCGGAACAAGCCCTCCATTCGCAGATCTGCTGGGCGGGGAGTGGGAGAGAGATCACTCATCGACCTTTGACACAAGGAGCCCTCTCCCAATTCCCCTTCTAGCCGTCTGTGGGGGATCCCTCGGTGGGCCATATACAACCCCAAGGCCCGGGATGTGCCCTACGGCTCTGGCAGAATCAGAGAGGTGAGAGAAGGGCGAGGAGCTGTCACCTGACTCTGGGCCGAGTTTTGTGCCCAGCGCTCTGCCCTGTGCCACGAAGCGACCCCAGGGCCCCAGTAGGAAGCCCCCCGGGACTGGCGAGCTGGCAAGAGAGCAGAGAGTCACTTACGCTTGTGCAGGTATTCGATGAGCTGCGAGACCTGGGCGATGCCCTCCTCGGTCAGCGGGGAGCCAAACACCACCCCTTTATCTGGAACAAAGCAATCCAGTCAGCGCATAGGCAGGAGCCTGGAACCTCTGGGTGACAGAGCCACAGAGCTTAGCAGGCATTTTCCTACTGAGACCAGGATCCCAGCAGGAGGTTCTGTTGCTGGGAAACTAGGGGCCACGAGAGTTGGGGTAAAGGTCAGGGGGGACCCTACTGCTCTGACATCACAACGCCCCCCATAATACCTTGCAATGGCTGCGCTCCAAGAGGCTTTCAGCAATGTGCTGTTCATATCAACTGCAGATTCATTCTCACCAATGTTCTAAATAAAGCCCAGCAGGAAAGCCAGGCCAGGGATGTGCTAACTACAGACCAGATCCACTGGGAGCAGGCCCCAGATCCACTGGGAGCTCACTAACCCTTTGGGACTCGGTTTTCTCTTTCACCATGCCCCCAGGCTGTGCCCCAGTGCTACAGCCCAAGGCTGGGGACACTTCTGATGGGTGGAGGGACTCGCACTTGGGAAGCGGGCAGTGCAGAGGAGAATGTTGCTGGTGCCTGGGGAGAGAGAGGCTGGTGCACATGCAGGGGGCAGGGGAGGGCAGCTGTGGCTATTCTATAAGCTCCATTTCAGGGTAGCCAAAATCAAATCAATCCTCCTGCGAGTGTAAACAGAAGTGAACAGTGTCAGAAGGCAGGCAAGGAAATCGCCAGGAGAAATGGGGAGCTCAGAGGGTGAACTGAGAGGCTCTCATCTCACTCCCTTGGGCTTTGCTTACGTCACTTGGGGCAGGTATAAGACGCCAGCCTGAGTACCCAAGCCTCCGCTCAGCAACTCAGGCTCACGAATACCAAAGCAAAACCGATGCCCCGGCTGAACAGGGAGATGCTTGGATGGAAAGAAAGCGTTAGATGAGAAGCACATTCAAACAAAACACTTGTTTAACCCAAAACAGTGTCAGTAACAGACAGGACAGGAATCTACCTAGAATTTCCAAGGACGGGAGAGGTGCTGGTGGATAACCTTGTTCATCAGAGAAATACCATGTACAGATAACAAGAACACTCCCCGTGCACTGGAGGAAGTGGGGATTAGCCCACGAAAGCTTGTGCTTCAATACTTTAGTTAGTCTTTAAGGTGCCCCAGGACTCTTTGTCACAAGAACACTCTGTTCTCCAAGGCCTGATCCAACTCCCATTGGCTAGTGCAGCAACTGGCTCAGGTCCTTGGTGAGCAAGAACAGTCTAATCCAGAGCTTTCCAAACTTTTCATGTTGGTGACACACTTTTTAGACATGCATCATTTCACGACACAGTAATTCAGTTTTACTAGCAAACCGGAGGTTAAACTAACCCGTTATAAGAGATACGGACACATACGTAAATTGTAATAATGAAATGTCTGGGGACACAACATATCTCATGAAAACCTTTCATTTCTATTTTTAAAAATCTATGATTTGTAAGATAATAACATTCATTGGTGTCATTTATGAGTAACAGTATGTAAATATGTGCAAGAATTTAAAAAAGTTGAATAACACCAATAACTACTGACCATTGTAATGGGGTGTATGAGGTTGATGGGATGAACACAGCTTTTCAATATTTGGTGGAATAAGAGGATCGGGGTGCGGGGGGATAAGCTCTTGCTGGGGTGTGGGCTCTGGGGTAGGGCAGGCTGGGGATGAGTTTGGGATGGGTGTAGGCAGGCTGCTCTGGGACTGGAGCCAGAGAGGAGGACTCCCCCCAGCCCTTTCCCTGCCAGCAGCAGCAAGCTCTGGGTCAGCTTCCTCCTTTCCTGCCCCCACCCCTCAGCAGCAGCACACTCACTCACCCCCATCACAGGCAGCAGAAGCAGGAGGGCGCTAGGACCCTGCAGCAACGAAGGCAGCATGTTGCTGCACAGAACGGAAGAGAAGGGACGCTCTGCTCCTGGGGAGAAGGTGTAAGGGGGCAGCAAGGGGAGGTCGGGGGCAGAGCCAGGTTGCAGGAGGGAGGCTCTCTGGGCTCTTCCCCCTCCCCCCCTCTCGCTGCTGGCACCTGCATCCGGCCGCGGTGCAGTCCTCCTTCCCCCGACTGTCTCTGCGGGGGGAGGGAGGGGAGTGGGCTTTCGGCCCCCTCCCGCCCCCCTTCTGCTGGCAGGCACTGGCCAAGCCGGCAGCAGCAGCAGCAGCTTGCTTTCCAACAGTTTTGGCCGGGTAGTGCTTTTAGCTGCTTTAACATTAGCTGCTTTAGGAAGTTCCGGGGGAGGGGCCAAGGGAGTCAGAGGGAGCTCCGCGCGAGACACTTACACATTGCCGCCGACACACTAATGTGTCGCGGCACACAGTTTGGAAAGCTCTGCTCCATCACCAAAGGAAAAGTTAGAGGTTGCTCAGGTACATGTGATCGTGACTTTATCACATTTATAATGTGCAAACAGAAAAAAGTCCTATCCAGTAAACTATATCTATACCGATCTATCCATCTATCTACACACACACAAACATATATCCTTGGTGCTTTAAAAGGCACAATTTCACAAAGCTGAAAACAATTGAGCCAAATCAACTGGGAGAAAAAAAATTAAATAAAAGAATGTGAATAACTGAGCACTCTTTAAGAATATTTTATTACATGTTCAAAAAGTAACCACTGGTGAAGAAGCTCCGTGAAGTAAAGATCACGTCCCTCGATCTGCTGGCAATGCCCCTACTTATACAGCCCAAAATGCCATTAGCCTTCTTGGCAACAAGGGCACACTGTTCACTCATATGCAGCTTCTCGTCCACTGTAATCCCTAGGTCCTTTTCTGAAGAACTGCTGCCTAGCAACTTGGTCCCTAGTCTTAAGCAACACATGGGATTCTTCCGTCCTAAGTACAGGACTCTGCACTTCTCCTTGTTGAACCTCATCAAATTTCTTTTGGCCCAATCCTCTAATTTGTCTAGGTCCCTCTGTATCCTATCCCTGCCCTCCAGTGTATCTACCACTCCTCCCAGTTTAGTGTCATCTGCAAACTTGCTGAGGGTTCAGTCCACACCATCCTCCAGATCATTGATAAAGATATTGAATAAAACCAGCCCCAGGACTGATCCTTGGGGCACTCCGCTCGATACCGGCTGCCAACTAGACATGAAGCTATTGATCACTACCCGTTGAGCCCAACGATCCAGCCAGCTTTCTATCCACCTTATGGTCCATTCATCCAGCCCATACTTCTTTAACTTGCTGGCAAGAATATTGTGGGAGACCGTATCAAAAACTTTGCTAAAGTCAAAGAACAACACATCCACTGCTTTCCCCTCATCCACAGAGCCAGTTATCTCATCGTAGAAGGCAACTAGGTTAGTCAGGCATGACTTGCTCTTGGTCAGGGGTCTCAAACATGCGGCCCGCGGGCCACATGTGGCCCGCCAAGCCCTTCCCTGTGGCCCGCGAAGTCCCATCCCCCCCGCCCCCCAGCTCCCCCCGCCCACCTCGTGCATTGCAAATGCAGCGCAGCTTTCTGAAGCGGCTGCCAGCACTGTCCCTTCCCAGGGGAAGGAAGGGGGAGGAGACAGAGGGCTCCTATTTGCCTCCCTCCAAGCATTGCACCCCCACAGCTCCCATTGGCTGGGAACAGGGAACTGCGGCCAATGGGAGCTTCGTGGGAGTTGTCTGGAGGAAGCAAGAGCAGCACATGCAGGGGAACCCTCTGGGTGACTCCCTCTCTCCCCCAGGCTGCAGAGACTGGTTGCTGCAGCTTCCTGGAGTGGAGCTGTATGGGGCCGGAGCCGCTCTAGGTAAGTGGCACCAGGCTGGAGCTCGTACCCAGAACCCCTCCTGCACCCCAACTCCCTGCCCTGAGCCCCCTGCCCTGACCCACCTGCTGCACCCATTCCCCTGCCGCATCCCTCACCTCTCTTACACCCCACACACCAAATCTCTGCCCTGAGCCCCCTTCCACACCCTGCACACCTGCACCTCAACTCCCTGCCCTGAGCCCCTGCTGCATCCTGCATCCTTTCTGCACCCCCTGGGGGCAGGGAGGGGGCAGCGTTGGGGTGGGGACTTCGGGGAAGGGGTTGGAATGGGGCAGGGAAGGCATGGGAAGAGGCGAGGCAGGGGCAGGGCCTCATGGAAGGGGTGGAGTAGGGGGGGGCAGGGTCAGTATCAGTGATGCGGCCCTCAGGTTAATGCACTAGTCCTCATGTGGCCCTCGTGGTCATTTGAGTTTGAGACCCCTGCCCTTGGTGAATCCATGCTGACTGTTCCTGATCACTTTCCTCTCCTCTAAATGCTTCAGGATTGATGCCTTGAGGACCTGCTCCATCATTTTTCCAGGCACTGAGGTGAGGCTGACTGGCCTGCAGTTCCCTGGATCCTCCTCCTTCCCTGTTTTAAAGATGGGCACTACATTAGCCTTTTTCCAGTCATCCGGGACCTCCCCCGATCGCCAGGAGTTTTCAAAGATAATGGCCAATGGCTCTGCAATCACATCCGCCAACTCCTTTAGCACCCTTGGATGCAGCGCACCCGGCCCCATGGACTTGTGCTCGTCCAGCTTTTCTCAATAGTCCTGAACCACGTCTTTTTCCACAGAGGGCTGGTCACCTCCTCCCCATGCTGTGCTGCCCAGTGCAGGAGTCTGGGAGCTGACCGTGTTCGTGAAGACAGAGGCAAAAAAAGCATCGAGTACATTTGCTTTTTCCACATCCTCTGTCACTAGATTGCCTCCCTCATTCAGTAAGGGGCCCGCACTTTCCTTGACTTTTTTCTTGTTGACTACAACCCTAAAGAAACCCTTCTTGTTACCCTTAACATCCCTTGCTAGCTGCAACTCCAAGTGTGATTTAGTGTTCCTGATTTCACTCCTGCATGCCTGAGCAATATTTTTCTATTCCTCCCTGGTCATTGCCCAATCTTCCACTTCTTGTAAGCTAATGCTCAAACCCCTTAGAGGAAATGAAGTACTTCTGCTCATTCCTCTTCTCCGTTGTTGGTAAGGAGGCGGGGTCTGCCACAGTGTCTTAGCGGTGTCCTGTATGGTCTTAATAAGTGGCAGGGCCCTACGGGAGAGACCAGAGGGGGCGTGAATGTCCACCACGGAATTTGATGTCTCGGCCATCTTCTCTGCCTGGATCCCCAGGTTCTGCGTCACCCTTCTCCCCCTGTGGTCCTCTGGGGCTGGGACTGTCGACGTTCGTGCCACCGCCTCATCAGGCGAGGATGAGGAAGAGGGCCTAGCTGGGAGAAGGTCCTGTTCTCTGCCCTCAGCACCAAGGGGATCCCGCAGGGCCTTGTCTTCTGGCGCAGTCGGTGCCAGGGTAGCAAACGATTGGTCCTGCCCCAAGTGAGGTGCCAGAGGCACATATGATGCAGTGGCCACCGATGCCGATCTCAAATGGGACCTCTGGCTCTGGCCCTGACCGAATGCCCAGGAGGTCCAGAAGGACACTGGGCGGGAGTCTGCCACTGTCCAGTCCCTGGCCTTGGATGAAGCTGCTGCCCGTGTCTGTCCGACCTGGCCGCCTGCTTCTCCTGGACCTATAGGACTCCACTTCCGACTCCGAGGATTCGCTGTAAGATAACCACAGAGAAGCGGTGCCCAGCGGTGCCGGTGAGCGGTGCCTGTATCTCGGGGACCAGTGAGGCTCCCCTATCTGTCCGCTGGTGGACAGTACCAGCGACTGGTGCCGTGGGGATGGTGACTGGCACAGGACAATCGCTGGCTTGCCTCTGGACAGCACTGAGGGTCTCACAGGTGCTGCTGAGATGGAGCTTGGTGTTCTGTCTCGCCGAGGAGGGGAAGGCGGTGCTATAAAGGTAATGAGGTCCTTGGCAGCATTGAAGGCCTCCGGAGTGGAAAGTAATGGTAAATGGCGGCCTTCTCGGAGAGGGGCGTGTTGGGGGCCCAGACTCGACTGGTCCCGTGCTGGGGCAAGAGTCCATGGGACCCTCGCTGGTGGACTCTATCTCACGTGGCCTGACATGGGTTTCACAGCAGCAGGCTTCTGCGCTGGTCTGCGTGTAGGGGAGCGGCCCCTTTTGGGTCTCCTCTTCTTGTGGGGCACCGGGGGATTGCGAACGGTGCTGCCCATTGCCCTGCATGGACCCCCATGTGGGGAACTGTGCTGGGGATGAGGGTCTCTGGCAGAATCCTTCCTCGGTTCCGACTCGTGTATCGGCAGTGCTAGTGCACTGCATCGGGTCGGCTGGCCTGGGGCCCGAGTGGGGACGGAGAGCAGCCCCATCAGAAAGATCTTGAGGCACTGATCCCTCTCCTTGAGTCCTAGGACAAAACCCCTGTAGATCTTGCAGCCTTCCTCTTGGTGGTGCTTCCCCACACACTTCCAGCAGGAAGTGGGGGGTCACTCCTAGGCATAGACTTGCTGTCACGGAGCGCCCGGGCGATGGTCTGGAACCGCTCCCTAGGAAGCCAGACAGGACTTCGGGTGAAGGGCCCCTTCTCCGTACACAGCCTGTTTCCAAGGCCAGGAGCTTCACGGGTCCCCACTTCAACCTTCCTGGGTCTGACCTTGGAGCATTCAGCACCTTCTGCCCCTCCGTGTGCTTCCCCCAGCGAGCCCGCCTGGGCGGGATCCTGAGGGAGCCCGTGGATTCTGCACCCCAAATCCACAGTGACTCTCAGCCAGCCAGTAAAACAGAGGTTTATTCGATGACTTCTATCTGGTCTAACCCAGACCATACAGCGAGCGTGAGCTCTCGGCTGGATCCATTTTGGGGGCCTGTGACGGGGCGGACCGGCCCCGCACGGGCCAGGGCTGCCCCTGGCCGGAAGTTCTAGCAGCGGAAGTCCCACCCCCGCCGTACTGGGCATGCTCCAAGTGCTCAGGCAGTATAAAGGAAGGGAGCACAGCTCAGTCTGGGCTGACTGCCGTAGGAGGAGGACGTGCTTGGAGAGCTCCCACGGAGGACCAGCCCCAGCCACACCAGGAGCCGGAGCTGGAGCCGTGGCAGGACCCTGCCTCAGAGTCTGACGCCGACCACAGCCAGCCAGGAGCCATAGACCACTACCTGACTGAGGGGGCGACGGACCCAGCCCTATACGGGGGATCTGCAACCAGCCAGGGGACCCCGTCGCTGGATCAGGTAGGAACTGACCCCAGGATAGTGAGGGAGTGGTATTGCCCACCCGAGGACACTCAGCGTGTTGCGGTAGGACCTCCCCGCTGAGTGGGGGTCAGGCGCAGGCCACTAGGCCTCACTGCCCCGCCTGGGGGCACGAACCCTGACACTGACTCTGGCCATTGGGCCACGCTGCCCCAGCCGAGGGGGCTGATATTGACTCTGGCCATTGGGCCACGCTGCCCCAGCCGAGGGGGCTGATATTGACTCTGGCCATTGGGCCACGCTGCCCCAGCCGAGGGGGCTGATATTGACTCTGGCCATTGGGCCACGCTGCCCCAGCCGAGGGGGCTGATATTGACTCCGGCCATTGGGCCACGCTGCCCCAGCCGAGGGGGCTGATATTGACTCTGGCCATTGGGCCACGCTGCCCCAGCCGAGGGGGCTGATATTGACTCTGGCCATTGGGCCACGCTGCCCCAGCCGAGGGGACTCGTCAGGGACTCCGGCCACTAGGCCTCACTGCCCCGCCTGGGGGCACGAACACTGACCGGGCCAGAGAGCGAGATAGCTCCTCTGCCTCCCTACCTGACTCCAGCCAAACCCAGACTCAAACCCCCTCTCCAGCCCCTCCTTCCTGCATTCCTGTGTGTTTCCTTTCCCGGGCAGGTCAGGTGACCTCCCTTCTCCTCCTGGGGTCACATTACAGCTTCACCTATGGACACCTGCAGAGAGGCTGCTTTCCATCAGCTACACATTCCTATCCCCTCACATAGACACTCAAGAAATGCATAGGGGAAACTGAGGCACACACACACAGTATTCCTACTCCTTCACACTTGCCAAACGCTGCACAGGGTTTAAACCTGGGGATTGAGGCTTTAAACCCACAAACAAAAAATTATATAAAACTATACTACCGGTATACACTGACTACTACTGTAACTAACACCATCCAACTACTTACAGAAAAAGTACAAGACTGCTACAGAAGCGCTTGCCGGAGCAAGAGACACCGAGCGTTCTGGCTAACTGTCACAGGCGGTAAGGACCTGAGGTGGTGGCAGGTCGGCAAGGCCCTATATTTGGTGCCATGGAGGCGTGACTCCAGGGGACCTTGGTTTAGTTTCCAGCCTGGGAAACTAAACCAAGGAAACCTCGGCAAGTCTGAATGGACGCTCAGAACCCTGAGAGGCAGAAGCAAGGCACCTGGACCCCTTCACTTTGACTGACTGCATAGCCCTGTCCATGCCGGTCCATACAAAATGACATAACCCATCCAGTTAGACTGACCTCGATCTCAGACTGCCATCGTGAAGTTCCCCGGTGTTATCTGGATTGGTGATCTGCTAGGGCTAGGTCGCTCCAATCCTCGACCCTGGGAGCCAGCCTGACCCTGCTGTGCTGGGAGAACCCCACTCCCGGGCTGTTCACACACAGCCTCTGCCATGTGAGCTACTCCTTGGATTGTGCAACCGACTGACACTAGCCAATATCTCCGGTCCCAGACACAACTCTAGGAGCCTCCGTCCTGCAGTGTCCAGTCACGTCCGCTGGACGCTGCAAACTTAGAAGAGTTCATCAGTTTAACAAAGAAATTGATATGCACCAGGCTTGTTCTCCCAAGGGGAGTCTCTGACCCACTTCACACCAACCGGACTGCTCTGGGGAGAATAGACCAACAGATGTATTAACTATAAAAGACAGATTTAGTGATTCTAAGTCCAAGCACAAGTCGGATTTGGTCAAATGAAATAAAAGCAAAACACATTCTAAGCTGATCTTAACCCTTTCAATGCCCTTACAAGCTTAGATGCTTCTCACCACAGGCTGGCTGGTTGCCCTTCAGCCAGGCTCTCCCCTTTGATCAGTGGTGATGTCTGTAGATGGAGGTGGGAGAGAGAAGAGCAGGGCAAACTCCTTGTCTCATGTTCTTTCTTCCCTCTTGGCTTTGACCCTCCCCTGCCCTTCAGAGTCAGGTGAGCATCACCTTATCCCAGTCCCCAGCTGATCAAGGGAAGGGGGGTGATTCAGTGGAGAGTCACACATCCTTTCCTTGCTGCCTAGGCCAGCGTCTTTTGTTCCTGTGAGGCTGGGCTGGGTTTGTCCCATACATGCCCTGATGAGGTGTGAACTGACCCTCTGGTCCTGAAGAGTTGTTTTAAGCCATGAGGATACATTTTCAGCCTCATACTATATATATGAAATTACAATCTATAACATTACTAACACATTGCTGTAATAACAATTACTATTAACATCACTATAATCACAATGCTCAGTGCATCATGAGCCTTCCAAAGACCCTTGACATGACAAACTTTGCATTGGACACCAGACAATCCTATTATAAGGATGAACATGGGGGTGCAGAGTATTCTCCCAAGGTATAGAGCGTCACACGGGTCCTCTGGCTTTCTATTTTCTCAGCCTTTAGTGATGCCCGGTTGTTAATATGAAAGGCCTACTGCGCCTGGGAAACTAAACCAAGGAAACCTCGGCAAGTCTGAATGGACGCTCAGAACCCCGAGAGGCAGAAGCAAGGCGCCTGGACCCCTTCACTTTGACTGACTGCATAGCCCTGTCCCAGTATTATATAACCCATCGACCTCATTCGGACTGTCAGCTCTTCAGGGCAGGGAGCATGTCTTCACCCATGCTTGTGCTGACTCTGACACAATGGGGCTGCCTTCTCACGGGGGCTTGGGAGAGCGACTGGAATCTGAACACTCATTAAGACGACTTCCCCAAGAAAGGCTGCTGCTTTGGCAATGACCAGAACAGGTGCAGAGATCTCCCTGCAGCTACCCCTGGGGTCAGATACCACAAATCAAGCAGAAACAAGAGAGGAGGCTACTTTGGATTCACTGACTGCTAATTAGATGTGTTCTTGGTTTGGCTCCTTCCTTCAGGCTAGGGGCCCTAGTCTGGGATTACAGCCCCGGGGGCGGGCAGTGAATAAACAGAGACAAGCCCTGTCCTGAAGAGCTGACAATCTAAATAGAAGAGGAGACGCAACAGGTAGATACAACAAGGAGCTGGCTCCCAAGAGTGCTTAGAGAGAGAGTACGGTATGTGGTATAGCGAGTGGAATTTGGACCAGAGTGGTCCACGTCAAACTCTGGGGACAGCTGCCAGGCAGAGCACCGTGCCTACCTTTACGCTTCAGAGACATTAGGGACCGAAAGAAACCAGAGGCCGTGCCAAGGCCACTAGGCAGCTTGGGATCCTCCTCCCCCATCAGCTGGGCCAACTCTGCTCCTGGCAGGTCGATGAGCCTGGTGATGTTGCTGACCACCAACTCTGTGAAGACTTCAGGCTTCTCATGCCGCAATTTCTCCACAAAGAAGTCAGGGTTGAAGATGACTGTTTGCCCCCGGAGGGAGGAGTCATTGCAGATGACAAACCTGCAGACGGCATCACTGGGAAAGAAAAGGAGACAGGTTGTAAAACATTTCCTCCAGAATTCACTCGTACAGCCAGCGTCCCCCCAGATCCCAGGCCTCCTGAGCAACCTCACTCTGGAAAAGACAGCTACTCGCACTGGAGCTGCCAATGTGTTCTTCAAAACCACTGCCTGTCCCGTGCTTGCTATTAATCAACAGCATGCGCAGCTTCAGCGGCGCTGGGACAACAACTCATCTTGGTTTGGGTTTTTGAACATTATAATTAACAACTGTACCCAAGACAAGATGCACAAAACAGCACAACTGTGTCACAACTGTCTAATAAACCTTGCCAGCAAATTTCAGATCAGTAAGTGCCTCAGGGTAGAAATCTCAGAGAAAGGGAAAAAGCCCCCAAAGCAGCTATTTTAATCATTAACCAAACTTTACATCTGAAGGCTCTAGTCACACTACCAGAGCAACCTGTGACAGTGAGCATATCCCCAAAGACTATATACCAGGAAACAAAAGCACAGCCACACATGGAATGCTACAATGCAGCCTGCAAATACCTTTATCTTTAATACAAACAAAGGCCCACAGAAACTACAGGCCCCAAGTGTATTCAGACCAGGATTAGGGACTAAACTCTGGTACGGGATTCTCCACTAGCTGCACCTCTTACCAAAGACAAGGGCAGTTGGAATGGGCTTGATTTTATCTCAGGCGCTGCCTACACGCTCATGGCACGTTACTAGTGCGGCCCTACATTTAGGCAAAGGCGGGGAGTCTGCAATGTACACATACACCACTTACAGAGGCAGCATCCAGACAAGTACCAAGACTTTCCTCTAGCTTTCACAAAGGTTCAGACTGGTAGCATAGCACCAAATGTGCGCAGACATTTAACTCCCCAGTGAGGCGTGTTAAACATAGTTCTTTCTGCTGTAAACCAATAATTACAAGAATCAGAGAGGTAGCCAGTACTGCCTCCTCTGTCAGTCAGTCCCGCCTCCTCTGCCTCCAGGCGCACCTCTTGCACCCAGCCTGGTGCTGTTGGTGCCATCACCTGCTGAGCGAGGTGGCGGCAGACAAGCGGAGCGAAGGGGACATTGCTATGACCGTCACTCCCCATGTGTTCCAATAAGGACACTGGCCAGACTATTACTGCGCCAATGCTGTAGATGTGGCCTCTGGTGCCCATTCATGCTGTTGAGGTCTAGGTGAGGGTCTCCCTCTCCCTTCCATGCCAGAGACCATGGTGGGGCTGTGAACATGTGGGTCTGTGTAGAGACCACTGTCATTGGAGACTGGTGCCCAGAACGAGGGGTCCAATGTCGGAGCCAGGGGGGACCAGAGATGGAATGGAGAGTGCTCCCACGGCGTAGGCAACCAGGACCAGCGTCGAGAAGCTGACTGGTACGGTAATAAGATCAGTGCCTCCCTTTGACAAATCATATCAAGACAACGGGGACTGCAATCGTGGTGCCGGTGAGCGAGGGGGAACCCCAGACGATCTGGGCAGTGGCTCCAGTGGCCTGCGGCGTGGAGGTGGAGAGTGCGTCATTGTTTCAGGGGATCATCGGCACTCCACCGCTCCAGGAGCAGATTTAGCGGCTGGCTCTTGGAGAGCCTTTGCTGAAACCTGCAGCACTTGCTGTGTTGGCGACGCGGGTGGAGGCCTTTGCTCTCTCAGAGGCATTGGTCCAATACCACTCACAGGAGTTGGAGGAGGACCTTTCATGGGGATAATGGCTCCAATGGGAGAAGGCCAACTGCCTGGCTCTGGGGCAGACAAGGGGCCCAAAGTGGGTCCTTTGCCCGAAGAAACCTGGCTCTTCTTTCCTGGTACGAGGGAGTCATGCTTCCTTGTGTCCTTTTTAGGCACTGGTGTTGGGGAACAGTGCTGGGAGTGCACTTCGCACTGATGCCGAGGTGCTTGGCAAATCCTGCCAGGATGGCCGGGAGGCCAGATGGAGGGTGGACTCCATGAGGAGAGCCCTTAATGGAATATCCCGCTCCTTCTGCGTGCAGAGCTGAAAGTTCTTACAAATACCGCACTTGTCTTTGATGTTTGCCTCCTCTAAGCACTTGAGACAGCTGCTGTGGGAGTCACTCAAAGGCATAGACCTGTTACAGTCTATGCAGGGCTTAAACCTGGGAGACTGAGGCATGCCCCGTCTGGAGCAAAGTTCCACTGGGACTCTACTAACAACTATGAACATGTAACAGCTACTGAGCACTAACTACTAAAGAATTAAGTATTTACAAGGCCTAAAGGTACGAAGTCTGAAGAGGAAAACTGCTAGTCATTGCTAAGCAAGGAAAGGCACTCCGACTAACCACCACGGGCAGTAGGAAAGAACTGAGGGCATAGGGACGGCAAGCCTGATATATAGGCCCACGAACACGGCCTTTAAACGATGATTTGAGGACATCAATAGCTCCGACATAGGTGAGAGGTTTATTGCAGGAGTGGGTGGGTGAGATTCTGGGACCTGCATTGTGCAGGAGGTCAGACTAGACTAGATGATCATAATGGTTCCTTCTGACCTTAACGTCACTCAAGGGGGCGTCACAGCCGGCACTATGAACATCATGAGAAGCCACCATCTCCGATGATCGTGCATACCTAGAATGGAATCAACATGAGCAAGCACTCAAAGGAGGACTATGGTGTCATTTCTGGGATACGTGACCAGAATAAGTGACAAGAGAACTTGGGACTTAGACTCCAGAGTGGAAAACACTTGCCGGAATCATTGTAAACCACGGACTTGCAGCCAGCACTCTGCAATTTGCGCTGAGTGAGAATCCCAACAGAAACCCTCCTGCTGTCACTACACAGGCATGATGAGGGCTATTTTGAGAGAATGGTGGAGACTGAAAGGAGGCAAGGCAGATGAGACTGGCAGAATCATCTCAGAGTAACAAGCTGTGAGGGGTTCACAGCAGCATCCTGCAGGACAGCCTCGGCAGCATGCTACTGATTCCAGTATCACCTGATGGGTTTCTCAGCTGTTTGTTGCACCTAAGGAATGAAGACCAAGATGGAGCAATTCAGTACCAACTGCCGGAGACAACTTCTGATTGATCTCCCCATACTTACAATGTTACAAGGGTTTAAAAACACACACAAGTACCAATTCTTCCCAACAATGTGGAGCCAGAGCTCTGTCCTGAAATCCGTAACAACCCACTTTGATCCAACACAAGTCCTCTTGCTGACTGTGAAGAGTTACAAAGGGATCTCACAAAACTAGGTGACTGGGAAACAACATGGCAGAGGAAATTCAGCGTTGATAAATGCAAAGTAATGCACACTGGAAAACATAATCCCAATTATACATACGAAATGGCGGGATCTAAATTAGCTGTTCCCACTTAAGAAAAAGATCTTGGAATTATCATGAATTGTTCTCTGAAAACATCTGCTCAATGTACAGCGGCAGTCAAAAACGCTAAGAGAATGGTAGGAATCATTAGGAAATATCATAATGCCATTATATAAATCCATGGTACGCCCACATCTTGAACACTGTGTGCAGTTCTGGTCGCCCCATCTCAAAAAATATATTAGAATTGGAAAAAGTACAGAGAAGGGCAACAAAAATGATTAGGATATGGAACAGCTTCTATAGGAGGAGAGATTAAAAAGACAGGGACTGTTAAGTACGGAAAAGAGACAACTGAGGGGGGATATGATAGTGGTCTACAGAATCATGAATGATGTGAAGAAAAAGTGTTATTTACCCCTTCACATAACACAAGAACTGGGAATCAACCAATGAAATTAATAGGCAGCAGGTTTAACAACAAACATAAGGAAGTACTTCTTCACACAACGCACAATCAACCTGGGGAACTCATTACCAAGGGATGTTAAAGACCAAAAGTATAAGTAGGTTAAAAAAAGGATTAGACAAGTTAATGGAGGATAAATCCATCAATTGCTATTAGCCAAGACAGTCAGGGATGCAAACCCATGCTCTGGGTGTCCTTAAATCTCTGCCTACCAGAAGATGGGACTGGATGCCAGGGGATAGATAGATCACTCAAATGTCCTGTTTTGTTCATTCCCTCTGAAGCATCCGGCACTAGCCACTGTTGGAAGACAGGATGTTGAGCTAGCTGGACCACTGATCTGTGAGGTGGTTTAATAGTTAGACCCTGCCTGCAATGATCCTTGCTCTGTTATTCACTCACTAGCAGTTTTTGTTCCCCACACAGTAGATATGCAAATATTTTCTAACAGCTACATCAAGCAACACAAACTATCTGCTCCCTCCACTGCTGATTACATCTCCAGATTCGCAGAGAGAAAACCCACTGCACTAAAATCAAACAACTCTCCAACCTGGAGCAACCGACAGGATCACCACGCATATTTCAGGGGTTAGTTTCAGTAAATTCAATAATGCCTGCTGCAAAAATAGATAGAAAACCAGATCTCTTACATGAATGCCGAGAGCTTTTGGAGAGGCATTGGGAAGCAAAGACACCGAGAAAAGAACTTGTCCTTGTTTCCAACAACAAAGACACCCGCCTGCCCCAGCACGCCTATGCAAATTCCACGCATGCCACAAGACACAAGGCACATTATTGGGTCTGAGGGCCCCCTTGGCACACACTGGGCATCAGCCGCCACACAGAGACAAAACGGAAAGAACAGCTGGACAAACTGATTATGTCACTTCCCAAAGGCCAGCGTAGCTGGAGTCTCATGGCAAACACTTCCTTTCGCACGGAAACTAGGGCTTTGAATTAGGGACACTGAGCTTAAGTAATGTAACTAACAGGAACCTTCCAAATGGGCCCCAGTTGAACCCACCTATATGACAAGGGAAGCCACGTCACCAGGTCCCCTGTCTAGACTGAAGCATGGTTCTATATTGTAGCGATTTCAGAGTCATCACCAAGTCTCTCAATCGTGCTTAAGCCTTATCCTTGGACCAGTGGTGGGCAACCTGTGATGGCCCATCAGGGTAATCTGCTGGCGGCGCGACGTTTGTTTACATTGACCGTCCACGGGCACAGCCCCCTGCAACTCCCAGTGGCCGCGGTTCGCCACTTACAAATGTAGATTTTTTTTTGGTTAGATAATTGCTCTCAAAACCAAAACAATGTAAAACTTTAAAGCCTACAAATCCACTCAGTCCTACTTCTTGTTCAGCCAGTCGCAAAGACAAACAAGTTTGCTTACATTTACCTGAGATAATGCTGCCTTCTTTTATTTACAATGTCACCAGAGGATGAGAACAGGCATTTGCATGACACTTTTGTAGCTGGCATTGCAAGGTACTTATGTGCCAGATACGCTAAACATTCAGCAAGCCCCTTCATGCTTCGGCCACCATTCCAGAGGACATACTCCCATGCGGATGATGCATGTTAACTCTGTTAATTCAACATTAATTTTATTAACAATGTTAATGCCCAATGTAAATTATAGAGTAATTTCTAATGTCTCCATAATAAATGTTCATTAGGGCTTCCCTAAATCCTTTCTTAAATAGAGGAGATACATTTAGGTACCAAAGGACTAGAAGATAATGTATTTCACATCATTCCACTACAGGTTCATCCATATTTTTTTTTGGTCCCTCTTCCCGACCGCCCGAAATCTGGGATGAATCCTGGTCTGACCCTGTCTCCAGACATTCTCGTTCCTTGATTCTTGTTCTGGCACAATCTCAGTTTTCTATAGTATTTCCTCCTCCTCCCTGAAGAAAAATATGCCTTTGTGGCATCGGTGTCCCCATCTTCCTTTGTGAGAACCCAGGCGAAGAATCCATTACATTTTTCTATTTAGTATTTTCTGTCTCCCTCAGTCCTTGATATCTCCTAGTGATCTCACCGTTTCCTTCGTCAGCCTCTCTTCTATCTTCTAAACATTTCTAAATTTATTATTACTTGTGGAGTCTTTCTTCCATTTTCTGCCTAATTGTGTCAAACGTTAACCCTTTTACTGCTGAATGTTAGGGCGTTCCCACTGTGCAATGACTGATGGAACTCTGGCACTTCATTGAGAACCTAGGTAGGAGGTACACAGCATAGCAATGGAGATAAACTTTTCCCCATCTACCAGGTACATCAGGTAGTACTCAAGTGGTTAACTTCCTTCTGGCATTCCAGCATCCCAGTTTCTACCACTCTCCCAGCCAGGAGGGTCTGTGCTCCATACTTTCCATCACTGCTCGCAAATGGTTCCTCTCACTCTTAATTCCTGATTTACCAATGTTGATGTTCTGCTCTGGCTTTACATGGTCTGGGCTTGCTTCTAACTTCACAAACACAGATTTTACACTACATTAAGTCAATAAAACTTACTTCTCGTGTATCCCACTATAATGGCAATGCTCAATCACACAACCCATCTCTTTCCTGAAGACATTTTCCATTCACTTCCTTAATATATTATCCTATTTGTTTGCTTCCCAAACTTCCTTTCCACAAAAACTCAGTAACCAGAGTTTGCTAGTTTAGGCCTCACGTTAGTCCTGATCTTCAAAGGTCTCCATAGGATTGGCTCAGGCTACAAAAGGGATCAACTCATCCTGCAGGAGTGTGACCTCTGACAACAGCTGCTCTCCACTGAAATAATGGAATTGTTGTCTCCAGAGAGAGACGTGTGTGCCTGACAGCTTTTTCTGCAACTCCTCCAGAATTGTGGGACTCACTCCCAGGAGGTGCTAGGTTCACCGTGAATCTTCTGAGCAAAATCAGAGCCCACTGCTTTGTCCTAGCTTTCTCCCCAACAACAAAACCACCCCTCAATCCAACATTAAAAACTTGGGCTCATTAGGGGGAGGGGAGTGGGAAAGGAGAACAAGCCATTTGTTCCTTTCCTGTGTACTTTGAGATGAGGTAAGGCACTTAGATACCATGGTGATGAGTGGTCTATAAAAGAGATGAAAGAAATGCTAATTACAAACAAGGCAGAAAATAGAAATAACATGTCAGAGCAAATGCCTGTCTCCCCTTTGGGGCTGTTCTGTGAATGTGTGTAGGTGGGGCGCATCCATTCTCTCTGTTTACCCTGTGTAGAGAAGGCAGGAGCACTGGGCTTTGAAGGTTACACACTCTGCGGTGCTGCAGATTAACAGGATTATTGCCTGCAATGCCGGTGGGGGCTTTATTTCTGTGCAGAAATGGGGTCCTGCTTTACATTTCCATTTTGATTAGCAGAAACAATACCCAGGCAGCTGTGTGTGCGAGGAAGGGTCACTAATAAAGGGACCTTTCTAAATGGAAAGGCCCACTGAAGTGCAGGAATAGGAGATTGGAGGCTGGTTCCAGCTGCGTCAGTCAGAGTTGGACAGGCATCCAGGGGAACAGAAAAAGGAAGGTAACGAGTCCTGTGGCACCTTAAAGACTAACTATAAAGTATAGAAGCATAAGCTTTCGTGAAGTATAGAAGCATAAGCTTTTGTGGGCTAATACTAAAGGGTGTTTTGGGAAGGCCTCAAAGACATGCTGTGATGGGGTATGCAAACCCCAGACTGGACAACACAAAGAGTTAAGGGGCTGCTCCTGGCTCAGTCAGCCATGCCTTGCCCCACCTGCAAGAGATGCTCAGGGAGCAGAGCAGCTCATCTCAGCTGGGGCAGGTCTGTGAAGAGAGCTCACCTGCAACTCGCAGCCTGAGGGAAGGGAGCACCTGCTTCAGATACGCCCTGGGAGGGAGGCATTTCCTTCTCTCTCTCACTGACTCCCTTGTTCGGGTTAATTCCCCTTGTGTTGTTTGTGGACAACACTGGGTCACTAGGCCAGGCTCCACACGAGCGCAAACCGCCTCCTATGCCAAAAGCCTGACTGGCCACTATGAGAGCTGGCGCCGGGGAGTGCACTAGCGAAGTCAAGGCAGGGTAACCCGCTGGCAGGGCGCGAGACAGTTTGTTGACACTGATTGTCTGCAGGCACGGCCGCCCGCAGCTACACTTCTCTGATTCTATAGCACAGGGGTGGCCAACGTGGGGCTCGGGAGCCACGTGCGGCTCTTCAGAAGTTCATCTGCGGCTCCTTGTACAGGCACCGACTCCGGGGCTGGAGCGACAGGCGCCAACTTTCCAGTGTGCCAGGGGGTGCTCACTGCTCAACCCCTGGCTCTGCCACACTCCACCAGGCATGCCATGCCCTCGCTCCTTCCCCCCCACCTAGAGCCTTTTGTATGCCACAATACAGCTGATCAGGAGGTGTGGGGAGGAAGGGGGAGGCTGCCAGAGGCGTTGGGAGCGAGGTGAGGGGTTGCTGAAGTATTTCAGTGGCTCTTTGGCAATGTACATTGGTATATTCTGGCTCCTTCTGCAGCTCAGGTTGATCGTCCCTGCTATAGAATCACTTATTTTGCTACATACATTTAAAATATAAATATTTAGTGATGTTTGGATAGATTGTTTTTATAAGCTCCTTAGGACAGGGACACGCTTTCTGTTGTGTGTCCCTGATGCCTTGCACAATGGGGTGTCAATCCCTGACTTGTATTTCTAGAGTCTACGACAATATAAATAATAAATCATAATAGAAAAGGCTTCCTTGCTGAAATTTTGCCCTGCTTTCCTCACATTTATTTAGGATACTCTAATTTAAAAGATAAAATGTTGTACAGGCTTCAGATTTCACCAGTAACTCATCTTTGCAAATTTTGGGCATTGGTTAAGTCCCAAAATTCAGAATATTCAAGATATTGCTACAGTCTCATAGACTCATAAACTTTAAAGTCAGAAGGGACCATTAAAATAATCTAGTCTGAACTGAGTTTCACCAATTAAAGCAAAAAGACGTGAAAGCCATCATCGACCGCACTCTGCTGTGGATCTAGAGACCTAAAGTAAAGTGCCCTTACTTGGGAAAATCCAATTGTCTGTTGCTTTAAATTAATTACAACAACATGGGGTATCAACTAACACTGCAATAGCAAGACTGGTTAAGGCTGACCTCTGCTATTCAGGTGCTTAGAACTTTCGAAAAGAAATTTACATTGTAGATTGAAGTTGCTCAGGTTTGGTCTGAGCCCAAACGTTAATTAGTTCTTGAAAAATGTTAATAAAAGTCCATTTATCTCCAGAGGGAAAAGGCAGCAGCTTCACATCAATAACGTCTAAGGAAAAGGACAAAACAGGGCCATGGGAGGGAGCTGCATAGTGCACTGTTCTGCTCCTCCAGCTACACTGAACGGTGAATAATCTGTTTAATGCTTAAACTCTCCCGTTCTATGGAACCGGACGTCGTTCACACAGCACATGCATGTGCTATAATCAGATCATTAAAAACCTTATTGTAACGTAGCCATGCGATGGGGCAAAAATAATGATACCGGGGAACCTTAACTCTGAGTCCCTAGCTTGTGCAGTTCAAGTCTCCCCCTTCATAGCAGTGGTGCAACATTTTACATTTAAAAACGAAAACAGCAGCATCCATTTCCTCAGCTGTCAGGGCTGCACAATCTTTGTAACTGGTTCTAATTATTTTTATTTAAAATCTTAGAGAGGCAGAGCTGGGAGGCAGGCTCGGGCCCAATCCTGCTTTTACTGACATCAATCCAGACTGGCTCTTTCCATGGAATAACTGCATTCACTCCCTCTCATTGTCAAGTTGTGAGTTTTTAAAGAAAATATGGTTTATTCTAACCCTCAGGGTGTGTCTAGGCGTGTGGTGGCCATTAGAGCACAGGCCCTGCGTGCCCGGCTAGCTCAGGTATAAAGAGTGGTGTAGACAGCCAGGCACAGCTTGGGCAAATAGAGTACTGTACATGTCTGACCCCCGGGGTCTATGCCCTGCCCGGCTTTCTACACATCCAAGCAGCGCCTCCCTCATCTACCCTGCTACCCTGTTTCCCCGAAAGTAAGACATACCCCGAAAATAAGACGTACTTCCAGTTTTGCCTCTCGCTGTAATATAATGTAATGTAATTTTGGGAGCAAAAATTAATATAAGACACTGTCTTATTTTCGGGGAAACACGGTATTTTCAGTAGTGTGAGGGTCGGCTACCAGAGGCTGCCATCTCCACCCTGCCGGAGCCTTTCCTCACGGCAGGGGCAGGGGCAAGCAGGCAGCTATGTAGACATAGCCTTTGAAAGAAAAGCGTGGCTGCTCACAGCTCCCGCTTCAGGCTCAGGGCTTGTCTGCCTGGGAAAGTGTTTCCAATTCAGTATTGGATGTTTTTCTGCTATAACTATCCCAAAACTAACCCCCCACCACCTTGTTTATGCAGGTTTAAGATACTCATGAGAATAACTGTGTCCAGACCATTCTGCACTGCTTCTGAACTAGCCAGTCAGATTCCGGGCAGATATCCCATGGCGCAACGTCCAGTGCTAGATTCTATGCATTCTGGGATTTTTCTTGCAGCATATTGTGAGATACCGATAGGAATTCTGGCACTCAAACTCCCATGATTCCTTTCTCAGTAGCCCATATTTCATCTGGTTTGAGTAGGCCAGCACCATTTTCGAACTTGTCAGACAAGCGTGGAGAAAGCACTGCTGAGCGCCGCAATCCTGACAGGAGTTAATATAAACAGGCTGCTCATGCAGCCAGATGGCTTTGATGAGTTGGGAGACAGCCAGTGCATAACATTGCACAGATATTGCCAGAGGACAAGAAACCAAGTAGTTGGGGCAGACCTTTCCATGAGGCGAAGTGAGGCGGCCGGCATGGACTGTGAGGGGAGCAAAGGGGTGGTCACTAGGACCTAGAGTGTAAAAAATTGTGTTTGTGGCTGGTGCCTATGTATTCTCTCTGCTCTAGATACACAGGGAGTGCTCTGCTTAAGGAAGGAGGGACAAGAGACATGACAGGCAGGAGAAAAGGTGAGAGGGAATAACAGAAAGCAGCAGGAGCTACAGGGAGAGAGAGGAGGAGCCGCTAACATACCACTCTCTAGCACCCCGAGGAGTCTGGACTGATTAACACCAGCTTCTCAGGGAGCTTCCTATTTCCCGCTGCTTCCCTGAACCCACTGGAGGAGTCAACTGAAGTAGTAGGAGCCAGTTAGGCCCTTAAGACACTGATATCTTCCCTCACACAGCTTGCTACCAGCCTGCTTATTTGTCCCCTTCAATTGAGTGCTGAGAGCCACTATAGCTGGCACAGAACAGCGGTCATGAGTGAAAGAAGAAAACGCCCCCCTGGGGCAGCATTCAGACAAAGAAAGCAAAGGCAGCTTTTCTATCCAAGCAGGAAGGAGCTCTCCTGAGATACAGAGACATGTCCACGGTGAGCCTTCCAGCCAGAGGGAGGATGTGAGTGGTGAGGAGGTGCCTGATCTTCCAGTTAGTCAGAGTGCAGGTGACCTGGCAGCTACTGCAGCATCCAGATCTCCATCTCAAATGGATGTAACCCGGCACATTCCTGAAGAAAAGTGTAGATCAGAGAAGAGTGTGGTGGAGGCACAAGAAACAGCTGTGGACGCACTTGAGCAGTAGCCTGAGGGACTTCCTTGTCCTCCATGGGCCACAGCAAGTGAAAAACTTCATGTTTCCCAAAGACAATGAAAATAGAAGTTTCCATCCAACACATTACCAGTGTGAAATCCCCAATGATGGCAAAGTGGAGCGGTTATGGCTTATGTACTCAAAACTCCAAAGTGCTGCCTATTGGTTTTGTTGCAAACTCTCCCAGTCTACTGTTCCAGGCACATTGGCTTCTACAGAAACAAAGGCCTGGAAAAATCTGGCTAGAAATCTGGCATGCCATGAGAAGGCAGCAAATCACCAGAAAGCATTCCATAGGTGGAAGGAGTTTGAGATGAGACTAAGATTAAAGGCCATTAGATGATCAGCATCAAGAGAAGATTGCATCGGTCTCTTTACTGGCACAATGTTCTGAAAAGGCTCATTGCCATTGTGAGAATGCTTGCTACCCAAAACATAGCTCTGCGTGGCACTTTGAGTCAGCAGTGTGACCTTGTTGCCAAGAAGGTTAACGGCATATTGGGCTCCATTAGTAGGAGCATTGCCAGCAGATCAAGAGAAGTGATTATTCTCCTCTATTCGGCACTGGTGCATCCAGTTTTGGGGCCCCTACTACAGAAAGGATGTGGATAAATTGGTGAATCCAGTGGAGGGCAACAAAAATGATTAGGGGGTGAGGCACATGACTTAGGGAGGTGTCACGGAGCGCCCGGGCAATGGCCTGGAACCGCTTCCTAGGAAGCCAGACCGGACTCCGGGTGAAGGGCCCCTTCTCCGTACACAGCCTGTTTCCCAGGCCAGGAGCTTCAGGGGTCCCCACTTCCACCTTCCTGGGTCTGACCTTGGAGCATTCAGCACTGTCTGCCCCTCCGTGTGCTTCCCCCAGCAAGCCCGCCTGGGCGGGGTCCTGGGGGAGCCCATGGGTTCTGCACCCCAAATCCACAGTCAAACGTGACTTTCAGCCAGCCAGCAGAATAGACGGTTTATTTGAGATGTCAGGAACACCATCCAACTCACAGCTTCTCAGTCCAAACAGGGTCCATTCAGTTAGGCCTTTCTGGGGTGTGCCAGGAGGTGAGACCCAGATTCTGGGCTCCTGCTTCCTCCCCAGGTTTATTCGATGACTTTCATCTGGTCCAACACAGACCATGCAGCGGAAGAGCGTGAGCCCTCCGCTGGATCCATCTCGGGCCCAAGAGGGAGAAGATGGCTTCTCTCCCCTATCCAGCTAGACCCAGACCCAGACTGACTCAAACCCCCCTAGCCACTCCCTGCTCCTTTGTTCCTTTTGTCTGTTTTCCAGGGCTTCCCTTCAACAGGTTCAGCTGACCTCCCTCCCCCACCTGGGGTCAGGTTACAGCTTCCAGGGATGCACAGAGGGGAGGGCGTTGCCTCCTTGCTTCCAGCGTTAGCCCCTATCCCTTCACATAGACACTTAAGAAATGCATAGGGGAAACTGAGGCACACACACACACACAGTACTCCCACTTCGTCACAGGAGGTAACTAGGCTCACTTAGTATGCAGAAGGAAAGAGTGGGGGGGGGGGATTTGATAGCAGCCTTCAACTACCTGAAAGGGGGGGGGGGGTTCCAAAGAGGATGGAGCTCGGCCGTTCTCAAGTGGTAGCAGATGACAGAACAAGGAGCAATGGTCCAAGTTGTAGGGGGAGGGGGGGAAGGTTGAGGTCTAGGTTGGATGGTGGTGAAGCACTGGAATGGGTTCCCTAGGGAGGTGGTGGAATCTCCTTCCTTAGAGGTTTTTAAGGCCCGGCTTGACAAAGCCCTGGCTGGGATGATTTAGTTGGGGTTGGACTAAATGACCTCCTGAATCTATTCCAACCCTGATCTTCAAGGAGTCTATGAACTTCATCAATAAGAAAGTGGGGTGGTCTGGAAAGATCCATGGTATCAGGATCTTTATGAAAAAGGGAACTTTGCTTCCATGATCACCAGTGGTGGTGACAGATGTGATTCCTCCATTCATTGTCCCTCTGCTCTCCTGGCTTCTAAAGCTTTTCAGTGGACACTTTGATAGGAGAAAGGAGCTACTTGCCTCTCACCTGATCATCTTCAGAATGACAGTGGAGAGTACATTTGGAAGGCTGGAGGTACCTGATATCAAGGGAAGAGGGTGGCCGAGAAATACCTGCCTTGTCTTATAAGTGCTATGATTTGCACAACCTCTGCGTGCACACGCGTGCGGGGGGGGGGGGGGAGAGGGGGGGGGAGAGGAAAGAGGAGGAATGGACTTGTGGAATTTTGTGAAAGCCAGAGAAGCTGCCTCTGCAAAATCCCCCAACTAGTCATGGAAGTGCTGTGCTCCCACTCAGACTAGAGTGTAGGGGAGGGAAATGAATGGAATGGAACCAAGGACATGGATATGCTTTGTGTAATGAGGGTAGTAGGAGTGGGTGTTCTTAGCAGGACCTCGACACATTTCTTTTCAGCCAAGTTGTTAAGAAAAAAACAAACACAAAACCCCCCACCATGTATTGACATTGCAAAAGTTAAAACCAATAGGAAAGGGGCAGACCTGCCCAAAGTGCTGAGAAGACATCATTGCACCAATACGGTCACAAAAACACATACGTAGCCTTGGGATTGCTCTCCATGCCTTGCACGGCAAGGGGTGTGGAATGGCGTGGAAATGGCTTGTCCCTTGAAGTTCAGGGAGAGAGGAGTTCCAGTGTCCTTGACAGAGTGTAAAGAGCAATTGTGTTCTCTAGTAGGTTGGTCTGGATCTATACCACATTTGGCATTTTTTCTTGAATGTCCCTTGGTCCAGCCATCAAGTCCCTTGAATGCTCCCTGTCCTCTCTCCTCCTGAGCCAGGAACATGAAAACTTCCCTCCACTCTTTTGTCTTGCTGGTATTCAGAAGCTAGGCAGGCACGTGTCCTCTCTCTCTTCCCTTGGACTTTTGCCACTCATTCAGAGACTGAGAACACTCCTCTCTGCCAGGCCTGTGGTGTACCAGGTGCCAGGAGAACAAACAATACAAGTTGTTGTTGTCCCAGTACGGTTTCCATACCAACAGTGATAAAATGTCACTCCCACACACCCCAATTTTGGAATTCCCTTCCCCAAGCTCTCTTCCCAGTCTTGGACATGCTTAAAGATGGGACAAAGTTTTTCACCTTATTTTCCCCCTTCCCCGGGACCTCTGTACCACTAAGTAGAGGGAAAGCAGCAGGTTGGTAATTGCATGGGTACCTCTGGAGGCTATTCTTACATTGGATGATGTTATGCTGAGGCAGATCCCAAAGAGTCAGAGAAGGATGCTGGTTGTTGTTTAAACAAAAAAAAAAACAAAAAAAATGGACAAAGCAAAACCACTGCCCATATAGGAAGTCCTAAAAAGACCACATTATCTTATTAATGGTGTGTATTACCATACCAGCCAGGAGCCTTAGCCCCAGCCAGGACCCCGCTGTGCTAGGCCCTACAAACAGGGGGAAATGCAACAGGTTTGCCATAAATTCTCCTTTATGCCTGCTGATGAGCACAAAGACTTTTGCAATGATTGCTCTGAACCCATTTGGCTAGAAAGGGACTAACAGTGCTGTGCATTGTGACAAACAAAGGAAGATAATCATGTCCTTATGCAGTCACAAATCCCATATACAGATGCTCCCCGAGTTACACAATTTCGATCTTACGGAAAAAGCTCCGTAAGCTAGAAATAGCAGGGGGGGAGAGGTTTGGGGGGGTAAAGGGGGAAGATGGGAGGTTTGCGCAATGGTCTGAGATACATCTACAATTTACACAAAATCCAAGTTACACAAGGCATTGTGGAATGGAACGCTTGCATAACTCGGGGAGCATCTGTGTCTCTGTGCTTATGAAATGTCTCATTTGGGCAATCACAGCCGCCGCACTACAGGCATAAAGAGTGGAGTCCCACAGGGATCAGTTCTGGGTCTGGTTCTGTTCAATATCTTCATCAGTGATTTAGATACTGGCTTATAGACTACGCTTATAAAGTTTGTAGACAATACCAAACTGGGAGGGGTTTCAAGTGCTATGAAGGACAGGATTAAAATTCACAATGATCTGACAAACTGGAGAAATGGCCTGAAGTAAACAGGATGAAATTCAATAAGGACAAATGCAAATTACTCTTCTTAGGAAGGAACAATCAGTTGCACACATACAAAACAGGAAATGACTGTCTAGGAAGGAGTACTGCAGAAAGGGATCTGGAGAGTCATGGTGGATCACAAGCTAAATCTGAGTCAACAGTGCAATGCTGTAGCAAAAAAAAAGCAAATATCACTCTGGGATGTATTAGCAGGAGTACTGTAAGCAAGACACGAGAAGTAATTCTTCCGCTCTGCTCTGTGCTGATTAGACTCAACTGGAGTATTGTGTCCAGTTCTGAACACCACATTTCAAGAAAAATGTGGACAAATTGGAGAGAGCCCAGAGAAGAGCAACACAAATTATTAAAGATCTAGAAAACATGAACTATGAGGAAAGACTGAAAAAATTGGGGTTGCTTAGTCTGGAAGAGAAAAGACAGAGGGGACATGAGAACAGTTTCAAGTACATAAAAGATTGTTCCAAGGAGGTAAATTGTTCTCATTAACCTTTGAGGGTACGACAAGAAGCAATGGGCTTAAATTGCAGCAAGGGAGGTTTAGGTTGGACATTAGGAAAAACTTACTGTCAGGAATCAGAGAGGTAGCCGTGTTAGTCTGGAATAGCAGAGGTAACAAAGAGTCCTGTGGCACCTTAAAGACTAACTATAAAGTTTTGAAGCATAAGCTTTCATGGGCTAATACCCACATGCATCCGACGAAATGTGTATTAGCCCATGAAAGCTTATGCTTCAATACTTTAGTTAGTCTTTAAGGTGCCACAGGACTCTTTGTTACTTCCTGTCAGGGTGGTTCAGCACTGGAATAAATTGCCTAGGGAGGTTGTGGACTAGCAGGTTAGACAAACACCAGTCAGGAATAGTCTAGATCAGCGGTCCTCAAACTACTGAACCGCGACCCTTTTTAGCTTTCTTCTTTGGTCTGCCGAAAAACCACCGAATTGATCACTTCCGCATTCGGCAGCTATTTTCAGCGGACATGCCAAGCGCTCCCGAAAGTGCTCAGCATGTCAGCCAAAAAGCCGCCGAATATGGAAGTAATCAATTTGGTGGCTTTTCAACAGCGCAAGGAGCTCGCGACCCCTTGGGAGGTGGCTGGCGACTCCCCGAGGGGTCACGACCCCCACTTTGAGAACTGCTTGTCTAGATAATACTTAGTCCTTCCATGGGTGCAGGGGACTGTTCCACACAACAGCCTCCACACAACAGCCAGAGGAACCTTAAGATCATTCCTACTCCGTCGCAGGGGGTCCCTGGGGAGGGGAGACCCTTAGAGTGAGGGGTTACTGCCGGGGGCAGCACCCCCAGATAACAGGGCACCAGGGTCTGGGAGGGACACGGGGCCAGCAGCAAGTGGGACATTGACCTGCAGAGGGTGCTCCGGAGGCTGGAAGAGCTGATTTCCCGGATGACGAGCAGGAGGTGCCACAGGGCTGAGTCTCCATGCCCTTACAGGACCCAAGAGCAGTGGAGGGCTCACAGGTAAACAGCCAGGCCAGTCTAGGTATTAAGTAGAACAGTGGGATAGCAGTAGGAGGAAGCAATGTAGTTAATTCAAAATGGGGACATAGCTACATGAAGCATATTATAGCAGAATATATATTCATTCCAGACTAGTGTTATGCCACTTGCAAAGAGGATTAAAGCAGGATAAGATGAGAGAGAAGTCAAAAAAGAACTTGTATGGACACAAAGCAGTCCATATCGGGGGGCTGTTCTCAGCATCTGGAAATCGGTAGGGGGTTCCCCCACCGTAAAACATGTATTTCGTGACTGAGCCACAACCAGAGGGATGCATCAGATTTCTCTTCCACATACTCCAAGCCCAGAGAGCACGGACAGACAGATTCCTGCACTACCACTAATCCCCTCAGCACTTTTACAAAAATAAATGACACACACGAAATCAAACATGTTCAAAAAGCTCCAGTCTAAGAAGGGTCATCCTCAAAGGGTCTCTCCCACCCTAAAGCACATGAGCCAGCCTATAATCCAGCTGTCCCCTGATCAAATCTGAGCTCTGGCAAACCTGGGGGAGAAGCCAGGTCTAGAGCCACTTCCTGCCTCAGAGATCACAGCTGCCATGTCATTACACAGGGAGAGAGGGAAGGGCCTGCTGGGAAGCCAAAGGCAAATCCATTAAAACACCTCTTGGGAGACGGCTGGCGGCTATGACACCTGTGCTGTGCTCTCAGTGAGCAGCTTGCCTCATTCTGCACGAACTGCAGTTTCTGAATGGGGTGAGGAGGAAGCCCCCATGTCCTGCACACTGCTCTCATCCAACCAGGAGGTGGGAAAGGCCAGGAGTACTGGAGTGAAAGCTGCCTCGGGAAGAGGGGATTCAACTTTCCTGCCAAGTTCAAATAAAATGCCATAGTGACAAAAGCTGCAACCTACAGAGACTGGATCCTGTCAGGCTCTAAGCTTTTGAAACAAACAGTTGGGGAAACTCATCACACAGCTGGGCTGCGATATTCTCCACCATTCTCCCAGTTACTTCCCCCACACTGATTCATACAGACAGCCTGGATTCTGGAGAACAGAACCTGTGTGGAACAGAGGAGGTTCACTATGAACAGTGTAGAGAGTAATTTTATGTGAGTTTGGTTCAGTTCTGCAATTTCACCAGGATGTGTGCTTCTGGCTCCATGCAAGGGCATCACGGAAAGGACAATGCCTGAACGCAACAGAATGGGAGTGACACAGGCAAAGGGAACCCAGAAGCCAAAGTCCCAGAGCCAGAGGCGAGAGAGAGAGAACCAAATGAGAATAGGTTCGACAGTAACTAAGAGAAAGCTGCCTGTACTTGGGCTATATGCTGAGAAGGGAGAAGTGTCTGACACCCAGCTACGGCCAGGAATGGAGCAATGGGGGCCAAATGTGTCACATCACCACGACTTGGTGGACTTCAGTGTGACTGCTATTTAATACATCAAAGAGCCATTTCAGAGCTACCCTGTCCTCCCCCCATGTTTTCTCCACTGGTTATATGCTTAGATCTTCTGTCCCCAACCCACCCCACACTCATCTGTGTCCCCATACCAGGGGCTGCCACTCAGGGTGGGAGGAAGAGGGGTAAGGTGGACAAGGCTGGGGCCAGGTTTGTGGCCAGGAGCGATGCCGCAGCCAGGGGCCAAGGCTGGAGGTGGGGGCAGGAGTGGGAGCAGAGCACAGTAAGGTGCAGCTCTGCTCCCTGCTTTGCCCCCAGCATTAGTCCCACACCAGGAATGGAGCCACAACCTGTGTCTGAGGCTGGTGTGGGGATGGTAGCAGAACCGTACCAAGGCCGGGACTGGGGACACAGCTGGGGGAAGGACCAGAACAGAGCAGGGAGGGCTTCAGGGCGCTCCCTTCCCGCATCTGGGCAGGGTTGCCTGGGTTCCACTGTGCACCCCCCGGCATTCCTCCATGCCTCTCTAGAGGGTGCACCCCACACTTTGGGACCCTCTGGCTTAGACTGTAAACTTTTTGGGGAAGAGGCTTATTTCCTGCACACACAGTGCCCAGCCCAACGAGGATTCAATTTCCGATTGGCAGCTCTGGACACACACACACACACACACACACACACACACACACACACACGTTCAAAGACATGAACAACATGGGTGTGACATTTTACACAGTGCCATGAACACAATCCCTGGAACAAGGACACAGCCTAGGTTGGTAGATGGAGGCACCTAGATGCTGCTTTGGATGGTGTGGGTAAGTAATGCTACCCCGCCCCTCTTGTGAGCAGACAATGTACTGGACTATAGAAGAACAAGGAGCTGCTGTCTGAGCCCAACAAAGCCCTGGATAAGAGCAGGAGGGGGTGTTCCAGGGCCGCATAGAAATAACTGCAGAAAGAACCCTGCTGGGGCTTGGGTCTGGTGGGCGGCCAACAGGCCAGGAATGTGTTGTGGGGCTGTTTTTAAAGGCAGTCTGTCTCCATGGTAGATTTGAAGTGTCTCTGCCAAGGGTGGGGAGTGGTAACAAGATTGCCCTCAGCTAAGGCATTTTCAGAGAAACCAGATGCACTTAACCAGGAGGCAGGAGCTCAGCCCCAAGCTTCCCGCAGACCCACACGTCACTCACTCCAATTCGGTTTTCCCCTCAAATAGGGATAGTAATTGTACTTCCCTCCTTTGGCTTGGCTGTTCAGACTGTGAGCTCTCTGGGGTAGGGGCTGTCTGTACACATTTGTACACAGGATTACTGTAGCCATGTACTCAGACTACTCGAGAGATCAAGTGGGTGAGTTTATCTTTTATTGCAGTGGTTCCCAGCCTTTCCAGATTACTGTACCCATCGAAGGCATCTGATTTGTCTTTCATATCCAGAGCGTCACTTCTCTTAAACTACTTGCCTACAATATCAGACATTGAAACACAAAAGAGGCACAGCACACTGTTACTGATTCGCCATTTCACCATGCAGTCTATATATATAAAAGTCAAATGGTGTATGCGTGCATGTACGTATGTGCACTTACTCCTTCCACACCGTTTGAGCTAGAGACTTGAAATTTGGTACAGTTAGAGGTCTTGGGGTCCTAATGACCGTAAGGGTCGAAAATTTTTCAAATCTCACCTCTGACGCCGCCCAGGGGTGAAATTCTTTAAAGGCCAATCACATCAGCTGGGCAGCTGCTGTTCTCTGTGACATAGTTATGATGTCATAATACCCCCTCCAACAGACCCCGCACTCGCTCAGCTCTCTGCCCCCTCCCCACCTCCGACGGACCCGAGTTGGGTTTGGTCGGAGGGTAAGTGAGGTAGGGGTGTCGGGTTTGGTCGGGGGGTGAGGCGGGGGTGTCGGGTTTGGTCGGGGGGTAAGTGAGCCTGGGGTGTTGCATTTGGTCTGGGGGGGGGGGAGAAGGGTTCGGGGTGGGTGAGGGGGGGGTGTTGGGGTTGGTCAGGTGTTGGGTTTGGTGGGGGGGTAAGGTGGGGGTGTTGGGTTTGGTTGGGGGGGTGAGGAGGGAGGTCGGGGTTGGTCGAGGGGTAAGTGAGGTGTGGGTGTTGGGTTTGTTTGTGATGGTAGGTAGGGGTGTCGGGTTTGGTTGGCAGGGGAAAGTGAGGTGGGTGTGTCAGGTTTGGTCTACGGGGGGTGAGGTGTGGGTGTTGGTCAGGGGGTGTTGGGGTTGGTAGGGGGTGACGTGGGGGTGTTGGGTTTGGGTGGGGGGTGAAAATGTGAGTCGGGGTTGGTTGAGGGGTAAGTGAGGTGGGGGTGTCGGGTTTGGTGGGGGGGGTGAGGTGGGGGTGTCAGGTTTTCTCTCTGCCCCCTCCCCCCTCCAACAGACCCCGCACTCGCTCAGCTCTCTGCCCCCTCCCCACCTCCGACTGACCCGAACAACGCCGGGTATTTTTGCTAGTTATAAAATAAAATGTTTGGAATATAGATATTGTACTTACATTTCAGTACATAGAGCAAGATAAACAAGTCATTATCAGCATGAAATTTTAGTTTGTACTGACTTTGCTACTGCTTTTTATGTGCTGTTGTAAAACTAGGCAAATATCAAGAGGAGTTGATCTACTCCAGTTGATCTACTCCCTGGAACACCTCTCTGGACTCCTAGAGGAACCCCCGTTTTATTGGACTAACGGGGCGCTAGCGAGAGAGACAAGCTCTTCCTCAGGTTTGGGGAAAGAACTGAGGGCTTGTCTACCCCACACAGCTTTTAGCAAGACGCCCGTCAGCCTGTGTGAACCCTCTTCGCTGGCACCTTTGCAGGCAAAATACTTCCAGCCCCGTGAGTGGCGTTAGCTGAGTGCCACTTGCGTGGGGAGGGGGTAGCGGGGCTGGGGTGGGGGGGTGTTAAGTACCCAAGAAAGACAAAAAGGGGGGGGGGGAGTCTTCCCCCCCCCCTTCCGGCCGCCACTCAGCCCCCGCCCCGGCGCTGCGAGCAGCCAGGGACCCTCCGCTCAGAGACGGTCACAGGCCGCCCCGGTGTGTGTGTGTGTGGGGGGGGGGGGCGGTTGACCGGGCCACGCAGACCGGACCCTCCGCCTCCTACCTGGCGCCCCGCCGCTCAGCGGCTCCTCGGCTCCCCGCCGCCATCTCATACCTGCCGCTTCGCCTCCCCATTGGCCGGCCGGACCCCAGCTCCTGCCACCCGATTGGCTGGACCGGGCGCCGTCCCGGGGCGGGGCCACCAAAAGGCGGGGCCGCCATTGGCCTGTTCGAATAATCAACAGACGACCCGCGCGCTGGCCGGGCGGGGCCGCCGGGCCGCAAAGGACCCTGGGGCTAGTAGTTTTCTGGGTGGGAGAGGCTCATCTGGCCCCGCCCCGCCCCTACGGTGAGGACACGCCCATGGGCGGGGAAGTCAGGAAGAGGGTTGTGGGGGGAGGGGCAGGGGTCCATCTCTGCCAACACTGTGGCCAGGCTGGACCAGGCCAAGGCAGTGGGGACATGAGCGGGGTGGGGGGTGCCTCAGGACACCACCCCCCCCCCAGCACATGGGCAGGCCAGGGCCCCTCCAAAGGGGGTCAGGCTCCTTATCCCCATTGCAGAGCCAGGGGTCGGGCGCTGGAGGAAGGGTTTACCCAAACCACCGGGGGTACAGTCCCAGTCCCAGTCTTAGGGTTGGAAGGCACCTCAGGAGATCATCTAGTCCAACCCCCTGCTCAAAACAGGACCCCAAAGCATTTTTGCCCCATATCCCTAAATGACCCCCTCAAGGATTGAACTCACAACCCTGGGTTTAGCAGGCCAACGCTCAAACCACTGAGCTATCCCTCCCCCCACTCTCAGGCACTGCTTATACCCCAGCCTCTGGGGGAGCCAACCCCACCCCCACTTTGTTTTCCTGGGGCACCCCCTGCTGTTACACCGGGTTCCACTGAGATCCAGGCAGTTATTCCAGCTTTACAGGGTGCAACAGAGCCCTGCATGGCCTGACTTCATTCCCAGTTCACAGCCTGGCCGGGGAGGGTAACTGCCACCCAAGTCAAACCAGGGGATCCACAGTAAGAGAAGTCCCTGTAGGATCCCTTCTCCCATTAGCCTCCATCAGAGGTTCTCCATTGAGCTCCATTCAGGTGGTCCGTGGATAGTTCCCTCTAAGGTGCGCACCTGGGCGGGTGCCCATGAGAGAATGAAGGGGCCACCCACCTGACTAGGTGCCTGGACCCTGGAGAAGACGCACATGAGATGGGGGCCATGCGGGAACAGAGGGTAGGTGGGAGGGGGCAGTGGGGAAAATTTGGGGCGTGCAGGGCTGCGGCAGCCAGAGAAAGCAGGGCCGGCAACAGGAATTTTGGGGGCCCGTACGCAGATCGTGCCCCCCCCGGCCGGTCTCCTGCCGCCCGCGGGCCTCCCCCGCCCGGTCTCCCGCCGCCCACGCCCCCCCCCCCCTCGGCCATTCTCCCGCCCCCCGCGCCCCCCCCCCCCCCGGCCATCTCCCGCCGCCCACAGGCCCCAACCCCCGCATACGCTTTGGCCGCGTGGCCGGTCGGGAGAAGCAACAAGGGGGTACAGCTGTGTACGGGGCCGCCCCGGACTTCAGGGGGCCCCCCTGAAGTCCGGGGCCTGGTACAGCTGTACCCGTTGTACCCCCCTGTCGCCGGCCCTGAGAGAAAGAGGCGACTTTCTCCAGCTCCAGGGCTGTGACTACCGGGGAGAGATGGCCTCCTTCCCAGCCTCAGTTCTGTGCCTGGAGTGGTGGGGGGAAAACCCCTCTTCCCCAGCCCCAGCTCGGGGGCTGCCTCTGCGGGGGAGAGAGGGCACATCCATCCCATTAGAAAGGTAAGACTGTGTGCTTTTATTTGTAGAACAAAAACATGTTAATTATTATTAAGGTTTTTTGATATAGCGCTTTTATCCAAAGCACTTTACAACAGTTAGCTAACGGTACAAACAACATTTGGAAAGATCATTACAGGGTCCACCGAAACCCTCAGCAATTTTCAAGTGGTCCGCGGAAAAAAAAGGTTTGAGAACCAGTGGCCTACATGAGGTAGGGGAGAGCAGAGAGAGAGCTGGAACTCACTGAGTGCCTAGAGAATTCCTGCGGTGGTGGTTTGGGTCTCCTGCTGAGGAAACGGGGCCTTTCACTCTGGGGTCCCCTTAGCTCATACTGATCACCTCCGTAACCTAAGGGAAGGCGCCCAGGCAGAATCCCCCCCCTCCCGACTCGTGCAGGAGAAAGGGAGGAACATGCCCCAGAGACAACACACTTACAAGCATCCACCTCAGCAGGCAGAGGTCTTTGCAGTTTGCAGGGGGATAATCTGGCTTGCAACATTTAAGGAGTGATTTTCAGAGGTGCTGAGCACCCACCATACCAGTTGGATTCAGTGATCCATAAAAACCTCCCCTCCTTTGCAAACCGGGCTCCTAGAGCCTGACCGAACATGAGCAATAAACAACACTGGAGGTGTGGGAAGAACAAGACATGCCAAAAACCTGTTTTCTTTTGGTTTTTTGACAGAACGGACAATCTTTGGACAAAGAACGCAGCAGGTGTCATGTTTCTGGCCTTAATAAAGCACCTGAGAGGGTGATTCACAAAATCATATTAAAATATTTCATTCCAGCTGTCTCGATAGGACCATGGGCACATAGACTAGAAACTGCTCAACAAATAACTCACAATAATAGAGTCACAAAATAACCATGGCGATGGACTGACTTGGAGGGGGTCTAGTGAGGTGCCTCGGGCTGGCGGGGTAGGTCTCATCTTATCTTATTTATTAAATGAGCTGGAAAAGGGAGCAAGTCATGATAAAATCTCCAGATGATGCAAAATGTAGAGAAGCTGCATCCGCCAGGGAGGACAGAGAAATGATACCAAAGGTCACATATGTTAGAGAAATTGGCAGGGAATTATGGATGAAGGGTGGCCAGACAGCAAGTGTGAAAAATCGAGATGGGGGTGAGGGGTAATAGGAGACTATGTAAGAAAAAACTCCAAATATCAGGACTGTCCCTATTGAATCGGGACATCTGGTCACCCAGAGATTCAACTTGGATAAATGCAGCTGATGCATCTAGGAAAATAAAACCACCTGGGAATGGGAAATCTCGGAGTAAGGAGCAGATCAAAGACAGCCAATAAGGAGAGTGGGCAGAAAATTAAGCAGCAGTTTGCCATGGATTATTCCAGAAAGAAACGCACCTGATTTTGGGCTCCCGAGCAGCCGCGTGACAGGCAACAAGTAGCTGGTATTCTGATGTACAGCCCTCAGTACCGGCAGACACGACTCTTTATTAGGCCAGATCCTGATACGATCCTGCTCACTCAGGGAAACCCCCATTGAAGTCCAACCTCTCACATTAGTAAGCTAAAATCCACAGTGGATATGATCTTGTATTCTGGGCCCATGGGATTTGCCACAGACTCCATCCCTGCCACAGCACTGTGCTCCTCAATCTCGCTCTCTTCTGGTTGTACAGGTAACCTTGAAAACACGAGCCAGGTGAAGTGAAGCAGGGTTTGGTCACGGAGCAGCAGGCAGCCTGCAAGACTGGCTCTGAGAAAGGCAGGCTGCTCCAGCATTATTGCAGGGGGTGTTAATGGCAAAGACTATTTAAACATCAAGATTTGTAACTAGTTCACTGCCGATCGGTTAGCTCAGGTGCAGTCTCCCCATCTCCAGCAGCCTCTTTACCCCCCTCGTGCCGAAAGCCCCAGTGTTTGTGCGTCTCTTAAACGTACACGCAGCACCCCTGGCCACTCCGATTAGTTTCGCATTCTCACCGCCAATGTCTAAATTGGGGGACAGCATCAAATCCATGGAATGTCAGATCAGAACTCAGCGGACACTGCCGACTGGATTGTGCACCTTCAGATTGAATTGAAAACTCTATTGTTAATTCAAATTAAGCTCCTGATGGATTTCCCACCTGCTGCCTCAGAGCCAAGCAGAATTCAGGGACCATGCCAGAGACTCCTGGCCCAGCCTGCCATTGTATAGGCGGGTTTGGGCTTTGGGCTGCATTCTCTCCTACAGGGAATACAGCTCTAGTGGGAGTTGGGTCTGAGTAAGGACCCGGAGACAGCAGCGTAAGGAGCTCAGGCTTTGCTCTGGGATTCTGGGCTACTTCGTGGAGTTGACTCCGTGTCCCAAGGGATTCTGGGGTTCCTATCAGTATCTTGCATCCATTCTTGGAACAAAGGAAACCTGATCAGAGTGAGGTTGGGGGAACCCTACCTGGAGAAGGGGGAGCCCAAGCCTCACAAAGTCTGGGCCTTTCTTCTGTTGCAATAGCCCTCCAAAATATTAGCCTGCCCAGCACCGAGAGAATCCACAACTAGATTTCAAGCAGGTACAAAGCCTACACTGTGCCACACACCACAATAGTGACCGAAGCTCCTCTCAACAGCAAACACGCCACAAACAACTCAGATTTCGACACAAGAGCAACAACTGAACAGCGGAACTGCTAGCTAGTCAGCTGTTACGACAGCTGCAAATCCTGCGGCAGTAAGCCCCCACTTGGTCCCCCTAGCGCCCGGGGGGAGAGGAAAGTGTGCAAGCATGAACACATGTGCACCAGGGTATCTCTCACACGATTGTGCCAGGACGTTGTGAGTAGTGCACGGCTTTCTCTGTTGTGCCCAGGCTGGGTTTGCGCTGTGCGGGGCTCATGGGCCCGCTCTCTTCCCGCAGGAGGGGAGCTGCGGCTCACTGGGCTGAGAGTCTCGGGAGGACTTGCTTGGCTCTCCTCTGGTGGAATTTAAGGTCCACAAAGCTCTCCCAGCCCTGGGCGCTTGCCCTCCCGAGCGGACACAGGAGCTGTGCAGTTTCTTGCCGATCCAGGGCAGGAGAGGCGGGAGGCTCTCGCGGCAGGCGGTGCGGAAGGAGGCTGAAGAGATGCAGAAGAGGACGGGGTCCAGGGCACTGTTGAGGTACCAGAGAGGCAGTGAGAGGTAGGTCTTCAGCCAGGTGTAGAGCACCAGGACGCTGGTGCTCCAGCTGTGAATGTAAATGTGCATCAGGGAGGAGGCCGTGTCAGGGAAGTTACAAAAGAAAAACGCAGCCACCACAGCACCTGCACGGAAGAGAGGAGAGAGGTTAACGCCCGGGGCTCCCCGCACGGGAGAGAGGGGAGAGGTTAACGCCCGGGGCTCCCCGCACGGGAGAGAGGGGAGAGGTTAACGCCCGGGGCTCCCCGCACGGAAGAGAGGGGAGAGGTTAACGCCCGGGGCTCCCCGCACGGAAGAGAGGGGAGAGGTTAACGCCCGGGGTTCCCCGCACGGAAGAGAGGGGAGAGGTTAACGCCCGGGGCTCCCCGCACGGAAGAGAGGAGAGAGGTTAACGCCCGGGGCTCCCCGCACGGGAGAGAGGGGAGAGGTTAACGCCCGGGGCTCCCCGCACGGAAGAGAGGAGAGAGGTTAACGCCCGGGGCTCCCCGCACGGAAGAGAGGGGAGAGGTTAACGCCCGGGGCTCCCCGCACGGAAGAGAGGAGAGAGGTTAACGCCCGGGGCTCCCCGCACGGGAGAGAGGGGAGAGGTTAACGCCCAGGGCTCCCCGCACGGGAGAGAGGGGAGAGGTTAACGCCCGGGGCTCCCCGCACGGGAGAGAGGGGAGAGGTTAACGCCCGGGGCTCCCCGCACGGAAGAGAGGGGAGAGGTTAACGCCCGGGGCTCCCCACACGGGAGAGAGGAGAGAGGTTAACGCCCAGGGCTCCCCGCACGGAAGAGAGGGGAGAGGTTAACACCCGGGGCTCCCCGCACGGGAGAGAGGGGAGAGGTTAACGCCCAGGGCTCCCCACACGGAAGAGAGGGGAGAGGTTAACGCCCAGGGCTCCCCGCACGGAAGAGAGGGGAGAGATTAACACCCAGGGCTCCCCACACGGAAGAGAGGGGAGAGGTTAACGCCCGGGGCTCCCCGCACGGAAGAGAGGGGAGAGGTTAACGCCCGGGGCTCCCCGCACGGGAGAGAGGGGAGAGGTTAACGCCCGGGGCTCCCCGCACGGGAGAGAGGGGAGAGGTTAACGCCCGGGGCTCCCCGCACGGGAGAGAGGGGAGAGGTTAACGCCCGGGGCTCCCCGCACGGGAGAGAGGGGAGAGGTTAACGCCCGGGGCTCCCCGCACGGGAGAGAGGGGAGAGGTTAACGCCCGGGGCTCCCCGCACGGAAGAGAGGGGAGAGGTTAACGCCCGGGGCTCCCCGCACGGAAGAGAGGGGAGAGGTTAACGCCCGGGGCTCCCCGCACGGACGAGAGGGGAGAGGTTAACGCCCGGGGCTCCCCGCACGGAAGAGAGGGGAGAGGTTAACGCCCGGGGCTCCCCGCACGGACGAGAGGGGAGAGGTTAACGCCCAGCCACAGGGCACAGGGCTCCCTGCATTCGGGGATTATGCAGCATGAAAATGACAATATGATTGTCCCTGTTTTACAACCTGATGCCCAGTTGCACCCCAAACTCAGATTCCATTTAAGAAGTGTCTCCCTGCCCTTTTGGTTTCAAAGAAAACTTTCAAAATGTGACCCGACTGTGACCAACACCGTGACACCTGCCTGAGTCTGCAGACAGCCTGAACCCACAGCTCTGGAAGAGAAAAATTACACCTTGTTCATCGCGATCAACTTCAAAATCACATTGCCACTTGAATATTTTCAACCTGCTCTTGTCGCAGTGAACACCCCAGCTCGCTAGAAGAGCGAGACCAGAAAGACAGTTTAATTTCCCTGGTTCTTCAGTATTTCTTTTGTACAGGTGACAATGCTGTCTGGATATGGAGTGTCACTATGACAGGTAGAAACAGGGAAGAGAAAAACATTTTAGAAGTAGGAAAACGGGATGTAAATCCACAGAAATCAGCCAAGTGCTAATGGGCAGAGAGATAACTTCACATGTTTTTTGTTTACTGGATTTCATCCTGAGGAGCTCCTTGAGATTTTAACCCTCCACACTCAACCATCTCACCGCTGATTGTTAGAAAAATAAAAACTAAATACAATAAAAGCTAAACAATAATACTCTTGCTTCTGGCCTTGCTTTTAAACAAGCTAAATAAGCAAGGGAATGTAAGTGAAAGCACAAGGCTGCCTCCCTCACTCCCCTCCCTACCCCCCAGCCTTGCCTTCCAGTAACAAGAGGTGATAAGGGGCTAATTGAGCAGCAGGAAAGTGTTAAGAGAAGATGCTTAGTCTGCAAAAAAAGTGACCCGTTCTTACCCCTCCTACCAGGTACAAAAGAGGTGGTCTCCTCAGCCCCAGACCTCCAGAATGGCACATGACCATATACTGGAAGGGATGGGGCACTACAAGTATCATTCAGTTGGCCAAGAAGCGGGAGCTCCATCGGCCTGCAGGGCTAGGGGGCAGGAGAAGGGGGTTCTAGCGGCGTATAGAACAGTAGCTGGGGGAGGAAAGCACAGTCGGCTTGGAGAACTCGCTGCAAGGGGATGTTGTGAAGGCCAAAAGTGTAACTAGGTTAAAAAAAGAACTAGATCAGTTCCTCGGGGAGAGATCCCTCAATGGCTATTCGCCAGGATGGCCAGGGACGCAGCCCCAAGTCTGACTGCCGGAACCTGGGTGTGGACGCCAGGGGAGGGATCACTCGATAACCGGCCTGGGCTGAAGTGTCCGGCACTGAGCACTGTGGAACAGGACACTGGACTCGATGGACCATTGGCCTGACCCAGTCTGGCCATTCTTATGTTCTGAGACGAGCCCAGGGGCCGTGAGCTGCAGCCAACGGCATGAGATATTCACCCTTCCTTCTTCACGTTTAACCCCACCTCTCGCCCTGCCCAGCTGAGAGCGGGATGGGGAGCTGCAGCCCCTCCCGGCACTGGGCTGTTCAGCTGCCTCCTGTGTGCCCACCCCCCAAATCACCTCTCACCCCTTCCCTCGGTGCCAAATGCCCCGCAGCCTTGGCCAGATACCCCTGCTCTCCGCCTGCCCCTCCCAGGCGCCGCAACGCCGTTCACTGGGACGAAGTGGGGGAGGTTCTCGTTTTCCCTTGTTTTCCTATGGGGGAGTTTCTTGGTTTTGTCAATGGTTTGCAAGCCGGGGGGGGGGGGGACTCAGTTTCCCTGGGTGTTCGGGGTTTAACCAGGGGAGGGGAGAGGGAGTTTGTTGGGACAGAGGCCCAGTGAGAGAATTTGGGACCCCAGCCCATGGCCTGGAGACCCAGCGACTGGTGACCCCGAGGCCCAGCCCAGGAGTCGCAGACGGTTCTGGCCAGTGGGAGGACAATGGGCTGCGGGGACAGGACCCCGGTGACCGGACCGGCCGGTTCCAGACAGAGGACAGAGGAGAGGAGAGGGGGCCCAGGTGACCCCGTTTACAACCCCGTTTACCTGGAGAGGAGACAATGGACAGAGGCGGGGCTGGGGATCTCGGGGGGGGGGGGCTCTGGACTGGATGGGGGGAGCAGACAGAGCCCCCCTGGAGGCAGGGAGACTGGGATGTGCTGGGCTGGGGGAGGCCAGGCCTGAGGACCCTGAGTTTCCTGGGCTGGGTTCAAGGCTCAATCAACCTCCTGTGTTACACTGGCTGAGAGTCCCGGGCTAGAGACCAGGGTGGGGTGGGGGATTATTCCCTCTGGGATGGGAGGCCCTGGGGGCCCAGAGGGAGGGGGCTCCCTGAGTGGCCCACGGCAGAGACAGGCGTGCTAAGGCTCCAGGAGGTGGAGGGGCTGAACCCCGGGAGAGAGTGGACCCCCGAGAAGGGCTGTCCCACTGAAGGGGGATCCCCCCACAGACTGGACCGGGACAAGAGTGGGCCCGACCTGTGGGTCCGTGACACTCACCACCACACAGAAACCTGCAGCAGGGTGAAAATCCTGGGGCAGCGTTCAATGGATGGATTGATTAACGAGCTGCACTGATTGCACCGGACGGGCAGTCAGGGAGAGAGGGCGGGGGAGCAGAGCCACTCCCTTCTGGGGCCTGCCATGTCACTCCAGGGGCCCTGTGCAATAATGTAGGTCTAGGGTGCTGCACGGCCACAGGGCTTTGGTTATGGGTGGGGCCGGGCCATGCGGGAGGAGACAGGGCGGGGACTGGACCATGTCCCGTCTCCCGGAGAGATGCGCCCACCGAAGATGGGGACTTTGCATAGAGAGTGTTCCCTGTGCCCAGCACGAGGCTGCGCCTGGGACCGACTCCATCCGGGGCGGCAGGAATTCCCTCCCGGGGCTGGCGATCCCGGCTCGTGGCAGGGATCCTGCCAGGGCAGGCGCTGAGGTAGCAGAGCCTGGGAACAGAGCGCGTGGATGGAAGGAGTCAGAGACATCTGCTCAGCCTTCTGGAGGGGTGTGACTAACGGTGCAGACAGGACGGGCGCTTTGTTCTGGAGGCGCTGGCCCAGCCCCAGAGCGCAGGTGACACTGTGTGGACGGTGAGCTCTGGGGGCAGGGACCACGTCTCCCTGAGTGTCTGGACAGAGCCGGGTCCAAGGGGCCTGATCCCGGCTGAGGCCTGTGCTAAGAATAGCAGCGTCAGGATCCCACGTCCTGCCGGGCAGATGGGAACGGTGCGTCAGCGGATGACTCTGCTAGAGGGTGTACGGGGTTGGTGTTCTCTCCCCGCACTCGGGCTGGTTAACCCCTCGGGGCACCCTGCGGATTGGATGTGGCCGTCGGATTTATGCAGCTTTTCACTCCTCCAGTTCGTTAATACAAATGATTCAAACGAGTCTCAAAAATGGTGTCGATTTTCAAAGGGGCTGGAGGAGGGGCAGGATACTCTCCCAGGACCCCCACGTTGCCCCAGGCCCACGGGACCGCCCCAGGCGCAGTGCGTGGACAGTACACAACGTGATAACACAAGCAGGATGGGACGCCGCTCCGGGGACGTGGGTGTGATAACACATTGGCTCTAGCCCCGGGTCTGCCCCTGCCCTGTAGGACTTGAACAAGTCACATGGGCCCAGATTTTCTGAACGTGGCCTCTGCGTTTGGGGGTCGGCCTGAGGCGGCGGGGGTCTGACTTACAGAGGTGCTGGCTCCGCTGTGCGGCTGCTCTGAGAGAGAATCAGGCCCCAGGTGTTCAGAGCCAGCCCCTCAGAACTTATCACTGGGGTTGAGAGGCCACATGTGGAAGAGCGGGATCTTCCCCCCTCTGCCTCCCCACCTGTGAAATGGGCGGAAGAGCCTGCCTGCCCCGGGGCAATGCTGCAGGCCCTGGCCGGAAGGGGCTGGGGACAGAGGCTGTCACTCACCCATGAGGTGCCGGGCCTTCCTCTCGGACGGAGGCAGGCTGCCGGGGGGCGGGTTGACCTGCGCGGAGAAGCCCCACGAGCAGGAGTGGGTCAGCCCCATCTCCTCCCGCTGCCGGCGGGTCTGGCTGAGGTGGCGGAAGATGAGGAGGTGGAAGGTGATGATGGCGGCCAGGGGGAGCAGGAAGCAGAGGACACTGCGCGCCTCGATGATGCTCCTGTAGATGACGTAGGGCTCGGGCTCCAGCATCTCGCAGACGGTGGAGAGGAGGACGCTCGTCTCCCGGCGGGTGGCGGTGTAGTCCAGGACGCAGGCAGGCGCCTGCCCGTAGACCACGGTGAGGGGCGCCGCGCTCGCCAGGGCCAGCAGCCAGATGAGGGCCAGCAGGCAGGCCATGCGCGCCGGCCGCAGGCGGGTGATGGCCCACATGGGGTGGCAGATGGCCAGGTAGCGCTCGGTGGTGAAGGCGACGATGGTCCAGCTGGTGGTGGCGCAGCACAGCTGGCGCGCCATGAAGTAGAGCTTGCAGGCGGCGTCGCCCAGGGCCCAGGGGTAGTACTGCCAGAAGTAGCGGTACAGGGTCACCGGCACGGTGAGCAGCATCAGCACGTCGGCCGTGGCCAGGCTCAGCAGGTAGAAGCGCACGGCGCCGGCCCGCATGCGCCCGCTCCGCAGCAGCGCCAGCACGCTCAGCCCGTTGGCCAGGAGCCCGAAGACGAAGAGCAGGCTGTAGAAGACGGTGACCGGGATGGCCACGTAGTCGGGCTCCTGCTGCTGAGCGCCGATCAGGAGGGGCTGGGTCACGTGGGCCCCCGCGGTGCCGTTCCGGGCCGACCGGTTCTGAGCCGTCAGGTACCCCAGGCAGACGCCGGCCCCAGCGCCCAGGGGCTCAGAGCCGTTGGTGCTGGAGCTCGGGGCCATCCAGACAGCCGGGGGCCCTGGGGAGCTCACCAAGGGACGGGGTCACGCGCCGGGCCAAGGGAACCGCGGGAGCAGCTCCGACCCGCCTCAGCGGAGGGGAGAGCAGGGGATGCTGGGAAGGCCCTGGGGTGGGTCCGGGGCAGGTTTCTCCTGCTTCAGCCTGACTCCCAGGCTCCGCAGCTGCCGGCCCCTGCAGGGAGAGCAGTGAGCTGTGGCTGGTCTCCCGCCCTGCAGAGGGGCCCCCGGGGCCCGGGTTAGGTGGCTTCACCCTGTGCTCACCCCCCTGAACGCCAGGCCCCTTCCCAGCCCTCCCAGACACTGGCCGCTCCCCCTGCCCCACAGGAGGGGCTGCTGAGGGAGGCAGTGGCAGGGCTGCCAAGAGGACCCAGGAGTCCCTGGCCCCAGCTCTGCCCACTAGCCCACGCTGTCTCTCAACATAGCATTTGCAGTCCCAGCTGTGAGGTGTGCCACCCACTCACCTCTCTGGGTGCCGCTCTGCCCCACGGTGCCAGACCCCCTGGCCCCACAAGGTCCCGAGGGGGAGGGCGACAGAGCAGCACAGCCTCTTCATTCCCCCCTCCTGCCACCCTTCACCCCCCACACTCCCTCCCCTCCCCTCTTCCATCCCCCCTCCTGTCACCCTTCACCCCCCACACTCCCTCCCCTCCCCTCTTCAATCCCCCCTCCTGTCACCCTTCACCCCCCCACATTCCCCCCTCACCCTTCCATCCCCCCTCCTGCCACCCTTCACTCCCACACTCCCTCCCCTCCCCCCTCCTGCCACCCTTCACCCCCCACACTCCCTCCCCTCCCCAATCCCCCTCCTGACACCCTTCACCCCCCACACTCCCTCCCCTCCCCTCTTCCATCCCCCCTCCTGCCACCCTTCACCCCCCCCACACTCCCTCCCCTCCCCTCTTCCATCCCCCCTCCTGCCACCCTTCACCCCCCCACACTCCCTCCCCTCCCCTCTTCAATCCCCCCTCCTGTCACCCTTCACCCCCCACATTCCCCCCTCACCCTTCCATCCCCCCTCCTGCCACCCTTCACTCCCACACTCCCTCCCTCCCCCCTCCTGCCACCCTTCACCCCCCACACTCCCTCCCCTCCCCAATCCCCCCTCCTGACACCCTTCACCCCCCACACTCCCTCCCCTCCCCTCTTCCATCCCCCCTCCTGCCACCCTTCACCCCCCCCACACTCCCTCCCCTCCCCTCTTCCATCCCCCCCTCCTGCCACCCTTCACCCCCCACACTCCCTCCCCTCCCCTCTTCCATCCCCCCTCCTGCCACCCTTCACCCCCCACACTCCCTCCCCTCCCCTCTTCCATCCCCCCTCCTGCCACCCTTCACCCCCCCACACTCCCTCCCCTCCCCAATCCCCCCTCCTGACACCCTTCGCCCCCCACACTCCCTCCCCTCCCCTCTTCCATCCCCCCTCCTGCCACCCTTCATCCCCCACACTCCCTCCCCTCCCCTCTTCCATCCCCCCTCCTGCCACCCTTCACTCCCCACACTCCCTCCTCTCCCCTCTTCATTCCCCCCTCCTGCCACCCTTCACCCTCCACACTCCCTCCCCTCCCCTCTTCATTCCCCCCTCCTTCCACCCTTCGCCCCCCACACTCCCTCCCCTCCCCTCTTCCATCCCCCTCCTGCCACCCTTCACCCCCCACACTCCCTCCCCTCCCCTCTTCCATCCCCCCTCCTGCCACCCTTCACCCCCCACACTCCCTCCCCTCCCCTCTTCGACCCCCCTCCTGCCACCCTTCACCCCCCACACTCCCTCCCCTCCCCTCTTCCATCCCCCCTCCTGCCACCCTTCACCCCCCACACTCCCTCCCCTCCCCTCTTCCATCCCCCCTCCTGCCACCCTTCACCCCCCACACTCCCTCCCCTCCCCCATCCCCCCTCCTGCCACCCTTCACCCCCACACTCCCTCCCCTCCCCCTCCTGTCACCCTTCACCCCCCACACTCCGTCCCCTCCCCCTCCTGTCACCCTTCACCCCCCACACTCCCTCCCCTCCCCTCTTCAATCCCCCCTCCTGACACCCTTCACCCCCCACACTCCCTCCCCCATCCCCCCTCCTGCCACCCTTCACCCCCACACTCCCTCCCCTCCCCCATCCCCTCTTCTGTCACCCTTCACCCCCACACTCCCCCCTCCCCTCTTCCATCCCCCCTCCTGTCACCCTTCACCCCCCACACTTCCCCCTCCCCTCCCCCATCCCCCCTCCTGCCACCCTTCACCCCCCACACTTCCCCCTCCCCTCCCCCATCCCCCCTCCTGCCACCCTTCACCCCCCCATCCCTCTTGCTCCAAGGGGGAGCCCCGCCCCTATGGAGGTGCCCCGGGTACCCACCTGCCCTATGCCCCGAGCTGTGGGGCGCCCCCCGCGCTTCCCCCGAGTTCTAGCGCCGGGTCCGGACTCACCTGCGCGGAGCCTCGCGGCGCTGTCGGGAGCCGGGCTGGGGGCGGGGGGGCGGCTCCTGCCCAGGGACCTGCCCCCCGCCCCGCCCCCAGCCGGCCCGGGGCCGCCGCCCCCCCGCTGTGCTGGGCTCCCGGGGCGAATCCCGGCCCCCTCCCGGCTCAGCTCTCGGGGCGCAGCGACCTGGCGCTCGGGACAAACGGGGGGAGTCTAGGGGTGTTGGGGGCAACCCCGACCCCCCCTGGCACGGGACCCCCAGCCAGACCCCCCCTCAGACAGTACCCCGACCCCCTGGGCACGGGACCCCAAGCCAGACCCCCCCCTCAGACAGTACCCCGACCCCCTGGGCACGGGACCCCCAGCCAGACCCCCCCTCAGACAGAACCCCGACCCCCTGGGCACGGGACCCCTCCACTAGCCCCCCCAGACAGAACCCTGACCCTCCTCCCTGGTCATGGGACCCCAGCCGGACCCCCGACCCCCCAACCTTCCAGGCATGGAACCCCCCCCAGCCAGACACTCCCTCAGACAGAGCCCTGACCCTCCTCCCTGGGCATGGGACCCCCACCTAGACCCCCCAACCTCCCAGGAATGGAACCTCCCCCAGCCAGCAACCCAACCCCCCTGGGCCTGGGATCCCCCCAGCCAGACCCTCCCTCAGACAGAGCCCTGACCCTCCTCCCTGGGCATGGGACCCCCACCTAGACCCCCAACCCCCCAAGCCTGGAACCCCCCCAGCCAGACCCCCAACCCTCTCCAGGCATGGGACCCCCCCAGCCAGACCCCCGACCCCCCTGGGCATGGGACCCCCAAGCCCCCCAAGCATGGAACCCCCCCAGCCAGACCCCCAACCCCCCCCAGGCGTGGGACCCCCCCAGCCAGACCCCCAACCCCTCTGGGTATGGGACCCCCAACCCCCCCAAGCATGGAACCCCCCCAGCCAGACCCCCAACCCCCCCAGGCATGGGACCCCCCCAGTCAGACCCCCAACCCCCCTGGGTATGGGACCCCCCAGCCAGACCCCCCACCCCCCAGGCATGGAAGCCCCCTAGGCAGACCCCTGACCCCCCTGGGCATGGGAGCCCCATCCAGACCCCTCCATCAGATGGAGCCCCAACCCTCCTCCCTGGTCATAGGACTCCCAACCTCCCAGGCATGGGACCCCCAATCCTCTGGGCATGGAAGCCCCAGCCAGTGCCCCGAAACCCCTGGGCATGGGACCCTGACCAGTGCCCACCAGGTGCAGGACTCCAGCCAGTGCTCTGACCCCCCCCCCCCCGAGTAATGTAGCAAAATAACAGCCCCCCCTCTGACAGTGCTGTTCCTGGTGGGATCCAACTGTGAGTGTCAGATCAGGACAGATTGCTTCCAAAGGGGCAACTACAGCCCAAAGCTGGGGTTTTTCCACACTAAGGCACCAAACCAGCCAAACAGAAAAGACTTTGGTCTCACCCCCCTGGCTAACCACAAGTCACACAAGCAATTCCCTTAAGACACTCCAGATTCCCAGTATCACCACCAGCAGCCACCTGTCCTGGGGATCAATGGTTATGAAAACCAATCCCCCAAATAAAGAAAACGGTTCTCCCCAATTCCAAAGAATCAGGCCCCAGACCCAGGTCAACATACAAATCAGATCTTACCCACAAATCACACTGTTGCCAATCCTTTAGAATCTAAAATCTAAAGGTTTATTGTACAAGGAAAAAGGTCTAGGTGAGGGTTAGGAATGGTTAAAAGAAATCAATTACATGCAGTAATGGCACATCTCTTGGTTCCGGCTTGCAGCAAAGGTAGAATAACTGCAGGTTCAAATCACAGTCTCCGGAAAGCATCCCCTCCAGGGATGGGTCAGCACCCCTTGGCCAGAGTTCCCCTGTGTAGCAAAGTCCATCCAGAGGTGGACGCAAGGCAGGTTGAAGTCTGGAGGTTGAAGACAAAATGGAGGGAGTTTCTCCCAGGTTTTATAGATTTCCTCTTGTGGGCGAAGACCCCCCCTCCTCCTTCCTATGCAGAGTCCCGTTTCAAAATGGAGGTTCATAGCCACATGGTCCAATTACCAGACTCTCTGTTCCTGACCCGCAAGGCCACATTCCCGGAGAAGCTCGGGTGTGGATGGGGGTCTACAAAGTTCATTGTGTAGCTGATGGTCCTTAATGGGCTGTCAGCCAAGTTAACAACAGCTTGTCTGAGATTTCAAGCATAAGTTTGAAATACAGACACCATATAGCCAAGATCCATAACTTTAGTTACAAAAAAAATACCCACATACCGATAGATTAATCATAATCAGCGGACCATAACCTGGTCGTAGACACCTTATATGACCCCTTTACATAAGATTTGGTGCCACTACAGGACCTTGGTTCCACCAATGATCTATAGGATCCCAAATAATTCCAGTAATGTGACACACACACCCGACACTGGCTGCCACAACTGTCCCCGCTGGCACCAGCGCCCTGCGGCAAGAGAGGTGCAGAAACGGCAGCTGGGAGCCCCGAGGGGCGGGCGGCAGAGGGAGCCGGGGCTTCCCCCCGCTGCCCCGGGCGGGCCTGGGTACCTAGCCCAGGGAATGCTGCGTTCACGTGAGGGACACCTGCGCTCCCCTGGGGGGTCAGGCCAGATTTGGAGCAAGCTCCTGCTTCACTGCTAGGTGTAATGGGCCAGATCCTCACTGGGGAAAATCAGCATCACTCCACTGGAGTTAATGGGCCATTCCCCACTGGGGTAACTCTGCATCGTCCCCCGGGTCTGTGAGAGGGGGGAGTCCAGCGGCGCTGTGTTGACCGGCACCCCCTAGGCTGGGGTAACTCTGCATCGTCCCCCGGGTCTGTGAGAGGGGGGAGTCCAGCGGCGCTGTGTTGACCGGCACCCCCTTGGCTGGGGTAACTCTGCATCGTCCCCCGGGGGCTGTGAGGAGAGGGGAGTCCAGCGGCGCTGTGTTGACCGGTACCCCCTAGGCTGGGGTAACTCTGCATCGTCCCCCGGGTCTGTGAGGAGAGGGGAGTCCAGCGGCGCTGTGTTGACCGGTACCCCCTAGGCTGGGGTAACTCTACGTTGCCCCCCCGGGGGCTGTGAGGAGAGGGGAGTCCAGCGGCGCTGTGTTGACCGGCACCCCCTTGGCTGGGGTAACTCTGCATCGTCCCCCGGGGGCTGTGAGGAGAGAGGAGTCCAGCGGTGCTGTGTTGACCGGTACCCCTTGGCTGGGGTAACTCTGCATCGCTCCCCCCCCCCCCCCGCGCTGGTTTAATTTCACAGGACGATATGAGACAAAGGTTTTCATGGCCCGCACCTGCCCCAGGCCCTGTCTGACATGAGACCATTTTAACCCCGGGTCGTGGTAGGTACCCAGAGCCCTCAGCCTGCTGGGCCCCAGGGCAAACCCACCCACCAGCAGCCGGTCCTTGAAGCTACAGGACCGAAGAGGGGAGGGGGAAGCTGTAGAACTTGCAGCCTCCCCCATGCTCCCTTTCGGCTGGAGAGGGGCTTTAGCAAGGCCCCTGTCCCCGGGCTCACAGGCTCTTAGTGTATCTGGGTGGCAATCACCATCCCGGTGGGGCAGAGACGCAGCGAGCGGAGACAGGTGGGAGCTGGTGTTACCGTCCGGAGGCTCCGGCTGCTTTTGAGACCAACCCAGACGAACGCACAAGGCGGGTGGCTGCAGACAGCACCCCTGGACAGCAACGAGCAGGGAGCAGCCTGTTCTCCTCACCCCTGCAGAGGGGCCCCGGCACGTCCTCCCCCCAGCTCCCTGTCACCGGGCGCCTGGAGCGGGGAAGAGCGGCAGAGCCGAGGGCACCAGCCCCCGGGTGGTGGGGGGACCAGAGCAGACGAGGCCAAGATCATTTTAGTGGCGCGGCGCGGCCCAGGCAGCCCCAGCTCACAGCCTCAGCAGGCTCTGCCTGTCGTACCCCGGTGTTCTCGGCTGGCTCAGCAGGACGGCGAGGGGAGTCCATCCTCCCCCCCGAACCTCCCCCCGCCCTGCCCGGCGATAGCGCTTTGCCAGACCCGGAGCTCCTGTCCCCGCTGCTGGGAATGGCTCCGTGAACGCTGGAAAACTCCCCTGGGAAAGGGCCCTTTTAAAAGGGCAGCAGTGCACCAGGTGGTGGATAACACCACAAAATCCCCCCAGGCCCCATCCAGCTTCTTCCATTAAGATCCACCTTTCAGCCCCGTCCTCCGCCTCCCGCTCACTGGCAGCGCGTCCGGGCTGGCTCAGGAGACCGGGACGAGGTTTAAGAGCCGTAACATTCTCCCTCTAAAGCCCCAGCAGGCTCGTGGGCGTGACGTTAGTGCGCTCACCTTTAATGAAGCTCCCACGGGTGCCGATGGCTAACGAGCTGAGTGCGTCACCGCAGCATTTCCATGGCGGGGCAGTGCCCGGCGGGCGTGGGAATTCTGGGCACTCGGGGCCGAGCCCGGCTGCACAGGCTTCCACAAGGACAAGTGGGGTGAGATTCTCCCTGCAGCTGTCCCAGATTGACCAGTCCCCATCAGCTTTCCTGTGCGTCCCGCTACGTCTCACGTGCCCATGGGGGCAGCTAAACGGCTTCCACTGGGAGGCGGGAGCCAGGCCGAAAGCATTCAGCCAGCCCGGGAACGACTGGCCTCTCGTGCGGAGGCGGAGACGGGCAGGATCACGGGGACTATGGACAAAGGTGGTCACCTTCCCCAAGGGCCCAGGGGCTCAGCCCCAGAAATCTGCAATGCTGCCCCTTGGCTCACATACTTCGGCCATTTTCGCGCCGGCCCTCGGGTCCAGGTTTGAGCCGAGTGTGGCAAAGCCGGACTCAGCTCGGGTTCCGTTAACTCCTCATCCCATTCCTGGCACGGCTGCAGCCCAGGGGGACGTGTGGAGGCCGGTTGAAGCGGAGGTTACTTACTCGTAAGCTGGACTCTCCCATCCCCCGCCTGTCCCAGCGCGGGTGGCCAGCCAGAGCAGTCGGGGGCTGGGTCACCCCCTGCCCTGTAACTCTGGGTGCCCAAAATGCTCCGCCTGGCCAATCAGGCATGGAGCAGCTGGGGCTCGGATCCCTGATCCCAGTCGCTTGCTTGTAACACCTGGTCTCCACCAGCCTGGGTTCCCACCGGCCAAGTGACCCCAACCGCCCTCCCCAGAGGCGGTCGCTACGGCACAGGGGTCAGGTCAGTATAGACCCTTCTCTCCGGGGGGGACGGGACTGTCACACCCCCAAGAGACGGAGTGAGGCCAGTGTAAGCGCCCAGGGGAGACCAGCCCTCAGGCAGGACCTTCCACAGCAGCACAGGGGCTGGTTCCCCTGGGTGAAGGATGAGGCGGGGGTCTGGGCCCCTCATAGCCCAGTGAGCCATTGAAATGGAGGCTTCTGAAGCCAGCCCCCAAAGCTCAGTTCCCAGCCCTGAGGAAGGCGAGGGCGTCGGGGGCTGACGGAAGCACCGTGCTGGTTTCTCCCTCTCTGGTATTTGCTAACATGCAAATTAATCTGGTCCCGCCCTCTCCAAGCTAATGACTGGCCCCCTGGCTTGCCACCGGCCTCCAATGCTGCCTGGCTGGCTTGTCTTTCGGGAGAAACCTGCCCCCCCATCCCAGCCTGGTGTTAACGATCAGCAGGTCGTTAGCGCTCACGCCATACCGTACACTGGGGTACATGGGAGAACCTCCCTGCCACATTCCGGCGAGCCCACGGGGGCTCAGGCCTGGCCTTTGGCAGAGCCTAGTGACAAGCAGGCCCTGGGGGAGGATGCCCCGTGCCCCGTGCCCCGCAGTGTCGACACGGTGCCAGGGGAGGGAATTGCTGGGTTTCCGTTTGCTTTTTCAAAACCTACAAAAGTCCCTACAAAAACCTCCGGCAAAAGACCACGATCCCGGTCACACCGTCAAGCCCTCAACACTCCGGAAACGCCAGAGTGAAGGTCACCTGCGCTGCCTTAACCTGTGTCCACGGACACCTGTGTCGTGACGCAGTCTGCAATGACACGGGCAGCCGCCTCTCCCAGTGCCCCGGCTGGGCCTGGGCAGCGGAGGAGGCGGCTGCCTGGAGGACCTGCCTGGTTTGGTGCAGCCATGGGCTGGGCAGTGAGTGAGGCAGGGATGGCAGGAGGAGGAAGGACGGTTCTGTGACTAAAGCAGTCGAATGCTGCTCTGGAGAACTGGCGTCTGTCCCTGCCTCTGCCACAGAGGTCCTGAGAGATGCTGGGCAAGTCACTTAACCAGACTTTCTTCTGAGGTTACTAATTGTGGGTGTGCCTGGTTCTGCACCTGAAATCCATCGGCACTTTGCACAAGGACCGTGCTGCGAGGCGAAGGATTCGGAAGCACTCCGGGACTCCGTGTCTCATTAGTAGAGATTTTTGGCTGGAAGCTCCGGGTCTCAGGCCCCGTCTCTACAATGGAACTGACACCCCGCATCTCATCCCATCAACGAATCAGTGGGTGGGGAGGGCTGGGATCCTCCTGGGGTAAGCACCAGAAAGAAAATGGACATTTCTGTCTTCAGAGCAGGGGTCAGATAACGGGCAATAAATAAGGTGGCGGGGGGGGGGGGAGCAGACGGAACAAGGAGGAGAAAACAGCCCTGGGTAGCTGCTCGTTCCGCGAGCACCGTCCCTCCTGCGCACGGAAGGAGGTGGGGACCGGGGGGAATTGCGCGTGCTCTTGTCCTTGCAGGCTGTGATAACACTAATGCACCAGGGGACGCAGGCGAGGGCCTCAGGGCAGCCTGGATTCCATTTCCTCACTTCTGAGCACTGGAATTTGCAACCTTACGACCGTGCTGTTAACACACCGGGTGTGTGATACGTGAGGGATCCAACCCTGGGGACCCTCACCACAGAGAGGAGCCAAACCCAAGGGGATGCCCTCTGGGGTGGGCTAGAGCCAGGAGAGAAGGAGAAGAGAAGTTCAGTCACAGCACAGGAACAAGGGGGATATGCAATGAAATTAAGCAGGGGCAATTCAACATGGATTAAAGGAACTGTGGAACTCACTGCCACAGGAAGTCACCACGATCAAGAATTTAGCAAGATTCAGAGAGGACTGGGCAGTACTAATCTCCAGAGCGCTCACACGCGTAACACATTTGGGCAGGGATATTAACAACCTCCGGCTCCAGGGCTCAAGCCCATCTCTCTCCATTCGAGACCAGGAGAAGATCTAATGGGGTGGGGGCAGATTAGTCCACTGCTGGGCTCCTGCGGCTGGTGGTGGCCACTGGAGGAGACAGGGCTGGGTGAGACGGACCTCGGCTTTGATCCCGACCGGCAGTCCCTGCAGCGCTGCACCCCCTGGAGTGGCGCCTTCATGGCACGGTATAAGGGGAGTCCCTCCCCCCCCCCCCCGTCCCTGCTTGCCGCCAGTGACGGTGCGTCGGCAGGTCTCGCTGCAGCTCCTCCCCAGAGCCGTTCGGTTGTCAGAGTTCCTGTATTAGTTCGGTTTTCCATTCTCTGTTAGTTCAGTTCAAGTACCCGGGCAGGGACGTGCCCTGCGCCCCGCGCCCCGCGCCCCATGTCCTGGGTTTCAAGTCGTGCGACACTTGCAGGCGTTCCGGGCCAAGAAGTGACCCGCCCACCGACTGTCTCCGACTCACCCCCGTGACCACTGCAAAACCCCGAACAAAAGGGAGGCGACGGGAGACTTCGGGCCCGTCTTAGTCGGCGCTGACCCTTTTTTTGCGCACACGGCCTGTCAAAACCGAGCGGGAACGTTGCTCTCGAGCGGGGGAGGGGGGGCACTGCGCCCCGCTACGGGCAGGTGATTAGTGGGGCCGTGGGACGCTCTGGCCCTCTAAGTGGGGCACAGCCCCGAACAGTCTTCTGCCCATGGTTAATTGCTGTCTGCCCCGGCCAGGGGAGGTGGGGTCATCAATGGCAGGAGGACCCAGGCCCACTCTGCACCACTGGGGCCCAGCCCTGGCCCCGAACAGTGATGGGGAATCCCACCCCGGGGCCAGTGGGGATCCAGCCGGACTCACTCTCCGGCAGCACAACCAGACTGAAGTCTAGTCCCTCAGGCCCACACCCGACCCCAGTCTGGCCCTAGGGCTCCGCGGCCTCGGGGCACTCGTCTGACGATGGTCCTGGCTGCAGGGCCTAGCTCCACCCGGGGGCTCCAGGATCCTATTGAGATCCCAGCTCCCAGGAAGAGACATCTGCTCCCTCCGTGCTCCAGGGCTCTCCTTACACCTCCTCTCCCGCCCGTGGGGGGTGGATTTCACTCTGCCCCAGGGTCCCTCTCTCCAGTTTGGAGGGAGGCCACTTCGCCTCCCCAGAGCCAGGAACACACGGATACGTGTCCCCAGCCTGGCCCATCCCAGTGGGGCGGCTTCCTGAGGTTCCCAGCTTTAAACACAAACTAGAGCGCGAGCCCCCAAAGATGCCACCTGCAGCTGCAGCATCTGCCCCAGCCAGTGCTCCAGAAGCTGCCCGAGTCGAGGCTGGAGGTGGGTGAGGGGGGCTCAGGACTTCCCTTCCCTCTCTGCCCGGTCCCCGCGCTGCCCGGGGAGAGGACAGGATGTTTGCCAGGGTATTTTCAGTGGCATTGATTTGTAGACGCCAGTTGCGGTAATGGATGGAGCCCTGGCTGAGCAGAGAGTCTGTTCGCTCCCAGCCGCCGGCGGGAAACACACTCCAGGGGCTGCTTCCCCCGGGCGGGTAGAGCCTGCACCGTGGGGTTTGCCCTCCCGGCCCTGGGCAGAGCTGGGGAGTTCCCATGGGACTGGCCCCAGGAGCTGGTCCAGGGCAGTCCCATGGCTCTGGCTAGTGTGGATTTAATTCCCTTTCCTGATGGTGCTGGAATTTAAACTGTTGCTTTAAGAGCTGGGCTCCCCCACCCCAACCTTTCCTGATCCTCTTGCGCAGGTGGTGACAGAGCCCTGGACTGGAACCAGTCTGCAAAGAGCCCGTTGAAAGCAGGGGGAGGGGGGAGCTGTGCCTGTTTGTAGGGGTGACGGAGGAGGAATGCGACGTTCCTCTGACTCTGGTGGGAAGGGGTTCATACCTGAGGCTGTAACCTGAGCCCAGGTGGAGGGAGGTCACCTGACCTGCCTGGGGAAGGGGAGAGAAAGGAATGCAGGGGAGGGGCGGATGAGGAAGTCTCAGTCTGGATCTGGCTAGAAAGGGGGAGAGAGCTCAGGCTGGCTACTCGCTCTCTGGCCCCCAAAATGGATCCAGCTGAGGGGTCGCGTTCGCTGTATGGTCTGGGCTAGACCAGGTACCGGTCATCGAATAAACCTCTGTTTTACTGGCTGGCTGAGAGTCACGTCTGACTGTGGATTTGGGGTGCAGAATCCACCGGCTCCCTCAGGACCCCGCCCAGGCGGGCTCGCTGGGGGAAGCGCACAGAGGGGCAGAAGGTGCTGAATTCTCCGAGGTCAGACACAGGAAGGTGGAAGTGGGGACCTCTAAGCTCCTAGCCTTGGAGACAGGCTGTGTACGGAGAGAGGATGTTTTCCCCCGGAGTCCTAACTGGCTTCATAGGGAGCAAGTTCCAGACCCTCGCCCGGGGACTCCGTGACAGTAGAGAGCAGCCTGTTATGTTTCTCTGTTTTGGTGATCTTGTGCATTGTGACTTATAAGAAATAGGGTCATGTTGCAACGGGCCAGCATGAGAGAGAGAAAGAGAGAGCGAGAAGTGGGTGGTGTAAGTGTAAAAAAAAGCTCATTTTTCTGGTTGTACGCTCATTTCATCACCAGTTCCCCCTCCCTGACTGCATCAGGCTGTCTGACCCAGGGTGACCTCCCTCCTATAGATCACCCCTCTCCCATGGTGAGAACCACGCCACCAGGCAGCAGTTGGGTCCCCGAAGGCCGAGCTGCCGGTCAGTATCAGCACTCGAGCCTTGTGTCCGTCTCCTGCCCCTTGTATATTAATTCATGCCCATTTCTAATTCCGACCACTGCTCTCCAGAACGCCAGCACTCTTCCCCCAGGGCAGGGTCTGGGAGCCGATGTGCTGACCTCCATGGGACACTGCCAACGCGGTGACCTCCATGGGACACTGCCAACGCGGTGACCTCCATGGGACACTGCCCCCTCAGGAACCTCAGGCATGAACAGCTGGTTTGTGGCCAAGCAGCACCTACCCCTATTAGCCCTTCCTTGAATTTATTTTTAATGATCTATCGTCCTATTAGCATCACTAGGACCCAGAGGCACTGACTGACTCCAGGAGAGAGCACATGGAAAGTGAGGAAATACGTCTCCCTTCAGAGGGTAATTCTCCCAAAGGGGCGCAGTTTGGAGTTTAACGTACCGACCCCACATCATTCGGAATCGTAGTTTCCGTGCCTTTAGCTGAGGTATGATGTGGAGCTGCCCACGGGTGCCGGATGTCTGCTGCTGAGGGGAAACACTGGTACCCCCAGGACAAAGTGGTGTTTTTGCTCAGTTCCAGAAACTCACTGCGCGGGGACTAGGACTGCAGTGTTCACTGGTTAATTTCAACCCCCTCTGGTGGTGCTGATTAGTCAAAGCTGCCCCCCAGCCACGTATTACAAGAGGTGGATCCGGTTTGCATGGGAAAATGTGCTGTGTGTTCCAGAAATGCTGAAGCTGGTTAGCGTGGGGCAAAACTGGCAAACAACATTATTTAGCAATGTACTAACATGACACGTCTGCACGTCGCCTCTTCTTAACGGTCAGCGTGGCTCACGAGTGACTAAGTTTTATGTTTTCAATTGAAATTCCCTGAGCAGATCTCTCCGTGAAACATGCCCCAGGCCAGGCAATGAATGAGATGAATTGCTCCTGTTGTGCTTCTCCATTTGTAAGCTTTTGACCGGACTGTGTAGCCCCAAGTTGAAGGTTTCAATGTGTAATTGCCTACGCATGCGAAACCCGGCTTTGAGTTCAGCGCCCTGAGGAGTGCGGGGTCAGTGTTAGACAGCACTACGCAGCTTCCATCAAAGTGCTCCCGCCGCAAAAATGGCAGTTTGGATAAGAACGTGTGAAGCTAACGTAGCACTAGTCTGTAGACTCGGAGAGTTTAAGGTGAGAAGGGACCATTATGATCATCTAGTCTCACCTCCTGCACAACGCAGGACATGGGATTTTACCCACCCACTCCTACAATATACCTCACCTAGGTCTGAGCTACTGAAGTCCTCAAATCTTGGTTTAAGGACTTCAAAGTACAGAGAATCCTCCAGCAAGTGACCCGTGCCCCCTGCTGCAGAGGAAGGCGAAAAACCTCCAGGGCCTCTGCCAATTTGCCCTGGAGGAAAATTCCTTCCCAACCCCAAATATGGCGATCAGCTGAACCCTGAGCCCATATCTAAAGCCCTGTGGGCAGGACTCACCAGCCAGACACCCCAGAAAGAATTCTATGTCGTATCTTAGATCCCATCCCCTCCAACTTTCCATCATATACCACCAGGCCCCTCTCTTACCATAGTCAAGATCAATTGCCAAAATTATGTTTTCCCATCACACCATCTCCTCCATAAACTTATCAAGCTTCATCATGAACCCAGCTAGGTCTTTTGCCCCCACTGCTTCCCTTGGACTCGGACACAGTGAAAAAAGGTGGGAGTGGCGGTGGTAACATTAGCAACATAGTTTGGGGACAGGACCCTGCGGGGAAGTTACAGTCTATGAAGAGCTGGAGGATACACGCTCCTCAACGCTCACACCAAAAAGAAAGACTCTCCACAAACTCTGAAAAATGTGTTTTGTCAAGAAAATCCAAAGAATGCCAAGTGCCAAAAGCCCCCAGTGCTGGGCAGAATTTGGTGCTGCTGGCAGCAGAAGGCGGGAGAGGGAAATGGTACTGAGGGCTCCCGGCGGAGTTGTCTAGGTGAGAGGATTTGCCATCAATGCTCCAGCAGAGGAGCTGGGTTCAGAAATACACACGCAAGCCACAGTTGGTGCATGTGGAGCCGTCTGGAACTCAGGAAAGAAAACAGCCGTGAATCAGAGACAGTGTTTATCTACTTCTCTAGCTACCCCTGCAAACCCGTCCTCGCAAGCCTGGGCCCGTCACAGGTTTGATTGAGAAAAACAAAGCAGACAAGAAACGTCCTGAAAGAGAAACCCTGGAGAAGCACCAATGGAAAGGCGGCAGCACTCAAAAGAGAGGACGACCCGTTGCACAGAGGATCGGCGGAGATTTGATTGCTAGGAAACCCGTTTCTCACTCGCCTGCCTCTCTCCCCACTTGAGTAAAGGACTGAAAGCAGAGCCAGCTAGTTCCACACAAGTCACCTCAGGACACTGCCTATTGTCAGCTGATTGAAGAGCGAGACACTCATCTTATGCACCCCACTCGAAGGCTCTTCTCCTGCCCAGGGGCTGCCCAGCTCTAAAGCCCTGCGCTGCCCTCAGAGGTACATGGCACCAGCTAGTCCAGTAGCAAATGACGGGCAGGATTAGAAAAACACTGGCTGCAGTTTTGCTCCAGGCATGGCGTGGACAAGGCTAGTCTACCATTGCTCCAGGCAGCGCGAGAGCCTCAGCTGAGCCGATCCCAGCTGCGAGCACATGCTGAACCAGGAGCCTGAGTCACCCAAGCGCTCGGTGGACGGGAGCCTCTTTCAAATGACCCAAAGCCAAAAGGAAGCCTCTGCAGACTATCCAAAGCAGGTATGTGTGTTCACAGAGCTCAGCTGCTCGTCTCCAGCCGGTGCAGGAGTCAGTCCTTTGGTTGGGAGGTACGAGGCACAATCCAGCCAGCAACGAGCACCAGGCCTCGGGAGCCATGCAGAGAAGGGGTCTCCCAATGGCGGAGCACCCAGCACCACCAGTTCCAAACCAATCACAGCCCTGCGCCTATGCCTGGCTGCTCAGCCGCCCCACGGCGCTGGGGCTCGCAGTGTGACAGACTGTGGGTCCATGGGTCTGCACCAGCTCTCATGAGCCGAGACCGTTCACAGCACGCAGTGGGCGGACTCCAAGGCGCGGCGCTCCCCGCCGGACTGGCGCCTCCTCCGGACTGGCTTGAGGCCGGTGCCCTGCCCACGGCTTGCACACGGTCACTGCCTCTGCCTCCAGCCCTCTGGAGGCCTCCGGAACCGCAGCTCCCTCTCTGCACCTCAGTCCCGTGTCGGCATCTGGGCTCCCCCTCCCAACTGTCCAGCCACTTCCCCAGTGATGGGGGGAGGACACCCAGGCCCGTCCACCACGCTGGGTCCCAGCTCAGGGACCCTGAAGATGGCAGCCATGTGCCGTGTCCCTTCCAACTGCTCAGTGCATGTCCCTGCAGCCCCAGCTACGTCTGCACCCTGGCCTCAGGCTGCCAGGCCCAGCAGCCAGCCAGGAGCTGCCTCCTGCCCCCCGGTCCCTGCCGGCAGCTGCTCTGGCCACGGTGCAGTAGGAATCACAGTCCTGACCCCAGAAGCTACTGACCACGGCTGGCCCAGCAGCTGCTTTTATGTGAGCCCGCAGGGCCCTGATTGGTTGCTCCCTGCAGCCCTTCCCGGATAGGCTGAGTCCAATGCAGCCTCTCTAGGTTGCTTGGAGGACTTGCCTCCACTGCTCGCACTGGAGATTAACCCCTTTGACACCCCCTCCCAGCGTGTTCATCCCAAAGGGAATCGTCCCACGTTCTGCGGGCGTCCAGCGCCCAAGGATGCAGGAATGGCTTCCACTCTGCGGCTAGAGGCACGTCAAGAGCAGCCTGCAGCCAGGTCCCATCAGGCTGGGCTCTCCCTGAGGCCTGGGGAAGAAGAGCCACTCACTCCCCCGGCCAATCAGAGGCGCCCGTGCGGGGGTCAGCGTCTGAAGCCCCCCTGCACTCTGGGTGGAGATCGGAAAGAGGCAGATGCTGTCAATGATGTTGACGGGAAATGTCCCCAGCGCTATCCCACGTCACCCTCCCTGTGCACACCATCAGAGCTCGTTCCACACGTGACTTGTGTGGTGCGTTGAGGTCACAGAGAAATCCAGTCGTGTCTCCTCACAAGACAGTCAGGAACAGAAACAAAGGGAAACGTTTCATGGTGGCAGTCGGAAGGCGTTGATCCCCATTTCTATGGCAATGGCACCACTTGACAGCTCCACCTCATCGTAAAGTAGACGCAATACGTTTCCGTGCGTGTAGCGAGGGCGCGCGACGTCACTGGGATCGGCGGAGTCGGCTTGTCCCGTCCCAATAGCATCAGCCAGGGACCGTCTCTAACTCTCCTCCAGGCCTGTGCTGGGCGATCCCTCGCGGGCACCCCTGGGGAATAGCTCCACTCAGTCACGCCCGTCTCTAGCTCTCATTTGCACTGCGGCCGCTCTGGTGCTCCGGAGCTGCTGTGCTCCCTCTCCGGGGCTCGGCCCTGCGGCCCCCTCACAAGGCGGGTCCCCCTTTCGGATGATCCGTCTCAGGCCATCTTCCGTTCCACTGCCCGGACTGCGCCACGTCCCCGGCGGCTGGCAGAGGAACCCGGTCTGCGGCTCTGGGGTCCAGCTCAGGGACCCTCAAATTGGCTCCATCCCAAACCTTGCACGTTTCCCCTGAGCCTTTTCCTACTCGCCTGTCCAGCTTCCTTCACCTCGGCCTGGGTGCCCCCTGCGCTCAGGGCCCACCGCCCAGGGGGGAGCCGAAGCCCAAGGATTTCTCCTGTCCCCCTCGGCAGGTTTCCTGCCCTGCAGCCCGTCTGCCGCCTGCTCCATCATCAAGTGGGGTTGCTTAGGCCAGTTGTGGTCTGTTTGCAGCCTCATGAAACCCCTTCTAGGCCAGTGTGGGGTGAGCCCCCAGCACAGGGGTGTCCAGGGCTGGTGGGGTGCACCAGACAGGCACAACCTCCCCCCCCCCCCCCGCTAATGACGCCGCCAACCTCCCCTGCTCACCGAGCGCGGATCGGAGGCTGGCGCTGGCTGACTCCACGTGCCCCTGCCCCGCTGCCCAGAGAATTAACCATCTCTCATCCCAGCTCCACTAAATAAGTCTTAAGAATCAGAGAGGTGGACGTGTGAGTCTGGAATAGCAGAGGTGACAAAGAGTCCTGTGGCACCTTAAAGACTAACTAAAGTATTGAAGCAGAAGTTTTCGTGGGCTAATACCCACTTCGTCGGATGCAATCTGGCTCCCTGCCCCCCCAAATGGATCCAGCTGAGGGCTCACGCTCGCTGTATGGTCTGTGTTAGACCAGATAGAAGTCATCGAATAAACCTCTGTTTTACTGGCTGGCTGAGAGTCACGTCTGACTGTGGAATTGGGGTGCAAGACCCACGGGCTCCCTCAGGACCCCCCCCTCCCCCAGGCGGGCTCGCTGGGAGAAGCGCATGGAGGGGCAGAAGGTGCTGAATGCTCCGAGGTCAGACCCAGGAAGGTGGAAGCGGGAACCTGTGAAGCTCCTAGCCCTGGAGACAGGCTGTGTACGGAGAGGGGACGCTTCCCCCTCGGAGTCCTGACTGGCTTCATGGGGAGCAAGTTCCAGACCCTCGCCCGGGCGCTCCGTGACACTTAGTACCTGTGAAAATGGTGAACTCAATGTCTGCCCAGGACAGGACTCAAACAACTCTCCACTGAGTGACAGGAGCAAGGAAAGCGAGCAAGTGGGCTCAGCTCCCGGGGTGTTAGCAACAGGCGGGGGGAGGAAAACCTTTGATTGGACCCAGCTCCGCTGGGGAGACAGGCCAAGCTTCTGTGCATATGGCGGGGGGAGCTCTGTAGGGAGCGCAGTGCACGCTGGGGGGGGGGCTTGGTGCACGTGTGTGTGTGGGGGGGGGAGAGCTCAGTGCACGGGGGGGGAGCTCGGTGTACACTGGGGGGGGAGCTCGGTGCACACTGGGGGGGGAGAGCTCGGTGTACACTGGGGGGGGAGCTCGGTGCACACTGGGGGGGGGAGAGCTCAGTGCACGGGGGGGGAGCTCGGTGTACACTGGGGGGGGAGCTCAGTGTACACTGGGGGGGGAGCTCAGTGTACACTGGGGGGGGGAGCTCAGTGTACACTGGGGGGGGGAGCTCGGTGCACACTGGGGGGGGAGCTCGGTGCACACTGGGGGGGGAGCTCGGTGCACACTGGGGGGGGAGCTCGGTGCACACTGGGGGGGGAGCTCAGTGCACGGGGGGGAGCTCGGTGCACACTGGGGGGGGAGCTCGGTGTACACTGGGGGGGAGCTCGGTGCACACTGGGGGGGGAGAGCTCAGTGCACGGGGGGGAGCTCGGTGCACACTGGGGGGGGAGCTCGGTGCACACTGGGGGGGGAGCTCGGTGCACACTGGGGGGGAGCTCGGTGCACACTGGGGGGGAGCTCGGTGCACACTGGGGGGGAGCTCGGTGCACACTGGGGGGGGGGGGAGAGCTCAGTGCACGGGGGGGGAGCTCGGTGCACACTGGGGGGGGGAGAGCTCAGTGCACGGGGGGGAGCTCGGTGTACACTGGGGGGGGAGCTCAGTGTACACGGGGGGGAGCTCGGTGTACACGGGGGGGAGCTCGGTGTACACGGGGGGGAGCTCGGTGTACACGGGGGGAGCTCGGTGCACACTGGGGGGGAGCTCGGTGCACACTGGGGGGGGAGCTCGGTGCACACTGGGGGGGGAGCTCGGTGCACACTGGGGGGGGAGCTCGGTGCACACTGGGGGGGGGGGAGAGCTCAGTGCACGGGGGGGAGCTCGGTGCACACTGGGGGGGGGGGGGAGAGCTCAGTGCATGGGGGGGAAGCTCAGTGTACACTGGGGGGGGAGCTCAGTGTACACTGGGGGGGGAGCTCAGTGTACACGGGGGGGAGCTCGGTGCACACTGGGGGGGGAGCTCGGTGCACACTGGGGGGGGAGCTCGGTGCACACTGGGGGGGGAGCTCGGTGCACATTGGGGGGGGAGCTCGGTGCACACTGGGGGGGGAGAGCTCAGTGCACGGGGGGGGAGCTCGGTGCACACTGGGGGGGGAGCTCGGTGTACACTGGGGGGGAGCTCGGTGCACACTGGGGGGGGGGAGAGCTCAGTGCACGGGGGGGGAGCTCGGTGCACACTGGGGGGGGAGCTCGGTGCACACTGGGGGGGGAGCTCGGTGCACACTGGGGGGGGAGCTCGGTGCACACTGGGGGGGGGAGCTCGGTGCACACTGGGGGGGGGGAGCTCGGTGCACACTGGGGGGGGAGCTCGGTGCACACTGGGGGGGGAGCTCGGTGCACACTGGGGGGGAGCTCGGTGCACACTGGGGGGGAGCTCGGTGCACACTGGGGGGCAGCTCGGTGCACACTGGGGGGGGGGGGGAGAGCTCAGTGCACGGGGGGGGAGCTCGGTGTACACTGGGGGGGGGGAGCTCGGTGTACACTGGGGGGGGAGCTCGGTGCACACTGGGGGGGGAGCTCGGTGCACACTGGGGGGGGAGCTCGGTGCACACTGGGGGGGAGCTCGGTGCACACTGGGGGGGGGAGAGCTCAGTGCACGGGGGGGAGCTCGGTGTACACTGGGGGGGGGGAGCTCGGTGCACACTGGGGGGGGAGCTCGGTGCACACTGGGGGGGGGAGCTCGGTGCACACTGGGGGGGGGAGCTCGGTGCACACTGGGGGGGGGAGCTCGGTGCACACTGGGGGGGGGGGGAGCTCGCTATACACTGGGGGAGCACGTGTCTCTGCACCAGAAGCTGGGCCAGTAAGATATTCCTCACCCCTCATCTCAGTGAAAAACGTCCCCTGGGTGCCGGATCGGAGCAGAACCCGGAGCTGAAGGCGACCAGCCCGTTGGAAAGTGCCCGATGGAAATGGGAGGGTGGCTCCCTCCAGCAGGGCCGGGACCCGAGAGCACAGCCCGGGACCCCCCTCCCCCGCCGAGGAGCTGCAGAACCAGCCCCCGTTTGGATTCTCACTTGTTCCTATTCCCCCGGCCCCAGCAACCTGGCCTGGGAGAGTTAAAAGACCAACTGTAAAGAAGGCAAAGGGCCCCTCTCAGACCAGCCCCTTCCCAGAGCTGCTAGGCCAGGGCCCTGGGGGGAGCCCGGGGCGGGGAACGTCCTAGAGATCACAGGCAAAGGGAACGAGACATCGGGGGATTGGCCCTGCGGCGCCCCAGCCCTCAAGGAAGGGCCAGATTCTCGGGGTGAGCTCAGGTTACACCCCGCACCCCGGCTGTGTCTGTGCTCGACTAGTGACCCCCTCGCTCAGCTGAGTGGCTAATAGCCACGTGTCCTGATCCCTGATCCCCTTCGCCATGACAGGCCCTGGGCGCAAAACATTTCTTCGGTGCAAATGTTTGGGCGTGCGGGGTTCCACCGTGGGGGCGGGGTTCCACCGTGGCGTGGGGGCGGGGTTTCGCCGTGGGGGCAGGGTTTCGCCGTGGGGGCAGGGTTTCGGGTCTCTGTGCGCACAGGGTTTTGCCGTGGGGGCGGGGTTTCAGGTCTCTGTGCGCACAGGGTTTTGCCGTGGGGGCGGGGTTTTGCCGTGGGGGCGGGGTTTCGGGTCTCTGTGCACACAGGGTTTTGCCGTGGGGGCGGGGTTTCAGGTCTCTGTGCACACAGGGTGTCGCCATGGGGGCAGGGTTTCGCCGTGGGGGCAGGGTTTCGGGTCTCTGTGCGCACAGGGTTTCGGTGTGGGGGTGGGGTTTCGCCGTGGGGGCGGGGTTTCGGGTCTCTGTGCATACAGGGTTTTGCCGTGGGGGCGGGGTTTCGGGTCTCTGTGCACACAGGGTGTCGCCGTGGGGGCAGGGTTTCGCCGTGGGGGCGGGGTTTCGGGTCTCTGTGCACACAGGGTGTCGCCGTGGGGGCAGGGTTTCGCCGTGGGGGCAGGGTTTCGGGTCTCTGTGCACACAGGGTTTCGGTGTGGGGGTGGGGTTTCGCCGTGGGGGCGGGGTTTCGCCGTGGGGGCGGGGTTTCGCCGTGGGGGCGGGGTTTCGGGTCTCTGCACACAGGGTTTCGGTGTGGGGGTGGGGTTTCGCCGTGGGGGCGGGGTTTCGGGTCTCTGTGCATACAGGGTTTTGCCGTGGGGGCGGGGTTTCGGGTCTCTGTGCACACAGGGTGTCGCTGTGGGGGCAGGGTTTCGCCGTGGGGGCAGGGTTTCGGGTCTCTGTGCACACAGGGTTTCGGTGTGGGGGTGGGGTTTCGCCGTGGGGGTGGGGTTTTGGGTCTCTGTGCATATAGGGTTTCGCCGTGGGGGCGGGGTTTCGGGTCTCTGTGCACACAGGGTGTCGCTGTGTGTGGGGGGGGATCACCGTGGGGGCGGGGTTTCAGGTCTCTGGGCGCACAGGGTTTCGCTGTGTGTGGGGGGGGATCACCGTGGGGGCGGGGTTTCAGGTCTCTGTGCACACAGGGTGTCGCTGTGGGGGGGGGATCACCGTGGGGGCGGGGTTTCGCCGTGGGGGCGGGGTTTCGGGACTCTGCACACAGGGTGTCGCTGTGTGTGGGGGGGGGTTTTTCACCGTGGGGGGGGGGTTCGCCGTATGGGGGGGGGTTTCGGGTCTCTGGGCGCACACAGCTTAGCAGGAAATGGCCTGACAGACGTGCTGCCCCAGGTTCAATGGAGCACCCCACAGTTCCCTGGCCCCGGTGAAAGGGGCGACCGGGGGCGAGTTCGTCGCCGTTCAACACTCACCAACTGGGCACAGCTGGTGGTTCGTGTTTATTTCTCACCAGGCTGGTTCGATGCAGCCAGTCGCTGGCTCTGCGCCAAGGCAGCGCGGCCGATGCAGCTTCCTCCTCCCACCGGTGTCCGGAACAAGGGGGCCCTGGGGCCCCAACAAACCTCACAGCGCCAGCGTCCACCTCCGTCTGCTAGGGCCACGCTGAGCCCCCCCCACCCTCCCAACCAGCCCCAGGAAGGGCAGATGGGGCTCTGGGCAGGAGGGACCAGCGGCCGGCCTGGGAGGGTCTTCGAGGGTGGCAGGGGTGGGCGGTGCTTGCGGCCGGTCTGCGCACCCCGCTGGGCCCCCTTCATCAGCCCCTTGAACTGTCCCTGCATCTTCGCCTTTTTCCTGGGGAGCGGACGGAGCAGCGGGCACAGGTTAGAGCGGGCACTGCCCAGAGTTCGCTTCACAGCCAGCCACCGAGCGGGGCACTACAGGGAGGGGGCAGGGCACTGGCAGTGGGGGGAGCTCAAGGCAGGGGGCGCTATGGAGATGGGGGGCAGGAGCTGGGTGTGGGGGGAGTTCCTGGCCGCTCCAGCCCCACCTCTCCCATCACAAAGGGGGCGCTGGCGGGAACTCCCCGGCGCAGTGCCCGGCGCAGCCGCTACGGAGCCCAGGGGCCAGGCCCTGGGGTCTCCTCCCGGCACATCCCCGGTGACCCCAGCCCCACCTTCGGTTCAGTTTGGCTCTGTTCAGCGGGATGTAGGCGTAGGGCTCCGGCTGGCCTCTCTTCTTCACGTCCCCTCGGCCTGTCTGGGGAGCACACGGGGGGGGTGAGGAACCAGCACCCAGCAGGGGACATGGCCCCCAGGCGGCCACGAGGCCTGGGGGGTCCTGCCGCACCCCTCCCACCAGCCCAGCCCAGCCCTGCTCCAGGGAAGGAGCCAGGCCAGGAGACTGCGAGGGCAGCGAGACAACCCCAGGGCACCCGCCGGCGCCCGCGGCCAGGGGGACACACTGGCATCCTCGCAAGCTGCAGCTCCAGGCAGGGAAACCGCCCCCCCCGGCCACTCAGCAGCTGAGCCCCGGGCCCACACGCTGCCAAGGGGGGGCACCAGGCAACAGCACTGCCCAGGGCAGACCCCAAAGCTCCGTCCCATCCCCCCAGGATCTGCTCCGCTCCACCCCCAGCCCCGAGAGCACGTGCAAAGCGACTCCCCCCACCCAGGACCTCCTTACCTTGGCCTTGTAGTCTGCCCCCAGCGCGCGCCCTGCGCCCGGCCGCCGGTGAATCCCGGAGCCTCCAGCTAAACACAGAAGCAAACGTGCATCAGATGCAGCTCCGGGGAGGAGATTTGGGGGAGGGGGTCCTGCTCCCTGCCCGGGGGGGGGGGGGGGGGGGGGGAGGCAGGAACCAATCCAGAGCTGAGCATCCCACCCCCTGCGTTCTGCCCCAGACCGTGGGCGAGGTGGGGGGGATCCCCAGGGGGCCAGGGGGGGTCGTTACTGAGCCCAGCGCTCCGGGGACCCAGAACGCCTCAGGCACGCCCCAGGCTGCTGCAGGGGTGGTCCCAGGGGGAGCGGGCCACACGGGGGGGGGGGGGGGAGGGAGAGGAGAGCGGGCCCCCCCCGGGGAGCAGGCTGCCCCCCCCCCACAGCCTGGAGGCAGCACTGCCCAGGTTGGGGTCACCTTTGTAACGCGCCTGGGTCCCCTCCTCCGGGTCCTCGTCCTCGTCGTCCTCCCGGAACCGGCGCTTCTGAGCCTTCTTCTGTGGAGAGAGGGCAGGTCAGCCGGGAGCCCCCTCCCCGCCCCGCTGGGGAGACCCAGCAGGCCCCGGCCACACGGGCCAGTCCAGGGCCCGGGTCTCTGCCCTGGAACGAGCCCCCGCTGGGACGGCGGCCAGCGTTCGGTGCCGGTACTTACGCTCCGGATCCCCACTTCCTGCATCAGGTCGGCCATCTCCTCATCCGCCCCTGGAACGAAGAACGGCCGGGTCAGAGCCGGGGCCCGGACTGCCCAGAACCGGGACCGACACGGCTCCCCTCCAGCCACCCCAGCCGCTGTGCCCAGCACGGGGGTGGGGGCCCCCCAGAGGAGGAGACCTGCCTGCTATGGCTGCCCCACGTCACCAGGTGGGTGTGGCCAGGCAGCCCCACAGTTTACAAAGCCCCCACCCCACCCAGCAATGCCCGGGCTGTGCCCAGCAGAGGGGTGACCAGACCCACGAGACATTCCGGGGGCAGTGCCCCAGCACACAGCTTGCCAGGGGCAGGGAAGGGGCATGGGGGGAGGGGGACCCGGAGCAGGCGGGGGGGAGCCGGGCCCCTGCATTCCCCACCCCGGTCAGTACCTTTGGCTCCCGCGGTGTCCTCGGGGCTCTCGTGGATAATCAGGCGCCCATCCGCCGACACCTTGAAGTCATGGCTGGTTCCCCTGGCCCTGCCGCTGCCCGGCTTGGTGGCTGGGTCAGCCGAGAGACGGAGGGGTTAGCGGGTCCGGGGCGGAGAGGGGGGACGCGGCCAGCAACCCAACCCACCCCCAGCGACGGCATGGCCCTGGATCCCCACGGCGCCCAGCCCCCCAGCGCCCAGCCCCCCAGCGCCCAGCCCGCCCGCCCTGGGGGATGGGGACGGACCCAGACAGCAGGGGCAAGGCCCCCTCCTCGACCCTGCCCCGGCTCAGTGTGGGGCCCCGTGAGCCGCTCCTCACCCAGCACCCTCTGGGCCACGTTGGGGTCCAGGAAGTTGAGGGGCTCGTCCCCTTCGCCCTCCTTCAGCCAGGCCTGGCTCTTCTGCCGCGCCTGCTTCCGCTGCTCCCTGCCGCCGCGCCTCTCCTCCTCCTCCTCCTCCTCCTCCTCCGAGTCGGCCAGGAGCTCCGCCACGCTGGCACGGGGGAGAGCGGGCAGAGGGTGCTGTGCCAGGCAATGCAGTGCCCAGCACAGGCCCCTGGACATGAGACAGCCCCCCCCCCCCCGCTACATGGTGAGAGAGACCCCACCCCATCCAGCCCCCCCGCCAGGAGGACCCCCCGCCCCATGGTGAGAGACACCCCACCCCGTCCAGCCCCCCCACGAGGACCCCCCCCGATTCACCGTGCGAGACATCCCCGGGGCACAATGACCCCCCCCACCCCGCTACATGGTGAGAGAGACCCCACCCCGTCCAGCCCCACACCACGAGGACCCCGTCCAGCCCCCCCCCCCGATTCACCGTGCAAGACATCCCCGGGGCACAATGACACCCCCCCGCCCCATGGTGAGAAACACCCCACCCCGTCCAGCCCCCCCCACAAAGACCCCCCCCCGCTCCATGGTGAGAGACACCCCCCATCCAGTCCCACACCACAAGGACACCCCCCCACCCCCCATCCAGTCCCACCCCATGAGGACCCCCCCCCGATTCACCGTGCGAGACATCCCCGGGGGACAATGACCCCCCCAGCTCCATGGTGATACACACCCCCCCCAACCCTGTGCCACCCCCAGCCATGGGGCACAAGGATCCCCCACCCCCAACCCTGAGCCACCCCCCAGCACAGGCCCCGGGGCCTGATTCGCCTCCCTCCCCAACTCCTGAGGACTCCAGCCCCGTGTCCCCACCCCACAAGTCTCCTGAGGGACAAGCCAGGCTGCCCCCCCCCCAGTACCTGTCTCCCCTGGGCTGCGCCGGCGTCTCCTCCTCGCTCGCGGCCGGCGCCTGCCTCAGGGCTCGCTGCCTGCGGCTCCGGGCCTCGGCCTTCCGCACGTTCAGCAGAACCCTGTGGAACTCGGCGGGCAAGAGCCCCCGCACCAGCTCGAAGCTAGGGGCAGAGAGAGGGGAGAGCTCAGCCCCCCGGCCCGGCACAGCCCCCCGATCCGCCCCCCCTGCCCGGCCCAGCCCCCCAACCTGCCCCCCCTGCCCGGCACAGCCCCCCAACCTGCCCCCCCTGCCCGGCACAGCCCCCCTAATCCGCCCCCCGGCCCGGCACAGCCCCCTGATCGACGACCCCCCCCTGGCCCGGCCCAGCCCCCCCAATCCGCCCCCCGGCCCATCAGAGCCCCCCGCCCCGCCCCCCCCCTGCCCGTCACAGCCCCCCAACCCGCCCCCCCTGCCCGGCACAGCCCCCCCAATCCACCCCCCGACCTGGCACAGCCCCCGGATCGACGATCCCCCCCCCTCCCGGCCTGGCACAACCCCCTGCAATCCACCCCTTCACAAAGAAGCCACCCCCCCCACATACACCCCCGCCCCAGGCCAAAGCCAGGGGAGAGCCGTGCACTGGAGCCCCCTCACTGGCCTGAGGCTCAGCAGTGGGCAGAGCGCCCCCCCCCCCAGCACAATCTCCGCAGGCCCGCCCCCCCCCCCCCCCCGCTCTGCTCACCCGAACTTCCGGATGAACTTGGTGAAGAGATTTCTCAGCTTCATGCGGAAGTGACGCCTCATGTCGTCTGTCAAGCGCCCCACGGCCTCCAGCTGCCAGACAGAGCGCGTCACCCCCGGGACAGCACCCCATCATCCCGACCCCCCCCCCCCGGGACAGCATCCCCCCACCGCGTCACCCCCGGGACAGCGCCCCCCTCATCCCGACCCCCCCCCGGGACAGCATCCCCCCACCGCGTCACCCCCGGGACAGCACCCCATCATCCCGACCCCCCCCCCGGGACAGCATCCCCCCACCGCGCCACCCCCGGGACAGCGCCCCCCTCATCCCGACCCCCCCCCCGGGACAGCATCCCCCCACCGCGTCACCCCCGGGACAGCGCCCCCTCATCCCGACCCCCCCCCCGGGACAGCATCCCCCCACCGCGTCACCCCCGGGACAGCGCCCCCTCATCCCGACCCCCACGGGACAGAGCACGTCACCCCCGGGACAGCGCCCCCCTCATCCCCTAACCCCCACGGGACAGAGCGCGTCACCCCCGGGACAGCACCCCCTCATCCCGACCCCCCCCGGGACAGAGCGCGTCACCCCCGGGACAGTGCCCCCTCATCCCGACCCCCCCCGGGACAGAGCGCGTCACCCCCGGGACAGCGCCCCCCTCATCCCCCGACCCCCACGGGACAGAGCGCGTCACCCCCGGGACAGCGCCTCCTCATCCCCTGACCCCCCCCCCCGGGACAGAGCGCGTCACCCCCAGGCGCTGGGACAGTATCCCCCCGCCGGCCCTCCCTACCGTGCCCCCCCGGACAGATTGTGTCACCCCCATGCCCCGGGACAGCACCCCCCCCCCCATCCCCTTCCTCCCCACCCCCGAGTGCCTGGAACAGCGATCCTCCTGCCGCCCCTCCATCGGGACAGAATCCCCATATCCTGTCCCCCGTCCCTGGGACAGTGCCTCCCCCCGCCCCATCCTCAGGACAGCATCCCCTCACCCCCTGCCCCCACCCCCACGCTGGGTGGGTGCCTGGGAGCGGGGGCTCTCCCTGAGCGCTCAGGGACCAGGCACTGGGCAGGCGGCCGGAGCGCAGCGACCCCCGGCATCAGCTGTGGAGCGGAGCCTCCAGGAACGGGGATCGGCCGCATCCACCACTGGCCCTGTACGGGGCAGGCAGCCGGGGCAAGGGCAGGGCCCCAGGTTGTGGGCAGGACCCACGTACAGCTGGCGGGACCCTGCCCACCCCCACTCACCATCATGTGGACGTGCGTGGCCAGCAGCCGGGCGTCCAGCAGCAGCAGCGCCACCTTCAGGAAGCCCAGCGCCGCCTTGACCACGTCCCGCGTGCGCGAGCCCAGCAGCAGGCAGACGTTCCGCAGCAGCTGCTCCGCCACCGCCAGCCCCACGTGATCTGCAGGAGGCACAGGGCTCAGGCCGGGCAGCGGGGCCCCCGGCTCCCCCAGCCAGCCCCGGGGAGAGCGCTGGAGAGACCCTGGCTCAAGACCCACTCGCCTATCCCCACCTGTGCTCACCCAGCCCCCTTTGCCTGGGGCAGGGCCCTCCCTCGAGCTCCGCCCGCTGACCGGCCCCTGCCCGCCCCGCCCGCCTGCCGGGGGGCTCCCCGTGTGCATACAGCGTCCCCCACGGCTGCTGCTGGGGCACGTCCACCCCCGGGCCCAGCTGTGAGCGCCAGCGGAGGTGCCCGGGGCTGCCCCAGCAGCAGGGGGTCAGACACCCCTTGCTCAGCCCTCCCCACGGAGCCCCTCACCTTTGAACTGGAAGAGGAGGCGGGTCAGCGCCAGCACAGTGCAGCTGATCATGGTGACCGAGCCCGTCAGCCCCGCGTAGACCAGGAGCAGGAACCGCTGCATGGCGTCTGGGAAGGGACAGCCCCGGGTTAGCTCCGGCCTCCGCCCGCGGCAGCTCCAAGGCCTCCCGGCTCAGCCGGGGGCTCCGCGAGGCTGGCCCTGGTGCCCGGCCAGGCCCACTGGACGCAGCTCTGCAGCTGGGCCGGTGGACTGAGCACGGGAGAGGCCTCGGCGTGGATGGGGCGGGAATCAGAGGGCTCAGGGGCCCAGAGCGGGCGCAGGCAGGGGAGGGGGCGGGGACGCCTTACCTTGCGCCGTGGGGCCGAAGCGGAGGAAGGCCTGCCCCATCTCCACCAGCAGCAGGAAAGCGTTCTTGCGGGCCCCCACCGACACCTCCTTGGTGCAGAGAATCACCTGGGGGCGCAAATACCATCAGAACCGGCGCCTCCCCCCACCCCCGCTGGCACCAAGTGTGAGCGGCACTCCGCAGGGAGCCGCTCCCACAGAACAGCCTGACAGCGGGTGTGTCACGGTACTGAAATAGTTTGGTACCGTGTAGATCAATGGGTGCACGAAATATTAGGTGAAGGGGTCATAACAGGTGTCTTATGTGTGTATCTATTCCATACGTGTGTATCTATTCCATGTGTGTGTATCAATTTGGCAGTTGAAGTTATGAATATTGGCTCTGGACTGTCTGTCTTCCCAAATGTTGGACTGCCAGGGGGACATTCCAGAATACTGGGCGTCAGCTCTGCTCCGGGCTTGGTGGGCCATTAAGAGCAATCAGCGACACAATGGACTCTGGGAGCTTGGAATGCCCCAACCCAGACAAGAAGGCACCCTGGGCATAATGGCTTCTGCCTGCAAATGATGAGTCATGTGATCTGCCCATGTGACTCCAGGACTCCATGGGGCTGGACTTTCACAGCAGGAACAAAGAGGTGTTTGCAACTGGGAAAAAAAAAAACTATAAATAAAGCTGCTACAGCCCCTCCATTTTGGTCTTTCACCTCCAGTCTTCAGCCTGCTTTGTTTCCAGCTTTGGATGGAACTTTGCTACTCAGGGAACTCTGGACAATGGTACTGACCCATCCCCCTAAATGGGATGCATCCAAAGACTTTGATTTGAACCTGCAGTTATTCTACCTTTGCTGCAAGCCTAAGAGATTTGCCATTACTGCATGTAATTGATTTCTTTTAACCATTCCTAACCCTCACCTAGATCTTTTTCCTTTTATAATAAACCTTTAGATTTTAGATTCTAAGAGATTGGGTACAGCGTGATTTGTGGGAAGATCTGATTTGTATATTGACCTGGGTCTGGGGCCTGATTCCTTGGAATTGGGGAGAACCGTTTTCTTTATTTGGGGTATTGGTTTTCATAACCATTGATCCCCAGGACAGGTGGCTGCTGGTGGTGATACTGGGAATCTGGAGTGTCTTAAGGGGATTGCTTGTGTGACTTGTGGTTAGCCGGTGGGGTGAGACCAAAGTCTTTTCTGTTTAGCTGGTTTGGTTCACATTAGCGTGGAAAAACCCCAGCTTTGGGCTGTAGTTGCCCTTTTGGAAGCAATCTGTCCTGATCTGACACTCACAGTTGGATCCCACCAGGAACAGCACGGTCAGAGGGTGTCATCGGTGAGGGCATCAGTGTAAGAGAACAGCTCATTGAACGGTGACAGGGCCGGGAAGAGTGAACGGCCTCCCAGACTGACCCAGAGCCGGGTCAGGAAGAGATGGAAAGGAGCAGAGCTGTGAAATGCAGCCGGCAGGTTGGAGAGAGAAGGGGAGCCGTGTGCTCGGGGATGGGGCGAACCAGTCTTGTCTCTTGCTAGGGCTGGATTCACAGATCAAAACGGGGCATCAACACTTCGGGAGACCCCGGAGTGAAATGGGGAGAGTGTCTCTGGGTCTCGGTGAGGTCGTGGTTCTGGATCTGACCCGCTCACGGATAAATGACCTGGGCTAATTGCCAGGATGTTGGGAGGAGGGAAGTTCAGTCGATTGTTTTCTCAGGCCAAGGGGCTGCTGGAAATGTATCAAAACCCTGGGACAGGATCCTTCATCTCCCATCCGCTTTGGGGTTCAAGGGGAACCCTGAGCCACAAGGACTGAGATCCCCGTCACTGACTGGAGTCACCCGAACCTGGACATTGGACTAGAACCTGTGGACTGTTTCTGAAAGGACTTTCGGCAACTAGAACTCCCCGTCCTGCGAGGTGTCTGGACCTCGAGAACTGGATCCAGTCTGTCTGTGCAGTGATCTTACAGCCAACTCCCGCTCGGCTCTTTGGACCACATTTTACTTCGGTTCACAAGAACCGGCTGTAACTGTATCTTGGGTAAGATCTAAATTATCCTTGGACTGGGTCCGGGGCTTGGTCCTTTGGCATTGGGGAGAACTGTTTTCTTTATTTGGGGGATTGGTTTTCATAACCATTGGTCCCCCCAGGACAGGTGGCTGGTGGTGGGGATACTGGGAAGCTGGAGTGTCTAAGGGAATTGCTTGTGTGACTTGTGGTTAGCCAGTGGGGCGAGACCAAAGTCCTCCCTGTTTGGCTGGGTTGGTGCCTTACCAGTAAAGGACACCCAGCCTTGGGCCGGGACTGGCCCTGCTCGGAGCCATTTGTCCTGAACTGACTTGCTCAGTGGTGTCCTACCAAAGGCAGGATCGTTACCCCTCCCCGCCGGGAACCCGCGCCCCCCTCCCCCTCGACGCCTCCCCCGCCGGGAACCCGCGCCCCCCCCCCCGCGACGCCTCCCCGCCGGGAAAACCCCCCCCCCCGCGACGCCTCCCCGCCGGGAACCTGCCCCCCCGCGACGCCTCCCCGCCAGGAACCCGCCCCCCCCCTCAACGCCTCCCCGCCGGGAACCCCCCCCCCCCCCGATGCCTCCCCGCCGGGAACCCGCCCCCCTGCCCTCACCTCTGGACCAGGGCCACCACGAAATCCTCGTGCTCAGCCGTCAGCTGCTTCACAATGTGGTACAGGCACTTGAGCCGCGGCTGGGAGAGGGGAGCAAGACAGCACTGTCAGATCCAGAGACACGCCCCCCCCCCCCCGCCCTTCCAGTCCCTGCCCCCCGCCCCTCGTCCCCCCCCCCCCCCGGCTCACCCTCTTGGCTGGGGAGGCAGCGCTCTGCAGGGAGCCCAGCAGGTCTCTCTTCAGCTCCTCCAGGTGGCTGCGGATGAAGGCCTGGCAGGGGGGCCGGGGGGCTGCGCACACCTCCTCCAGCACGCGGTACACCTTCTTCTGCACGCCGTGCTCCTTGCTCTGCAGGGAGACGGCCCCCGTCGGCGTCAGCCAAGCCCCCGCCCGCACCTCTCCCCCCACTGCACCCAGCGAGCCTCAGCCGGAGACCCCGGGCACCCGGCTGCAGAGCCTCTCTGCTCCCCGGATCCAGGGAGAGGCGTCAGGGACCAGGGAGCCGGAAGCACCTCCACGCGCAACGGTGCCCAGGACGCAGGGCGCCCAGACCCTCCCCCGCAGGGCGCTCCGGTCCCACGGCCCCAGCCTGGCGACTCACCTGCAGGGAGGGCTGGATGGTGCGGTAGAGGGTGGCCAGGGAGGGCTCGTCGGCGTACGGCGCCATGGCCACTATGAGGTCCAGGACGGAGAGCCTGCGGCAGAGGGGTTAGCAGAGGGGAGGTGGGAGGCCAGGACTCGGCCCGGATCCCTGCTGGGCAGAGGGATCTCAGCACTGCCCCCCCCCCCCGCAGGACACGCTAGCCAGGGCCACCCCGACACCGCGAGGGACGTTCCTAGCCCCCAGGCCAGCCCCCCAGCACCAGCCGGGCAAACAACCCCCCCAGTCGGAAGGGGGGGCAGGAGAGGTCTGTGGAGGGGAGGATCTGTGGGGGTCAGTGCTCTGTGCCTATGGCTCACCCGCAGCGCCCCCCAGGCCCCAGGAGCTCGGCTGTGTCCAGGCCAGGGATGGGCGCCCGGGGGGGTGGCAGCAGCGCTACCCACGGGGGCGTTACCTGGTGAACTCGGTGCTCTCGGGGTCGCTCAGTTTCTCGCTGGCTTTCTCCAGGAACCCGCACACCATCTGCGGGGGGGACGAGCCGCCGGCCGGGGTCAGTTCAGGCACCGCCCCCCCCGCCCGTGTTACCCCGCTCGGTGCGGCTCTGCTCACTGGCCCGCAGGAGCCTGCTGCAGCCTCCAGGCAAGGCCACAGCTCAGGCAGTGCAGCCTGGAGTCCCCCACGGTTCAATCCCCAGAGCCCCCCAGGGTCCTCGCCGAGCCCCCCCCCAGGGCCCTCGGCTGGCAGGAGAGTGGCTGCCTGGGATCAGGGGCTCCAGAGGGAATCAATACCTCGCGGGGGGGGGAGGGGGAGCCTCCTCCCCAGCACAGATCCCTGCGAGACCCCATCAGGGAACGATCCCCCAGCCAAGGTCACTCAGCGTCCCGAGGCCAGACACTGGTTCTGCGCCAGGCCCCATGGGGAGCTGTTTCCACCGGGTCCCGGGGCAGGACTGGCCGTGCCAGCGTTACAGCTGGGGCGCTGCCCTACGCCTCAAAGCTACCCCAGCCCACAGGGCCCGTCCGGGCCCCCGCCTCACCTGCGGCTCCGTGAGAGTCAGGTACATGCGGATGGTGTCCAGCACTGAGCGCCGATGGGCTGCGCCGCCCCCAGCGTCCCCCGGCTGGCTGTACACGTTGAACAGGATGGGCAGGAAGTTCTTGGCGAAGCGACCGACCTCCGCCCGCTCGGCGTCTGGGGAGGGGCACAGAGCAGTGAGGGTCCACGCCCGGGGCCCTGACTCCCCCACCGCCCCACCGCGGCCATGGGATCCAGCTGATCACGGCTGGCACCTTCCCGCAACCCTGGGGGAGCGGGGAAAGCCAGGCAGGAGGGAAAGACCATTGGGGGGCTCAGGGCTGAGTGAAGGCCCTGGAGACCGGACCTCGACCCCACCACACCGCAGCTCCCAGCCAGTTGAAGGATGCCTCCCCCCCCTCCCCCTGCAGGGGCCCCCAGGGCCCGGCCCCTACCCGTCACGCAGCCCTTGCTGATGAGTGTGCGCAGGGCCTGGCAGACGGTGAGCCGCAGGTCTGCCCGCTCGCTGAGGGCCGTGCCCAGCGTCCGCGCCAGCGCTCTGAAGGAGGCCACCACGTCCGTGGGCCTGGTGCAGAAGCCGGGCAGCACGGTCCAGATCTGAAAGGTAAAGGGGGCGAGTGACGGGGCAGAGCGGACACCAGCCGGACACGCAGAGCCGCCCCTCGCGAGGAGCCTCCCGGCCTGAGCCTCTCACCTGCCACTGCAGCGTCTCATAGATCTTGGACTCCAGACTCTTCCCGGCCTGGGCCAGCTCCGCGGCTGCAGCAAAGACACCAGAGACGTGAGGGCTGCAGGCCACAAGGGCCGGCTGGGATCCTCTCGTCTGAGCCCTGGACAGCCCAGGCCAGAGCCCGGCCCCGCAGTGACCCCAGAGCCGATCACCGGGATTTAAACATCGCCAGCGACGCCCCGGGGCCAACTCCCTGCCCCGGCCCAGATCCACGCCCGGTTCCCTGCCTCAGTGTCTCCAGCTTCCAGCCCTGGGGCGCGTTCCTTGGCTAGACGCCAGGGCCCACCCTCCAGTACCCCTTCCCTACGCGGGTACTAAGACTGCGGGGGAGTGTCCCAGGGCCACCCGCCATGGGGGACAGCAGGGTCTGAGAGAGCAAAGACACCTCCAGCCCCTGATCTCAGGCCCCCGGGGAGCAGAGCACCCGGACCACGGCCTCTGAACCTGCAGCAGGAGACGGGGCCAGGGTGCAGTTTATTCAGCCAGTGCTTCCCCTCTGCCTGCCCTGCTGGCTCTGTGCCCCACGGGGACAGCCCCCTTGGCCCCACCAGCCTGGGGACACCTCCCCTGAATGGGGAGGAACCTGCAGCTCCGCTAACACTACAACTCGTCCCCCTCCCCCGCTCGTTACCTCTGCTTTTCAGGGTGGCCGCCAGGGGCAGGAAATAGCTGGTGAAGAAGCTGAGCTGTGTGCCCTGGACATGGTCCCGGATCACGGGCAGGAGCCAGCTGCGGGGGAAATCCAGCGTCTCCCTGTTGGGGGCCGGGGGGGAGAAGACACACCCAGGGTGAGGTGCAGCAGGGGGTGCTCCTGCCGCCCTGCCACAGACCCACGGGATCAGCGCTTCGCCCCCCGCTTTGGAACAGCCCCCGGGAGAACGAGCCAAAGGCCCAAACCCACCCTCCATTTTCTTACATACATCGAAGGCAGGAAGCTGCCAAAGCGTCAGTGGGACAGACAAGGCAGGAGCCGAGAAACTAAACGAATTCTGTGCCTGGGTCTCCACGGCGGAGGAGGTGAGGGAGATAAACACACCTGAGCCAGTGACACATCCGAGGACCTGTCCGGGAGTGAGAGGTCTTTGGAGGAGGTTTTGGAACAAACTGATCAACTGAACAGGAACAAGCCACCAGGACCAGACGGGATCACCCAAGAGTTCTGGAGCAACTCGAATGTGCAATCGCAGAACCACGAACTGGGGTGTGTAACCTGTCATTGCAATCAGCCTCTGTATCAGGTGACTGGAGGGTAACTAGTGTAACACCGATTATTAAAAAAAGGTGATCCCGGCAATTACAGGCTGGTAAACCTGACTTCAGTACCAGGCACACTGATTGAAACTGTAGCAAAGAACAGAATTACCAGACACAGGGATAAATGAACATGATACACTGGGGAAGAGTCAACGTGGCTTTTGAAAAGGGAAATCGCGCTTCACCAATCTACTAGAATTCTTTGAGAGGTCAACAAGCATGTGGCCAAGGGGGATCCAGTGGATATCACGTACTTGGACTTTCAACGTCTTTGACAAGATCCCTCACCAAAGGCTCTTAAGCAAAGTAAACTGTCCTGGGCTAAGAGGGAAGGTTCCTCTCATGGATTAGTAACTGGTTAAAGATCGGACGAAGAGGAGGAATAAATGGCCAGTTTTCAGAATGGAACAAGGTAAACAGCGATGTCCCCCGGGGTCTGTACGGGGACCAGTGCTGTTCAACTGTTATAAATCACCTGGGAAAAGGGCTAAACACTTTGCAGACCATACAAAACTACTCAAGATCGTCCCAAACTGACTGCAAAGCGTTACAAAGAGTTCTCACAAAACCGGGTGAGGGGGCAACAAAAGGCAGATGAAATTCAATGTTGATAAACGCAAAGCAATGCACGTTGGAAAACCTAATCCCAGCTGTACATCCACAACGATGCAATCTGATCTAGCTGTTACCACTCGAGAGGGATCTTGGTGAACAGACTTGGATCCCTTGGCCTACTTAGTGCCACGCAGGTGCCCAGGGAACCCGCCCGTTCCTTCAGGGGTCTCTTCCTCCTGGGCCAAGGCACTGACCCTGTGGCTCCATGACCCCTGGGAACTGGCTGACCGTGGGGGGTCACTGGAGCGGGGCTGGGCCGCGCAGAAGGGTCTGTCTTGTAGCCCTCACCCCCTGGGCGAGGCTCAGGGCTTCCAACCCCCGTGGCCTGGGGACTAACAGCCTCTCTTGGCTGGAAGGGCTGCCTGCGTCCCCGGAAACACCCCAAGCTACAGCACAAGCCTTCTGCTGGAGTCTGGCCTGGCTGTCGCCATGCAGGGAACGGCGGGGAGAGGCAGGGACCGGCACTGTGAGAGGCCCTGGGTCCGGCCCACTAGAGGAGCCAACTCCGGCAGACGGGACAGCCGGGGGCGTAGACCAGCCCCCATGCCTGGTACAGCCCTGTCAGGACCCCGCCCCGGCCCCATCCAGCTGTTGGTTTGCAGGAGCCTTGCGGGAGGCTGAGGCCCAGCCGTGGCTCCCGGCAGCCGTGCGGGGGTCGTACTCACTCTGTGCCGTCTATCTCCAGGGCCACGGCCTGCAGCAGCACCTCGGGGCCCATGCTGGCCACGGCAGCCCCCACCGCCCGGTCCAGCTCGCTGGTGTGGGGGAAGTGTGGGGAGTGGCGCAGGTCACACAGGGACTGGAGACACTGCAGAGCAGAGACGGGGCTCACGTGGAATCCCCCCCAGAGGCCCCCCTGGGCCGGGGAGCAGCCCACACCCACAGGCATGTGTGTCGGCCCCAGCCCCACTGACCCACTCGCCCGGCCACAGTCCAAGACCGTCTCAGGGCAGATCCCGCCCCCACCTGCTTTAGGTGGGGCCGGGCCAATGCAGCCACCTCCGAGGAGAGCAGCCAGCGCTAGCCTGGGTGGACCGAGGAAGCAGGAACAGGGACCTACCCAGAGATCTCTGGCCCCAGGCCAATGCCTGGAACCTCCTTCTCCGCAGGAGGCAAGGAGCCGACCCCTAGCAGTGCGGGCTCCAAGAGCAGGGTGCCATGCCCACGCCCCCCCTCCGGGCCAGCTGCTGCAGCACAGGCCAGCCTGGGTCTGGGACTCCCCCCTGCTCCCCCCCTCCCGAAGCCAGCGCGACTGACTGGCTCTCAGCAGCCTCTGTGGCGAGCGTGTGCAAGGCCCGGCCCCGGAGCCCCGACCCCTCTCCTAGACCCGCGCCCCCCTTACCGTCCTCATGAAGGGATGGCACTGCTTCCCGCAGGCCTCGAAGAAGGCCCGCAGCACCTGCAGCACGGAGGCCCACGCCGCGTGGAATCGGTACGTCAAGCCCTCCTCCACCGCCCTGCCCGGGGAGAGAGAACCGGCTCAGCGCCGCCCGGCACACGGGCCTCCCCACGGGGCTCCCCACAGCCCGGCGGGCCCCACTCACCTGAACATCCTGCAGAGGTGGGAGGCGGGTCCAGAGGCAGAAACAGACCCCAGCTCGGCCATGTGGGGAGCCACACACTCGCTCAGCAGCGCCTGCAGGGGGCGGTCACGACGGGAGGGGTTAGCCCCGCCCCTCAGCCCCATGGCGGGGGGGGGGGAGCAGGCTGCAGAGGGGCAGTTCCCAGCATGCCATGCTCCACGCAGGCTGCTGGAGCAAAGCCCGGGGCCCCATGGCGGGGTCTGGAATAGCCACCCCCAGGCCAGGACAGGGGGAGGAGGGGGCAACTGCTCGTGGTACCTTGAGTGTCTGCGTGGCGGCCGCCAGCACCTGTGGGTGGGGGGAGAGGAGGCAGCTCACCACGGCCGTGAAGAGACGGGGGAGGTGCCCCCAGCACAGGTCCCACTGCAGCCTGAGAGAGAGAGATGGGGGGGTCCAGCACCAGGGAGAGCCCCCATCCCCCGCGTCCCCACTCCCCTCATCCCCCAACAGGGGTCATGCCACACTTACCCCCCCCCGGAGCCCCCGCCCCTCGTCCCCCAGGGACCCCCACTTCCCTCGTCCCCCAACACAGGCTCCGCCCCCTTGTGCCTGGGGGCCCCGCCCGCCCCGTTACCTGGCCAGGTTGCTGTGCGCCTTCTCCATGACGGCCAGCCAGGCCAGCAGGGGCTGCAGGTCGTTCTCGCTGGGCAGGTAATCGTACAGGGCCTGGCACAGGGCACGGGCTGAGTGAGAGATGCCCACATCCCCCCACCCGAGACCCCGCCCCATCCTGTGAACCCCACCCCCACCCCTCAGGCCACCCGGGACCCCCCCATTCCGTGACCCCAGCCCTCAGCCCACCCTCCCCCCACCCGAGACCCCGCCCCATCCTGTGAACCCCACCCCTCAGGCCACCCGGGACCCCCCCATTCCGTGACCCCACCCCTCAGCCCACCAGTGACCCCCCCAGCCCACCCTCCCCCCACCCGAGACCCCGCCCCATCCTGTGAACCCCACCCCCACCCCTCAGGCCAGCCGGGACCCCCCAATTCCGTGACCCACCCCACCACAACTCAGCTGACCCGTGACCCCATTCCGTGACCCCACCCCTCAGCCCACCCGTGACCCCCCCAGCCCACCCTCCCCCCATTCCGTGACCCCACCCCTTAGCCCACCTGTGACCCCCCTTCAACCCACCCTCCCCCCATCCGTGACCCCGCCCCATCCTGTGACCCCCACCCCCAAGCCCACCCGTCACCCCTCCAGCCCACCCTCCCCCCACCCATGACCCAGCCCCATCCTTTGACTCCATACCCACCCCTCAGCCCACCCGTGACCCCCCCTCGGCCCATCCTCCCCCCCCTCTTCCGTGACCCCACCCAATCCAGTGATCCCGCCCTTACCCCTCAGCCCATCCTCCCAATCCCTTGAACACCCCCCCTCAGCCCACGCCCACCCCTGCCCCCCGTGGCCCCTCCCCCACCCCCCCACTCACGGTGATGATCTGGGCGTTGAGCTCCGCGGACAGACAGGCCAGGCCGGGCCTGGCACTGAAGAGGCTGTGGAAGGCCTGCATGGCACACGCCGTCACCAGCTGCACAGGACACAGCGTGAGGGAGCGAGGGGGGACACGCCGCCCCTAGGGCCCCTCGGTCCCAGCCCCCGCCGGGAGCCCCCCAACGCGGCACCCAGCAGGAAGGGGCGGGTTGTCCCAGCTGGAGTCCAGACGTGTCCCCCCCCCACTCCCCGGTCCTAGCCCTGGGGTGTCCCGGGGCAGGCAGCTGGGGGCCGAGGACAGGGCCGGGTCCCCCTCCCCCGGGCGCCCGCCCGGCTGCTCACCACGTGGCTGAGGGTCATGACGCGGAGCAGGGTCTCGCAGCAGGTCTTCACCGTGCCCACGGGCAGGCAGGGCAGCAGGTCCCGGAGCAGGCTCAGGACGTGCAGCGTGGTGGTGGCCTCCTTGGATCCTGGGCAACGGGGCAGAGATGAACCCACAGAACGCCCCTCCCCCCGCCGGCCAGGCCCCCGGGACTGAACCCCACTGCCAGGGGCTGCTGGGCCCAGACAGCTCAGCGCCAAACCCCCGAGCGCAGCGCAGGAGCCAAAGGGCCCAGCACAGATCCCACAGCTCAGAGCCCGGCACCTGCCCAGCTGTGCACCCCACGTCCCAGTCAGGTCCCCGTGCACCCCCCCCCCAGCTGTGCACCCCACGTCCCAGTCAGGTCCCCGTGCACCCCCCCCCCCAGCTGTGCACCCCACGTCCCAGTCAGGTCCCCGTGCACCCCCCCAGCTGTGCACCCCACGTCCCAGTCAGGTCCCCGTGCACCCCCCCAGCTGTGCACCCCACGTCCCAGTCAGGTCCCCGTGCACCCCCCCAGCTGTGCACCCCACGTCCCAGTCAGGTCCCCGTGCACCCCCCCCCCAGCTGTGCACCCCACGTCCCAGTCAGGTCCCCGTGCACCCCCCCCCCAGCTGTGCACCCCACATCCCAGTCAGGTCCCCGTGCACCCCCCCAGCTGTGCACCCCACGTCCCAGTCAGGTCCCCGTGCACCCCCCCCCCAGCTGTGCACCCCACGTCCCAGTCAGGTCCCCGTGCACCCCCCCCCAGCTGTGCACCCCACGTCCCAGTCAGGTCCCCGTGCACCCCCCCCCAGCTGTGCACCCCACGTCCCAGTCAGGTCCCCGTGCACCCCCCCCCAGCTGTGCACCCCACGTCCCAGTCAGGTCCCCGTGCACCCCCCCCCCAGCTGTGCACCCCACGTCCCAGTCAGGTCCCCGTGCACCCCCCCCCCCAGCTGTGCACCCCACGTCCAAGTCAGGTCCCCGTGCACCCCCCCCCCCCAGCTGTGCACCCCACGTCCAAGTCAGGTCCCCGTGCACCCCCCCCCCCAGCTGTGCACCCCACGTCCAAGTCAGGTCCCCGTGCACCCCCCCCCCAGCTGTGCACCCCACGTCCAAGTCAGGTCCCCGTGCACCCCCCCAGCTGTGCACCCCACGTCCCCACCGCGCCGTACCTCCGGACTTCTCGATCTCCTGCACGCAGAACCGGGCTGTGGACTGCGCAGCCGGGTGATGCGTGGGGGCCGTGTCCCCGAACAGGAACTCGCTGCCCTTCAGGATGGAGCAGACGCCGTGCTGGGCTTCCTTCCGCACCTGCGAGCAGGGGAGGGGGGTGAACAGGGGGTGCCCGGGGCCCTGGGATCCCTGCACCCGGCGCATCGCAGAGACCAGACAGCTCCAGACCCAGGCCCTGGCGAGACCCTGCAGGCCAGGCCAGGGCTCCCCGGGCCCCCCCCCCCAGGGTCCCGAGGGGCTCACCTTGGGCTTGGCGTGGACGGTGAAGCTGAGCAGGCCGTGGTAAACCTGCAGCGTGACGGGGTAGCTCCAGGCGGTCAGTCCTGCTTCCGCAGCAGCGTGGCCAGGCAGGAGAGCACCTGCGGGGACACCCAGCCCTGTAAGTCAGGCTGCCCCCTCCCCCCCCCGCCAGCCTGACACCCCCAGCCCCACAAGTCAGGCTGCCCTCCCCCCCCCCAGCCTATCCCCCCCGGACTGCCCTTCCCCCGACCCCCCCACCCCGTGACCCCCTGCCCACGTCCTGCTGGGGGTACTCACCCACCGCAGGGCGGAGGAGGGGCCGCTGCCGGCCTGCGAGGCCATGATGCCCATCAACACTTTGGAGGTGTCCGAGAACTTCTGTATCAGCACCGGGCCGGGCACCCTGCGGGCAGAGCGGGGCGGGCGTCAGCACGGCTGGGGGATTCGCTGCACGGCCCCCGCCCCCCGCTTGAGACCCCGCTGGGATTCCAGCCCTTCCCCCCGCGCTGGAGGGGGAGACCCCCCGTGAGTGGGACCCTCCCGCAGCGGTGCCCTGGCCCAGCCTGACTCAGGCACCAGCAGCCCCGGGCTCAGATCCCACCTGTTACGATGCTTCGCGCCGCCCCCCCCCAAACTACACTCACCCCCCCCGGCCTGCAAGCAGCGCCCTGCTCTGTCCCCTACATCCCGCCCCCCCCCAAACTACACCCCCCCGGCCTGCAAGCAGCGCCCTGCTCTGTCCCCTACATCCCGCCCCCCCCCCCAAACTACACACCCCCCCTGGCCTGCAAGCAGCGCCCTGCTCTGTCCCCTACATCCCGCCCCCCCCCCCAAACTACACCCCCCCCCCGGCCTGCAAGCAGCGCCCTGCTCTGTCCCCTACATCCCGCCGCCCCCCCCCAAACTACACCCCCCCCGGCCTGCAGCAGCGCCCTGCTCTGTCCCTACATCCCGCCCCCCCCCCCCAAACTACACACCCCCCCTGGCCTGCAAGCAGCGCCCTGCTCTGTCCCCTACATCCCGCCCCCCCCCCCCAAACTACACCCCCCCCCCGGCCTGCAAGCAGCGCCTGCTCTGTCCCCTACATCCCGCCCCCCCCAAACTACACCCCCCCCGGCCTGCAAGCAGCGCCCTGCTCTGTCCCTACATCCCGCCGCCCCCCCCCAAACTACACCGCCCCCCCGCCTGCAAGCAGCGCCCTGCTCTGTCCCCTACATCCCGCCGCCCCCCCCAAAACTACACACCCCCCCGCCTGCAAGCAGCGCCCTGCTCTGTCCCCTACATCCCGCCGCCCCCCCCCAAACTACACCGCCCCCCCGGCCTGCAAGCAGCGCCCTGCTCTGTCCCCTACATCCCGCCCCCCCCCAAACTACACCCCCCCCCCCGGCCTGCAGCAGCGCCCTGCTCTGTCCCCTACATCCCGCCGCCCCCCCCCAAGCTACACCCCCCCCCCGGCCTGCAAGCAGCGCCCTGCTCTGTCCCCTACATCCCGCCCCCCCCCCAAACTACACACCCCCCCCGGCCTGCAAGCAGCGCCCTGCTCTGTCCCCTACATCCCGCCGCCCCCCCCAAACGACACCCCCCCGGCCTGCAAGCAGCGCCCTGCTGTCCCCTACATCCGCCGCCCCCCCCAAACTACACCCCCCCCCGGCCTGCAAGCAGCGCCCTGCTCTGTCCCCTACATCCCGCCCCCCCCAAACTACACCCCCCCCCCGCCTGCAAGCAGCGCCCTGCTCTGTCCCCTACATCCCGCCCCCCCCCCAAACTACACCCCCCCCCGGCCTGCAAGCAGCGCCCTGCTCTGTCCCCTACATCCCGCCCCCCCCCCCAAGCTACACCCCCCCCGGCCTGCAAGCAGCGCCCTGCTCTGTCCCCTACATCCCGCCCCCCCCCAAACTACACCCCCCCCCCCCGGGCTGCAAGCAGCGCCCTGCTCTGTCCCCTACATCCCGCCCCCCCCCAAACTACACTCCACGCCCCCCCCGGCCCTGCAAGCAGCGCCCTGCTCTGTCCCCTACATCCCGCCCCCCCCAAACTACACACCCCCCCCGGCCTGCAAGCAGCGCCCTGCTCTGTCCCCTACATCCCGCCGCCCCCCCCAAGCTACACCCCCCCCCGGCCTGCAAGCAGCGCCCTGCTGTCCCCTACATCCCGCCCCCCCAAACTACACCCCCCCCGCCTGCAAGCAGCGCCCTGCTCTGTCCCTACATCCGCCCCCCCCCCAACTACACCCCCCCCCGCCTGCAAGCAGCGCCTGCTCTGTCCCCTACATCCCGCCCCCCCCCAACTACAACAACCCCCCCCCCGGCCTGCAAGCAGCGCCCTGCTCTGTCCCCTACATCCCGCCCCCCCCCAGCTACACCCCCCCCGGCTGCAAGCAGCGCCCTGCTCTGTCCCCTACATCCCCGCCCCACCCCCCCAAACTACACCCCCCCCCCCGGCTGCAAGCAGCGCCCTGCTCTGTCCCCTACATCCCGCCCCCCAACACACCCCCCCCGGCCTGCAAGCAGCGCCCTGCTCTGTCCCCTACATCCGCCCCCCCAAACTACACCCCCCCCGGCCTGCAAGCAGCGCCCTGCTCTGTCCCCTACATCCGCCGCCCCCCCCAAGCTACACCCCCCCCCGGCTGCAAGCAGCGCCCTGCTGTCCCCTACATCCCGCCCCCCCCCAAACTACACCCCCCCCGGCCTGCAAGCAGCGCCTGCCTGTCCCCTACATCCCGCCGCCCCCCCCCACTACACCCCCCCCGGCCTGCAAGCAGCGCCCTGCTCTGTCCCCTACATCCCGCCCCCCCCCAAACTACTACACCCCCCCGGGCTGCAAGCAGCGCCTGCTCTGTCCCTACATCCCGCCCCCCCCCAAACTACACCCCCCCCCGCCTGCAAGCAGCGCCCTGCCTCTGTCCCCTACATCCCGCCCCCCCCAAACTACACCCCCCCCCGCCTGCAAGCAGCGCCCTGCTCTGTCCCTACATCCCGCCGCCCCCCCCCAAGCTACACACCCCCCCCCGGCCTGCAAGCAGCTCCCCTGCTCTGTCCCTACATCCCGCCCCCCCCAAACTACACCCCCCCCCGGCCTGCAGCAGCGCCCTGCTCTGTCCCCTACATCCCGCCCCCCCCCAAACTACACACCCCCCCCGCCTGCAAGCAGCGCCCTGCTCTGTCCCCTACATCCCGCCCCCCTCCAAACTACACACCACACCCCGGCCTGCAAGCAGCGCCCTGCTCTGTCCCTACATCCCGCCGCCCCCCCCAAAACTAAAACACCCCCCCGGCCTGCAAGCAGCGCCCTGCTCTGTCCCCTACATCCCGCCCCCCCCCCCAAACTACACACACCCCCGGCCTGCAAGCAGCGCCCTGCTCTGTCCCTACATCCCGCCCCCCCCCAACTACACCCCCCCCCGGCCTGCAAGCAGCGCCCTGCTCTGTCCCTACATCCCGCCCCCTCCCAACCATACACCCCCCCCCGCCTGCAAGCAGCGCCCTGCTCTGTCCCCTACATCCCGCCCCCCCCCAAACTACACACCCCCCCGGCCTGCAAGCAGCGCCCTGCTCTGTCCCCTACATCCCGCCGCCCCCCCCCAAACTACACCCCCCTCCCCCCCGGCCTGCAAGCAGCGCCCTGCTCTGTCCCCTACACTCTTTCCAGCCCTGGCCCGCCCCCCCCCCCGGGCAATGAGACTAACCCATGGGGGGCACTCACCGCTTCAGCACCAGGTGCAGCAGGTAGGCGACAGCAGCCAGCGACTCGGGCGACTCCACAGCCTCCAGCGTCGTCATCTGGCAACACACCGGGGGGGGGGGTGAGCGGGGAGCCCCCGCTGCTAGGCCCAGCTGGGAGGAGAACCCACGACCCAGCAGGCACTCGGTGGCAGAGAGAGCAGAGCAGCCAGCCAGCCTCTGGGGCTGCAGTGAGAGCCACTCACGGATCCCAGCCCATCCCTCTATGGGTCCCCGGCCGGACACCCCAGACCCAGCAGGTCCCTCGAACTCACACTGCCTGACAGCTTCACCTCTGGGTGGCTGAAGGAGCCACCCTCTGCCCCAGAGACAGGGCTCAGCCCCACCAAGCATAGCTGGGGCGCTGCGTGGGGGGTTGGGGGTGTCAGCGCCCGACACTCCTAGCCAGAGCTCTGCCCCACAGCACCAGGGCCCTTCCCAGACGCCCCCGCAGCCCATGCAGCTTCCCCGGGACAGCCCAGTGCAGCGGGACGGTCCCGGTCCCTTCCGAGCACCCAGCCAGGGCCACTCACCAGCGCAGCGAAGTACTCGGTCTCGCTCTCCGTGCCGCCCTGCGAGCGGATCACCTCTGTCACCGCCGCCAGCACCGCGCAGATCTGCGGAGAGCGGGCAGAGGGGACGGGTGAGCACCACAGGGCAGGGGCCTGGCCCCAGAACACGCAGCCCCGCCACCTCCATGGCATCCGGGCCAGGGCAGGGGTAACGTGAGGCCCCAGAGGCACAGGCCAGTCTCCCTCCCCTGGGCCGAGCGCCCTGCCCACCTCTCTGTGCGCGGCGGAGTTGACTCCCAGAACCGCTGCACTTTGCTGAAGGTGGCGTTGGCTGCAGTCACTCAAGCCGCTCAGGAAGGTGCGCGAGGACTTCTCGGTGCCAGCGGCGCCGTCCTCCTCCTCTCCTCCATGCGGAGCGGGGCGTCCTGGCCCCCCGGCTCCGAGCACCCCGCCTGCAGCTCATTGTGCAGCTTCAGGCATCCACCGTCAGGTCGCTGTTCTCTGTGGGACAGACAGGCTCAGGGCCGGCCAGGCGAACCCCCAATTCCCTCCCTCACCCTCTGCTGCCAACGCCCCCAGGCACCAAACACCTGCCCTGGCGCAGGTCCCTGCAGCGTGTCACCTCTCGGCCTGGCTGGGCCAGGACCACGGAGGAGGCAGAGCAGCGAGCGAGGGAGCAGAGGCTGCCCGCCGGGTACCGGCACCCCAGCTCCAGAGGCAAAGCTTTAGGAAGGCTGGGGGGTGTCGGGGCTCCAGGAACTCAAGAGCCCGCTCGCCCTCTCCCAGGCCGCGCAGTGCGGAGATCCGCGCCGTGTCTAGGGAGCACGCAGCGCTCACCACCTGCGACCCGGGGAACGGTTTCCCCATCCAAGCGGAGCGGGGCCCCTTCCCACCCCGGAGGGAAACACCCCGGCAGCACCCCCAGGGCACCCGCGCTGGAGTCGGGGCCACGTCCCAGCACTGCCCAGGCGCTCACGGCCCCAAGGGGTGGGTAACCCTAGTCCTGGGCCCGCGGCGCCCCACGGCAGGTAAAGGCCCCGGCCAGGATGGGAACCGCTGCGCCCCGCACAGAGCTGCAGGTTGGCAGGCCCCGATCCAGAGCCTGTGATCGTCCCCCACGACCCCCGCCTGGAACAGCCGCCACCTCCCACTGCTGCCAGCCCACGCAGCAGGCCCCGGCACAGGGCAGGTTGGTTCTCCCCTCACCCTGCCTCTGCCCTGAGACGGGCAATCCCCCCCCCCCCCAGCCCCATGGGCCGCCCCCCCCCCACTCCCATCCCCAGAGAGCTGGAAACCGGCCTGAGCCAGAGCCCAAGGACCGCCCCACCCCCTGCAGGCCCCAGCGTCACCCCACAAGCACCAGCCTGCACCCCAGCTCCACGGGGAAGGGGCTCTGCACGGGGGGCCCAGCACCAGGAACAGCGGGGGTGGGGGGAGGCCGACTGGGCGGCTTATGACCCGGGCCCCTCAAGCACTGAGTGCGGGGCCCCCCGCCCCCGTTTCCCCAGCCCCTCCCGGACTGCCCCCCCAGCCCCGCCCCCCACTCATCCCCGGCTCCGCCCAGCCCCCCAGCGACGCCCCCGCCTGCCCCCCTCCAGCCCCGCTTCCCCCAGCCCCCATCCCCCGCTTAACCCCGCCCCGGCTGCCCCCGGCCCCCGCTCACCCGCGGGCCGGCTGAAGAAGCGGCTGCGGGCGGCCAGGCGGTGGCGGCGGCTCTCGGGGTTGCTGTCGCTGCTGTGCCCCTTCCGCCAGCGCTGGAGCTTGCGGGCGGCCCCGGAGCGGAGCCTGCCGGCCTTGCCCATCCCGAGCCCGCGGCGCCCACAGCGGCTCCCGGCCACGCGGAAACCACGTGCGGCCCACTTCCGCCCCCTCTGCCGCCACTTCCGGCCGGAGAGGGAGGGCCCTTCCGGTCTAGGCGGGCGCCATCTTGACTGCGGGCAGAGGGCACTGCTGACTGCGGCCAGCACTTCCGCCCTTAGAATCATAGAGTCTCCGAGCTGGAAGGGATCTCAGGAGATCTTACTGCCAGGGCGCCCTCTCTCCCCTCCAGAGCCTGTGGGGCCGGGGGGGGGGGGGGAGGCGGCCTAGGCTGCCCCGTGGGGGGCACAAGTGGGGCAGCTGCAGTGGTCCCTGCACCCAGTGGCACCCAGGGGCTCCCCATCCAGTGCAGCCCCGCCCACGTGGCTGGGGGGACACAGCCCCTGCCCCCCCCAAAGGAGCTTCTGCCCTAGAGCCTCCGCCCTGCGCCTCCACAGCCCCCGCCAGAGAGCGCCCCAGAGCCAGGCCAGAGGAGTCATCGCCCAGTTCCCTGGGGGCCTTGGGGGTTTCGGGGGCAGCCAGAGCCGGATGTTCGGAGGGGCTGAGCCGTGAGCTCCACAGAGAGTGTCCGGTTTGTCACTCCAACCGTTAAAAATCATGAGCCAGGGCCCCCAGAGTCACAGGATGAGTTTAAGAATCAGTGGGGGTCCTTTTATTGGCCTTCTAATGCTGGTGGCTTTAGGGGTCACATGTTCAGGCTTTTACCCAGCACCACTGGGGCTGGAACCCTTAAAGAAAACTGAGAGTCTGACCTCATCCCAGAAGTGACAAAGAGTCCTGTGGCACCTTAAAGGCTAACTAAAGTATTGAAGCATAAGCTTTCATAGGCTAATACCCACTTCGTTGGATGCATCTGCCGAAGTGGGTATTAGCTCACGAAATCTTATGCTTCAATACTTTAGTTAGTTTTAAGGTGCAACAGGACTCTTTGTCACTTCTGCAATTCCAGACTAAACTAACATGGCTACCTCTCTGATTCTTGACCTACCGGTAATCCCATGACTCCAGGAGCTGGGGCTTTCAGAAGAGCATTGTTGTAAATAGCAGAGGTAACAATAGCAGAGGTTGTAAATAGCTTTACCCTATGTTGTAATGAGCAAAAGTAATGAGAGACATACACACAAACTCAGTTGCTCAGACTGTGGTTAAGACATAAAGCTCCCTGGGTAAGCTCGAACTGCTGACTGAGGAATAGTTGGCAGGCCTAAAATGTGAGAAATGTCAACCCATGAGAAAATAAAGGGAGTAGGATAGTCATAAACATTCCTATACTAACTGAGATAAGACACCTGGTTTGTTGATGTGTGCAGAGCGGACTGACCTTCGGGGTGAGCCTTGAAACTGTTACTAGCTAGATAAAGATGGGGGAATCTTAAAGTTCTGGTTTACACATAGCTTAACCATGTAAGGGTATGCAATGAATAATCAATGAGCCTAATGAATATGTAAATCTGTATGCTATAAATATGTGTGAAGTTTTGATACTCAGTTGTTGTTGCCCTATTTTTGGTGGACAACCTTCAGCGCGCTGAATAAAAAGCTTAAGTTTTAACTCTTACGCTGCTGTTCAGTGTGTGAATTGGGGTACGCAGCTGGACAGGATCCTCTTCTTTTGGGGGCCCCTTGAGTCCCCTTACCACAGCATGTTGTACATAACCACTGCCCTTCAGGTAGGAAGCCATTCCGCAATTTTATTGAGCCAGGTGGCTGAAACAACAACAGCCTTCAGCTCAAACTCAGGCATGTTGTCACCCCCAAAACAAAGCCACATGAGGGCGGAGGGGTTGCACTGGCTATTGTTTTGTGAAGGTTTGGGTGTCTGTGAAAGAGGCAGAAAGACCAGAGAAGATGAGAGAAAAGGCAGCAAGGAAGCACCACACACAGCAATACAAGCACCAGCATCGTGGCCCCATGAAAGCCTACAGAAAGTGGAGGGCTTTTGGGCAGAGTGCTGTCTGAAAGGGGCTCGGAGCTGTGAGCAAAGAAACTGTCTCCTACAGTTCCACTCCTGCTGTGTTCAGGGAACAGGACTTATTAACAGGACTTAATAGGCAGCAAGGAAGTACTTCTTCACACCACACACAGTCAGCCTGGGGAGCTCCTGACCAGGGGAGGTTGTGAAGGCCAACAGGTTTCAAAAGAGAACTAGATCAGTTAATGGAGGATAGGTCCATCAGTGGCTGCTAGCCAAGATGGGCAGGGATGGGCCGCAGGGGATGGATCACCTGATGATTCCCTGTTCTGTTCATCCCCTCTGGGGCACCTGGCACTGACTGCTGTGGGAAGACAGGACACTGGGCTAGAGGGACCTTTGGCCTGGCCCAGTCTGGCTGTTTTTAGGTGGACTTTGTTCATTCTTTGTACATGTGCCGGGTTGCACCTGGGATACCTGGCTCCATCACCAATTTCTCCTCCTTCGGCCCTGAACTTTTGCTAACCTCTGGGGCCTAGGGGGGAACAAACACCACATTGCACAAGAGTTGACAAAGGCTGTGTGGGCAACCAGCCCCTTTGAAAAGCGGGGCCCCGTGGGTCTCACATGGGGCACTCAAAACCTGTGGCGCTGTCATACTTTCTGGAAAAACTCCGAGGAGCCCACATACATGTGTTAGTCTCCAAGGTGCCACATGGACTCCTGGCTGGTTTTGTTGATCCAAACTAACCTGGCTACCCCTCTGAAACCTGACACTTTCTGGAGCGACCTGTTCCCAGGAGCACCTACCTCCGGGGGGCAGATGTCCAAGAACAGGCAGACACCCCAGCTTGGTGGTGGGTTCCACAATTAGATTTCACCAGGCCAGTTTCAAATGGGAACTCCTGGGTCACACACACCTCAATAAATTACCATCTACCAGAGTTGCAGGGACAAAGTGTCTTTAGGGCGGAGCCAGGAGGCAGCCCATGGGGATCTCTGGCTTCCGTTTAGAGCGGGGGTAGGCAACCTACGACCCGGGTGATTTTCAGTGGCACTCGAACTGCCCAGGTCCTGGCCACTGGTCCGGGGGGCTCAGCATTTTAATTTAATTTTAAGTGAAGCATCTTAAACATTTTAAAAACCTTCTTTACTTTACATACAACACTCGTTTAGTTCTATGTTATAGACGTCTAGAAAGAGACCTTCTACAAACGTTAACATGTCTGACTGGCACGGGAAATCTTCAATGAGAGGGAATCAATGAAGACTCGGCCCAGCACTTCGGAAAGGTGCCGACCCCTGGTTAGAGTCTTGGACCCTTCAGAGTTCAAACAAAAGGATGAAAAATTTTCTCGTGGGTTTGTTTATTACCGTCCTTCAAGGCCTCTTCCTTGCAAGTCATATTTCCCAACCAATCCTTTGGACTGCAAGTTCCTTAATGGCCCATCTGATTCTGCTAGTTCTTCTAGAGAGGGGGGATGATTCCCACGCCTGGGTTCACAAGTTCAGGGCAAACATTTTCAAAGTTACAAAGCAAACCGTATGTATTTTCTTATACCCTGGAATCCAGGGACTGCAGATAAGATTAAAGCCGGCAGCAACTTCCAAACATTTCATGGAATCTAAACAGTAAATGTGTGTGTATAAGGCTAATAGCAAATAGCAAAACTAACACACAGGTGACCTGCCCTGGGCTCCAGCTACGAGTTTGTCAGTTCTTGGCTTATGCCTGCAGCCAGGGCAAGAGCTGCACCTGGCTTGCCAGCGTTGCAGCTGCCTTTGAAAATAGAGAGAAATCTGGCCCGTTTCCTCAGCCGGCCCAGAGGCCGGTTGCTCGCTGGGGGCTTGTCCAGGGAAAGTTGGGAGTGAAATCTGGGGCATCACCCAATAGCAAAAGCACCCACCTGTCCCCTATTACTGACGGTTCGTGCACGGACAGCTCAGAGCTAGGCAGTGCCCTGTGCTAGGGATAAACAGAGGAGACGGCAGAGATACCCCAGTGGAAGCACCTGCCTAGACCAGGCTCCGAGCCTGGCCCACTGAGGTGAGACGAGACCGTTCACCTTCCAGTGCTGTAACTATTCCAGATCCTGCGCCCGCCTGGCAGCCCCCTCCCGCCATCACTTCTCACTGTCTACAGCCCCACGTGTCTGGAATCAGCAGCTCCACGGTGTTAGTGCCTCTTCACCAGGGCCCCATGCGGGCAGCAGGACTCTTAGTAGCAACCCCCCCCCCCCACAGCAGCTTTCCCTCGCGTCACGTCCCCAGCGCTGCCCGGGCCGGTTTGAACCCCACGCGGGGAAATAGCCCCTTTGGCGGGAGACGCCATGTCGCCTACCTGCACGAGGGGGGGAATCCTCCAGGCCCCTGCAAAGGGAGGTTTGGTTTGACGTTCGCCTTTGGGAAGTGCAGGGCGTGTGGGGTCCCCAGAGCTGAGATCAGGACGTTGCCTGACGTGTCCCCCGTTACTGGCTAGGTAACTGCCGCGTTGGGCTTCTCTACACGGGCGCTGTAATGTTCTCACCTGGGGGGGTGAAAAAACACCCCCCCCCCCCAAGCACTGCAAGTCTCAGTGCTGGAAAGCCCCAGTGTAGACAGTGCCCCTCCTGGAGGTGGGTTTCTTAGCGCGCTCTCCCAGCGCTGCGCCGCGACTACACAGGCCCCGTTCTCAACACGGCCCCAGAGCAGGTCGCATCTTATGGTTCGGGGATCCCGGCTGCCGGGGCTTTCGCCGACTTGTCGGGACCGGGCCGAGCTGAGCTCCTTCCCTGGGATTCCTGCACACCCCTGCCAGGGGCTGGCTGCCGGGTCTCTGCCAGCAGTGGGGTGCCCGAGGGGACTGACTCCCAGAGTAATCCTCCGAGGCTGGAGCAAGGCGGCCGGGTGCTAAGCAGCAGGTTTGGCTGAGGTGCTGTGGGAGTGGGGGACAGGCCCTGACCCGAATGCAGCCTGTTCTCTCCGTGCAGGGGCCCAGGGCGTGTGCATAAAACAAACTGCTCTACGGACACGCCCAGCCCTGCCATCAGCCCTGCCATCAGCCCCCGCGGCCAGGCAGCAAGACCCCTGGGCCCCTGGAGCCCTGCAGAGCCAAGGACTCAAGGGGTCCATCAGAGACAAGGACAGGCAGCTCCTGCCAGGGGGGCTCCTGGGTCGCCATCCTGGGGGGACCTCAGTGGAGCACCCCACGGGGAGCTGTCCCAAGGGGAGGGCCCCAGGGGCCCACTCTGCGGCCAGGCCAGCCGTGGGAACCCCGCCGTCTGAGCCGAGTCAGGAGGAGCCGCTGTGCCCGGGCAGGGGATTGAGCCAGGGCTGGAGCGCGGGCGTCGGGCAGGGAAAGGCTTTGTGCTGCCAGGACAATAGAGCAACGGCCAGTCGCAGGCCGGGAGGCAGAGGGGGAAGGGGCAGCTGTGGGGGAAGCCCCGAAGGGAGGAGGGGGCCGGGCAGAGATGCCCGGTCTCTGGAGCTCTCCCACATAGCTTGGGCAGCGGGAGCAGGCCGCCCCCAGCCCTGGCAACTGAAGTGACTTGTCTCCGGGGAGGGAGCTTGTTGTAGCAACGGTGACCAAGGAGGGTCTGGTCTCCCCGGGCGGGCGGCGGGACATTTAAAGGCAGGGCTGGCGAGGAGCGAGGTGGGGACGGGCAGAGGCACACAGAGGGGGCAGAGCGGCCCCAGGCCATCGGAGCTCTAGGCAGGGCAGCAGCCCCCCCACTGCGGGGTGCCTGGCCAGGGGCAAGGGACCAGCTACTTGTGGGCGTCTTTAGCTCACTGGGGCCGAGTTCCTGGGCAGCAGGTCCCCGGTGAGGCCTGCCCACGATGGCCAGCCCCGAGGGTGCCAGCCCCCACCCAGGAAACCGGGGCACCCGCCTGCCCACCAGGCTCACCCTCCCCCCTGAGCTGGGGCTGTCACCCGTCGGCGGCTTGTGCACAGACATGGGACATCTCAGCTGTGTGGAGAGGTATCCGCCCCCCAATCGGGGGAAAGGAGACGGGTGGGTGAGGGATGGGGTGGGGGTGGGGATGGGATGGGGTGGGGGATGGGGGTGGGATGGGAGGGGACGGGGTGAGGGACGAGGGTGGGACGGGAGGGGATGAGGTGGGGGACGGGGGTGGGATGGGGTGGGGGATGGGGGTGGGATGGGAGGGGACGGGGTGAGGGACGAGGGTGGGACGGGGCGGGGGATGGGGGTGGGTGTGGGAGGGGACGGGGTGGGGGACGGGGTTGGGATGGGGTTGGGATGGGGTGGGGGATGGGGGTGGGATGGGAGGGGATGGGGTGAGGGACGAGGGTGGGACGGGGTGGGGGATGTGGGTGGGACAGGAGGGGACGGGGGTGGGACGGGGCGGGGGATGGGGGTGGGGTGGGAGGGGATGGGGGTGGGGTGGGAGGGGACGGGGTGGGGGACGGGGGTGGGACGGGGCGGGGGATGGGGGTGGGGTGGGAGGGGATGGGAGTGGGGTGGGAGGGGACGGGGGTGGGGGATGTGGGATGTGGGATGTGGGTGGGACGGGGTGGGGGATGGGGGTGGGATGGGAGGGGATGAGGTGGGGGACGGGGGTGGGACAGGGTGGGGGATGGGAGTGGGATGGGAGGGGACGGGGTGAGGGATGAGGGTGGGACGGGGCGGGGGATGGGGGTGGGGTGGGAGGGGACGGGGTGGGGGATGTGGGATGTGGGTGGGACGGGGCGGGAGTGGGGCCTGGGGTATTTGGCTTGACATTGCTCTGCAGTGACCCCCTTGGGCCAGGTTAGGAACAGCACCGGTGGGTTCTGCCATAGGCTGGGCCCATCCCCCCAACACTGGAGGGAACTCGGGCAGGGCAGGTGCTGGGGGAGATCTGTGGGGTTGCGGGGAGGGTGACGTGAACTCGGCCTCCATATGCGTGGTGGGCGAGGGATGGGCCCAGGCCTGGTAGTGGGATGAGGAGGGTGACGGCGGGCGAGGAGGGTGATGGTGGGTGTCCGGGTGACGGCGGGCGAGGAGGGTGATGGTGGGTGTCCGGGTGACGGCGGGCGAGGAGGGTGATGGTGGGTGTCCGGGTGACGGCGGGAGAGGAGGGTGATGGTGGGTGGCCGGGGTGACGGCGGGAGAGGAGGGTGATGGTGGGTGTCCGGGTGACGGCGGGAGGGCAGGGTGATGGTGGGTGTCTGGGTGACGGCGGGCGAGGAGGGTGATGGTGGGTGTCCAGGTGACGGCGGGAGAGGAGGGTGATGGTGGGTGTCCGTGGTGACGGCGGGAGGGCAGGGTGATGGTGGGTGTCCAGGTGACGGCGGGAGAGGAGGGTGATGGTGGGTGTCCGGGTGACGGCGGGCGAGGAGGGTGATGGTGGGTGTCCGGGTGACGGCGGGGGAGGAGGGTGATGGTGGGTGTCTGGGTGACGGCGGGCGAGGAGGGTGATGGTGGGTGTCCGGGTGACGGCGGGCGAGGAGGGTGATGGTGGGTGTCTGGGTGACGGCGGGAGAGGAGGGTGATGGTGGGTGTCCGGGTGACGGCGGGCGAGGAGGGTGATGGTGGGTGTCCAGGTGACGGCAGGAGAGGAGGGTGATGGTAGGGTGTCCGGGTGACGGTGGGAGGCAGGGTGCTCACGGGGTGCTCGCTCTCTTTCTCTCCCTCAGCATCACCCCACGGAGAAGGCTGAGGCTGTCCCCAGACGCCCCGACTCCGAGCCCCGCTGGCTCCCAGCCGCCGGCTCCCACGGGAACGCCCACAGGTCAGCCCCAGCCCCTGTGCGCGGCCCCCGCCCCCCAGCCAGCGCCCCACTGACCCGCTCTCTCTGTCCCAGGTGGCACACCAGAGCCCGGGCTCAGCCCCCAGGCCTGCAGTGGCAGCGGCACCAGCGAGGACAGGTAAGGGGGGGGGCTGGGAACAGGCAGCGTCATTGGGCATGGCGGGGGGCAGTGCAGGGTCTCTGCTCTCTCTGTCCCAGGTCCCCTGCTGAGCCCCCTTTGGAGCAGTGGCTGGGGGGAGGGTGTCCCATGGATCCCCCCTGCAGTGCATACCAGGCTGCTCCCCCCCCCCCGCCCAGCATCAGCTCCTCAGGGGCTGCTCAGCCTCCGCCAGCCCTGGGGCGTGGGGGGGGGGGGGCTGCTCTGCTGCCTCGTGGTGCCACTGCTCCCCCCATGCAGCTCAGCCTGTGCCCTGCTGGCGCTTCCCTGCCCCACGGCGGGGGAGGGGGCTGCTGCTGGCCACACAGACCAGCCTCTGCTGCCAGACCCGTCCCCACTCCCCCATGCCCACGGCACCTGTGAATCCACCGCGGCCCAGTGGTTTTACTATAGTTACTGGTGTGGTAGCCCCCCCCCACTGCTCCCCCATGCCTCCCCTGCTCCCTATATCCCCCCCACTGCTCCCCCATGCCTCCCCTGCTCCCTATATCCCCCCACTGCTCCCCCATGCCTCCCCTGCTCCCTATATCCCCCCCCACTGCTCCCCCATGCCTCCCCTGCTCCCTATATCCCCCCCACTGCTCCCCCATGCCTCCCCTGCTCCCTATATCCCCCCACTGCTCCCCCATGCCTCCCCTGCTCCCTATATCCCCCCACTGCTCCCCCATGCCTCCCCTGCTCCCTATATCCCCCCCACTGCTCCCCCATGCCTCCCCTGCTCCCTATATCCCCCCCACTGCTCCCCCATGCCTCCCCTGCTCCCTATATCCCCCCCCACTGCTCCCCCATGCCTCCCCTGCTCCCTATATCCACCCCACTGCTCCCCCATGCCTCCCCTGCTCCCTCTAGCCCCCCAGCACAGGCAGTGTACCCCTGTCACGGGGCGCCCGGGCAATGGTCTGGAACCGCTCCCTAGGAAGCCAGACCGGACTCCGGGTGAAGGGCCCCTTCTCCGTACACAGCCTGTTTCCCAGGCCAGGAGCTTCAGGGGTCCCCACTTCCACCTTCCTGGGTCTGTCCTCGGAGCATTCAGCACCTTTTGCCCCTCCGTGTGCTTCCCCAGCAAGCCCGCCTGGGCGGGGTCCTGGGGGAGCCCATGGGTTCTGCACCCCAAATCCACAGTCAAACGTGACTCTCAGCCAGCCAGCAGAATAGACGGTTTATTTGAGATGTCAGGAACCATCCAACTCACAGCTTCTCAGTCCAAACAGGGTCCCTCAGTTAGGCCTTTCTGGGGGATGCCAGGAGGTGAGACCCAGATTCTGGGCTCCTGCTTCTTCCCCAGGTTTATTCAATGACTTCCATCTGGTCCAACACAGACCAAGCAGTGAGAGAGCGTGAGCCCTCCGCTGGATCCATCTTGGGCCAGAGAGTGAGTTGGCTTCTCTGCCTCTCCCAGCTCGACCCAGACCCAGACTGTTTCAAACCCCCTCACCACTTCCTGCTCCTTTGTTCCTTTTCCCCGGCTTCAGGTGTTACCTGACCTCCCTCCCCCACCTGGGGTCAGGTTACAGCTTCCAGGGATGCCTCCCAGTGAGGGGAGGGCGTTGCCTCCTTGCTTTTAGCATCAGCCCCTATCCCTTCACATAGACACTTAAGAAAAGCATAGGGGAAACTGAGGCACACACACACAGTACTCCCACTTCGTCACAACCCCATAGCACCCCTCCCCACCTGTGTGCCTGGCTGGGAGGCTGCTGCCCCCGGGGGCCGCTCTCATCCCGGGCTCTGGTTTCTCTTCTCAGCTGCAGTCAGACGCCCCCACATTGCCGCCGGCGCCGCTCCGTGAGTACCCGAGGGGCGGGGCAGGACTCATGGGTCACTGTCCTAAACCCCCCTGGGTTGGAGGGCACGGGCACTGCCATCCTGCAGCCCCAGGACCTGCCCTGGCACTGTCGGGTGCGCTCTGCACCACACTGGGTCGGGCCCTTCCGCAGTCCAGACGGGTCCCTGGGGCCAGTCTAGGTGCCCGCTCGTTCCCAGCCCGAGGGGGGAGGGGACCGGCCTTTGTGGCCCCCAACTGGCTCTTCTAGCCCAGGGCTCACTAGGGATGTGGGGGGTGCCCAGCGTGGGGGTGGGGACGGTGAGGGGTGGTACTGGAGGGCGGGTGTGACTGGCGTCACTAGCGCGGATTCATACCGCCCGGCCTGGCACCGGCTCCCCGCACACTCGGACAGCCGGGACTGCGGCGCCGGGCTCAGGACAGGGCGGGATGGACGGGGCTGACTCTGCAGGCTGGGCCCCTCTGCCCCACGACGACTCCCTGCCTGGCACCCCCCCCTCCCACCCTGCACCCACTCTGTGCCCGGCCTGCCCTGCACCCACTCTGTGTCCAGCCTTGTTCTGCACCCGCTCTGGGCCCTGCACCTGCTCTGGGCCCTGCACCCACTCTGGGCCCTACACCCGCTCTGGGCCCTGCACCCGCTCTGGGCCCTGCACCCGCTCTGGGCCCTGCACCCGCTCCACCCGCCTCCTGCTCTGAACCTCCTCCATGCCCGTCCCGGCTCCGAGACCCGCCCGTTTTCCTTCCCCACTCACCCCTGTCCTGGGCAGCCTTGTGAGGGCTCCCTCCCTTCTGCCCCCCCCTCCCCCCCAGAGCAAGCGCCCGCGAGGAGCCCACCGGGGAGCAGGGGAAGGACCTGCCTTTCCTCCAGGCGTGGGCAGGGTGAGTGGGGGCCGTGCCCGGGGGCTGTCTGGGGAGCACGGCCGTGTGAGGATAGACCGAGCGGGGAGGCTGGGGCGCTGTGGGGTTCCGCCTAGAGCTCTGGGTGCCTGAATGCCAGTCACAGTCCGGCACCCACAGCCAATGGGCCGGGCACAGCCTGGCTGCCACCGCCCAGAGCCTGTTCGCCCGAATCACCCCCCAAGAAGCGCTCCGCCCTGGCCGCTCACAGCCTGCGGAGTCTGCGCTCGATCTCCCCGGGCCGGCACTGGGCTGGGTGTTCTCACAGGTCAAAGGCTCCAGGTCCGAGCGCCCCCAAGGCAGCCGGGGCGGCGGGCAAATGCAGGCCCCACCCCAGGCCCCACCCCGCTGCTCTGCAGGAAGCATGAGCAGGTTTCTCCCCCTGGTCCCGGTTCCCAGAGCCTCCCGACCCCGGCCTGAGATTCCCACAGCTCTGGCCCCTCTAGGGGGATGGGAAATGGCTTCTCTCCCCGTCACTGCCCTGGTGCCAGGTGAGCGCGTGCCCGCCAGGGAGCCGATGCCAGGTGCATTTCTGCAGACTCCTCCCCACCCCCCAGGGTAGTTAACGGCCGTCTCCCCCTCGCTGGGCTGGGGGCTTCGGTCACCTGGGCCGCCAATGGCCCTTCAGCGTCTTGGCCCTGTGCCCTGGCTGGGGGGGGGGTCACATACCGGACGTGCCCCCTTTGGCTTTTGTCTCCCAGAACCTGCTGAGGACGAAGCTGGTGACTGTTCCTCGGGGGGCGAGGGGAGGAGGGGGAGGAGGAAGAGCACAGACCACCAACCCTGCCTCTCAGCCCCTCGCTCAGCCAGTGACCCCTGGGCACCTCTCCCCTCCCGGCCCCCCCGCGGGAGCCTTAGCAGGGGCTGGAGCTGCAGCCTGCCTGGGGAGCAGGGACGTCTGGCTGAGAGCCGGAGCCGGTGGCTTTGCCCTGCTTGCATGTGGGCACAGGGCAGTCCCGCGCCAGGCTGGACAGGGGCTGGGGGAGGCATGGCCGGGGGGAGCCAGACGGGCTGGTGCTGCTGGCGCTGGGGTCTGGATTTGCCTCTCTCCCCCGTCCCCGTGGCTCTGACACTCGTCCCTTCTCCCAGGGCAGCTCTGGCCTCTCTCCTTCGCCAGCCCCTGGGACGGACGCTGAGATCCTGTGCGGAGATTTGTCCAGGGTGAGTGGATTGTACCCGTCCCGGGAGCCTGCCGTCCCCCCCGCCCAAACGCTCTGCAAGGGCCCATCGTCTGGCTCCCCTGCCCAGAACCAGCCCCCGCGCCCCGGCCTGCTCTCCTTAGGCGGGCTGGCCTCACCTGCTAGCACCCCCAGCCTGCCCGCCACAGGCCCTGCTGGGCACAGACCATCTGCCCAGGAGGGACGTGTTTCCAGCTCCATACAGCGGATGCTCCTGCCCCGAAGGTGAGCGTCTCACCTCGCGGCTCCAGGGAACGTAGGATGCGTGTGTCTGTGGCGGAGGGGGGCATCCCGCTCCAAGGGGACAGAGCTGGGGGGTCCCACTGCAGGGAGCACAGGGCGTGTGTGGTGGGAGGTCGTCGATACGTCCCCCACCAGGGAGAGCAGGAAGACCCCTCCAGCGCTGTTTTGGTGCCAATGCCTGTCTCTGTTGGTGCCCAGCCCTGCTCCCTGCCGCTGGAGGAAGGCCAGCACCGGGATCTGCGGTATGTCAGCCCCGCAACAGTAAGTGTGCAATGCGCCCAAGGCTGGGGAACAGCGCGCGGACCCCGTGTTTGTCAAACACCTCTATGAAGAGCCGCGGCGCAGCCGGCACGCCAGCCATGTGCACACAGACCGACGGCTGAAGCTCGTTCAGTCTCCCCCACTCCTGCCCTTGGCCCGGCTTCTCAGCACCTTCCCCAGAGCAGGCAGGGGGGCCCATCCCAGGGACCCAAGGACAGGCAGCCCAGGGTCACTCCACCAGACTCCCCGCTGCTGCCTCTGATGTCTTCTGCCTCCCCAGCCGGTCAGCAGCCCTCTCTCGGTTCACCCTTCTCTCCAACGTACCCACCGAACCCGAGGTCTGTCCTCCTCGATCCCCCTCGCCCTCTTCCTGCCCTGAACCCCTCCCAGGGCTCGCTTTGCAAGCCCAGAGCCTACCCTTTACCAGGGCTCCCCATCCCAGGGGCTACCTGGGGTCTCTCCTGGCCTCTTGCCAGATGTCACGGAGTCCCCGGGCGATGCTCTGAACTGCTCCCCACGGGGTCAGTCAGGACTCTGGGGGACCCTCCTCTCTGTGAGCAACTGTCCCCAGGTGTGACGGGGCTGTTCCTGGTGGGACCCAACTGTGAGTGTCAGATCAGGACAGATTGCTTTCAAAGGGGCAACCACAGCCCAAAGCTGGGGTTTTTCCACACTAAGGTAAACCAAACCAGCCAAACAGAAAAGACTTTGGTTTCGCCCCACTGGCTAACCACAAGTCACACAAGCAATTCCCCTAGACACTCCAGCTTCCCAGTATCACCACCAGCAGCCACCTGTCCTGGGGACCAATGGTTATGAAAACCAATCCCCCAAATAAAGAAAACGGTTCTCCCCAATTCCAAAGAATCAGGCCCCAGACCCAGGTCAATATACAAATCAGATCTTACCACAAATCACGCTGTTGCCAACCCTTTAGAATCTAAAATCTAAAGGTTTATTATAAAAAGAAAAAGGTCTAGGTGAGGGTTAAGAATGGTTAAAAGAAATCAATTACATGCAGTAATGGCAAATCTCTTAGTTCAGGCTTGCAGCAAAGGTAGAATAACTGCAGGTTCAAATCAAAGTCTTTGGATGCACCCCATTTAGGGGATGGGTCAGCACCTTAGTCCAGAGTTCCCCGAGTAGCAAAGTTCCATCCAAAGGTGGAAACAAAGCAGGCTGAAGACTGGAGGTAAAAGACAAAATGGAGTGGCTGTAGCAGCTTCATTTATAGTTTTTTTCCAGTTGCAAACACCTCTTTGTTCCTGCTGAGAAAAGTCCAGCCCCATGGAGTCCTGGAGTCACATGGGCAGACCACATGACCATGCATGACTCATTATTTGCAGGCAGAAGCCATTATGCCCAGGCTGCCTTGTCGGTTCTCTGTAGCCTTCTTGTCTGGGTTGGGGCATTCCAAGCTCCCAGAGTCCATTGTGTCGCTGATTGCTCGTAATGGCCCATCAAGCCCCGAGCAGAGCTGACGCCCAGTATTCTGGAATGTCCCTCTGGCAGCACAATATTTGGGAAGACAGACAGTCCAGAGCCAATATTCATAACTTCAACTGCCAAATTGATACACACACATGGAATAGATACATACATAAGACACCTGTTATGACCCCCTTCACATAATATTTTGTGCACCCATTGATCTACACGGTACCAAACTATTTCAGTACCGTGACACCAGGGCAAGAATCTCACCCGGCTCCCACCTTCCCGGGTCCGACCTCTGAGCAGCCAGCATCCCCTGCCCCTCCACGCACTTCCCCCAGTGAGTCCGCCCAGGCAGGGTCCTGGGGGAACCAGAGGGTCCTGCCCCCCCAACTCCACAGTCAGACGTGACTCTCAGCCAGCCAGTAAAACAGAAGGTTTATTAGACGACAGGAACAGGGTTTAAAACCGAGCTTGTAGGAACAGAGAACAGGACCCCTCAGCCGGGTCCATCTTGGGGGGCAGGGAGCCCATCTGAGCCAGCCAGCCATTTCCCCAGCCAGATCCAAACTGAAATCCTTCCCCCCACACCTCTGCCTTTGCCTCTTCCCCGGGCCAGGAGGTCCCCTGATCCCTTTGTTCTCCAACCTCTTCAGTTGGCACCTTGCGGGGAGGGGCCCAGGCCATCAGTTGCCAGGAGACAGGTGTGACGGTGCTGTTCCTGGTGGGATCCAATTGTGAGTGTCAGATCAGGACAGATTGCTTCCAAAGGGGCAACTACAGCCCAAAGCTGGGGTTTTTCCACACTAAGGTAAACCAAACCAGCCAAACAGAAAAGACTTTGGTTTCGTCCCACTGGCTAACCACAAGTCACACAAGCAATCCCCTAGACACTCCAGCTTCCCAGTATCACCACCAGCAGCCACCTGTCCTGGGGACCAATGGTTATGAAAACCAATCCCCCAAATAAAGAAAACGGTTCTCCCCAATTCCAAAGAATCAGGCCCCAGACCCAGGTCAATATACAAATCAGATCTTACCACAAATCACGCTGTAGCCAATCCTTTAGAATCTAAAATCTAAAGGTTTATTATAAAAGGAAAAAGGTCTAGGTGAGGGTTAGGAAAGGTTAAAAGAAATCAATTACATGCAGTAATGGCAAATCTCTTAGTTCAGGTTTGCAGCAAAGGTAGAATAACTGCAGGTTCAAATCAAAGTCTTTGGATGCACCCCATTTAGGGGATGGGTCAGCACCTTAGTTCAGAGTTCACCTGTGTAGCAAAGTCCATTCAGAGCTGGAAGCAGGGCAGGCTGCAGAGAAGACAAAATGGAGGACGTTCTTCCAGGCTTTATAGACTTCCTCCTGTGGGCGAAGACCCTCCTCCTCCTTATGCAGAGTCTGGTTGCAAACTGCAGGTCCACAGCCACATGGTCCAATTCCCAGACTCTCAACGATTCAGTTTTTGCCCAGGCATGTCCCATTCCTGGGGAGGCTCCTCGGGTGTGGACAGAGTTCATTGTGCAGTTGATGGCCCTTTAATGGGCCATCAGTCAGGCCATTCAAGTTAACACCAGCTTGCCTGAGATTTCACCCCAGAAGCCAAGCAGAAGTTTGAAGTGCAGGCACCATATATCCAATATCCATAAATTCAGTTCCAAAAAGATACACACATATCAATGACATATTCACCCTCCATAACCTGGTCATAGACACCCGCTATGACCCCTTCACATAATATTTGGTACCCCAATGATCTACATGGTACCCAATTATTTTGGTACTGTGACAACAGGGTGTCGCCATTCCCTGTGCTCTGCAACAATCACACCCTTATCCCACCGCCTAGCCCAGGGGTGGGCAAACTACGGCCCACGGGCCAGATCCGGATCACGAGACCGTCCCCACCGGCCCGCCTGAGCTCCGGCGGGGGAGGCTGCTCCTGGCTCACCCCCACCTTCCCCGCTCTTCTGGAGCTCAGCACGGCTCAACTCCAGCAAAGGAGGCGGCTCCCAGCCCATCCCCTGCTCTCCCGGAGCTCAGCGCCACGCGCCAGGGCTGCCCGCTCCTCCGGGAGAGCAGTGCAGCATGTGCACCACCGGCAGGGCCACCAGCGTGGTAAGGGGGCATAGCAGGGGGTGTTGTGTTGGTTAAGGGACAGGGAGTCTCGGGGGCTGTCGGGAGAGGGGGCTGTTGGATGGGATGGAGGTTCTGGGCAGGGAGTGGTCGGGGAAGAGGTTGAGGGGGGTGGATAGGACATGGGAGTCCCAGGGTGGGGTGTCAGGAGGCAGCAGTGTGGATAGGGGTGGGGGCAGATAGGGAGCAGGGGGAGTTGAGAAGTGGGTAGGGTCCTGGGTGGCAGTCAGTCTGTGGGGGTCTCTGGAGGGGGCAGTCACGGGACAAGGAGCAGAGGGGCTTAGATGGGGGTGGGGTGCTGTGGGTGGTGGTTAGGGTGGGGGGTCTCGGGAGGGGGCAATCAGGGGACAAGGGGGGGTTGAATGGGATTCTAAGGGGGGCAGTCGGGGGGCAGGAAGTGGGAGGGGGTCGGATGGGGGCGTGGCTGGGGCTGTTTACGGGGGCACAGCCTTCCCTGACCCAGCCCTCCATACAACTTTTCAACCCTAATGTGGCCCTCGGGCCAAAAAGTTTGCCCACCCATGACCTAGAGACTTAAGAAATGCATGGGGGAAACTGAGGCACCCACACAATCTGCAGAGGAAACATTAAGAACAGTCCCCACTTCGTCACACCAGACACTTCTCTACTCAGGTGAGGGTCCCAAGGCAGCTCTGCCCCAGGGCTTCCTCCCTGATCCTCCTCGGCTCTCCTCACAAGGGACCGCAGAGTATGTCCCTCGCTCCCTGCAGCCCCCGTCTGCTGACCCCCGGCTGGTCCTGGGCCACGCTCCAGGGGTTGCCTGGCCTCTCCTTCTCCAGTTAACTCTTTCAGAGCCAGGATGGAGAACTCCCCATCACATCCTGTCCATGCAACTCCTGAGCCGCTGTGCTGTGGACTCTACACTCTCTGGTAGCGTAGCATCAATAAACCCCACCCATGGGCCCAACCCCCCCAGCGAGGGGTCCTGGCAGGTGGGGGGACGAGCCCAGAGCTGCCATGACACAGCCTCTCGGGAGCTCATCCCCCTCCCCATTTCAACCCCCCGCTCCAGGTGGCCTCCCTGCTGCGCGGCCAGTTGGCTGGGGTGGTGGAGGAGTGTGTGGTGGTGGATTGTCGCTACCCCTATGAATTCGCTGGGGGACACATACAGGTAAGCGAGCCCGGCTCAGCCCGTCCTGCTCCCAGGCAAGGGGCAGCCTGGGGTGCAGAGAGGGAGCTGCCGCTGCTCCGCTTCAAAGGACCCTACGGAGAGCGGGGCAGGGCACTGTCTGTGGGGGGAGCTCCCGGCTGCTCCAGTCCTGCCCCGTCCCAGCAGGGGGCGCTCTGTGGGGAGGGGGCAGGGCACTGTCTGTGGGGGGAGCTCCCGGCTGCTCCAGTCCTGCCCTGTCCCAGCAGGGGGTGCTGTGGGGGGGGGCAAGTCACTGTCTGTGGGGGGAGCGCCCGGCTGCTCCAGTCCTGCCCCGTCCCAGCAGGGGGTGCTGTGTGGGGAGGGGGCAGGGCACTGTCTGTGGGGGGAGCGCCCGGCTGCTCCAGTCCTGCCCCGTCCCAGCAGGGGGTGCTGTGTGGGGAGGGGGCAGGGCACTGTCTGTGGGGGGAGCGCCCGGCTGCTCCAGTCCTGCCCCGTCCCAGCAGGGGGTGCTGTGTGGGGAGGGGGCAGGGCACTGTCTGTGGGGGGAGCGCCCGGCTTCTCCAGTCCTGCCCTGTCCCAGCAGGGGGTGCTGTGTGGAGCCGGCTGTGGGGATTATTACACTGTTCAAATCCTAGAAGCATCATGCTGGATCCCGGGCTGCCCAGTGGTTTGGCCCATGGAGAAGGGGTGGGGGCCATGGCACTTTGCCAGCTCCCATTGACCCCATCCATGGGATGCCCCCCCCCCGGCCCTGAAGGTGGGGAAGGAGCCCTGAGCCCTGGTCCTGCCTGTGCTGCCTGCTGACCCTCCCCCCCCCCCCCCGCTCTCCTTGCTCTCGCGCAGGGCGCCCTGAATTTGTACCAAGAAGAGCAGCTGGCGCGGTGGTTCCTGCTGGATCCCTTGGGCACGACCCCGGGCCCCCGCAGCAGCATCCTCATCTTCCACTGCGAGTTCTCCTCTGAGAGAGGCCCCCGCCTGTAAGTGCCTGGGGGACCCCCTCCCGCCCTGCTCATCCCCCTGCCGAGGTCTCTGTGACAGGGAGGAGCCACAGAGCTGGGGAGTCCCCAGCCTCAGTCCATGTACCCATGACCCCTCCTGCCTCACTTCACCCAATCAGACTCACCCACCCCGTCCTGTTCTGTGGGTGTAGGGGGGGGGTCCCTAGAGTGACAAGCGGGGAAGGGCTCCGTGGTGAAATCCCTCTATCATCGAGCAGGTGCCGCAGCCTGAGGAGAATGGACCGAGATGCCAACCGGTACCCAGAGCTCCGGTACCCACAGCTGTATGTGCTACGTGGTGGCTACAAGGAGTTTTACCAGCACTTCCAGGTACTTAGGGGGCTGTTGCAGGGGGCAGGAGGGGGGCATAACCTAGAACAGAACCCAAGAGAGTCCTGACTCCCAGCCTCCTGCTCTAATCACTAGACCCCACTCCCCTCCCAGAGTCGGGATAGAACCCAGGAGTCCTGGCTCCCAGCCCCCTGCTTTAACCCCCCCCCCCCCCCCCCGCCAGGGCAAGGGTCACATGCACTCTCTCTCTCTAGGATCTCTGTGAGCCCCAGGGTTATGTTCATATGCGGCACAAGGACTTCCGAGCCGAGCTTAGGAAATACCAGCGGAGGAAACAGCCTTGGAGCCTGCGCAGGATCCGCAAAGAGCTTTTCAAGCCCGTGTCCACAGGGCCTCCCCTCCCATAGCAAACCAGAGCCCATCCCGGACTCACAGCAAGGTACACCCTATCCCCACCCCTCGCCTCTGAAATGGAGGCACCCCTTTCCCATTGGGCAGATCTGTCACATTGTTTGGGGTCATATAGATCATTGGTGCAACCAAGGTCCTGTAGGGGCACCAAATATCGTGTAAAGGGGGTTATATAAGGTGTCTACGACCAGGGTATGGTCCGCTGGTTATGATTAGTCTATCGGTATGTGTGTATCTTTTTTTGTAGCTAAAGTTATGGATATTGGCTATATGGTGCCTGTATTTCAAACTTATGCTTGGCTTCTGGGTGAAATCTCAGACAAGCTGTTGTTAACTTGGCTGGCCTGGCTGATGGCCCATTAAGGACCATCAGCTACACGATGAACTTTGTAGATGCCTGTCCACACCCGAGCTTCTCCAGGAATGTGACCTGCCTGGTCAGGAACTGAATCGTGGAGAGTCTGGTAATTGGACCATGTGGCTATAAACCTCCATTTTGCAACTGGACTCTGCATAAGGAGGGGGGGGGTCTTCCCACAAGAGGAAATCTATAAAACCTGGAGAAATTTCCTCATTTTGTCGTCAAGCTCCAGCCTAGCACCTACCTCTGGATGGATTTTGCTACAAGCGAAGCTCTGGCCAACAGATTGATGATCCATCCTGGAGGGGATGCATTCCAGAGACTTTGATTTGAACTGGCAGTTTATTTTACAACTGCAAGCCTGAACCAAGAGATGTGCCATCACTGCATGTAATTGATTTCATTTAACCATTCCTAACCCTCACCTAGACCTTTTTCCTTGTATAATAAACCTTTCGATTTTAGATTCTAAAGGATTGGCAACAGCGTGATTTGTGGGTAAGATCTGATTTGTATATTGACCTGGGTCTGGGGCCTGATTCTTTGGAATTGGGGAGAACCGTTTTCTTTATTTGGGGGATTGGTTTTCATAACCATTGGTCCCCAGGACAGGTGGCTGCTGGTGGTGATACTGGGAAGCTGGAGTGTCTAGGGGGATTGCTTGTGTGACTTGTGGTTAGCCAGTGGGCGAAACCAAAGTCTTTTCTGTTTAGCTGGTTTGGTTTGCCTTAGTGTGGAGAAACCCCAGCTTTGGGCTGTAGTTGCTCTTTAGAAGCAATTTGTCCTGATTTGGCACTCACAGTTGGATCCCACCAGGAACAGCATCATCACACCTGTCCACAGGGCCTCCCCTCCCATAGCAAACCAGAGCCCATCCCTGACTCACAGCAAGGTATCCCCTAGCCCCACTTCTCACCTCTGAAATGGAGGCACCCCTTTCCCGTTGGTCAAATCAGACCTTCCCCTGCGAGCTGCCTCTGGAGCTCCAGCATCCCAGCTGTAATTTAAAACTTGACCTCTATGGTTACAAAGAAACCTTCAAAATTATGGCTCTGTGAGTGCACCTGATGCAGTGACGTCTTCCTGAGTCTGCAGGCAGCCTGAAATGATAGCTCTGCGAGGTCGAACTGCTCGTTGAACAATGCTGACACCAAATCAACATCCAAGTTTTCATTTCGGACCCAAAGAGACAGGACAGCGGAGGATCCATCATTTCATGGAGACCTGCGCAATTTGCTTTTATGGGAGTCTTCAAAAGGGTGGCGTTTGGTCTGTGGGTGGAGCTGGGTGCACATCACTACTTCCCTCTCAAACTGGCCACTGCCCTGCCCCCAGGGCAGTGATTGACAGGAGCTTTCCCCCTAGGGCCACCCTCAGCCCCCTACCCTTCTCTCGCTCCCCCTTCTTGCCAGGCAAATACAATAAAAGGGCAGCAGACCGAGTAACTCAAACCTGGACTGATGCAGCAGCAGCTTTAAGGCCTGGCTCTTTGTGGCCACCTTGGTCTCCTCTTGTTCCTGCCTACTCTCCCCTCCCTCCTTCCCTTCCAAACATGCTCCCTCCCCTCTCTTGCTGAGCCACCCCTGGGAAATCATGCCTCTCCAATCTACTAGAATTCTTTGAGGGGGTCAACAAGCTTGTGGACAAGGGGGATCCAGCGGATATAGTGTACTTAGATTTTCAGAAAGCCTTTAACAAGGTCCCTCGCAAAGCCTCATAAGCAAAGTAAGCTGTCCTGGATAAGAGGAAGGTTTCTCTCTTGAATTGGTAACTGTTTAAAAGATAGGAAAGAGAGGGTAGGAATCAATGGTCAGTTTTCAGAAGGGAGAGAGGTCAACAGTGGTGTCCCCAGGGTCTGTACTGGGCCTTGTCCTGTTCAACATCTTCATAAACGACCTGGAAAAAGGGAGTACCAGTGAGGAGGTGGCAAAATTTGGCAGATGATACTAAACTACTGGAGATAGTGGAGTCCCAGGCAGACTGCGAAGAGCTACAAGTGGATCCCACAACACTGCGTGAGTGGGCAACAGAAAGGCAGAGGAAACTCCGTGTTGATCAGTGTAGTGATGCCCATTGGAAAACATCATCCCGACTGTCCATATCCAACGGCGGGTCTGAATCAGCTGTTACCCCCCGAGCGATCTCGGCGTGGCCGTGGCGAGTTCCCCGCGGGCAGCGGCAGACACGGCGAGCGGCTGGGAATCACCCGGGAAGGGGCCGTAATCGGACGGAAGAACGTCGTGTTGCCCGTCGTGGACCCGCGGGGCAGAGCCGCCCCTCTGGAGGAAGCGCTGCGGGGCGAGGACGGGGTCACGGGCCAGCTGCCCTGCGCCGAGAGGGGAACCATGCCCAGGACTCCTGCCCCCGTGTTCCCCTGGACCCGGCCCGGGCCCTGCAGCGCAGCCCACCCCCTGAGGAGGGACGCGTGAGAGCTCTGATTGGCTGTTCTGCCCCGGCATGCGGGGCAGTGCGGCACACAGCCAATCAGAAGGCTCAAATTCGAAAGGGGTCGCGTGGCCGCCCGTGCAGGCGCGTGGGTATTGGGCAGGCCGCAGGCCCCACAGAGATTTAGGTGGCGTCTCTGATCCACACTTTACAGTAACAGTGTAACGGCTGTAGTGACGTCACGGCAGCTGAAGGTCACGTTGCCCTTCACCGCGCGCTCCGTGCTAGTGTTCGTGCTCCCTAGGCAGCCCTTCAGAACGCATGCGCCACAGCTTCTCGTCCGCCACGCGCATGCTCCAACTGGCGGGGTTGCTCCGGGGAAATGCTGGTGGTACAATGAAGAGGGTGCGCATGCGTCTGACCCTGCTCGCGGGACGGGCTCGAGGGCGCACGAGCGCAGGCCGCGCGAGTCTGCCTGGAGCCAGGTGCGCCATGGCGTGAGAGGCTGGTGGGACGAGCTCTCGGGCGCGCGGGCGGGCAGGGGAGGAGCCCGTGGGACTCGGGCGCATGCGCAGTGCGGGTCCGCGCGGCGTTGGCGCAGTCCGTCTCGAGCGCCGCAGTCCCGCCATGGCCGCCTACCGGCTCGTGCTGCTGCGGCACGGCGAGAGCGCGTGGAACCTGGAGAACCGCTTCAGCGGCTGGTACGACGCCGACCTCAGCCCGGCCGGCAGCCGGGAGGCGCAGCGCGGCGGGGAGGCGCTGAGAGGTACCGGGACCGGCCGGGGGGGGGGGGAGACTGCACTGGGGGGGAGGGGGATGGAGCGGTGTCGGGGGGGGGGGAGGAGGGGGGGTGCTGGGGGGGAGGGGATGGAGCGGTGTCGGGGGGGGAGGAGGGGGGGTGCTGGGGGGGAGGGGGATGGAGCGGTGCCGGGGGGGGAGGAGGGGGGGTGTGCTGGGGGGGAGGGGGATGGAGCGGTGCCGGGGGGGGAGGAGGAGGGGGGGGTGCTGGGGGGGAGGGGGATGGAGCGGTGCCGGGGGGGGAGGAGGGGGGGGTGTGCTGGGGGGGAGGGGGATGGAGCGGTGCCGGGGGGAGGAGGGGGGGTGTGCCGGGGGGGGAGGAGGGGGGGTGTGCTGGGGGGGAGGGGGATGGAGCGGTGCCGGGGGGGGGGAGTAGGAGGGGGTGGTGCTGGGAGGGGGATCGAGCCGGTGGGGGAGCGGTGCGGGTGGAGGAGAGGGGCACTGGGGGGGAGCGGGGGGGGGCGAAGGAGGGGGGTGCTGGGAGGGGGAGGAGGACGGTGCGGGTGGAGGAGAGGGGCACTGGGGGGGAGCGGGGGGGGCAGAAGGAGGGGGGTGCTGGAGGGGGAGCGGGGGGGAGGAGGATGGAGAGGGGCACTGGGGGGGTGCTGGGAGGGGGAGCGGGGGGGGAGGAGGAAGGAGAGGGGCACGGGGGGAGCGGGGGGCAGAAGGAGGGGGGTGCTGGGAGGGGGAGCGGGGGGAGGAGGAAGGAGAGGGGCACGGGGGGAGCGGGGGGGCAGAAGGAGGGGGGGGTGCTGGAGGGGGAGCGGGGGGGGGGGAGGAGGAAGGAGAGGGGCACTGGGGGCAGAAGGAGGGGGGGTGCTGGGAGGGGAGCGGGGGGCAGAAGGAGGGGGGTGCTGGGAGGGGGAGCGCGGGGGGAGGAGGAAGGAGAGGGGCGGGGGGGGCAGAAGGAGGGGGGGTGCTGGGAGGGGGAGCGGGGGGGAGGAGGAAGGAGAGGGGCACTGGGGGGGGAGCGGGGGGGGCAGAAGGAGGGGGGGTGCTGGGAGGGGGAGCGGGGGGAGGAGGAAGGAGAGGGGCACTGGGGGGGGAGCGGGGGGGGCAGAAGGAGGGGGGGTGCTGGGAGGGGGGAGCGGGGGGGAGAGGAAGGAGAGGGGCACTGGGGGGGAGCGGGGGGGGCAGAAGGAGGGGGGGGTGCTGGGAGGGGGGAGCGGGGGGAGGAGGAAGGAGAGGGGCACTGGGGGGGGAGCGGGGGGGGCAGAAGGAGGGGGGGTGCTGGGAGGGGGAGCAGGGGGGAGGAGGAAGGAGAGGGGCACTGGGGGGCAGAAGAGGGGGGGTGCTGGGAGGGGGAGCGGGGGGCAGAAGGAGGGGGGTGCTGGGAGGGGGAGCACGGGGGGAGGAGGAAGGAGAGGGGCGCGGGGGGGCAGAAGGAGGGGGGGTGCTGGGAGGGGGGAGCGGGGGGCAGAAGGAGGGGGGGTGCTGGGAGGGGGATTGAGCTGGTGGGCGAGTGGTGCGGGGGGGAGGAGACAGACACTGGGGGGGGGGTTACCGGTGCCTGGCAGGGCTGCCTGTGGGGGTGGCAGCAGCCGAAGCCCCAGCCTGAGGGGTAGTGACAACAGTGGAGCCCATCGGTGACCCCCCTCCCGGCCTGTGCTCAGGGTGCTCCTGGGGTGAGGGGCCATCCCCCCCCCCCCACGCTGCTGCCAAAGGCTCGGGCTGGGGGCACCCGTGGGGAGGGTGCTGCAGGCTGGGGGGAGTGAGTAAGAGGCGCCCCGGGTCCCCTTCCCAACTCTGCCATTGACCCACGTTGTGACCTTGGGCACGTCTCTCCTGTCTCTGCCTCTGACCACCTGCAAAATGGAGTAGTACTTGCCCATCCCTATGGAGACTGCAGGGCAGCCTGAGGAGGAAGGGCAGCCTGGAGAGCCCAGCTTCATTAGGAGAAGGTGTTTTGAAGTCCTCTGAAATAGTGCACAGCCCGTCGGCACCGCAGTGTGGTGACTGAGCCATCCCTCCATGCACGTTCTCGCCCATCCCGCACTGGGGCTGCTGTGCAGCCCGGGAGATGCTCTGCTCTGACAGGCTGCCTTTGCCAGGACTCCCGGCTCCCTCTCCCTGGCGCTGAGTCATTCGGAAGTGATGCTCGACGTGCACGTCTCAGCCATGACTGGACGCACGGCCCTCTTCTCTCTGGGGAGCGGGGGAGCAGGGCTGCGGTAGTGGTGAGACAGACTGTGCGCTGGTTGTGGCATGTTCCCTCCCCACAGCCTGTGAGGGAAGCAGAGTCATTGACAGGAAATTGCAGGACCCATTTCGTCCCTCTTGCTTGCTAGACTCAAATGAGACCGTAGGCAGCAGAGTGCCTGATTCATTTCTCCTGCAGGTGCTATCTGGGTGCAGCAGACGGCGATAGGCCCTGGCCCACCGTGCCCCGGGCTGGGACAAAGCTCGGTTTATCTAATCACATTGCTGCAAAAATGTGCTAGAATAGAAAGGGTCTGAGCAAATCTGTGCTGCAGCCGCTCTGTCAAGTCACAGCCCGTGCTGGTTCTCGCGCAGGTTAGCCGCTCTCTCCTGGGCACCTGCGGGACGGAGGAGAACGAGTACAGTGTGATCCTGGGTTAGATGAGCCGGGTGCCAGGCGAGTCCCGGCAAGCTGCACTGTGCTGCATGGTCCCCTCTCCACCTCCCCCTGGAACTAGTCAGCAGCCTTGCGTAACCCCATTGCCTCTTCTCCTCAGAGCCCCGGTCATCTTCTGCCTGGGGCAGCGCTCTCCAGAGTCGAAGCGGGTCAGCGCTCTCCAGAGTCGAAGCGGGGCAGCGCTCTCCAGAGTCGAAGCGGGGGCAGCGCTCTCCAGAGTCGAAGCGGGGCAGCGCTCTCCAGAGTCGAAGCGGGCAGCGCTCTCCAGAGTCGAAGCGGGGCAGCGCTCTCCAGAGTAGAAAGCTCTGTTGCCTACCAGGATGAGGGGATTTCTGAGGCAGTGGTGGGAATGGAGCCCCCTGGTTCCTGTCTGCAGCAGAACTCAGGAACCTCCTCCTGTGTGTGGCGCTGTCCTTTGCACTGGTGCACCACTGCTGGCTGAGGGCTCAGGTGCCTCTGCAGGGCAGGCCTGGCCTGGTGCAACTGCCAGCTGCATCACACTCCCTGCCATTGTAGCTGTGTGGCCCATGGGGGGTATGGGTCGGGTCGGGGGGCTTAGCCACCCACTCAGTGCTGTGTAGGGCCAGAGCTCCTGGATGCTCTCATGTTCCCGAGATGGGCTCAGGCCAGTGATCGAGCTCCTCTGGTCGGGGAGGGGGCTCTCAGTGCCCTTCTCTCCTCCAGCCCTGCCCTATGAGCCCACAGCTCTCCCCGCATGCTCCCCAAGCTCTGGAGAGGAAGCAGGGACTGCCCGGAGCTCCACCCCACTGAGGTTACATAAGCGTCCTGGCTTTCCACTTCAGCAAGCTGAGCTGCCTTGTGATTGGTGGGCACAGCCTGGCCAGACTGTGGAAGGGGGGCCAGCTTGTTGGGGGGGCACGTTCGCCCTCGTCAGGCATTGGGGAGAGCAGAGGATCTGCAGTGAAGCCGTAGTGATTCAGCAGCTTAAAGTCCTTCAGAGGCAAAATATTCCCTTTCCGTTGTCCCTGTGACTCGCAGGCTGGTCCATCGGGTCACACCAGCCTGAGGACGAATCCGTGCAGGCCCGAGACCGGAGAACAGCAGCTAATGTGATCTCCAAACTTGATGGCCTGGGTGGAGCCGATTCACTGCCGGGGGGTGAAGCCGATTCACTGCCGGGGGGTGAAGCCGATTCACTGCCGGGGGGTGAAGCCGATTCACTGCCGGGGGGTGAAGCCGATTCACTGCCGGGGGGTGAAGCCGATTCACTGCCGGGGGGTGAAGCCGATTCACTGCCGGGGGGTGAAGCCCATCCTCGCTGCTTCTGTCGACTCCTGAGTGCGCTGGGGGCCTGCTGGGGCTGGGCATAAGCAGCGGCTGGAGGCCGTGGTGCCCCGGAAAGGCCAGTGCCGGGGAGTTCTGGGCCCGGTGCCGTCTGTGGTGGTGGGTCAGAGACTCCTGGCATCTGGTGGGGTGCTGTGCGCTGATGGCCTCGGTTCTGATCCCTTTCAGATGCTGGCTACGAGTTCGACATCTGTTTCACCTCGGTCCAGAAGCGGGCAATCCGCACGCTCTGGATGGTGCTGGATGCCATCGACCAAATGTGGCTGCCTGTGGTGCGGACCTGGCGCCTCAATGAAAGGCACTATGGTGGCCTGACAGGCCTCAACAAGGCTGAGACAGCTGCTAAGCACGGGGAGGCCAGGTGAAGATCTGGAGACGTTCCTATGACATCCCACCACCTCCCATGGAACCGGACCACCCTTTCTACAGCACCATCAGCAAGGTAAGGGGGGGCCTCGCAGCTCTGCCTTCTCCCTCTCCCACCACAGCTGAATGAGGCCCCTGGGCTGGGGAGAAGGTTGGCTGGCACGAGAGTCGTCATTCTATGGGATCCTGTGTGAGTGGGGGGAGGGGGTGCTACTGCATAGTCCTAGCTGGAGCTGGGTGACATTTTTGGGGCGAATACTTTATTTGCTGAAAAAATGCAGCTTTGTATCGACCAAAACTGCACTGAGATTTGGCAGATTGGGTTGGTCAAAAAAGAGCGACATGCAGGTTGAAAGGTGGATAGTTCGGCTTCTTTCCGAGGGGAGACAACATGGGGACACAATGCTGCCATTGACCCAAACCCTATTCAGGAATCGCTGTTTCAGGACAACCCAAAGGAAACCTTTTCGGGGTGTGTGTGTTCAACAGTCAAACCAGACAGCTAGTCCTTGGCCCGGCGCCAGTCCTTTCCGCGGCTCCTCTTCTCCCAGCCCAGGGCTGGCTGGAGGTGCACTTGGCATGGCCCTGGGCGCCTCTTCCCCCAGCGTGGTCTCTGGCACGCAGCTCCACCCGGACTTCCTGCTGCCCTCGCTCCATGTCACCGGTGACTAAGGATTTCAGACTGCTGGCTGGTCTCAGTCTCGGCTCGCTGTCCTGTCCCAGCAGAAGACACTGACTGCCCCAGGCGCTGCACAGGCAGGGCTGGAGCCCTGGTGTGCTGTTAATAGTTAGAGTCCCGTGCAGCTCTCTGGGGTGTTTACTCTGCAGTGAACCCTGCTCCTAGCTAGGGCCTGCAGAACCCAGCTGCCAGGTGAAAAATGTCTCCTCGCCATGGGAAAGGCACGGCAATCCCGGTGAGCCTCAGGAACGAGAACCGTCTCCCTGGCCTAAGTGTACCTTGGGTCTGGGTCCCTCTGTTAATGGGCTGGCTTGCTCTGCCGATCGGCCAGCCCCACTGCCCCCAATAACCCAGTGGGGACACGGAGCAGGACAGCAGAGTGGTGGGTGGGGCTCCCTGCAGGAACTCTCGGTTCCAGGGCATGAACCGGTGGGCATGCCCCCACATGGGGCCCAGAGCACTTCTCTAGCTCGCATTGCTGCCCGTGGCCACGGTGACTGAGGACTCTTGGTGCTCGTTCCCCAGGACCGGCGTTACGCCGACCTGACCGAGGACCAGCTGCCGACCTGCGAGAGCCTGAAGGACACCATTGCCCGGGCCCTGCCCTTCTGGAACGAGGAGATCGTCCCCAGATCAAGGAGGGCAAGCGAGTTCTTGTGGCTGCCCATGGCAACAGCCTGCGAGGGATTGTTAAGCACCTGGAAGGTACGGACGCTCAGTGGGGCTACGGGCTGGCTTGGCCCCAGGCTCAGCACCTGGGAGCGCTGGCCCGGGGGGGGGGGGGGGCGTCTAACCGAACTCAGTCCCCTACCCGCTCAGCTCCCTGCTGGAGGAGCACGTGTGGGGCTCGGTGGGTGACGGTGCCGTGTGTTCGCAGGCATGTCCGAAGAGGCCATCATGGAGCTCAACCTGCCCACCGGCATCCCCATCGTCTACGAGCTGGACAAGAACCTGAAGCCCATCAAGCCCATGCAGTTCCTGGGGGACGAGGAGACGGTCCGCAAGGCCATGGAGGCTGTGGCGGCTCAGGGCAAAGCCAAGAAGTGAAGGCAGGGAGCAGAGGCTTGTGAGCAGTAGCAGAGCCCCTTCCCGCCCCCTCCCCTGCACACAAGAACCAAGTACAGAGCCCGCTCCTGGGACCTGCATCCTCCACAGACAGCCCTGCAAACCCACAGGCCCGCTAGAGCCTCTCCTCAAAGGGGGGGAGCCCAATGGCCATAGGCAGGCGGTACTCCTCTGCCAGGCTCCAGCGAGCCTGGGCTAGCCAGGGCCTGTGGAGGGTTCCCCAGACAGTCCCCCTGGGCCTTCCTAGCTGCACTGGGCTCACGGGGAGCTGTCGTCACAGTCACGGGTGGGTGAGGTGGAGTCAGGGACCAGTCTTGCTCTCCCTGCCCCTGGGCCTTTGTCCTGGTTTTCTTCTTGAAGAGGGCCCTGTTTGGGCTGCTGCTGTAGCAGGGACTGGACCCAGCTCTCCAGGGGCAGCCCTTTAATTTATTGCTGTCAAACCCCGGCCTGGGGAGGGGGCGTCTGGAGCCAGTGTCTGCCCTGCCCTCTAGAACTTCTACTGCCACAGCCGCCCCTTGCCTGCCCGTGTAGTGCTAGTGAAGCACCGCTCCTGTCTGTTCGCCCACGCGCTTGTGCACCTGGCACGGGCCGGGCGCCTGGGTTTGCACTGGTCTCGTGTAACTGTTCAACGATAGCGGTTGTCTCGTTAAGTACAATAAAGGAGTGATGTGCAATAGCCCCTGTCTGTCCGGTCCCTTGGCGGGGCCCTCCAGTGCCAGCACAGAGGGAACAGGGGGGAATACGGGCCTGCAAGCTCCCTGGGCCCTGACACCCAGTACGCACAGGCCAGGCCAGCTGCTCCCTGTTTCCCTTTCCTCCACCTCTAGCCAGGGCACAGTCTGATCTCCCCTTCCCGTGGGCACAATCCTGCCAGCTGCTCCTGGAGCACCTGCTGGAAAGGAGCCAGCTCCGCTCCACTGCTGCTGACAAGACAGCAGGACTGTCCCCAGCCCCTGCCAGGCCAGACGTGTTCACAGGCCCGTGAGCCTGACCTGCCTGGTCCTGGTAGAGGGGGATGGATGGGAGAATGCCGCAAGGGGGGGGGGGGGGGGGGCGCTGCAATGCCTCGGCATTCCTGGGGTGGCACCGTGGCTGTGACGGGTGTCCACAACTTGTGCCACCTGAACTCCAAGGGAACACCCTGAACACAGCCCCTGGTGGGGGGCTCTCAGCTGCTGCTGCTTCCCCTCCCCCAACCCAATTACAGAGGGTTAGGGGACACCAGGGGCTGGGGAACTTAGAGGAAATTTCAGGGTCATGAAAACTGCCTTTAGGGAGGATGCAAGAGGGATTGGCAGGACTCCCCCCCACCTCAGGAGCAGTGCAAAGACAGCATTGGGGGGGGGGGGGGGGGGGGAAGAGAGAACAGCCTCCCTGGGCTGGGCCCTGGCTATCTGCCCACACCTGAGGCCAGTCACTGAGTCTGGTCTCACTCCCGGACACCTTCCTGGAGAAGTCCAGGTGGAGAAGTCCAGGCTGGGCAGTAGGGGCAGCCCCTAGGGTGGTTCCCTTTGAGCCTGGGCATCAAGTGGCACAGAAGCCCCTACCCAGGGTCAGTGTGCTGGCTCTGCAGTGCCCTGGCAGCGCCTGGATGCCAGCTTGTAGGCATGGCCCCATAGCACCCTCACCAGCACGACAGGAGCCCAGAGCTCTCCAGGGAAATGTTTATTCATGGCACAGCAGTTTAAAACCCTCGCTGGAGAGCAGGACCCCCCCAACCGTAACACAATCCAGAATCCAGTGGCTGCTCCAGCAGGTGCAGGCTGCATGCCCTGGCCCCCTGCCCTGCAGTGGGTCACTCTGGTTAAGGGATGACCGTGGAGGCAGGGTGGCAGCTAGGTCTGCAGGAACTCCGGCTGCACTCGGGCCACCTTGCGGAGCTCCTTGGAGTGTGTCCTGGGGCACTGCATCTCACACCAGCTGATTGGCACCATCTGTGCCCCCTAGAGCCAACCACAACAGTCAGGGTCCCGCTTCCCGAGGGGCTCGGAGTAAGGAAGGTTCCAAGCGCCATGGGACTGCAGCCCCCTCGAGGGGAGAGTCACGTGGTCCGCTGCCAGTGCCGCCTCCCACTGACTGCAGTGCTCTGCCAAGAGCATCACCCAGGCTCCCCTCCCCACAGGCCTGCAAAGGAATCCAGGCTCCCAGCTTTTGAGCCGTTCTCAGCCAGGTCCTGATGCTCATTCCTCCTCCATCACCCCCCGGGGAGGCCCTGAGGTATCAGGGAGTTGGAGGTGAGGCTGCCGGCCAGATCTCCCTGCCAGGCCTGGGAGCCAGCGACTTACCTGCTTCGCTGTGAGCCACCACCACACCCAGCTCGTTCTCGGCCGTGCTCAGCAGGTAGTTGGACTGCACGTCCCCCAGGGAGATCTAGCCCAGGCAGGTTAAAGGAAAAGGCTCTAGGGCTGGGCTGGCCACTCCCCCTCCCCCCACAGGGAAGGATACCACTTTGGCCAGGACTATGTCCCCCGGACGGAAACTCTTGTAAACTTCCACCTGCCGGAGAGAAGACGGGGGACAGGTTAGTGGGGGAGGGGGCAGGACCAGGGGCAGTTCCTTTTGCAGAGGAGCCATGTCCTGGAGCGCCCCGGGCGATGGTCTGGAACCGCTCCCTAGGAAGCCAGACCGGACTTTGGGGGAAGTGTCCCCTCTCCGTACACAGCCTGTCTCCAAGGCTAGGAGCTTCACGGGTCCCCACTTCCACCTTCTGCCCCTCCGTGTGCTTCCCCCAGCAAGCCCGCCTGGGCGGGGTCCTGAGGGAGCCCGTGGATTCTGCACCCCAAATCCACAAGGGGAAACTGAGGCATACATACTGAGGCATACACACACACACACTATTCCTGTTCCATCACAAGCCACATCCAGTAGTCCCATTACCTTGACAACAGCCCCGTGGACCACCCAGGGACAGCGGGGAGCCCCAGCCACTGCACCCTGCTCAGCCTGTCCTGGGGAGGGGAGGAGGAAGACTCCGCTCCCGGAGGGAGCCATGTCCTCAGCAGGCCCATAAATGGGGCAAGCTGTGTGTGACAGCTGCACACACACAGGTGAATGGGGCAACCCATGGGGGGGGGGGGGGAGGTTACAGCTGCACACACAGGTGCCCATGCAGGGGGTGGGTTTATAGCTGCACACACAGGGACGGAGGATTCAGCTGCCGCAGCCGGCACTGCCCGACTGACCTTGTCTTTCTCTGTGGCTCGAATGTCTTCTCTCCTGTAAGAAGAGACAGAGGGATCCTAGTGCCAGGGCGGGCAGAGCGGCCCATTCCCACTGGGCAGCCGGGCCCAGGGCTGCTCCCACCTTCTTCCGAGGCCCTGCCGTGACAGGGCTCACCCATCCCCTGCCTGCCCCTTGTTCCAGGGCACTGGTCCCCAGGCCGGTGGAGGGCTCAGGACACGGCCTGGCACTAGGTGGGGCGGAAGGCATCAGTCAGTGGATAAGGCAGCACTTGGGATAACAGACTGGGGGGGGGGACGGGGACCCAGCCTCCCCCAGGGAAGGGCAGACGAGGCCGGGGCCCTACCGTATGGTGCCGCGGAAGGTGGATTTCAGCGGGGTGGAGCCGATGTACAGGATGTGCACCTTGGCAAAGCGGGAGTTAATGCTGCACACCTGTGGGGAGACATGTGTGAACCCCAGACTTAGAGCTGCCCCAGCAGGGCCCACGTCCCGGGCACTGAGACCAGCAGGGACTGGCCCTTCCTGCTCCCAGGGGAGTCACTACCACGGCAGCGTGCGGCGCTCCACGCCAGGCAGACCCCGCTACCCCTGAACAGCGCCCCATCCCCTCCAGCCGGGCACTCCAGGATTTCATGCCTGCCCCACAGCCCTGGGGACAAAGGCCGCCACCTCTTCCCCAGAGCAGGGCTGGCCTGGTGGAAAGCAGGAATTCAGCCTCCACAGCCCACTCTCCCTGGCCTCTAGCCCGAGACGGGGGGGGGTCCACCCTGCGGACACCCGCCCCACCAGACAAGGAGACGAGACCCGGCAGCTTGTAGCACCCAGGCCAGAGCAGAGTGTGGCCGGGTTGGAGCCGGCGCTGTAGGGCCAAGAGGCTCCCTTCCTCTCACGGCCCAGCCCGCCAGCCCCTCGGGAGAGGCTGGCACCAGGCCAGAGAGGGCACCCGCCACAGGGGGGTGCAGCAGAGGGGAAGGTTTGTAACACTTTCCAGTCGCTACCCAGGCATCTCTTGCAGGGGACTCCCGCCCCTTCCCACCCACCGCGCTCTCCTTGTCGCCCCAGACGGTGCCCCTGGGGTGAGACCCCGCAGGCCTGGCGGGTTCCGTTGCTTTTACCTTGCACGTCACGATGGCCCCTACGTCGGGCAGGAGCTGGGACTCGGCGTCTCTCACCACAGATACCACCGGCAGCTGCGCAGGAGCAGAGAGAAGAGCCTCCGGTTAGCCAGGGCCTGGCCCCAATATCTGCCACCTCCCAGGGAGCCAGCGACCGGCATGGGCCGCGTCCACAAGGCCCAGCTCGGCCAAGGGGCTTAGCCAGTCCAGACAGTGGGTGTAATAGGCACGGGGAGGCTCTGCCGTGACACCGCCGGTTGTAGGGTTTGGGGGCGCAGGGCATGGGGAGGGTGTGGCGGAGCTGGGGGCTCAGCTTCCCCAGAGTGGGGCTCCACCCATCGCCCATGTTTATAGTTGTCCTACGTAAATCAAATGACAAAGGATTCTTCCTTGATTTCTAGATCATTGAAGATCTTCTGGTTAAGCCAGGCTGGTCTCTTGCCAGACTCCTCTCTTCACTACACAGGGGGATAGTTTGCTCTTGTGCCCTTTATAATGTCTCTTTGAAAAACTGCCAACTGTCTTCTGTTGTTTTTCCCCTTAGACTTGCTTCCCATGGGATCTAATCTACCAACTCCCTGAGTTTCTAATGTCTGCCGCCTTGAAATCTAATGTCTTTATTGTGCTGTTCTCCCTCCTGCCATTCCTTAGAATCATGAACTCTCTCATTTCATGATCACTTTCACCCACGCTGCATTCCACTTTCAAATTCTCCCCCAGTTTCTTCCCTATTTGTCACAATCAGATCTGCCACTGCTCGCAACCGAGGCCGAGGAAGTGGGGATTAGCCCACCAAAGCTTGTGCTTCAATACTTCAGTTAGTCTTTAAGGTGCCCCAGGACTCTGTTACAATCAGATCTAGAACAGCCTCTCCCCTTCCAGCTCTCCCCAAATAAGATTCTCTCCAATACATTCCCAGAACATCCCGAGAGCGGCTCTCCCCACCCCGCTGCGGACTTCAGGGGGTTTCACTCACTGCGGTTCCCTGGGCCCCCGTGGGGAAGGGGACCGAAGGGGGCTGGGCGCACCCCACACTGCCCTGAACCCAGGCACCGGCAGGACCCTGGGGGCCGGCCGCAGCAGGGTCTCTCCCGGGGACCAGGGCTTATCCCTCCCCCCGCCCTGCCCCAGAGCCCCCCCAGCCCCCCTCACCGCTCCGTCCTCGCTGGTCTTCGCCAGGCAGCCGGCCAGCGCGGCGCACACGTAGCCGTGCCGGGTGTAGGTCCCGCTGCCCGCCGCGCCCTCCTGCAGGCTGCAGAGCCGCTCGCCTAGGGACAGCCCGCGTCAGGCTGGGGGAGGCGGGGGGGACCCAGCAGCCCCCGGGGGGAGGGGGGGCTCTAGGGGGCTGTCCCGAGGGGTCCGGGGGGGCAGGCACGGGGGGTGTAAGGGGAGGGGGCGGCCCCAAAGGGGAGCTCTGGGGGGCGGTCCCGAGGGGTCTGGGGGGGCAGGCACAGAGAGGGGGGTCTAAGAAGAGGGGGGCCCCAAGGGGGGCTGTCCCGGGGGGGGCGTAAGGGGAGGGGGCGGCCCCAAAGGGGAGCTCTGGGGGGCGGTCCCGAGGGGTCTGGGGGGGGCAGGCACAGAGAGGGGGGTCTAAGGGGAGGGGGCCCCCAAGGGGCAGTCTCGGGGGTCTAAGGGGAGGGGGGGCCCCAAGGGGGGCTCTGGGGGGCGGTCCGGGGGGGCAGGCACAGAGAGGGGGGTCTAAGAAGAGGGGGGCCCCAAGGGGGGCTGTCCGGGGGGGCGTAAGGGGAGGGGGCGGCCCCAAAGGGGAGCTCTGGGGAGCGGTCCCGAGGGGTCTGGGGGGGGCAGGCACAGAGAGGGGGGTCTAAGGGGAGGGGGCCCCCAAGGGGGGCTCTGGGGGGCGGTCCGGGGGGGCCGTTCTGGGGGGGACCGACCCCCCCCCCCTCACCTGGGACGCAGCACCGCACCGGCGGGGCCATGCCTGCCGCTCTGTGACTCGCCCCGAGAAAGCCGTTTTCCCATTGGCCCCGGTTAGAAGAGGCGGTTGTAAGCGACGGTGCCATTGGCCAGCTCTCCCACGTGATCTCCACCCTCTTGCGCTGAGCGGCGCCTCTGGGAGTTGGAGTCTGGAGGGGAGCGATCACGGCTCCCGGCGTGCACCGCGGTGAAGGGCGCGCAGGCGCAGTAGGGCCAAGATACCGGGTTGATGCCTGGGCGGCGGTGGCGGCCGGGGCCGATGGAGGAGGGGCGCGGGCCGGCAGGTAAGGGGGGGGGGGGTGGAGGTCTCGTCGTCAGAGGGGGCGGGGCGGGGCGGGGTGTTGGGGCTGTCAGAGGGGGAGGGGCGGTGGGGGGTGTCGGGGGGGGGAGGGGCGGTGGGGGGTGTCGGGGGGAGGGGACGGGGTGTGGGGGGTGTCGGGGGAGGGGACGGGGTGTGGGGGGGTGTCGGGGGAGGGGGAGGGGACGGGGTGTGGGGGGGTGTCGGGGGAGGGGACGGGGTGTGGGGGGAGGGTGTCGGGGAGGGGGAGGGGGTGTGGGGGGGAGGGGGGGGGTGTCGGGGGGGTGGGGGGGTGTCGGGGGGGGAGGGGGTGTGTGGGGGTGTCGGGGGCGGGGCGGTGTGGGGGTGTCGGGGGCGGGGCGGTGTGGGGGTGTCGGGGGGAGGCGGTGGGGGGTGTCGGGGGGAGGGGCGGGGCGGTGGAGGGTGTCGGGGGGGAGGGGTGTTGGTGGCTGTCCCTCTCCTGTGCCCCTGCACAGTGGTTCCCCCTATGTGCCCCCCTCTGGGGGGTCTGGCTGCCTTGGGGGCTCAGCTCTGCAGCCCCCCGTGTTTGCCTGTCACTGTCCTGGGGATTGGGCCTTCGGCTCCCCCCAGGGCCGGTGCTGAGAGGGGATCTCGCCCCAGTCAGTGTCTCACACACCCTGGCGGGGGTGGAGTGGCCCCAAGCGTATGGTTTGGGGATGGGCCTGTTGGAACAGCCTGGTGTAGATCCCCCCCCCCCCCCGACCCTGCACTTTCCCTGGGCCTGCTGACCTGGGGGTTGAGCACTTAGGGGACGGGGCTCAGGGCAGAGGTGAGGACCAGCCTGTCTCTCCGATTCCCCTTCCTGTGGGGTTCCCCTCCTATTCCACAGCCTCTGGGTGGGCAGAGACAAGCTCAGCCTGTGCCCCATGGCCTGGAGGAAAGGCCAGCTCAGTGGGAGGAAGGTCTGCCGCGTGCCCCCCCGGCTGCTTTTCAGTTCACACACTTTAATTCACCACATTTTCCTAAATAACCCTCCCTGTTTTTTGTGGGACACACTAAAAAGACAGCGTGAGCTCCCCCTGCTGGCTGTGCAGGGCTAAGTCATTAACATGCTGCGCTATCTTCACCTGTCAGAGCCTTTCCGAGGTAAAACATTCACACCCCAAAGCCGTTGGCAGAGCTGAATAATACCACAGCCAAGATAAGAGAGAGAGAGCCCCCCCCAGCCCCATCTCAGAGCTCTGGGGAGGAATGGGGGGACTGGAGGATTCAATGGGTACAGAGTGGGCAAAGTGACGAATCTGGGGGGAGGCTAAGTGCTGGCAGAGACTGGAGACAGGTCTGGGAGAGGCTGGGCCAAGGCTCTGCTCAGCCTGATTCCTCCCCAGAGACGGGTGCTAGCTCGGCTGGGAGACCGGCTCAGGGCCCCAGCTCGTGCTACCGCGT